>CM067360.1:81308954-81933954 GCA_034401795.1 Chaetoderma sp. LZ-2023a
TCCTGGACCTTCTTGTAGATCTCCCTCTTCTATTACCCATTTCCAACAATCTCTTATCCCAGAACAGAGGCAGGATTCTTCACTAGAACCCAGAAATCTTTCACCTGTCAGTCTGGAAGCTGTCAAACTGCCCCCTCCTTCGTCAATCTTTTCAGTCAGATCTCAAGAACATCTGGAAAAATCTCTCAGACTGTCCACTCGAAACATTTATAAGGCTCGATTTGAGTTTTGTAAGAGATAGTGATCAGACCATTCTATCCTGCCCCCTGACGCCTCTGTGATTCAGGTCATAGATTTTCTGGTTTTCCTGTTTGATCAGAAGAAGCTCTCCATTAACACTGTCAAATCCTATCGTTTTGGTGTGAACTCTTTCGTCAAATGCCTTCATGATCCTTCGGTTCAAGTGCAAAAACATTCTCGCCCTCCCTTTAAGAAACCCCTTCCATCTTGGAACCTTTCCCTTGTACATGTACTGCCGGTTCTAGCTGGTAAACACTTCGAACCTTTAGGTTCTGTTTGTTTAAAATATCTCACTCTCAAAGCAGTCGTTTTATTAGCTGTAGCTTCAGCTAGCCGACGCTTGGAAATTCATGCCTTATCTGCTGAATTGGATAGATTTCAATTTACAGGTAATACTGTCTCTGTCTGGTTCCCTGTTAGGGCTCTCAATATTTACAAACTTTGTACTGCTTCCAAACAATCTGACGATAGGCATCTTTGGGTTACCTTTGCAGATGGTGTTGATCGCCCTGTGTCTTTAACTCCTATTTCATGTTGGATCATTGATACCATCAAAATTTGTGTTGAATTAGCTTCTCCTGTTGACAATTCAGTGGTTGGGGTTAAGGCCCACGATGTTAGGGGCCTTGCCACTTCTTGTGCCCTTTTTAATGGATCCTCTCTTGATATCATGCAAGTTGCTAATTGGAAATCGGAGAATACATTTATTAATTTCTATCTAAAAAATTCTGGTCCTTCCTCTTTCTATAAGACTATTCAGAAGGTGGCTTCGGGGTCCATGACTCGTATTCCTTCTTCATCTTCACACTTCATCATCTTCATTCTTATTATATCATTATTTGGGGTGAGTGTAAGATCATTACTTCTTTCTCATGTGTGTATTTCACCTCATTTCATCTTATCTCTTTCATCACCTTTCATAATTAATTATTTCATTATTGCATGATATCTTTTCTTTCCTGTCTTGGGTTGTTAAAAACTGTCTGTTCTACTCTCTTCCTCTTCTTTCCTGAACCCCTTCTAGGGGGTTTCCTTATGATAGTAATTCTGCTGAATTATTGTCATTCATAGTATCTTTCTCTCCTTGTTATTACTAACTTTGTGTTCATTCTTTACCTTTTTTACATCACTTCTGTGCAAAAGTTTGCCTCTCCGTGCTTTGTTCAATGTTGAAATCTGTCAGAGCAATAGTAATGCAAGGAGGTTGGTTGTAATGTAGTAACAACAACCAGACGACCCGTAGGGTCTGGTCTTATGTTTTACTAATTGCATATACCTACCTGGCATTATAGCCCATCTCAAGCCTCCCCTCTTTCAAACTTTTTTTTTGGGGGGGGAGGGGGGTGTCTTGAGGCTTCATTTAAATGGTCATATCTTGTTAGAATAGGTTTGTGCAAGAGAGATATTCATTGTATATTTCAGCCTATCCGTTATACCCAGATATGTCAGAATGCAACATATTTGGGTATTTCTGAAAGAATTTTTAGTCATATAATGTAGGGAAATTAGGATAATTTCACTTTCAGCTTTAGTCAGATATTCAGAGTCAAGTCGTCATAAAATCAACTGCCTCTTCATGGATCTGGATCTGCCTGCAATAATAAGTTAATTCAGTAATTTCAGCATTACAATGGTTAAGTAGCTACACAAGGCTTAAATTTGATATTATTTAGGGTTGTATTAATGTATTGCTGTGTAATTCATGTTTCAACAAATGATTGCAGAAATGTTATAATGTAGAATATTTGTTTGCCTGGAAACCGAGTATGATATAAATGTGTGGAGAGATTATTAGTACAGTAGAAATTAACGAAGACCCATACATTTAGTATAATAAACAGTTTTTTGCGCTAAGCCCATCACATGGACCTACTAACACTGAGAAAGAAATGCAACCATGTGCAACCCTGAGGAAACATATTTCTTTGCCATAAATCCAAGATGGCCACCACCGATATAGGCAAAAGACAACACGGTCATATCTTAACTAATAATAGGCCAATTCTGATGAATTTGGTATACATTATGGTAGGTTAGCACACGCACGATCAATTAGAGATGTTTTCATTATCATCTAAGGTCAACTTCACAAGATAAAGCTCAAGGTCATGGGTTTTTGGCCTAAAATAGCACTAATTTGCAAATAAACCTGTCCTTGGAGCTATTTAGTTCATGTTATGTTAAAGTAAATGCCTTCTTTTGTCACCATGATTTCAAGTCCAAGTACAGAAGATCAAGGTCATGATATCTAAGTGTGGCACAGTGTGTATATTGTTAAAGTAATAAAGTCGAGTCTATTCATATCAACATTCAATGGCACACATTTCGAGATCAACTCTTAAGTTTATTCAATACGTTTCGATTTCAAGAGTGAATGACTGTTTTTCTAAGAAGATGGCGTAACATG
The DNA here is from genome assembly GCA_034401795.1 of Chaetoderma sp. LZ-2023a. Lineage (NCBI taxonomy): Eukaryota > Metazoa > Mollusca > Caudofoveata > Chaetodermatida > Chaetodermatidae > Chaetoderma > Chaetoderma sp. LZ-2023a. The sequence continues at coordinate 81,311,602 of CM067360.1, forward strand.
ATGTTCCTGATAAAAACCTGATTAACGATGCTGCATATATCATCAAGCAGGATATTAGAGAGACAGAACAAATAGCTTAAATGATATTTATCTACCACAACTGATCATAACCCATCGATAAACTTGAGTAAATGATACCAAGATTGCAATGGTTAATAGGAATGGTTGAAAAACCCAAAAGTGAATCAGCAAAGATAAAGAAAAGGATGCCTAATTTCAGTATGTCATTTACAGGATGCCCACAGATATTTTGAGAATTGAATTCAAGCTCTTTTCAAGGATTTTTAAGGTCAACAAAAATATTTTTCAGGGATAATTGTGATTTCTGGCCTCCTTTACACCACCTTTTATCCCCAGTTCCTCCCACAATTCGTTATCATCACATTTTAATTACATTTTAGAAACAGACTACAAGGCATAAATAATTAGTGTTTTTGAAATTTGTTTTAAAGTATGACTGTTTTACTCGGCCTGCCATAGCCGCGAGACTTTGAATATGACAAATTTAAGGGCTTTTCAAGGAAATGCTCAAATATGCCTAAATTCAAGGAACCTTCAAGGCCTTGAAAATTAAATATTTTTCCCAAGGATTTTCAAGGCTGTGGAAATGCAAATGGTTAATCAGAAATCATTTATACTACACTGTTAGCCAGAAGTTTGTATTTATACATGATCAACTAGATCATGCGTTTTGCTAGATGTACTTCATCTCTTTGTTTGAGCTCCCACCATATGACCAGGTTATGGAATTTGAAAGCGTAGCTGCAGTTAGCTGATCTCCAGGGGTCATATAAAAAGGTAATACAGGTCGGTTTCATCAATGGGTTGCAGATACATTTGATTACTATGAGGATGCTCTTACTGGTCACAATTCCCCAAATGTCATGGGTAACATAACATGTCAGACACATTGTGTCAATGATGAAGATGCAACTGTCATTAAGTGCATGAGTGTGTCTGAAGCAGGGATAGTACATTTTGTATGTACTGCTGATTTTAGTGATACAATCAGGTCTTACATACCTCTACTAAAATCTCTTATGGCCGTGGTCAGGTTCGACTGAATCGTTCTAGCATATATGGATGTGAAGAGGTTTCAGTGTTTAGACACACTGGCTAATTTCTGGTTATTTGAGTCCAAATCTACCGAGCTGGCAGGGTTTCATGTCTAATGTGTGTATTGAGTATTATGTTGCGACTTCAGTTATATTTAATGCAGTGGGTCTTCTTAATCCAGAAACAGATGAGGCTGTTTATAATAGTACAATGCAATTTGTTTGTGATGAAGCACTTTCAGCAGGCATGTGTTGTGCGGTGGTAATGCTTGATCCATCTCCCTACCTAAAGGCATGCAAATTAAAGATAGGTAAAACCACATAAGTTTAAAACCCAATTCATTCATCTTGAAGGTTTTCAACAGCTAGTGTCATTCCTCAGAGCTGGTCATAAAAATCATGGAAGGTGGATGTTTGGAAGAAATATAGGCAAAAGTTCATGCAAGAAAGTAATTCCCGAAGATCGTGGAAGGGAAAACATACACAGACACTTCTACTTACAGCTGTGTGTGTTGCGATAATGCAACCAATGCTCCAGTTAACAGACAATGATGGGAAACTTAAAAGTGAAGATTATGACAACAGTAGTCTGGTAAAAGATATGAACTATGATTCATCATTTGAAACACTGCTGAAACATCAGATATATTTTATACAACCTCACAATGTCGACAATGAAATGTTTTCAAAGCTTAAAGATCTTTATACAAGACTGCCATGACTGTTGCATTGTGACCAGGGAATAGAAACAGATTCTGAATATACTCTACAAGAACTCAGCAAATTGTTAGACAAGATGACTATCAGAATGTGAGAACAGCACCACTTTGGCTAATGTTTATGATATTTGTCTCTACAGCGCACATGCTTATTAGAGCTGAAGGAACAGGAAATTGGGCATTGTATATTAAATTAACACATGATATGCTGCCATTTCTCGCTACATCAAGCCATACAACTAACTATCACACGTCTATATCTGCAAGATTGTCAAGTCACACAATTATCAAAAGACACAATTATGAATGGATTGTTTGCTGTGCATCAGACTGAAAACCTCTCTTGGTGTGGAACATGGACAGCTATGACAGTAGTGCAGAGGTCAATGAGATCGGGACAACAACACAGTGACCTTGTCAACAAGACAACACAAAGAAGCTACAAATACTAAATGGCTCCTATCTGTCCACTTTGTAGCATGGTATGCAGATATTATCCACACTCTCTGATAGATATACTGGTGTATGGTCTGAACAGCATAGAGAAATAACAGCTGGTCACATCTACATTGACTATGATGATTTGAATAAATTCATATAACATTCATGAGGAGTCATAAATCCATATAACATTCATGAGGAGTCATAAATCCATTTATAAATGAGAGGATTCACAGTTGAAGAATATTGCAACATGTGTTATTGCTGATCAGCATGTTAATGCCGCTGCTGCTAAAAATATTGGTAATAAAATCCATAAACAAATCACACATGGAATATAGTGATGTTTTGTTGAAAAAGTCCAACCAAGCAACAACATTTGCAGTGATGAGAAGTCCCTCAAGTTAGAAGGTGGTAAAGACATCAAGGCATCTGCAGAAATCTACCATCGATTATTGTCTATTACATATGCAGGTTGATCTAGCTGATAAGACTGTTTTTGGTTATGAATTCGCAACTGTATCATCTGCTCTATTCCATGAAGATGTAAAAATGACAGAGACAAAAATCTCTCTTAGCTCAAAATAGATCCAACAATCTTATGTACAGACATAGTTGTGTCGAAGTTACATCGAAGTTGTGGATGTGTGTGTCATTCTACATCGAATATCATTAGAAACAGTTTGTTTGTCTTATTTGGGTTATGTAACCATTAAGTACATGTATCTTCAGATGTGTTAGATAGCTACGGAGGGACTACATCAAGAACTTTCAGCTGGCACAATTGTGAAGAGTGACACACCTGTTCCTGCAAATAAAGCATGTTTTTTGTCCAACAATTGAAATAAACATCCTTTCCTTGAATTACTGGCAAATTATCTGACTAAAGGTGGTGTAGCAATCAACCATGTAGGTAATTGAATTACTACATAGGTGGGAGATCATTTTGTGACATTCTCATCCCACTTGATTGATGCCCACCGGGGGCATACATTGAAGTTGATGTATCCAATGGCTTTCCTTTGCCTTTCTCCAAACTGTGGAGTTTTCGTCATCATCTTATGATATCGGATATATGTTTGTTGAAGTTGATGATAGAGCGTAAGTACGCTTGCATTCCTTTCTTAAAGGTGCATTTTGTTTGCCCCACATATTGGTTTTTTTTTACCTTTTGCATGTGATTATGTTTCTTGACTGGGAATTTCCTCCAATTTCAGCTCTGTAAGTGAGATTGGTGTGGCTGCTTTTGAACCATTTGCTTTGGTCCATGACTTTGCAGAAATCACATTTGCCTCTGGGGCAAGCTTGAAAATGTGCTTACATGATGGTCTAATGCCATCCGGGTTAGGTAGACGGGCCCTGACAATTTGGTCCTTGATCTCTGCCCATCTCTACCACAGAGTGGACAAGAACAATCTACATTGTAGACATAATAACAATCCCGGTTGGAAAAACATTTCCCAACAATTTGGGACACTATTCAGCGAGAAAATGTTTTCATCATCATGGGAATCATTTCCTATTAGAGCGAAAAAACCCAAATGCTCTGATGATATCTACAGTAAGAACAGAAGCGTCGCAAAGTCTGAACCATCAGGCAGCTCTGACCCAGCCCAAAGCATTCATTCCAAAGGTTTGGCAAACCAAGCTTATTTTCTCACATTTGAATCCATTTCCTTTCACATATGGGCTGCTAACCATGTTCCTTCAAACCAGGAACCGTATATACACCAGAAAAAGAGTTTTAAAAAATCTCCGTCGTAATGGGTCGAATGATCGTCTGCTTAGGGAAAAATGAAAAACAAGGTCTCAATTAGCAGCCTGTCAGTCATGCAGACAACATTTTCAAAAGCGATCGGCTCCTGATTTTGCTATAAATAGGACCGATGCAGCAGCGTTGGGCCATTCAGACATTTTGTCTACAAACCAGTAGAAGACGTTGGGCTAATTGTCGCATACATAGTTGTTACACCCCATGTATGTGATGAAGACAATGCGGATATTGTTATTGTTCGTAGGGCTGTAGCATTTTCCAATATCCATACTACTGTAAAGGTAACTAACTTCTGATAACACTGATGTGCTTATTCTTTATTTACCATGTGCCAGTGATATGACAGACACAGTCACGCAAGCAAAACAACAATGCATTTCTATTAATGTTGTAATATGCAGACCTCTCCACGATCGCCTCCACTGGCCTAAAATAAATTTTAGGCGAGTAGCTCATTGCTCGCCTCCATTGCTTAGTAACAATGGCAGCATATACATGTAGGTGAGTACTGATACAGCTCGCCTCACTGGATTAAATCTAAATTCAGGAGAGCAAGCTATTGCTCCCCTTCAAAATTCTCATGGAGAGGCCTGAACATGTAAAACTTTGCGTGGTCTTGAAATATGTACATGTATTCTGTAAATTCTTCATTGGTTGTCCGGCTGTGATCTGACAGCGGCTATTTTCAACATACTGTTACTTAAAACAGTGCAGTAATCAGTAATATTAAGGAGTAGTAGGTGTATTTGGTGACACCTCAAAGACAGATGTTACTGCAGATGGTGGTTGATTCGTGTTGACCCTATACAGTGGGGTTAACAAGGTAGAGTCTTGATGAAGTACATTACCTGAATGTAATATCAATGCTGCCAACAAGAAAGAGGGTATCCTTTTGTAAGTCACTGAGGGTATACTTGCAAGAAAATACATGGGTAGAACTAAAAACTACTTTGGACAAGGAAGATTGTGGATTTAAATTATCAGGTCAGGGTTAGAAATAACTGAAAATATCTAGTTGCCCTGTGGGCAACCTATGGTGCCATTTCATATATTTTCAATTTGCTCGCCGTAGATTAAGGTTGCCCGTATATGTTACGCTAAATGACAAAGAAAATTAGAATCACTATTGCTTTGTCAACTAAATTCTGAAGAATAGCCACAATTATTCAGAAATGGCATTAAGCATGTACTGGTTACACTTTCTAATAATTAAATAAATAAATGGCTTGAAATGAAAAGAGTTAATCTGTAAAAATACAGTATATAGTACTATTAATTTGATTATTTATCATGGTTGCCCTGTGTACCACTAACAGACAAAGTTTAGTTGCTCTTTTGAAAATCAGGTTGCCCCAGGCAACGGGGTAAATGGCCATTTCGATCCCTGCAGGTGGTTCAATACACCTTTCCCACATTGATGTCATTACGCCGGAATTTCCCTAAATCAATGCACAGAGCAAAACTGCTGACTGGTACAGTCGCCAACAAGCCGCTGATCCGCATTGAGTTACTTTTGCACTAAAATACACCGCGATCTAAACCGTTCCTATGATAAACTAAAATCATTATATTTTTTAAATCATATATCATTGGAAAGCGCATTCAATTGGCGAAACATTAATGCATTATTATTTATATTTTTGTAACGTTTTCACTGAGTTATTTGCGTATATAAAATACACCATTCAACTTCGATTCATTAAATCAAGTGGACAATAGGGGATATTTTAAAATTGCAATCAACTGTATTAAATTTAACAAAGCTACAAAAACTAATACCGAAATGTATAGAAAATTGGCTTAGCTTTCCAATGATGTATGAGTTCGATAATATGATGAACATAGTTTTTCATACGCACTCCTTAAATTGCACTGTATCTGATTCCCATAGTAAAGTAATGTTGTTTGCGCGGTGTCTATCACAGTTACCATCCGGAAGTGCTATGCGCAATGCATTCCGGCCATTTCTGGGAAGGCAATTTCCCAAAATACGCTAATGTGGGAAAGGTCTATTCTTCCAATAATTACGGATAAAGAGATAACCGATGTTGTAAAACCAGTATTGACCCAAGTACCTACTGTACTGTTTTAAATGGGAATTATATGTAGTATTATATGGGAGTATAGGTGGATAGACTGGGGATATGGGGGGAGGGGTGGGGGGCATGGTGGTGGTGGTTGTCTTAATTGTCATCTTGATGATGACTAGTATATGTAATAATTGCCATACTATCTTGTTCAGCTTTAGTCTAATCATTCATGTAACTGTTAGAAAGGGATTGCCCCTCAGTATGTTTATTTATACATCGAAACATAGTCCTTATGCAAAATGACAGTTGTACTGCTAATATGTTACATTAACAAATGTTATAATATTGTTCAAGTTAATTATAAGGCAATTGAAAATTAAGCTAACTGAGACACCTGGTAAAACTTTTTTTTGATGTTGCCGCCAACGCCAATAAAGTTATCCTGTACATAGTACATACATTTATGTGATTAATTTTAATGCAATCAGCATCATTTATTATACATCCCAAATCAATTTTAAAGCATTAACTTGATACATGTGAACATTAAATGATGCATAGCACGATGCATTAACAGAATTCTAACATTTTACTTAAATAATAACGGTTTCGTTTGATGTCTCCAAAGTCAACTTTCCCCAAGGTTGCACAGGGTTGCATTTTATGTACAGTTAGAGGACACCCATATGTTGATGTTAGAGCAACGATTCGTTTCTTATACTAAATGTATGGGTTCGGCTAAAATCGTGTCGATTTCTACCCTACTATATAGAAAGAAGGAGTGAAAAGAGTCGGAGCTTGGAGAGCATGTTAGTGAGTAAGGTGGTTGCAAATACAGAAAGTTATGTAGAAAAAATTTGAATATCTAAAGTTGTTATATAAAATGATTATTGAATTTTAACATTTAATACTGCGATGTCAATGTTCTATATTTTACTGCGTTAATAGCAACGAAACTGTTGAAAATTTTTCAACAATTTTGGTGGACGATGTTGCTGTCTTCGACAGCACCATCTTTCACCAAATTTGTTGGAAAAATGTACACCAGTTCGTCTTTTAATTTAATTTAATTTGAAAATTTAAAATTCTGATATCAGTATGATAAGGGTTAGGTTGAAAACCAAAGTATAAGTTAAGTTTGTGTTGTTGCTCTAGAAGAATATTGCTAGTCAAAAATAGAAGAGAAGAGACCAATCGTCTATCTATCAATTCAATAGAATTAGAAATAAACAATCAATCAGTCTGTCCAACTGTCAATCCATCTAATGGACCAGTATAGGCAGAGGCTCGCCCCCAGAGCAGCTACAAGAATAACGATCCATTTGTCAATCTGTCACTTCATCTAGCGGACCAGCGCAGACTAAGGCTCGACCCCAGGGTCACAATCTCAGAAAATCTGCTTACCTTACAAGTTCAGGATTTAAATCAGATTTTATGACAAAATTAACTTTGACCCATTCTTTGTATCAATAATTCAATGTAGGATTTTCTATGGTCATGGGTAAAGGGTAATATACATGTAGCACCTAGCCTCTAACAGACCACAAAAAATAAATTTTTAACTCTTACCACTCTGATGTAAAAGATGAACTGGGGTTAATTTTTCAACAAATCTGGTGGAAGATGGTGCTGTTGTATACGTTAACATCATCCACCAAAATTGTTTTAAAATGTACACCAGTTTCTTTGTTATTGACACAGTAAAGGATATAATATTGACATCAGCGGTCATGTACGGGTTAATGATGTACACCAGTTTCTTTGTTATTGACACAGTAAAGGATATAATATTGACATCAGCGGTCATGTACGGGTTAATGATGTAACGGATAATTTTGAAACATTTGCCTGGGATCAGCTGTTGCTCGCTACTTACTTCTTATCATCTTGCAGATGCGTTGAGCTATGGCGCAGAGTTGCCAGATTGTACAGCTTGGAGATGCTAATTGAAAGGCATAGTTACGGAATCCGATGGCTGGCACTCGATCTATAGAACCTCGCATGACAGGAAGCTTTGTGGTAGTTACACCATGTGGACGTTTTCATGCTTTCTTCAAACACGGTAATTTATTTATTAACCCTTTAACCCTCAAATATGTTCAAGATAATTTAAACTTTCTCATAGAAAATCATCCGTTTGCTGACCAAGAGGTTATTTAAAAAATTTTACTGCTGAAATGTCTAGCTTGGTTATCAAGCCAATCATTCCAGTGGTAAATCCTAAAAAATAGTCTTATCTTCGTCTGCAAATGGACATTTCTCAAAAGCATTGCCGAAGCCTCTCTTGGCCAGCTTGTGAGTTTAAGGGTACATTACTACTTTCATTAGACACACCAGAGGTGACAATTTATTTACAATGTTAGAACAATTATTACATTGGCTATTTTGAGATTAACTTGCCTTGAGGCTGTAGGTAACATCTGCTTCTAGTGAATTTAATCTCAACGTATAATACAAGCATTCCTGCATGGCCCAGGTTGTCTGCTGTAGATTTTGACCTGTGATTTTACTGTTACTCTTGTGTTAACCCTTTAATTCTCAAATTTGTTTAAGAAAATTTTAATATTCTCACAGAAAATGCATTTGCAGACCAAGAGAAGACTATTTTTGAAAATTTGCTACTGGAATGACAATGTCCCATTGGATCCCTCAGAGCACCAGTTTCTAATCATATTCCATCTTTTGTCCCATTGCAAGTTCTGGCTTGATCGTTCATCTCTGTTGAAGGGCATTCCTATTCATCCTCCCAAGCCTCAAGCAACCTTTTACATGGATGTGTCCTTGGCAGATTGGGGAGCTATTTGGGACTCCCATCAGGTATCAGGCCTGTGGTCCTCCCAAGAATCTCTTCATGTCAATCTTCTAGAACTATGGGCAGCTTTTTCACGCCCTAGTCCACTGGGAATCCCAGATTCTAAACCTCTATTCTCATTCGTTCCGACAATTTCACGGTGGTTTCCTTCATGGGGGTGTACCAGGTCGTTCTCTTTTTGCCGCGAATCCCTTATCATGCTCCATTAGTGCAGAGCTCGCAATATTTCTCTCAGAGCTTCCCATGTTGAGGCAAGCTCAATTTCCTAGCAGACCAATTGTCTAACCCATCTGGGATTCCAGACACAGAATGGGAATTGAAAGAGGATGTAGTCGAGTCATTTTTCCTGCATTTTGGCCATCCTCATGTAGACCTGTTTGCAACATTCTAAAACGAAACGATCGCAACATTCATATCTCCATTTCCGGAGGCGACGTCTCTGTCAGTGGATGCTCTAGCCCAACTGTGGGACAACATGTTTGCTTATGGCTATCTCCCCCCCCCCGACAATACTGATGACACTTTGTGGCTTCAGTAGTATTCAACAAGACGGTTCTTCAAATAATAAATAACTTCAACTTTTAATATTTTCAAACTTTATACACAAACTGAGGTTGATACTAAATTTCTTTACAAACTAAGAACGCTATATCTATCTACTTTTTTTTGCTTAAATCTCGGTCTGCTATCTATATTCCGATCTATATATCTCGAGCTCTGTCACTCATTGTTTCTCTCACTCATTCTGTCTCATTCGCCACATTCATGTTCATTTTATAACTACATAGCAGTATCAAAAATAAAACAAGTTCTAAATATCCAAAGCATGTTTAAACAATTTCTAAAGTACAAAGTTTGCTACATATATTTATGCATTAAAATTAAATACAAAATATTACCGATTTCATTTTGGATACACAGTCAAAACATGTTTAGTGAAATATAACAAAAACCATGACCAGACTGAAAATTGTTATGCATTAGGCAGCAACGCCTTTCAGACAAATCATTTCAAAATACCCAACAGGCTCCATGTGACATTCGCATAAATTCTGCTTGTGAGAATTCAGAATGAAAAGGGTTTATCAGGCTTAAGAGTCAATTTCTAGTACAGTTCAACTCAGAAATAACACAAACCAAATGATTTCAAAACAAAATAGAACGTACTGTCAAATATTTTGAACTCAACTGGATTGGAAGACATTGGTGCTTAACCAATTAACACTCATATCAGCTGAAAACAGCTTCTGCAATGGTCTTGAGAAATGTCCATTTGCAGACCAAGAGAAGTTTTTTTTTTAAACTTTACCACTGGAAATGACTGGCTCGATAACCGATCCAGTCATTCCAGTGGTAAATTTTCAAAAATAGTCTTCTGGTCTGCAAATGAACATTTTCTATGCGAAAATCAGAATTTTCTTGAATAAATTTGAGTGTTAAAGGGTTAAGGCAACAATGGACCTTTCCAGTTTTTGCTATGCCCCGCTAAGCTCCACCCACACTTCACCGGGTTGGGCTTGATCGATCCCAGAATGCCATAACTGTTTCAAAATATTCAACAGCATATTTATTAAATAGTAAAGACAATCAATTCGTACAACAATGCATAGTCCATCTTCAAATATGCATTCATGACGTACTTATCGACGTCATTCAGGACATCATAATGATGTCATTCATTATGATGTCATTCTACACATCACGTAGTTGTTTATGATGTCATATGATAGGTGGATAAAGTGGAAAGGTCTAGCTATTGTCTTCCAGTGAAATTACGCCCAAAATACGCAAGAGAACATTTCTTACTAACATGTTTCTGTTCACGTTTTTTGAGATACCTTATCTTACTCCTGAGCTGGACTGTCTATAGGCAATATTATGGAAAGTTAACGGATTACAAATGTCCAAAATATGATATTTCCACCAAGCTGGTCTCTGGTGATCATCCTTCTATTGTGAATGCGGCTATTGTTCTCAATGTGTAAAGCCAGGAACGAACAATCACGTTTGACTCCAGATGGTTTCAGATGCTGTACTGGCAGGTAGCACTGCATACTGTCGATTGGGCAGATTTTATGATAAATTATAATTCTACACATTTTCATATATATATCCATATGAATAATGGACCTTTCCATTGTTAGCTATGCCCGTCCCATCTCTAGCTAAGCTCCACCCATACTTCGCCATGTTGGGATTGATCGATCCCCGAATGTCCTAACTATCAATTTCCTGAAGACTATACAGGAAAATTGTTGAATATTTTTGTAAGTAATTTGACTGGGTGCTGTTGCTGCCTATGGCAGCAACAGCGCCCAGTCAAATTAGTTTCAAAATATTCAACAAAATATTTATAGTAAAGACATACAATTCGTACAACAACGCATAGTCCGTCTTCAAATATGCGTCGGTGACGTACTTATCTACGTCATTCATGACGTCATTGATTAAGATGTCATTGTACACATCACGTAATTAATTATGACATCATATGCTGGATGGATAGAGTAGAAAGGTCTGTTCTCTTAGCATCAATTATCAGTATTCTTGACAGAAAAATGGTAGTCCCATGCAGCTTTTCACACATATTTAATCATAGCCCCTTACAGATGTGTCATACTGGTAGGTGGCCAAGTTAATGATAAGGAAGTGTCATTTTCCTTAGTCTCTGTACATACCTGTTAGTTAACAATTGATCGCTAACAGATGTGTGAGGTAATTAACCAGAGCAGCTGCAGTAACTCCCTGTCTCGTATGTTTAACCCTATAACACTCATATCAGTCAAAAAGCGGATTCTAAAGTGATCTTGAGAAATGTCCATTTGCAGACCAAGAAGATTCTATTTTTGAATATTTACAACGAATGGCTGGTTCAATAACCAAGCAAGTCATTCCAGTTGTAAATTTCCAAAAATAGTCTTCTCTTGCCCTGCAAATGTACACTCAATAAGGAAATATTTAGTTGTTATTACACCACAAAAACATCCATTACCGTTCAATCACTACTTGCTAAATCAATTATCTGCAATTAGCTATCAGAATAAGATTTTTATGCCTGCATACACACCTCCCCATGCCTATTCCTATTAATATGGACCCTCAACCAGGCTACTGGTTAAGTCCATCTCCAGCATACTGACAGATATAGACTGGCACCAGTCTATAAACACCCCATAGTGACGGTTGTCACTAAGCGCGCTTGCGCATGCGCACTGGAGCCCAAATAGGAAACAGATTCCCTTTTCAATTATTCTGCAAGCAGAATAACTGCCTAAATATTATCAGAAAGTTTTTATAGCTTTGCGCTGTGTCAGCTTACTATTGAAGGACTTCCTCATGCTACGATATGCCTACTATGAAGTCTATCCTCCCAAAATTATGTTTTTGGAAGTATTTCGTGGTTATATTGAACTTTATAACTATGTATATAAATGGTACCGGTTTTCGTGGAGTTTCGTTTTCGTGGTAACAACTTTAATATGCCTAAGTCATCATCATCTAAAAACCCTCTATTACTCCAGTGAGCCCTTATTCACTTTCAGTTAAAAGAAAAAATAGTGCCTTACAAGGAATTACGTTTATTTCCCTATGAAAGATTGTTTCCTTGTCGTTAGAGATTTTTGAATTTGAACTTTTCCGGCCTTTCTTTGAAAGGCATTTGCATGTTTCTAGACTCCTTTTAACGAAATACTAAGCTGTATGCTTTTTTCTAATCTTTTTTCATTTTTAAGAGTCTGTTAAAATGACCGATAAATCAAGTGCACATCCTCAATCTGTGAACGAGTTCACTCTGTGGAGTATGGAGGACATGTCTGTTTAAAGTGCACTACGTGTACCCCCACATCGATGTGCGGGCTTTGCCTAGGGTGGTCTGTGTTCGTATCTAAGTTTTCTTTAAAGATTGTTTGTCCTAGCAGCGCTGCCCTATGGTCGTTCTTCCCCACCCCTGTTGCTGTTAAGCATAAAGCTGTGGCTTGTGTTAATCTAATGTTTCTAATCCATCAGCAATGGAGGAGGGGGGGGGGGGGTGGTTTCTTCAGCGAATTCTGAAAATAAGCTCTTCCGACTTTCGTTTCCGGTTGGGACATAACTTCCGGTATAGTGGATGAATAAGGAACAAAGAGCAAATAATTAGAGCTAATAAGCTCTCAAAGGTGATCTCGAGCAGGTCACCCGGTCAAACCCACGTGAGTCTTGAGGTTGAAAATAAGAAGAAAAGGCATGACCCTCAAGCAGTGGTGGCGGCGGCGGAAGCCCCCGTCGTTATCATATATGCCAATGTAACCGTTTTGGTTTTGTATGCAAGATTCGAGTTATCTACGTCTCTTCTGATCTAATAAGCTCTTCCGACTTCCGCTTCCGTTTCCGGTTGGGACATAACTTCCGGTATAGTGGATGAATAAGGAACAAAGAGCAAATAATTAGAGCAAATAAGCTCTCGAAGGTGATATCAAGCAGGTCACTGGGTCAAACCCACGTGAGTCTTGAGGTTGTAAATAAGAAGAAAAGGCATGACCTTCAATCAGTGGTGGCGGCGGCGGAAGCCCCCCCCGTCTTTAATATAATGCCAATGTCAAAGTCTTAGAGATCAGTTGTAGTGGATTCAGGTCCTCAGGACAGGGGTTACTTCCATTTTCCAGATCTACCTCCGTTCTTATGTATCTGGTCTGACTTCCGGTTTGCGTATTTCCGGTTCATATGCTTATTCTTGTTTTTTTACTGTACATCCGGGTTCAGTTTCCGGTTGTCTTCTTCCGATTTACGCATTTCCGGATTCGTAGATCCGGGGATAGGGTCATTACCGGTTTTCATGGTGTTCTATGATTAACTTCCGGTTCTGTTTCCCTTTTTTGGATTTCCGGTGATAGCTCTTACTAAGATTCCAGGTTTGTCTTTCCTAGGATCTAGTCATCATCTTGCCTAAGAGTTAGTCTTATTTCAGTAAGTGCTTTTAAAATCGGAATGTTTAATCGCTGAAAATATTAATTCCGAGACATTGCCAGTCTTGAAGTCTCTCTTGGAATTGTAGATATTCAGCATTTATTCTTTTATCAGTGAAACAATTCAACGTAATTAAAGACTCTTCCGACTGTTTGCCGGATGGGTTTTTTGTTGCAGTCGATAAGTCAGTCTGTATTTTACGCATTATCGCTAGATACATAATTTTTAATTTCATCCAACTTTAGATGGCCAGTTGTCTTGGGGCCATTCAGCGTTTTTTCACGCTCTTTTCCTCTTATGTCGGCAGGTTGACATATTTATTTTAACCAAAGGGAGTTAATTTCTTGAAGAAAATCCCTGTATCTAGCGTAATTCTTAGTCTAATTCTGACAGGCGCTGAAAGGAAAAGATTCAGTAGTGGATTCATAGATAAGAGAATGGCTCTAAGATTAATGATTACAAGAGCAAGAAAACGCTGAGAATAGAGAAATAAGATAAGGGTGAAGGAAGAAAGAATGAAAGCCACGTTTTTTCTTCTGCGTTGTCACAGTCATGGTTTCGGTGAGTCATTTCGCTTTGATTTTATATCGCCTCTGTCTTTCAGCGTTTTGTTTCGTGATTCATCCCGTAGTGTTTAATCATAATCAAGTATCAGTGTTTTGTGTATTTAACATTCGAGCTGTTCCCGGAGATTCATTATCAATCTATCAATCATTCCTTTTATTGGCATATCAAACTCAATGACCTCCGTCTTTACAAGATGATAATTTTGGTTCTAAGTCTTTAAAAATAATGAGTAAAGATAAGTATAGTTCTCTTCCTTCATCCTCTACCCCTTCTCCTTCTAAAGTTTTCTTCTAGTCATGTTCTCCTTCCTCTCTCTCTCTGTCTTCCTCCTTTTCCCTCCTCTGGGATTTCCCGTATTTCATATTCTATCAATCCTCTCCAGGGATCTTCTGGTCCTGTTCTTTCCTCTTCATCTTCCATTCTTCTTAATTCCTCTCTTCCTCCTTCTTCTTCCTCTTCTTCCTCCTTTGATCATCTGGATTCGATTGTTTCTGTCGTTCTCTCTTTTGAGCTTAAGTTTCAAATTGTTGATTAAGGTCTGGTTTTCTCATTGTTTTCTGTACTTAGGGATTCGTCCCTTGTTCGTTCTTTCATGTCAGCTTTTTTCTCTATTCTTTCAAGGTTTTCCCCTAGTGGCCTGAACCACTTTCCATGTCCTCTGGTCAGGCTGTTGTATCTGTTCACATTCCTTCTGATCAATCTTTTTCCGTTTCTGATTCTTTACAGTTTTCTTCTCTTCTAGCTTCCAAGAGGCCTTGCTCTCTTTCCATTTGAACTGTTGATTCTATGGCCTCTGGTGACTCTTCTCATCTGTTTTCGTCTCCTCCTAATCCTTCTTCTTATTCTTCTATTCCCTAGTCGGTCAGGGCTGAGGAGATTTTGTCCAGTCAGGGTCTCTTCGGATGACTGGTCCCTGGCTCACAGGTGGATTGCTTTGACTCTTTCTCTTCCTTTTAAGGACAAGTTTTCTATAGACCTTCCTTCTTTTGTGTCGACTCTTTCCTCTTCTAATTCTTCTTTCTTGTCTTCAGGTCCTTCCATTTGACAATTTGGTCATTAACATGTTAGTTTTCTTGTTAATCCTAAGGAATTTTCTCTTACCTCTAAATATGATGCTCCTTTTTCAGATCCCAAAAGATGATTACTTACGAGTCGCCACCTCTCTCTCTCTCTCTCTCTCTCTCTCTCTCTCTCTCTCTCTCTCTCTCTCTTTCTCTCTCTTTCTCTCTCTCTCTCTCTGAATCTTCCTGGGAAGTTCTTTCCTCTGATGTTAAAGATTTTTCTAAGGTTAGTCAACCCCCTGCTCTTAGAGCGAGAGGGGGGGCCAGGCTTATTTTTTCAGGCCTAGTTCAAGGTCTAGTGGTAGGTCTTCACACAGAGGTTTTTCAAGCTAAGAGTATGAAGGTGTGGCCTCAGCCCGGGTAGGTCCAACCCTTTCTTCTATTTTATCTCTTCTCTTCCTCTTCTTGGGTCTTTGGATCCGTCGGTCCAGTGCCTTATACATACATGAGAGCGTTCAGCCTTGGGTAGGAATTCCTACCCTGTCATTAAATCTTCGTAAAATGATCTCTATTCACTCTGAAACATTCAAATCTGCATTAATTTTAATTTAACAAGGGGATATGACATGATTAAATCTCATGATTCTTACTCCCAAGTCAAGATGGAGACCATCTCCCAGATCATTTCCAGTCTAGATCAGGGTATGTGGTCGTTTTTCATCGACCAAAATGATGCCTTCTTTCATGTTCTCATTCACCCTTCCTTCAGAAAATTCCTGAGATTTGCTTACAAAGATCGAGTTTGGCAGTTTCGCGCCATGCCTTTTGGCCTGACCACGGCTCCTTTTCTTTTTACTTGCCTAGTCTCAGCCATGGCAGGAATTTTACACCGTCGTTCTATCCATCTACACGTTTATATAGACGATTGGTTAGTAAAGCAGTCTTCCTCAATTCTCTCAGGAATTCTTCCAGAGGTTTGCAGTCTGGCATGCAACCTAGGGTGGATTTTAAATCTAAAGAAATCAAGCCTAGGTCCCTCTCAAATCTTCACACATCTAGACGTTTCTTTCGATCCGGCCCAGGGTCTAGTCTTCCCCTCAGATCCAAGAATAGAGGCTTTATCACTGGCAATGGAAATCCTGTCTTCTTCTTCCATGGTCTGAGCAAGATTTCTGCTAAGAGTGATAGGTTTGATGGTCAGCGTAGAGAATGTTATTCCATGGGCGGCGCTGATGAGAAGACCCTTCCAAATGTATTTAATGTACCTGTGGAAGCAGTCGGTTCACTCTATTTACCATCAGATTCCCATCAGAGAACACTTGATTCCTCGTCTAAATTTTTGGAACGATCGTTCTCTGCTGATGGGTGTTCCACTGGTAAAGTCCTTCCCTCAGGCGATTATCTTCACAGACGCTTCTCAGGAGGGATGGGGAGCGGTCTGGAACTCCCTGTCGGTTTCCGGTCTTTGGTCCCTGGAGGAGTCGACAGCTCATATCAACATTCTGGAATTGTGTGCTGTCAAGAAGGCTCTCCTTCATGGTCAAATCTTGTGATAGGTGTCAAAGTCTCGATTCGGTCAGACAATTCGACAGTGGTCTCTTATATCAACAGGCAGGGGGTACAAGGTCATCCCTCCTTTGTCTAGAAGTGTGGAATCTTTTCTTATGGTGTCGCAAGAATCAGATTCTTCTAGTGTCTTCTCATGTCCCAGGCAGTCTGAATTTTCTTGCGGAACAACTGTCACATCCCAGCAAATTCGCCCAGACAGAGTGGCAGTTAAGGAGGTCGGTTGTCAAAGCGATTTTCAGTCTTATGGATCATCCTCTGGTAGATCTGTTTGCGACATCTCTGAATGCTCAGATCTCCTCTTACATGTCTCCTTTTCCGGACAGTCAAGCCCTGGCGGTGGATGCCCTGTCTCAGTCCTGGACAGGAATGTTTTTGATTCCGTTAGTGTTGAAGAAAGTCAAAGAACAAATCTGCGAAAGTCTTTTAATAGCTCCTTTTTGGCCAAAGAGGATTTGGTTTGTAGACCTTTTAGATCTCCTGGTAGACTTCCTTCATCTTCTTCCATTCTCCCAGGTCTCAAGTATGGGGTCTTTGTCTTCAACCAAACCCAGAAATCTTCAGTCTGTGTGTTTGGAGAATATCGAAACTAAAATCTACGAGAATAAAGTTTCTTCAAGATCTCCAGTAATTATCGATTCTTCCAGAAGAGAGTCGACCCGCAGAGTTTATCAGCTAATACGGTTATGGGATATAGATTTTCTCTGGCATCTTCTCTTCCTTGCCGTCTGTATGCCGATGTCAAGGACACTAAGACGTTTAATAGTTTTTATTAGCGGTCTAGGCAATATTCGTCCTCCGATAGTTAAGTCTCTACCTTCTTGGAACTTGGCTTTGGTTCTTCAAGTGCTGGCAGGCTGTCATTTTGAACCTCTTTCCTCTATTAGTATTAACAGCCTCTGGCGTTCAGAATTCATGCATTTTCTGCTGAAAGGGAGAGAGAGATTTATAGTTTCAGGAGACGGTTTAGTTTTATATTCCAGAAGGGATTTTTTATCTAAAACTCAGTCTAACCGGTTTCCTGCTAGTCCGATCATTTTAAAATCATTATCATCTTTTTCGCCTTCCGACAAACTCTGGTGTCCTGTTAGGGCATTAAGAATGTACAAACAGAGCTGATTTCAAAAGATTTAATCCGTCCCTTTTATGGTTTTCTTATGCGGAATAGTTAGCTAAGCCAGTCTCAAAGTTGTTATTACACCACAAAAACATCCATTACCGTTCAATCACTACTTGCTAAATCAAATATCTGCATTTAGCTATCAGAATAAAATTTTTATACTCGCTTACATACTCCCTAATGCCAATACCATCACCATGTAGACCCTCAACCAGGCTTCTGGTAGAGGGACCCCCTGCATTAGCCTTACAATAGACTGGCACCAGTCTGTACACACTCCTTGGTGATGCCTGTCACTAAGCACGCTCGCGCATGCGCAGTAGGTCCCAAATGTGAAAACTGATGCACTTTTCAAATATTCTGCTAGCAGTACAGTTTGCCTGCTATCAATCTGATATAAAAGTTTTAGCTTTGCTACTGAAAGTTTTCAGTTATTACTATATTTGACACGAATAATGCCTACCATGAAGCCCATCCTTCCTAAGTTATGTTTAACTTTTTATATCATGGTGTTTTAGAGGTGTTTGTAACTCTAGTTTTTGAGTTACCAGTTTTCGTGTCACTACTCCCGTTTTCGAGGTTAGAGTAACCAGGCCTATTATATACCATCAAGAGTACCATGTTATAAAATAGCCAGTACCACTCCTATTAACGTAGTTCCTAGTGCCCGCAAACATCATCATTCAGGAATCATTATGATTCCTTTCTTCAGTCACTTTCTTAAGTACGCCTATGACGTATCCTCATAAAAGCTAGCTGCTTTATTTCTTATCATTTCTTATTTTTCAAAGGAAGTGTCCTTAAATTCTGAGAAAGTAAAATGTACGTCAATCAAGTGTGATCGTTTTTCACGCTAAGGACTATGCGGGCCACGTTTACCTGAGGTGTACCTCCTGCTCCCCTCAAAAAAAAAATGTGGGATTTGTAAGGGTTGGCCATTAGTCTTATCTAAATCGTTCTTCAAAGATTTTGTCATTAAGCCTGCGCAAGTGGTCTAAGCCGGTCCTTGACATTTAGGCAACAGATCAAGTCTCCAAAAGGTAAATCCGGCGACTCGAGAAAGAAGCCTGGTAAGTCATCCTCTGGTAGGAGCCAGGCCAAAGACCATGTTAGTCTTGAGGATCATCATAATCCTCAAGAGATGGCATCGGTGGCGGAAGCTTCCGATTTGTCATCACATGCAAAAGTTCGTTTCTCAGTGATACCGATTGCCAGGTATGTTTTAGGATCGCCGATCGCCTCTGCTCCCGTCTCTGCTCCTGGCTTGTCCGGGCAAGCGGGTTTGCCATCCGGATTGTCTTCTGGTTTTACCGGGCATCCGGAAATGAGCACCGTGATTGTTTCTGGCTTGGCTGAACATCCGGTGACTCATGATAATCTGGCTTTTTCGTCAACTTCCGCCGTTTCCGGCTATAGAGTTCCGATTCCGGTAGGAAGAATGTGGCATTGCATCATCCATCTACTTCCGTTTCCGGTTTTTCAGCTTCCTCTTCCGGTAGTAGTGTTGCTACTTCCGGTAGGAAGAATGCTTATCTGGGTCTGTTAGACCGGGCATTGCATCATTCATCTATATCCGTTTCCGGTTCAGCTTCCTCTTCCGGTAATTCTGTACATCCGGGTTGTAGAATTTTGATCAGTTTCCTGTATCTACTTCCGGTTACGCATTTCCGTTTTCCGTTTTTCCCACATCCGGATTTCGTACAGCCGGGGATAAGGTCATTTCCGGTTTTCATGGATCTTTCTAGTGTTCTAGGATTAGCTTCCGGGTCTGTCTTCCTGTTTTGGATTTCAGGTGATAGAGAACTTCCTGGGGTTCCAGTTTTGTTCTTCAAGTCCGGTTTACATGTTCGCTTTCCTAGAATCTTGTCATATTCTTGCCTAAGATTTAGTCATATTTCCGTATTTGTTTAATATTGGAAATGTTGAATGGCTGGAAATATTCATTGCCAGTCTCTCTTGGAATTGTAGTCTATTGAGACATTTATTCGTTTATCAGTGACAATTTTCAACGTAATTAAAGACTCTTCTGACTGGTTGCCGTATGGGGTTTTTTGTTGCAGATTATTTTATATGCGCATATCATCAGCCGATAAGTCAATCTATTCTACGCATTATCTCGAGATACGATTTTTACTTAAATCCAACTTTAGATGGCCAGTTGTCTTCGGGCCAGTCAGCCTTTTTTCACGCTCCTTTTACCTCTTATGTCGGCAGGTTGACATATTTATTTTAACCAAAGGGAGTGAATTTGTATAGGGAAAAACCCTGATCTGGCGTAAATCGTAGTCTAGTTTTGTCAGTCGCTGAAAAGAATTAGATTCAGTAAAGGTTTCATAGGGATCAGTATGACTAAAAGATTAATGTCTACAAGAACAATAGTCGCTTAGAAAAGATAATCAAGCGGATAAGGGGGCAGGAAGAAGGAATATAAGCCGAATTCTTCTGAGTTGACATAGTTTCGGTGAGTTCGCTTTGTTTTAATTTTTTCCAGATTTTTGGTTGTTTTCCCTTTTCTAGCGTAATTTTTTTGCTCTATTTTGACTGGGTTGCTGCAGGCCTCCGGACGGTGGTTTTGGGGGGCGGGGACTCGGGATTTGCTGGTTTTGTTTGGGGGCGGTCTGGCTGAGGGTTGTTGGTGAAGCGAATTCCAGTCGAGTCGGTCCAATTGCCAACCCGGCCTACTTAAATTAGTCGGATTGGCCTAGGATAAAAAGTCATGTCGGCCCGATTTAATGGTCAAATAGGCCTAGGAATGCATTTAACTGGCTTCTTTCTTCTCTTTTCGATCGCTGGTATCACACTTGGAGAGCCGTTCTCAAGATGAAATCTTTTTACCTGGCTGGAAGCATGGAATAATTGGGAATCTCATATTTCTATATCCTTGATTTCGGAATTTTTCTTCAAAAATTGATGATATGGAAATATGAGATCCCTCTTATACCAGTCGTATTATACCAGCATTAGTCGTCGGTTGGTGGATCTAATAATATTTACTGGCGTTTACGTCTCTTTATTAAAAGACGGTCAGAATTATTAGTGTCTATTATTTTCACTAACGCGCAACTATTTTACATAAGACGTAGACAATCCTAAAAGCACTATCTTTGTAAGACAATGGCGATCTTAAGATATTACCGAGATTTCCGTGTATGTCATGGTATACAGATTATCGTGTGTAGTAGCTACCATAGAAGTCTAGGTAGGCCTGCTACACTCGATAAACTTTATCCTATTTAAGCGTACTGGTTAGCCCAATAATATTGCTATAGCTATGTTCATATGTACAGTTAAATGTGCAGTGTCTGTTCGGCCTAATAGTGCACCTATAGGTATATACATGTGTGCGCATATGTGCATTCTTATGTGGTTATGCGTGATACTGTAGGGTCAACTCGACCCAAGGGTATATTCGCACATGTTAGGCATAAACATAGGTCGAGTTGGAACTAGGCCGAGTTGAGGGTGGGCCGGGGGTATGTATTTGGGCCGAGTTGACTGGATAACGGTGAAGCCACTGGCAACTTTCGGTCGGATTGTTCCCGGACTGTTCGGTAGGTCTTGGGTTTTTTTGCTCGTTGAAGTTGTTGTCTGGGGGCTGGCGACGGGCCGGTGGAGTGGGGTGGGGGTTGCGCTGGAGGGGTGGAGGAATGGCTGAGAATCTGGATTTAAGCAGCCACCAACAATTTTCGGTCAAAATGTTTTCAAAATATTTTGCAGGTCCAGAGATATTACAGTTGTAATATGTCGTCTGCAAAATTCAGTATCCAGACAGTTAATATAAAGTATCAGTGTTCAATCTTTCCTTTTATCGGGATTTCTAACACAATGTCATTTGTTATTACAAAGATGAAATTATTGATTCTAAGACTATAAATATAAGAATCAATAAATATATACAAAATCTTTTAAGTTTTCTGCCTCTGGGCATAAATATCGAATGGTTTAGGATATCTAATTGATCAGTATGCCTAAGCCAAGTCTTGAAGCTGGCTTGTTTTTCCTATGTCGTTGATTTAAATATAGGACACAGTTTTGCAATCATTATAGGATCCTGTCACATTCAGGCTGATGATTTTCCAGTGATTGCAGTCTAATACTTCAGTGTAGAAGAAGTAAGTGCAATCTTGGGAGTTAGTCGACCGTAGGTATATATATATATATAAAACCCTGTGACTTGAAGAATGAGTCTAGGTCGTTTTTGTATGTGTTTTATGTTGGCGCGTTAATTGCTTCTGTTGGTAAAGGATTCCATACATTAACACTATTTGTAAGAAATACTTGCGTAGATCAAGTATTATTTGACAAGCTGACAAGATGATCTGTCAAGCCCGAGCGGCTAGGCAACCGTTGATGTATTCAATAACAATTTTCTTGTTAAATCTGCTCCATTATTATACGATTTTTAAATTAGATAGTCAAATGTTTGCCATAGTTCTCTTAACAGGACCTTGTCATGCGTTCTATTCGTAGAATTGTGATGATGTCATCACAAGTAAGTTTCCCTTATTTCATCTTTTTGAGTGGTGGTTTGGGAAACCGTAATTTCTTTTCTTCATTTTATCTTGCTAAATTCTGTCACAATTTGAGGTTTTCGAATTCCAGTCGGGATTATTGCAGATCTCAGGTACAGGATTTGGCTATATCTTGACTTTTAGCACTCCCTTAGGCTTCCTATGGGTTTTTTGATTTCCCACGATATCTGGTTAAATCTCTATAAATAAAATTATCTATAATTTTTGCAGAGTCTTTAGCATTATTAATAAGTTAAGCTATACTGATATGAGACTTTTCTCCATTCAGAGTAAGCGGTATTAATAAAATATCCATAATAAACATGAGTTACCTCTTTAGTGAGGGCTAAGCAATAAGGATATAGCCCAGGATTTTGGTTGGAGCATCATGGCAGATGTAATCTATGTGTTTTCTATAAGCAGTCCTCTTTAGCATATAGTAAGCTTGCCACATCTTTAAGGGCGGCCCTTATCAAAAGGGCCAGATATTCTTGGATCTAGAACCCTTCTCTGCAGTCTCCTCCCAAATGGTCTTCTGTTCCTCTAATCAGAAGCTATTAGCTTTAGAGGGGTTGTTGTCTTCTATGCTCGTCAAGGAGTCTAAGAAGAGGCTCTTCTGTGGAAAGTAAATCCAGGATTCGTTCAGTCATTGCCATGGGGTTTTCTTTCATTTTTTGAACGAGGATCGAGTCTTTCTTGGGATGTCACTAGATCCAATCTGTTTGCGACATGTCTGATTGGCCAGATTTTATCTTTCATGTCTCCCTTTTCGGACAGTCAGGTTAAGGGTCTCTAGTTCTCGATTCGATCGGACAATTCGACAGCAGTCTCTTATATCAACAGGCAGGGGGGCACAAAGTCGTCTCCTGTACTTGGAAGTGTGGAACCTCCTCATGGGGTGTCGCATGAATAAAAATTTTCGAGTGTCCACTCATGTCTGAGTTTTCTTGCGGACCAATTGTCTCGGGCGTGGGCTGTGGACGCCCTGTCTCAGTCCTGGTCAGGAATCTTCGCTTATGCATTCCCTCCCACAATCCTGATTTCTTTTGGTTCTGAAGAAAGTCAGGGACCAGATCTGCGAGATCGTGTTAATAGTTCCCTTTTGGCCAATAAGGATCTGGTTTGTAGACCTTCTCGATCTTCTAGTACCTACCATCATCCAAACCCAGGAATCTTAAGTCTGTGCGTTTGGAGTATATCGAGTGCCCGATCCTTGAGAATAAAGTTTCTACAAGATCTCAGGAAATCGTCGATTCTGCCAGGAGGGAGTCGTCTCGAAGAGTTTACAAGGGTCGGCTTAAGATTTTTGGAGAATGGTGTTCAGATCAAGGTCTCGTGCCTGATTCTGTTTCTATTTCCCAGGTGTTAGACTCTTTATCTTATCTGTTCGACTCTTTACATCTGTCTGCTAACACTGTAAGAGGATATAGATTTTCTTTTGCATCTTCTCTTCCTGGTTTGTTGAACGCTGAAGTTGAAGATACTATGGTTCTTAATCTTTTGATCAGAGGGTTAGGTAATATTCGTCCTCCAGGTGTTAAAGCTTTGCCTTCCTGGAACTTGGCTCTGATTCTTCAGGGTCTTGGGCAGGTCATCATTTCCAACCTATCTCTATGATTAGCTTGAATCTTTTAACTTTTAAGACCGTTTTTCTAATTGTATCTGCTTCTGCTAGAAGACGATCCGAAATCCATGTTTTCTCCGCTGAAAAGGATAGGTTTATCGAATCTGGGGACGGTCTGGTCTTATATCCTTGAAGGGAATTTTTGTCAAAGACTCAATCAATCCGTCATCCAGCTAAGCCGATTATTTTACAATCTTTAACCTCCTTTTCTCCGGCTGACAGATTTTGGTGTCCTGTCAGAGCTCCAAAAGTTTATAAGCGGCGTTCTGATTTTTAGAGATCCGATCTGTTCCTTTTCTGGGTTCCGTATGAGGAGGGGTTGGCCAGTCCAGTCTCTATGGCATCTATTCCCCGATGGATTTGTGAGACCCTTCACATTAAAGCTCATGTCATTAGAGGGATGGCTTCCTCTTTTGCCCTTTTTGCTGGCTCTTCTGTAGACGAAGTTATGCAAGTTACAGGATGGAAATCCGAGTCTACTTTTACTACTTTTTATTGAAAAAGACCAGAGCACAGCAGCTTCCTTGGTTGGGAACTTTATGATTTTAACTAAAAAGGCTGAAGACCATTTACCAAGCACATCCCACCATTTTCGTTAGGACCGTGCGTCGGCATGTAATGGTGTGAGTTGTTCTTTGGTTTTTATTTATTTCTTTAAGTTTAAAGAAATCCTTGTTTGATAATCACTGTGTGATTGATTAAGATGCACCATTATGTTATGTTATTAACATTTGGTTATCTTTTGTTTGATTTTTATCCTTGCTTATGGATTCTCAAATCTCCTCCCACCAAAGTTTCGTAGTGGGGCACTGACCAAATCTACGGGTTTAGCAAGTAGTGATTGAACGGTAATGGATGTTTTTGTGGTGTAATAACAACCCCCAACAGACCCCCCTTTAGTGGGTTGGTCTGTAGTTTTATTAACCACTATAAAAACATACTTACCGTTCAATCACTACGACCCGGCCCCAGCCACCCCGCTGGGTATTGATTTGAGAATCTATTCTGGATATATGGCACTTAAATTTAGAAAAGTGAATCAGTTTTCACATTTGGGACCTACTGCGCATGCGCGAGCGTGCTTAGTGACAGGCGTCACCAAGGAGTGTGTACAGACTGGTGCCAGTCTATTGTAAGGCTAATGCAGGGGGTCTCTCTACCAGAAGCCTGGTTGAGGGTCTACATGGTGATGGTATTGGCATTAGGGAGTATGTAAGCGAGTATAAAAATTTTATTCTGATAGCTAAATGCAGATATTTGATTTAGCAAGTAGTGATTGAACGGTAAGTATGTTTTTATAGTGGTTAATAAAACTACAGACCAACCCACTAAAGGGGGGTCTGTTGGGGGTTTACGATATCCTGCTGGATTTGGGTGACGATTAAGCTTTGTTGCGAGATTGCTTCTTCTGAACAAATTAATCTCTCCCATATTAAAGCTCACGATGTTAGAGGAATGGCTTCCTCTTTTGCGCTTTTTGCCGGTTCGTATTTAGATGAAGTCATGCAGGTTGCAGGATGGAAATCTGAATCCTCTTTTACAACCTTTTATCTGAAAGATCAGAGTGCAGCAGCCTCCTTTCGTAATATTACAATTTTAACCAAAATAGCCGAAGTTCATTTACCAAGCACATCTCGCCATTTTCGTGAAGACTGTGCGTCTGTAAGAAATGGTGAGAGTTTATTTTCGTTTTTATTTATCTCTAAGTTCAAGTTTTCCTTATTTGATAATCACGGTGTGATTGATTTAAATGCACTATTATGTTATGTTATTAACATTTGGATAAGATTGATTTGGTTTTTATCCTTGTTTGTTGATTCTCAAATCGCCTCCCACCTAATGTTTTAAGTGGGGCAATGACAAAATCTACGGGTTTAGCAAGTACTGATTGAACGGTAATGGAGGTTTTTGTGGTGTAATAACAACCCCCCCCCCCCCCACAGACCCCCCTTGCGGGTTGGTCTGTTATTTTATTAACCACTATAAGAACATACTTACCGTTCAATCACTGCGACTCGGCCTCAGCCACCCCGCGTGGAATTGATTTGAGAATTTGCCTATAATATTTGGCACTTAAATTCAGAAAAGTGAATCTGTTTCCTATTTAGGCTCCAGTGCGCATGCGCAAGCGCGCTTAGTGACAGGCGTCACTATGGAGTGAGTACAGACTGGTGCCAGTTTATATCAGTGAATATACTGGAGATGGACCTAACCAGTAGCCTGGTTGAGGGTCCATATTTATAGGAATAGACATGGGGAGGAGTGTATGCAAGCATAAAAATCTTATTCTGGTAGCTAAATGCATGTAATTGATTTAGCAAGTAGTGATTGAACGGTAAGAATGTTTTATAGTGGTTAATAAAACAACAGACCAACCCGCAAGGGGGTCTGTGGGGGGTTTTTGCTCACTGAATTTATTGTCTGATGGCTTGCAGCAGCGAGACAGTTAACCAAATCCCCCAATTTATCAAAATTTGGCTGAAATGATTCGATCGTGATAGGCTCCAGAACTTGTGTACATAAATCTGATTGATATATTGTGGGACGGCTATTTCGGATTGTTAAAAATGTACCATGAAATCCTTTAATTATAACATTTACTGAATAATTTGAAATGGTCTTTTGGAATAATTTGCTGTTGACTGTATTAATATTTTGAAAAAGGAATTCCCGTTATATTGTTTACTAGCTCATTTGCCCTGTGCTATCTTCTGCCACGACAACCATCCACCAGCCATTTGTCATTTGTTGTCTGTCCTCTGTCCATTAAGTTATGCTTGAAATGACTACTACTCAACTGGAACAGCACCTGTTCATCAACTTTTTCTTTAAAGAATTTCTATTCGTTATAACCGCTTTGCTGATTTGAATCAAACTTGCCCAAGAGGCACTTTCAGCTTGATCAATTTCAAAATTTATTCACAGAAACCTGATCGATGTTTACTAATCCAAAACTGCTTGGCTGATTTCAACAAAACTTGACGGGACAGACCCTAAGCATAATCTTGGAGGCTTTTTCCCACTGATAAACAGAAATCTGATTCATAAATTTGTCGGTGGGAAGATTGGTTTTTCTAGTGTTTCTTGTAGATCCTATTAAATACCTAATTGATGTCTTCCGTATACACTGGATATACGTGGTTAATTATAGGAACCAACCGTATCTGCATAAATCTCATTGGACAATCTGATTGGTGGCTATATTAGATTTGCTGACAATACAAAAACATCCTACAAAATCTACCTATGAATTTGTTCTGTTTTGCAGGTTGAATGCAGGGCTATGCTGATTACCATGTGTATGCTATGATAATGATTTGGAGACATCGCTGTGCCTTGACTACCTTGTCTTGGCAGATGATTCATTATTGGAAACAAGTTGTACATGTTTTATAGCTGAAATTTAGGTTTATTGAAACTTGTAAAGAATATGTTTTCTTTTGGATTTCGTAAACAAGCAATGATTTTTTTAATGGTAGATACATTTAATGATGCTTGTTTCAATGTTGTTAGTAATTAAGCAAAAAGGGATGCCTTTCATCATGGCAGAGGAGATAGCGTATGCGAGCTTAGAAATTGACAGCATTAATATTTGACTATAGCTTTTTAGTCCGCTACCAGCTAATATCTATATAGTAAGTCTTTATTTTCGAGAAGCTGGGTGCTCCACTGTCTAAGCCTGTGAGTGTGCGTCACTCATCAGGAAATCAGTATTTAGAACAGCCAGATATGGGTTGCACGCCTAGTATACATGTTTCACAAACCGGAGTCATTTACTGTCACGAGAACTCTGATGATTCATTGTCACAAGCTGCCAATGTTCACAGCACAGTCACCGGTAATGCATCAGCCGTTGTCACAGCAAGCGCGGTTCAGCAACCTGCTAAAAGAGGTAGCAATCATGGCGGGAACGGAGGCGTTCAAAGCGGATCCAGGTGCAACTCCCTCAAAGATGGCGGCGGAGGTGGGCGCTCATCAAGCTCAGCAACAGCATCTGTATTTAGTAACGTGAACGTTAGTAAGAAGAATGAAAAGAATAATGAATTGGAAAGAAAAAATAACCATGAATGTGAAAGTACTGTTAAACTGGTGGATGACTGCAAAAGTTTGGCAGTAAAGCAACAAGAAGAACAGCAACAAGTAAGTGTGATTTACTGTACTTAAGGGTGACTTGAAATAGAGTGATCCAACCTGCCACTCACGTATCTCGGGCGTAATAGTCAATGGACTTTTCCAGTTCCTGCTATTCCCCGCCCATCTCTCTAAGCTCCACCCACACTTCGCCGTGTTGGGTTGATCGGTCTTGAACATCGAAAAGTCTGTCATGTGTACAAGTGTATAAATGTCTATGATGGATTTATAGTTTAATAAACATCGGTCTTAGATGAGTACAATTTAACCCTATAACCCTCGATTACCGAGCCAGTCATTCCAGTGGTATATTTTCAAAAATAGTCTTCTTTTGGTCTGCAAATGGACATTTCTCAAGACCACTGCAGAAGCCGTTTTTGGCTGATATGAGTGTTAAAGGGTTAATAAATATTCTGTTGAATATTTTGAAACTGATTTGACTGGGCGCTGTTGCTGCTATAGCACATTCAAATTAGTTTCAAAATTATTAAAATGTCACAATATCTGCTATGTTCTACAAAAATATGATATTATTTATTCTCCATTGAAGGATTATAATTGGAAAATGCTCCTAAGCATATATCTGTTAACTTCAAGCCTTGATTTAACCTATTTCATTGTATTTGATTGTTTGTAGTAGTAGTAGTAGTAGTAGTAGTAGTAGTAGTAGTAGTAGTAGTAGTCGTAGTAGTAGTAGTAGTAGTAGTAGTAATAGTAATAGTAGTAGTAGTAGTAGTAGTAGTAGTAGTAGTAGTAGTAGTAGTAGTAGTAATAGTAGAAGCAGCAGTAGTTGGAGCAGCAGCAATAGTAGTAGCAGCAGCAGCAGATACCGGGTACTGAGAAGTTGAGTGTTGCCTCCTTTTGCTGGTGTGACGGGGAGTCAGAGGTCTTTGCAGCCAGTCATTTTGATGTGCATATTTATCTCGGAATTATCCCATTAATGGTCAAAATTGGGCAAGAGAATTGAGATTGTTGCTTAATGACTGTCCATTTGCTGGCTAAGAAAAGATTATTTCTGAAAGATTATCGCTGGAATCACTGGCTGTGTTATCGCGCTGGTCATACCTGTGATATATTCTCAAAATAGTCTTCTCTAGACTCACAAATGAACATGGACCCTTGCTAAGGCTGATTCTGGCCATTAAGCGGGTAAGGAGCTAACTGTGGACCTTGCATATTGACTAAGAAAACACACCTCTCAACATAAGCCATTTATGGTGAGATGGTCCTCCAGTGGTCAAACAAAACATAATTAATGTTAGATGGTCAATAATGGCTTCTGCAGCGCTGTTAATAAATGTCCATTTGTAGGAAGAGAGAATACTGTTTTTGAAAATTTATCACTGGAATTTCCTGACATGATAGCTGAGCCAGTGACTCCAGTTGTAAGGTGTGAAAAATAGTCATCTTTTAGCCTGCAGAGTATAGACATTGATTAACCCTTTAACACTTATATCGGCTAAAAACAGCGTCTGCAGTGGTCTTTAGAAATGTCCATTTGCAGGCCAAGAGAAGACTTTTTTTTAAATTTACCACTGGAATGACTGGCTCGATAACCGATAATCCATATGGGTTAAATTCATCGATGAAAAGGCTAAAAGACTAATCACTCGCCATTTGGCTGACTTCATCCAAACTTGGATGGAGGCACTGCGGCGTGATAAGTTTCTGATCTGATAGACAGATATCTGTCTGGCTGGTGGTCCACGCGAGGAGCACAGGCCGCTTGTTGAAGTCGTATATCACGAGACATGATACATCACCTAATTTTCTATGGATTTATGTATTATTTTTTGTGTAACAGCCTTTAGAGAATTAATTGCATATCTAACCCTTTAACCCTCGAATTTGTTTTTTTAAATTCCATTTTCTCATTGAAAATGTCAATTTACAGACTAAGAGAAGACTATTTTTGAAAATTTACCATTGGAGCGGTAAATTTTCAAAAATAGTCTTCTATTTGTCTGCAAATGGACATTTCTCAAGACCACTGCTGAAGTGATTTTTGGCTGATATGAGTGTTAAAGGGTTAAAATGTACCCTGGTGCCCGCTTGACTTACTGAACCAAAGTAAAAGGGTGCGTTATAAAAATGTAGTTAACTCGGTGAAATTTTTTTTTGAATAGAAAAAGATACATACCTGTGTAGGAAATGTATTAATCTTTTTCAAGATGTATGTACTTCAATAACATATTCTGGTAATGAAATTCAGTTCCCTATTCATCCTAGATGCTTAGCAGCGAGCATCCATATGCGAAAAATGTTGATTTCAGGGGTATTATTGTATTACGTTATTATTATAGAGATGTATTGACTAGTAACAAAAGATTAGTATGCTACACCTTACAAGAATAACAATTACACAGCACAGTGTTGTTCTGCAGAATATAGTAGACAATTAACCCTTTCAGAAATGTCCATTTGCAGACCAAGAGAAGACTATTTTTGAAAATTTATCACTGGAATCAGTCGCTCGATAACCGAGCCACGAGCCAGTCATTACAGTGATAAATTTTCAAAAATAATCTTTTGGTCTGCAAATGGACATTTTCTATGAGAAAATTAAAATTTTCTTGAAAAAGTTTAAGTGTTAAAGGGTTAAGAAAACTGGTGTACTATTTTACGCTCTGCTGAAAGCTGTTGCTGTCGGGGAGAGGACAATCCTACAGCAACACCTTTCACAAATAATGAATCCAGTTTCTCAGTCAATCTTATCATAATCAACTACGTGATGTGTAGCGGACGTCATAATCAATTGCGTCATAAATGACTCGATTTAGTCTAAAACGCAATTAATAGAATGACATGTTGTACGAACTGTATGTCTACTATTTAATAAACATTCTATCAACAGCTTACTTGCACAGGTTTCTGAAAATTTATACTCGGGGAGTTCAGGAATCGAATGATCCCAACACGAGTGAGGTGTGGGTGAAGCTTAGCTAGAGATGGGTGGGTCATAGCTAAAACTGGATTCCTCCGTTGCACCAGTTCAAAGAGAACAATGATTCATGACCACAACTGTATAGTATAGAAGCTAAAGATCGTTACAGAATCAGATGATCTGTTAACCGTTTAACACTCATATGAGCCAAAAAAGCAGTTGTTATTACACCACAAAAACATCCATTACCGTTCAATCGCTACTTGCTAAATCAATTATCTGCATTTAGCTACCAGAATAAGATTTTATGCTTGCATACACTCCTACCTATTCATATAAATATGGACCCTCAACCAGGCTACTGGTTAGGTCCATCTCCAGTATATTAATTGATATAGACTGGCACCAGTCTGTACTCACTCCATAGTGACGCCTGTCACTAAGCGCGCTTGCGCATGCAGGTCAAATAGGAAACGGATTCACTTTTCAATTATTCTGCAAGCAGAACAACTGCACAAATATTATCAGAAAGTTTTTATAGCTTTGCGCTGTGTCAGCTTACTATTGAAGGGCTTCCTCACGCTAAGATATGCTTACTATGAAGTCTATCCTCCCAAAATTATGTGTTTGGAAGTATTTCGTGGTTATATTGAACTTTATAACTATGTATATAAACGTTACCGGTTTTCGTGGGTTTCATTTTTGTGGTAACAACTTTAATATGCCTAAGTCATCATCATATAAAAATACTCTATTACTCCAGAGAGCCCTTAATCACTTTCAGTTAAAAGAAAAAAATAGTGCTTTACAAGGAATTACGTTTATTTCGCTATGATAGATAACAATCTTGAATTTGAACTTTCCGGCCTTTCTTTGAAAGGCATTTGCATGTTTCTAGACTCCTTTTATCGAAATTCTAAGCTGTATGCTTCTTTAATAATCTTTTTTCGTTTTTAAGAGTGTTTTAACGAATGATAAATCAAGTGCACGTCCTCAATCTGTGAACGAGTTCACTCTGTGGAGTATGGAGGACATGTCTGTTTTAAGTGCACTACGTGTACCCCCCACATCGATGTGCGGGTTTTGCATAGGGTGGTCTGCGTTCGTATCTAGGTTTTTCATTAAGGATTATTCGTCCTACAGCACTGCCCTCTGGTTGTCCTTCCCCTACCTCCGTTGCTAGTAAGACAAAAGCTGTGTCTTTTGCAATATCTAATATGTCTATTCCAGCAGCAACAGAGGGGGGGTGTGGGGTGACCTCTTCTGCGAATTCAGAAGCTGTGTTGTCTTTATTTGCGAGATTTGAATCCTTCACTGCAGTTTTGACTAAATCTTTAGACGAAAGGATATCGTCTGCCATCATGGAGGCCAAGAAACAGGAAGTTTCTTCTGGTTCCGACGATAGCCCGAAGGCTAGCGGGCGTTCCCGCAAACTGGGGAAACCGACCCCTCTAACGTCAATGCAGGTTATTAGGTCTCCAGATCTAAAGTCTAGAGCGACAAAGCTCTCGAAGGTGAGCTCATGCAGGTCACTGGGTCAAATCCACATTAAACTTGAGGGTGATAGGCATAACCCTCAAGCAGTGGTGGCGGAGGCGGAAGCTAATGTCCAAAAGCCTTATGCTAATGCCGGTTTTTCGGTCATACCGGTCGTCAAGATGCTCTGTAGGTCGCTTATAGCTAAGAGTTCGCATTCTAGCCTTGCTAGTTCTTCCAGTTCCGGTATGTCTTCCGGTTTTGTAGGTCATCCGGGTCTGTTCCATCCGTTTCTGGTTTGTCTTCCAGTTTTGCAAGACATCCGGGTCTTCAAGATCCGGTTCTTACTTCCATTCCATCCGTTTCCAGTTTGACTTCCGGTTTTGTAGGAAATCCAGGTCTGCAAGATCCGGTTATTACTTCCGTTCCAACCATTTCCGGTATGAGTTCTGTTTTTGTAGGACATCCGGTTCTTCAAGGTTTTAGTAGCGCTTCCGGTTATACCGGATATCCGGGGTCTGTGGCCTCCTATTGGATTCCTGTATGTAGACTTCCGCTTCTGTTTCTAGAGGTGTACTTCTGGGTTGTTCAGATCCGGATAGGCTTCCGTCCTCAGGACAGGGGTTACTTCTGTTTTCCGGATCTACTTCCATTCTTTCCGTATCCGGTCTGAATTCTGGTTTTGCGAATTTCCGGTTCCTTTGCTTATTCTGTTTTTTTACTGTACATCCGGGTTCAGTTTCCGGTTGTCTTCCGGTTTGCGCATTTCCGTTTCCTATTTTTTCACTTCCGGATTCATACATCCGGAGATAGGGTCATTACCGGGTTCATGGTGTTCTATGATTAACTTCCGGTTCTGTTTCCCTTTTTTGGATTTCCGGTGATAGCTCTTACTGAGATTCCAGATTTGTCTTTCCTAGGATCGAGTCATCATCTTTCCTAAGCATTAGTCTTATTTCAGTAAGTGCTTTAAATTCGGAATGTTTAATCGCTGAAAATATTAATTCCGAGAAATTGCCAATCTTGAAGTCTCTTGGAGCATTTATTCTTTTATCAATGAAACATTTCATCGTAATTAAAGACTCTTCCGACTGGTTGCCGGATGAGTTTTTTGTTGCAGTGGATAAGTCAGTCTGTATTCTGCGCATTATCGCTAGATACATAATTTTTAATTTTCTAACTTTAGATGGCCAGTTGTCTTCGGGCCGTTCAGCCTTTTTTCGCGCTCTTTTTTCCTCTTATGTCGGCAGGTTGACATATTTATTTTATCCAAAGGGAGTTATTTTCTGAAGAAAATCACTGTTTCTAGCGTAATTCTTAGTCTAATTCTGACAGGCGCTAAAAGGAAAGGTTTCAGTAGTGGATTCATAGGGAAGAGAATGGCTCTAAGCTGAATGATTACAAGAGCTAGAAAACGCTGAGAATAGAGAAATAGGATTAGGGTTAAGGAAGAAGGAATAAAAGCCGAGTTTTTTCTTCTGCGTCGTCAGTCATGGTTTAGGTGAGTCTTTTTGCTTAGATTTTATATCGCCTCTGTTTTTCAGCATTTTGTTTCGTGATTCATCCCGTAGTGTGTAATCATAATCAAGTATTAGTGTTTTGTGTATTTAACATCCAGATGTTCCCGGAATCCATTATCATTCTATCAGTCATTCCTTTTATTAGCATATCAAACTCAATGACATCCGTCTTTACAAGATGATAATATTGGTTCTAAGTCTTTAATAATAATGAGTAAGATAAGTATAGGTCTCTTCCTTCATCCTCTGCCCCTTCTCTTCTAGCTTCCATGAGGCCTTGCTCTCTTTCCATTTGAACTGTTGATTCTATGGCATCTGGTGACTCTTCTCATCTCTTTTCTTCTCCATCTCCTAATCCTTCTTGTATTCTTCTATTCCCCAGTCGGTCAGGGCTGAGGAGATTTTGTCCAGTCAGGGTCTCTTCGGATGACTGGTCCCTGTCTCACTGGTGGATTACTTAGACTCTTTCTCTTCCTTTTTAGGACGAGTTTTATATAAACCTTCCTTCTTTTGTGTCGGCTCTTTCCTCTTCTAATTCTTCTTTCTTGACTCCTCTGGTCCTTTCAATTGACAATTTGGTCATTATCATGTTAGTTTTCTTTGTGAATTATGTTAATTCTAAGGAATTTATACATACATGAGAGCGTTCAGCCTAGGGTAGGTTTTTCCTACCCTGTCATTAAATCTTAGTAAAATGATCTCTATTCACTCTGAAACATTCAAATTAACATTAATTTTAATTTAACAAGGGGGTATGTCATGATTAAATCTCATGATTCTTACTCCCAAGTCAAGATGGAGACCATCTCCCAGATCATTTCCAGTCTAGATCAGGGTATGTGGTCGTTTCCATTGACCAAAATGATGCCTTCTTTCATGTTTTCATTTACTTTCCTTCAGAAAATTCCTGAGTTTTGCTTATTAAGATCGAGTTTGGCAGTTTCGCGCCATGCCTTTTGGCCTGACCATGGCTCCTTTTCTTTTTCTCGCCTAGTCTCAGCCGTCGTTCTATCCATCTCCACATTTATATAGACGATTGGTTAGTAAAGTAAGTCTTCTTCAATTCTCTCAGGAGTTTTTCCAGAGGTTTGCAGTCTGGCATGCAACCTAGGGTGGATTTTAAATCTAAAGAAATCAAGCCTAGGTCCCTCTCAAATCTTCACGCATCTAGGTGTTTCTTCCGATCTGGCCCAGGGTCTACTCTTCCCCTCAGATCCAAGAATAGAGGCTTTATCAGTGCCACTTCTTCCATGGTCTGAGCAACATTTCTGCTAAGAGTGATAGGTTTGATGGTCAGCGTAGAGAATGTTATTCCGTGGGCGACGCTGATGAGAAGACTCTTCCAAATGTATTTAATGTCCCTTTGGAAGCAGTCAGTTCTCTCTATTTACCATCAGATTCCCATCAGAGAAAACTTGATTCCTCTTCTAGATTTTTGGAAACATCGTTCTCTGTTTTTGATGGGTGTTCCACTGGTAAAGTCCTCCCCTCAGGCGATTATCTTCACAGACGCGTCTCAGGAGGGATGGGGAGCAGTCTGGGACTCCCTGTCGGTTTCCGGTCTGGTCCCTGGAGGAGTCGACAGCTCATATCAACATTCTGGAATTGTGTGCTGTCAAGAAGGCTCTCCTTTCATGGTCAGATCTTGTGATAGGTCTCAACGTCTCGATTCAGTCGGACAATTTGGCAGTGGTCTCTTATATCAACAGGCAGGGGGGTACAAGGTCATCCCTCCTTTGTCTAGAAGTGTGGAACCTTCTCTTATGGTGTCGCAAGAATCAGATTCTTCTAGTGTCTTCTCATGTCCCAGGCAGTCTGAATTTTCTTGCGGACCAACTGTCACGTCCCAGCAAATTCGGCCACACAGAGTGGCAGTTAATGAGGTTGTCCAAAGCGATTTTCAGTCTTATGGATCGTCCTCTGGTAGATCTGTTTGCGATATCTCTGAATGCTCAGATCTCCTCTTACATGTCTATTTTTCCGGACAGTCAAGCCCTCGCGGTGGATGCCCTGTCTCAGTCCTGGACAGGAATGTTCGTCTATGCGTTCCCTCCAATGATTTTGATTCCATTAGTGTCAGAGCTCTAGATAAGCAGGGATTTTGCGTTTTCACCCAATAAGAATTGCCAATCACCCAATTAATTTTTAACATCATGAGTACTGAAATAGAAAATCACCCAATTAATTTCAGTTCTCTTGTTAATAATGTATAATAACCCAATTAAATTCCAAAGAAACCCAACTTTCAAAATTTCTAAGAGTGAATTACCCAATTTTTGAAAAGCTTATATAGAGCTCTGGTTAGTGTGAAGAATATCAAAGAACAAATCTGTGAGATTCTTTTATAGCTCCTTTTTGGCCAAAGAGGATTTGGTTTGTAGACCTTCTAGATCTCCTGGTAGACTTCCCTCGTCTTCTTCCATTCTCCCAGGATCTTCTGTCTCAAGTAAGAGGTCTTTGTCTTCATCCAAACCCAGAAATCTTCAGTGTGTGTGTTTGGAGAACATTGAAACTAAAGTCTACAAGAATAAAGTTTCTTCAAGATCTCCAGTAATTATCGATTCTTCCAGAAGAGAGGTGACCCGCAGAGTTTACAAGTGTCGACTTAAAATTTTTGGAGAATGGTGTTCAGACCAAGGTCTCGTTCCCGATTCTGTTTCTATTCCCCAACTATTAGACTTTAAAATATCTCTTTGATTCCTTACATTTATCAGCTAATACGGTTAGGGGATATAGATTTTCTCTGGCATCATCTGTTCCTTGCCTTCTGTATACCGATGTCAAGGTCACTAAGACCTTTAATAGTTTTTATTAGAGGTCTAGGCAATATTCGTCCTCCGATAGCTAAGCCTTTACCTTCATGGAACTTGGCTTTGGTTCTTCAAGTGCTGGCAGGCCGTCATTTTGAACCTCTTTCCTCTCTCTATTAGTTTTAACGGCCTCTGCAAGAAGGCGTTCAGAATTCATGCTTTTTCTGCTGAAAGGGAGAGATTTATAGTTTCAGGAGACGGTTTAGTTTTATATCCCAGAAGGGATTTTTTATCTAAAACTCAGTCTAACCGGTTTCCTGCTAGTCCGATCATTTTAAAATCATTAATGTCTTTTTCGCCTTCCGACAAACTCTGGTGTCCTTTTAGGGCATTTAGAATGTACAAACAGCGAACTGATTTCAAAAGGTTTGATCCGTCCCTTTTATGGTTTTCTTATGCGGAAGAGTTAACTAAGCCGGTCTCAAGTTTACGATATCCTGATGGATTTATGAGACGATTAAGCTTTGTTACGAGATTGCTTCTCCGGAACAAATTAATCTTTAATTAATGTTAGAGGAATGGCTTCCTCTTTTGCACTTTTTGCCGGTTCGTATTTAGATGAAGTCATGCAGGTTGTAGGATGAAAATCTGAATCCTCTTATACAACCTTTTATCTGAAAGATCAGAGTGCAGCTGTCTCCTTTCGTAATATTACGATTTTAACCAAAAAAGCTGAAGACCGTTTACCAAGCACATCTCGCCATTTTCATTAAGACTGCATCTGTAAGAAATGGTGAGTTTATTTTGGTTTTTATTTATCTCTAAGTTCAAGTTTTCCTTATTTGATAATCATGGTGTGATTGATTTAAATGCACTATTATGTTATGTTATTAACATTTGGATAAGATTGGTTTGATTTTTATCCTTGTTTGTTGATTCTCAAATCACCTAATGTTTTAAGTGGGCACTGACCAGGTCTACGGGTTTAGCAAGTAGTGATTGAACGGTAATGGATGGTTTTGTAGTGTAATAACAACCCCCCCCCCCCCCCCACTGACCCCCCTAGCGGGTTGGTCTGTTGTTTTATTAACCACTATAAAATTCAATCACTACGACCCGCCCTCGGCCACCCCGCGTGGAATTGATTTGAGAATTTGCCTATAATATTTGGCACTTAAATTCAGAAAAGTGAATATGTTTCCTATTTGAGCTCCAGTGTGCATGCGCAAGCGCGCTTAGTGACAGGCGTCACTATGGAGTGAGTACAGACTGGTGCCAGTCTATATCAGTTAATATACTGGAGATGGACCTAACCAGTAGCCTGGTTGAAGGTCCATATTTATAGGAATAGGCATGGGGAGGAATGTATGCAAGCATAAAAATCTTATTCTGGTAGCTAAATGCAGATAATTGATTTAGCAAGTAGTGATTGAACGGTAAGTATGTTTTTATAGTGGTTAATAAAACAACAGACCAACCCGCAAGGGGAGGTCTGTGGGGGGGGGGGGGGGCAGGGGGTGTGGCTCTGCGGTGGTCTTGAGAAATGTCCATTTGCAGACCAAGAGAAGGCATTTTTTTAAAAAATTATTCACTGGAATGACTGGCTAGATAACAAAGCCAGTCATTCCAGTGGTAAATTTTCAAAAATCATCTCTTGGTATGCACATGAATATTTTCTATGAGAAAATTGGAATTTTCTTGAACAAATTCAAGGGTTAAAGGGTTACTGATCAATGCAGCCAAAAACAACCTCTGGAGTGGCTTTTAGGAATGTCCATCTGCGGGTCAAGAGATGACTAGTTAAAAACTGTATCACCGAAATGTGTGGCTCGATAACTGAGCCAGTCATTCCAGTGATAAATATCCAAAAAAGTCATTTTGCTCTACCAATGGATATTCAGTAAAGCAGAAATTTAGGTTTTCTTGTCTAACAATTAAAGGTTAAATTTCCCGTACCAAACATGCCAAATGCTAGTTTTGTAACACGATAAAAATACTAAGCCATTCAATTCACTGTTTGCTATAAGTCACCTGACTTAGATATCTCAGGAAATTTTTACCTATTCATTCCCATGGCGTGTGGGTTCCCTAGTAAACAAGGTTAGCAGAGATACATCCCTCCATTGGGTATTCTTGATCGTATCGCTTTAACTCTAAAGCAGTCATTTCTCTAGGAAACCGGTTCCTCTATTCCTATAGAGTACATATAAACGAGTCTGTGAGCATGAGCACTTATGCTACCATGCATGCGACCGAGTACAAGCCGTCATTAATTAATTTTCCGTATTACAGGAAACACTAAATTTTTATCTCAACAAATCCTATTCATTCCATAATCTTGTGGCGCTACATCCACATTTGATTTTTCATGAATGTCACAGAACTTGCAGTCTTTGTTGAACAAGTCATGTACTTTATGTAAAATGGTTTTAATTTACGTGGATATGAAACCGAATGGAAAGTTTTCGTGACTACAAAGAAAATGGCATCAGCAATCAGCTTCGCGGTACAATTAATCAAGGTGAAGTCAAAATCTCCTATTTTAACCACAGAAGCTCGTTCCTACATAAGGTATACTATATACCGGTTTGGAACATCTCGTACGTAAGGTATCCTACATGACATATGTAACATACCGGTTGGGAAGTTCCTGGATCAATTAAGAGTTTTGACTAGGTACATATTTCCGAGCGTCATTCTTTCCTACACAAGGTATACTACATACCAGTTTGGATCGAATCCTACATAAGGTATCCTACATAACTATGTAACATACCGGTTGGGAAGTTATTTGATCTATTAAGAACGTGACAGTGGTGCAAACAGGTGTGGTGGACCGGATGAATACCACAAGGATACACCACCATCATCCCCTGAAGAAAAGCGAGTGGTCCTTCTAAGGACCGTTACTAACCAACTAACATGAAACTCGCAAGTACTTCATGATGATCAGTCATGTAAGTCACATTACAATAAAGACAAGACCATCACATTAATTCGTGATTCGGTCATCGCATTAAAATTTCCCATATCGGATACCCGGGTATTGGCACCATTTTTGCAGGTTAATTTAACATTATTAGCAATGGGCCGTGAAACCACTTTACCTTTTATTTAGCATCTTGCAAAAATCACTCGAGATTTTATGTTTTCTAAAACCGGGCTGGGTTATTCGATACAAGTTTTTCATGGCCTTAGTTTCATGGAAAATGTAAACATTGCGTTGCTATGGACTATCCTCTTTAGTGTGTAGTAAATTGGCAAATGTCGGACGATCTCGGAATGCCCGGATGTTCAAAATTGCGATACTGATTTGGATCCTCGTAATCACATAACCCTCTTTTGTTAGATAGGCTTTTAAGCCTGTGTCAGGTTATCAGGTTCATTTGATTTCTAAATCTAGCGGAAACTTGCGTTCACTTGATTTCTAAATCTAGCAAGAAAATTTATCATATAAATGACTGGTTATATTGTAATGTAACTGACCAACTTATAATGATCCAAAACGAAATGCGATGTTTGAGAAAAATTGCTTGAACGCCCGAGAATTAAACTGAGGTAGACCGCTTCTAATATTAGTGAGCCAGCCAGTGGCAAAGTAAATCTCCATTTGGAGGCGCTGACGAAACATTGCTGAATTTCCGATTCCAGAATAACTCTGTATCCGAGTACTCGCTCAAGATACCTCATTAAAATTTGCTTTAACCTGATCCGATCAGATAATATCATGTGGTTTATATATCACGTAATTTTGATTTATATATTTTCAGCACAACATTTATGTCAAGTTAGGATTAATTTTGGTTGAATAAACAATATTTATTAAAGGATACGCAATATTTAAGGTGTTCAATTTAATAATTTCACTTCTGCGAATGATGTTTTACGGTACACATTAAGCATAGCCGCAAGGAGACAAGATCTGTGCAGGGTTAAATTCAAAATCCAGAGGAAAATACACCACTCCTATCTTTGCTGGTACTCATTCAGTTGCAACTTATGACTAATACCTTCGCGAGTTTAATATTTTGATAGTAAACACTACAAACTTTGATGGCCTAGCTTTACTATATCAGAGATGTTTGTCGATCTCAATGTTTCAGTAGCAAGCATAGCCTTTGGATCAGGAAAGTTCCTGACTATCAGACCCTTTTATTAGCCCTAAGATGGGTTTTTCCTGCTTAATGTATAATCTAATCTCTCACCATTTTGGAAATTCTTTCTGTGGGTATTTACCTCGGGCAAAATTTTATATAAAGAGCACGTACCCAGGCTATGAAGGATCATTCTATCGGCTCTCGATCGATTAATTGTTATAGTCCAATATAACATTCTGCTTGCAAGTGAACTATTACTCGTGGAAATCATCTGAAAGTCTACCAGAAGAGAGAGAGAGAACTAACGTAGTTAGAAAAATTTCTCTACAGGGTTTGCTAACTGTGAAATCGGTTGTCTCAATGTGTTGTTTCACACCAACTGATATGCTTTGGCATAGTCAAGAGGCAATGCATGACTACACCGTGCACGCAACCTATGACCAGAGGTGACAGCACAGTCATGGAGATAAACGAAGAAAAGATGAGCATAAGGCCTAATTGTCCTGTGCTCGGAATTATTACCTAGATTACAACTCTCAGTAGTTATGGTATAGCAATTGATTACAATTAAACTTCTGGTTTAGGTATGCCAAATCAATTCACTTCTGTTGTTTTGCTGGTATTGGTTATGTTTCTAAATCAGGTTTGACAATTTAAATGCCCTATCTCAGGGGCTTTTATTTTAAATTTTTTAAATTCTTTATTAGTTGTTCTTAGCGCAATGGCTGAACCATCCAATTATCTGTAGTTCGGATCGACCGGTCGGATACCGGCCGTACCAGCTAAGCTGGGT
This sequence comes from Chaetoderma sp. LZ-2023a, assembly GCA_034401795.1. Classification (NCBI taxonomy): domain Eukaryota; kingdom Metazoa; phylum Mollusca; class Caudofoveata; order Chaetodermatida; family Chaetodermatidae; genus Chaetoderma; species Chaetoderma sp. LZ-2023a. Next base: position 81,353,414 of record CM067360.1, read on the forward strand.
ACGCGCCGCCCGTCCTGTATTCGTTTCCTGAACACGCCCTTCTGGGTAGAGCTATAAGCTTATATAGGCCTATGGGAGGGATGGCGTGTCAAAAAACGACTAAGTTTGATAAAGCGCATACTAAGTTTGATAAAGCGCATGAAGTGCATGCGCGCGCCAGACGCTGTTTGTATGGAGCACGTAGTTACGACCTAGATAGGATGGCGCTTTTAGTGTACTGAGATGGTACCCTGTAATTCTTATTGATTTCCTGTTCCTGGTAAATCTGGCATTAATCAAGACCAGAATTCGACGGGCTTTCTAAATCTGTAAACCATTTCAAAATCGGTTGAGAAATGGCTGGGTTATTCAGGAAAAACTCTTCATGATTATCTTCAAAATATTGCTGTGACATCATAACCACGTGGACGGCAAAACTTCTAGAATGTTCTAGAACGTTCGACTGCACTATTATTAGCTGCGCGCTGATTGGCTGTTGCTTGAACGATGATTGGATAGAGCCTGCGCCTGTGGCGTCACGAAGAGTATAAAAGGAGAAGCGATCCAGTGATCGAGAGGATCCTCAGCCATGGGCCGAAAGGTTGGATCTCTACCAGCTACTACAAGCGTGACAGACATTACGCGTCTTCCTTCGCTATGTGTCGGGTTTTTATTCCGTAGTGGGAAGTTCTCCAACCCACCGCACTAAAACAATTTTGTAACTCCCCATTTACGGGAGTAATTTGGAACTTCTGATAATTGTTCCCGAATACCAACAGCTACATTCGGAACACAAATTTGCCGTGAGGCCTTTACTGCCTGAATATGTGAATCCACAGATGTAGAGGCAGGATGTTCTTTGATGGATGACTCGCCAGATCTGCCGGCCATGCCTAAAAGTGGTATATCAATCGCCGCCACACACATCATGTCGGTTCTTTCGACTTTCGATCGCAGCAAGTAAACTCTGCCTGGTGCGTCTTCAGAGCTGGTTGACGTACCCAGCACCATGACGCTTTGTTTTGTATCTTCATTTCCCTCTGACAACCCCCGCTTGTGACGGGTTGTTTACACTTTCCATCCGTGCCATCGGTGTACGGGAACTTTCTTCGCCACATAGTACTATCGTATCTTTTACTGACTGCTCGTTAGACATTCTATTAGGCTTACAGTGCTGAGCGATGTCCTCCACCCACCATGAGTGTTGCGGGAATCTTGTTTGCGGACAACAGCTTGCGGGAACCAACCTGCGGGAACCAGCCTGCGGGAACTTTCCAGCTTCCGGAGAGCGCGTCATCTCACGTCGACTACGGATCTACGTCTCAATTTCAGTAACACGGTAGCCTAACTTAGGAATGACTACTAAGTATTCAAGTAACTATACTTCACAGTTTAATTATTTCTCTATATAGGTTTTGTTAATTATATTGTATCCGCAAAAACGGTCCCGATGACTAAAAGGAACCGTAACGGTCTTAGGACCGATAGTTATAATTTCTGTATTTGTAGATAATTAGTATCATTTTCCTCAATGTGCTGCTAACCGCACTATAGTAGGTTCGTTAACCTTTACTAAAATATATATCTTAATCATTTGACACCGTATTGTTGTTCTGGTTACATTGTGTATATATATGGCCAGTAGCCATCCGTTCATATGTTTTGCTCATTTATAGAAAATATAAGACTGCAGTGCATGTAGGAAACACTATACAGCAACACTTATATATGCATCACTTTCTTCCACCACCAACACTTTTTCACTAAGGTCGCTGTCCGTGCTATAACTCTGTTTATCCTGGCATACCCCCGACTAACCTTTTCTATACAGCTCGATAGGATAGGTTCAAAACGATTAGAGACACTTTCTTCATTACATACTGTGTAATATATTCTTCGTCTCTTCCGGTAGTGCGATAATCTAGCCCCGCACTCCGGTAAGACTCATAACTCTAAGATTTTGTCTCTCTTCGTGTTCCACTCAGCCTGGCTTCTTAATTGTTTCGATGACCCCATCTGCACCATGGGCTGATCCGACTCTGGGAAACTATTGGGGTTTCTGAGCGGTGATGGCTAGGGTGCGGTATCACACACACTCCCGTGTATCTTCGGATACTTAGTAGATAGTACTGTAAGCCAATGTAGGAAAGCACTGTGAAAACACATGTGTTAATTATTATTTTATTTACTGACAATCCTCCTGCACCGCAGTGCAAAACTGGCAACTTGTATATAAACCTAACGACAGGTTAAACGGTTAGTTCCCTAGGACCCGGTGACGGGCGAGATACGTATCCCCACCAAATTCTGTAAAAATGTCTGGGCATGATATTTAGATCTGCCACGCCCTTGCGGGAAGTACATTTACGGTGGGTATTCGTCTCTCTTACCCCCACCATAACGATAAGAGAAATGGCCTAATAATGCTTTCGTGAAATCTAACCCATGTCTTGTAATGTTTTATGTGGTTACGAAGCGGAATATCCGGATTCTTACCCAGTTCGGAGATCCTACTAAGTAACATGTATGAGGGCTGTCTACAGTATGGATGTCTTCACGTAAACCAGTACGCACCCCTATAGTCATAATCTCACTAGGTATGGTCTTTTCTATCTAAAGCATTATTGTTTGAAATATTAGAATGGGCCCATTTTTGCCATTCTTCTCCCGCTTTAAGCAGTGGCGACAGCTTCCCCTAGACGGAGGCCCGCGCGAGGCACTTGCCTCTTGCAAGGATTCAGCGACGACGGTCCACGCCAGGATAATACTCCTCACCCAAACTAGCACTAGTAGTGCCCGCGTGAGGCACATCACTTTTTCGTCTGAGATAACCTTCTTCTTTTCAGCTTAGAGGTATAATAACTTATATTAAGTTAAATAGCTATGTCTTGTGTACATGCCTCCCTTGCGGGGCTACCTCTGCGGACCTACGAGTCTGTGTGGTACTGCCGGTAGCCCCATCTTTAAAAGTTCATCTACCTGCCTCTATGTCTCGTATTTTCGTATGCTCTTACCGTAGTTTTATCTAGCATATAATTGTTTAGGTAAACTCATTGTATAGACTTATATTTTTCGGTCACCAAATCAAATCTTTTAAGTCCATAGATCACAAAATTTCTATGGACAGACATACTGGTGACACAAATTCTTGGGATGAGACCGTTGTGTTTAATGTTCGCGACGATGGTCGCACGTCCCCACCAGAACGATTGAGTTCCACCGGCCTTAGGAGCCGGTTTTTGTTTCCCACAGGGCAGTCTTGTACAAGGTCCATCACCCCGAGACAGGATGCTAACCAGCGTCATCACTCGTCGTGCACTTACAGCGCGGCGAGTCGACATGATACACCGGAACGGCCCGACTACCCGGCAAACTACATATCATCATCCTTCAGAACCTTGTGTACACCCATCTCTATCCAGTGTCCTAATTTTTTAGTCTAGTTCAGCCTTATACATCTTCACATTTATCTTCTAGGAATAATTCTATTTTTTCTTATGATCCTAGCAGTTCTTTTGTCGTTTTTGACTTCACTAGATTTTGTTTTTCTCCTGAATCTTATCATGTATTAGTCTCTTCCTATCAGCCTTCATTTTTCGACCTGTTCTCATGTTTGGAATCAATCATCTTTCGATTCTTCTAATATCAATCAGTGCGTCAGTTTTTATGATTATTTTAATTGTGAATAGAGGTTTGGTATCTTTTAGTATCATATCTGGCCTGATTTATTTTTCACTTAGTTTTTTACATCAGTCTTTCCTTTCCCTTGCCATGATGAAGCATATTTATGTGCGAATGTTAGCGTGTCATAATAATGAAGTTAGTCTATGTAAGGTGCCTCCTCTAATATTTTTTTGTCTTATCAAGACTTACACCGCTCCTTTCTTGAGCTCAGTAGAAATTTGGTATTTTTCTTTGACTGGTGATATGTCTATTTCTGTGTTTCATATGGAGCTGTTTTCTCTGCACTTATCTATTCAAGCCTATTTTTAATCTTCTAAATTCTAACTTTTCCAGGCATTATTAAATAAATTCCTCAAGGGAGCCTAACCAAGATGATTGGGGCATTGCCTTCTCATTGATTGTGGAATATGCATTTTCCTTTCACCCTTCTGTGTGGTTTCAGTCTTTTTCCTTATCCTTCATTGATCTGGTAACAGGTTTGGTGGGCTTCTTTCCTGTTTAATCATCTGATAAAGATATTAACAATTGGGTTCATATCATACTAGCTTTGTTTAAAATTAGATTTTGTAAAATAAGATTCTGCAGGTTTATTCTGGTCCTAGCTGTCATGCTTAAGTGCTTCTAGATAATCTCTACTCTCACAGGGGTGGGGATGGATATAGCTAGTCTCATGCATGTCATAGGTAGCAGATTTCCAACATAGAAGGTACAATCAACTTAGTCATTGAATCCTCCCCCTTTTTTCTATCAAGCCATGTTAGTCTCCTGTGACATTAGTCCTGCTTCTGTTCCTGATCAATACATTTCTGCTCTTTTCAAGTAGGATACAGTGGAGGAATGGCAGAATCCAAGGATATTAAGGAGTATGAGGCGCTGGCAGATCATCTTTTTATAAGGTCTCAGCTCTTATCGTCAACTCACATATTTATCCTTTTCAGACAACTTCCAGGAAAATTGTACACCTCATGTTCTTATGATTTAATGCTAATTCTGTTGCATATTTTGGAATTATTTTGACTGGAACCCATGGCTGCTTTATTGGTGTTTGAGACAACGATGACTTACAGTCAAATCATTTTATAATATTCAACTCTTTTCCTGATACATTGTCTCAGAAATGGAATTCATCGATGAAAGGAATAATGTGGACATGGAGTCATTTTGGCCAGTCATCACTGGTCTCATCAAGGATAAGGGACAGTGTATGATATTTCCATACATACAGTATTGATCCTAACTGGATCTGGGTTCTTTTAATCACATCATGGCCAGTCTGGGATTCCTCTGGCTTTGAAGGTTCCTTAATTGTGTTAAAATTTGGGCTGAATGGCGTCAGTTTTGTGTATGATGGTCAAGTTTGGTAATTCAGAATGTTGTCCTTCACCCCGACCGTATACACTGCATTTTCATTCCCTGGGTGTCATCGGTACCAATTCTCCTATCCATCTGCAGGTCCTTTTAGATGTATTGTTCTTAAGTGGCGTCATCAAATCACCCAAGTTTTTCACACTGGTCTTAGACAGGATAAAAGATTGAGAAAAAGTTGGGTATATTTCCATACCAATCCTTCATCATCATATATAAATTTGATCTGTTGCTAGGATTTTTTCCCCATAGTATCATGTTGGACTCAATATCAAACATGATGTATTTTCTTCTCCAGAATACATTAGTATGTTTAAGCTTCTTCAGAGTTTCTTCAGTGTTGTAGAAGATTCCTAAGCCATATCTTTTACGAGTCTCGTTTAAATTCATCATATGTTTGAACCCATAGTCTGGACAAATCCTTCCTTTGATCCTTTCTACTAAGAGTTTGGGGGAGGGGATTGCTATAGTATTTCCTCTCGTTCTTGTGTCTGGAATCAGATAAAGTAGTCTTATTCCTTCTTAAGTACTCTGGAATATCGGAGAATGAAGAGATAGTCTCTTTCACAAGCCACCTATCTGCTCATGCAGTCATTTCTATAGTAGTAACTTTCATCAACAAGCAGGGTGGTTGAGGTTATCATATTTTGTCCGTAATATTGGTCCTCTGGTGATGGAGATGGCAGGAAATCTATCGGCATCTCGCATTCCAGGTGGAATGAGTTTCCATGTAGCTCATTTATTACATCCCATTAAGTTTCTACTCAGTATAGCATCCAGATCTGATGTTCATATTCTTCCTCCAGGCTAGGCTCTGATGGTAGATGCTCTGGTCCAGTCATAGACATCACATTTTGTTTAAATATCTTCAATCTAACCTTTTAGTGCCAATTGTCTTTAAGAACTTTTGTCAGCGGTTTCTAGTGCAATTGTCTTTTAAGAACTTTTGTCAGCGGAATGTATTATCCCTTTAATCACTCCTGCTTGGCCCAATGAGAGTTATTCAGTGGATCTCGTAGTCCTCTTTGTGGAAATCCAAAGAGTCTTCCGAATTTTGTGGATTTTCTATCTCATTTAACAGCAGCTTTCATTTCATCATTCCACAAATCTTCAATATGTATATTTGGTATTTTCCAAGAGACCTGTTTTTCAGAAATTGATTTTTTTTTGCCTGAACCTTAGTATTCTCAATCAATTCAAATCTATCTGTTACAGGAGAATTTACCACAGTATATTTAAGGTTTTCAAATGGTTGTAAGAACAACACATTATCACGCCCGATTCTGCATCTCATCATCAGGTCATAGATTCATGGGATATTTTTTGATGACTTAAATCTCTGTATGCTGGGGTGGTGTTATCGTTTTCACTAGCATCTATCCTTCTTTATTTTCTAGAAGCCGGTTCAAGAGTTATTAAGTATTTACATCATTTATCCATGGTACATGTATTTTTAGGTTATAATGCAAAGACAAATGCCTATAATAAATTTCTCTATTAACTCATGTCTTGGGTCCATCTGTTTAATTGTATAACTCTGAAATCATTCTATTTCTACTAGCTGGCTCGTTTGTTAGATGGCGTTCTGATATTCATAGTCTTTTTGTGAATGATCTTTTCTAGGTGGTAGGAGATCTAGCTACATTCTTTACCCTTGAAGAGATCTTATATATATAAAACCTAATTAATTGTTTTCAATCCTCCTCCGAAAACTACACCCAATTTAAAAGATCTTTTTGAAACACCGTTCAGATTACTTATGCAAATTTGTTTAGTAAGCGCGGATCTCATCAACTGGATTACGGACACCATTAATTGACACTGGAATGTGTCTCCAAGAGACACTCAGTAAGTGTTAAGGCACGTGATGTTCGTGGTATGGCCTTCTCCTTCGCATTCTACGCAGATCTATCAGTGGACGACATTATGTAAGTTGCAGTATAAATGTCAGATTATACATTATTTTTATCTGAAAGATCAGATTCAATTCACAATCTGACATTTCTAGTTTAGCCACTCAAACCTAGGCTCAATTGCCTAGATTCTTTAGTCAGCCGTCTTCTTCACCATCTTGCGTCTGTTTTTAAATTCTCTTTGCTGAGATTTTCTAATTATCATTATTTTAGTGTATTTTGTTTAGAACATTTGTTTGTTCGTGCTGTTTCAGCACTTCCGCGATTTAGTTGGTTTTAGTATTTTTGGTGATTAACCTTTCATTCCTGATTTTCAATTTACCAACCCACCTAGTATTTGGGCTCTGACCAATTCTATGTTTTAGCAAACAGTGAATTTAGTGGCTTAGTATATACTGGTCTGGCGTTTTGTTAGCTTAGTAAAATACTTACAACTCAATTCACTGTGGCCCACCTCGGCCACCCCGCATCATTAAATTGCAAATCATTATTAAATTTTTTTGAATTAATTAATGACGGCTTGGACTCGGTCGCATGCATAGTAGCATAAGTGCGCATGCTCACAGACTCATTTATATGTATTTTATAGGAATAGAGGAACCGGTTCCCTAGAGAAATGACTGCTTTAAAGTTAAAGAGATACTATCAAGAATACCCAATGGAGGGCTGTATCTCTGCTAACCTTGTTTACTAGGGAACCCACATGCCATGGGAATGAATAGGTTAAAATTTTCTGAGATAGCTAAGTCAAGTGACTTATAGCAAACAGTGAATTGAGTGGTAAGTATTTTAGTAAGCTAACAAAATGCCAGACCAGTATATATGTCTGGGTCGTTCACTTTGAGATACATTCGCAGCGAATTGGTGCAGCGGTAAAGCAGCGGCAATTCAGTTGATCAAGCAATGGCATAGCAACCTCGCTGCAAAGAGGTTGCTGTGGTACTCTAGGGCTAATGTATTGCAGAAACTGCTCGGACAGCGACACTGCAGTTGAATTAGGCTGTGAAAAAGAGTTACACTTCTGGAGGAAAAGCCGCTGATATTTCGTAAGGTTTTGATTCAGTATCTAGTCAGTTCACCCACTAACACTCAAATTTGTTCAAAAAATTTAAATTTTCTCATAAAATGTTAGTTTGCAGACGAAGAAAAGACCCTTTTTGAAAATTTATCACTGGTATGACTGGCTCGATTATCGAGCCAGTTATTGCAGGGGTAATTTTTCAAAAATAATGTTCTCATGGTCTGCAAGTTCTCATGGTCTGCAATTAGACATCTCTCAAGACCACTGCAGCAGCGTGGCTGATACGAGTGCTAAAGGGTTAAGAGCCAGCAAAATTAACCTGACCATGCCAATTTCAAGCATTGCATCATCCCCTATTGTTCGTATTCTTGTACTGGAATCTATTGTTCAATCTAGTTATAGCCAGGTTACAAAATGCCTGTGGATGAATTTCAGTGACTGAGATGGATGAAGCCAATTTTAGCTATACCCCCCCCCCCCCACCCATCTCTATTTAACCATTTAACGCTCAAATTTATTCAAGAAAATTTTCTCATGGAAAATGTCCATTTGCAGACCAAGAGAAGACTATTTTTAGCTCACCTTGCACATCCGTCGTCCATCTGTCCGTCAACTTTTCCTTTAAACGACTTCTTCTCAAGAACCGCAGGGATAATTTCAATTATATTTGGCAGGAAGCATCCTTAGAGCATAGGGATCCAAGTTTGTTCAAATGAAGCCGATCGGCCAATTAGGCCAGTGGCCTTCTTGGATTTTGGCTGATTTTTAGAAACGTCTTTAAAAATCTTCTCCTAAACCGCTGGAGGGATTGAAGGAAACCTCATGAAATATGATCTATGGCAAGAGCTCTACCAAATTTGTTCAAGGGAACATGAACTAAATTAAATAGTTTGGCAGCCATCTTGGTTGACCTAGTTTTAGCGAAAATAACTTCTTCAGAACCGCTGAAGGGATCAGGCCGAAATTTGGCAGATATGATTAGGGACTAAGGGCCAGTAAAGGTTGTTCAAGAGAAATTGATCGGTAAAAAAAACATGGCCGCCATGGGCCAATCAAAATATAGCATGTTTGGCGGCCATATTGGATTTTTTTATTTTATGGATTTTGAGGCAGAAATTGGTTTTATATATGTTTTTGGGTATTCTGAGCTCAAATTTGCAATTTTCGAAACTGTCGGATAAAAACATCTTGGATCATTTCCCCCCCCCCCCAAAAGCTCCCATACTAAAGCAATGGGAAATTTAAAATATCTTCTTGAGAACTACCAGGCCGATTTCAACAGGAAGCATCCTTAGGGCATAAGGATCCAGGTTTGTTCAGATGAACCCGATCGGCCAATTTGCCCAGCGGCCATTTTGGATTTCAGGAAATATCTTTAAAAATCTCCGAAACCACTTGGGGAATCTTCATGTAGGCCAAGAGGTAAGCCAAGTTTGTTCAAGAGGACTTGATTAACCAAATGGTTCAGCGACCATCTTGGATGACCTGGTTATCACGAAAATGACTCCTCCAGAACCGCTGAAGGGATCTGGCCGAAATTTGGGCCATTAAAATTTGTTCAAAGGAAGTTGATCCATAAAAAAAACATGGGCACCGTGGGGCAATCTAAATGTAGCATGTTTGGCGGCCATATTGCACTTGCAAAAATGTCCACAAACTCATTTAAAAGACTGCTAAACCACCCACCAACAATTTTGGCAAAAATTGATGGTGCTCCAGGTGAGCGACACAGGCCCCTTGGACCTCTTGTTTAAAATTTACCATTGGAATGACTGGCTCGGTTATCGAGCCAGTCATTCCATTGGTAGTTTCAAAAATAGTAATTTCTTGGTCTGCAAATAAACATTTCTCAAGACCAGTGCAGAAGCCGCTTTTGTATGATATATGGGTTAAAGGATTAAGCTACACCCATGCTTTGCCTGTGTTGGGATCGAACCATAAACACCCTGATATCTCAATTTACAGAAAACTATACAGGTAAGCTGTTGAATGTTTTGAAACTAATTTGACTGTGTGCTGTCGCTGCCTGTTACCACGTATGGCAGAAACAGCACCAAGTCAAAGTAGTTTCAAAATATTTAACAGAATGTTTGTTAAATAGTAAAGACATACAGTTCGTACAACTGACAGACTTTTAGAAGTTCATGACGGGCTTACCTATGTCATTCATTACGTGTTTGATTGTGATGTCAACCTACATGTGATGTAATTGATTATGACGTCATATGCTGCTTGAGTGAGAGATTGGATTCATCAAGTATCATACCACAATGCTTTAACCCTTTAACCTTCGCATTTGCTCAACAAAATTTCAATTATCTCATAGAAAATATCAATTTGCTGACCAAGAGACGACTATTTTTTTTAATTTACCACTGTAATGACTGACTCGGTTATTAAGCCAGTCATTTCAGTGGTAAATTTTAAAAAATAGTCTTCTTTTAGTCTGCAAATGGACATTTCTCAAGGCCACTGCAGAAGCCGCTTTTGGCTGATATGTGTGTTAAATGGTTACGGTACGGAGCTTTATAATTTCCAGGGCATGAATTGTTTGGACAATATCTGCGCCTATGTGTCTATGTCAGTTGTTGCGATTCACTCCTGAGACATTTCTTGGTGATAATACAATAATCGAGGGATCTTTTTTATTATTTCGGACTCGGCACACATAAACCAGCCAACTTTTTAATATCGAATATTAATTGGAAATCCCCGGCTCTTTATTTCGCTGCATAAGTGAGCGAATGTCTAAAAGACGAATTTAATTTCCTGTCTTGCGGGGTTCGTGCAAATGTCAGTCACTGCTGGAAACTTATTATTATGGTTAAAACTTGCCATGAAAAGAAGGGAAAATACACGTCGAACCCGTACCAGTGAATCAAGATATTTTCCGTTGCCCGGGGTGAAGGAAAAAAACCCACTGAACAAAGTATCGTTTTCTGATTATTACTAGATGTATATAATATATTCATCATCCTGCATGCAGATGTTCAGTTTGATGTATAATATAATTTATACAGAAAATGTGATTATCCTTCCACAAAAGTGACATGTATTGCAATTATCATTAGATTGTTATATGTATATCATGGCACTCTGTATAGACAATGCTCATAACTTTACTGGACAATTATTCATCTGTATAACATCCAAGTTCATGAGCATTGGCATTGTGCTGTAAACCTGGCAGATTGAAGCCAGCAGGCCAGTAATCCAGGAGATTTATTTTATATAGCAGTTTTCTTTCCTACATTCTGTTTGACATTTGTAATGCTGAATACATGTCTATCCTTACATGTGTCAGTTCCATTTACTATGCAGTGGTAATTGTCAAAACTCTGTTATTTCTGCTGTCCACAACAGCTTGGTGCAAAACCTGTTTTAAAACAAATACTTGCAATGTCATAAAATTGACAGGCTCAAGGCATTTATGGTTTTAGTAGCATTAAAGGTAATCTCTCAGAGCCCAATGCTCTCATCATTAAAGCGATACTGATCTCATCTCAAATGTTGCATTGCACTGATAGATTAAGCTGTATAGATTTCATATCATTCACTTGCTGGTGCATTCCTTTACCTGTATGATAATTAACTGGATTGCTCAGTAGATGATGTGTCATTGCAAATCCCCACGTTCACCATATTGACCTGTTCACCTGGCCCCAGCCACCCCCTGTGCTGTGGCCAGAGCCAAATGTGAATGTCCTCTTGCACTCCACAATCACCTACCACATTTGATTTAATTATGTCCACTGGTTTCAAAGGAGTTGCATTACAATTAGTTTCTTGACATTTTTACCCCTACCCCAACCCTTGGGGGTGGAGGTAAACATAAATGTCTTCACGCAATCCATAATTATATGGGTAACCCACATACCAAATTTTATTGAATTCCACACAGTGGTTTGAGAGGAGATAGTGTGATGGACAGTTTTTAGGATATTTGGCCTTTGGACCCAGATCCATGACTCCCCATGGGGCGGAGCTAAACATTGGCACTCAATCTGCAATTATATTGGCAACCCACATACCAAATTTACTTGAATTCCACACAATGGTTTGAGAGGAGAAAGTGTGATGGACAGTTTTTAGGATATTTGGCCATTGGACCCAGATCCCTCACTCCCCATGGGGGCGGAGCCAAACATAAATGTTGTCAGACAATCCGCAATGATATGGGTAACCCACATATCAAATTGCATTGTATTTCACACACCAGTTTGGGAGGGAAAAGTGACAGAATTATTTTTACGATATTTGACCTTTTGACCTCAACCCGGACCCCCCAGAGGGTGGAGCCAAATCTAAATTTGTCTTGCAATCATAGGAGTAGCCCACATACCAAATTTGTTAGATTTCCAGCTGACAGTTTAGGAAGAGATGGTGTGACAGATGGACCGAGGCGATATTAATATCCCTGACGTTTTTTCAAAGCGTGTGAATAATTATTCCCACATCTTAGAAAAAAGGTTGGACTATTATAATCACCTCCCATCCGTCTGTCCATCCATCCATCACGCTACATCCGCCCCAACTTTTGTATGGAGTTCAATCAAATTTAGTATGTGAATTACCCATATAATTGCAGATTATCTGACAACATTTCATTTGGGTCTGTCCCCCATGGGAGGGGTGGGGGCCAAAAGCTCAAATATCCTAAAAACTGTCTATCACACTATCTCCCCCCAAACCATTGTGTGGAATTCAAACAAACTTGGTATGTGTGTTACCTATATGGTTGCAGAGTGTAAAGAGGCTTTTGGCCTCCCCCCCCCCCCCCATACCCAGGGATCGGGTTGGGGTCGGTCAAGAAACTGACTAGCGCAACTCCTCCGAAACCGTTAGACGGAATTCATGCAAATTTGGCATGTGAGTTAGCCATATAATTGCAGAGTGTAAGAGGACATTAACATTTGTCGTGGGTATGGTGGGGTCGGGTCAAAAGGTCAAAGCGGTGAACATTGGAATATGTGATGACACATGATCGACCAGGCAATCTAGTTGCTTTATGACTCTGCAGTCATCTTGACAAATGTCCATGCAGGCCAGGAGAGCAATTTTTTTAATTAACCACTTGAATGACTGGCTCAATAACCATGATCATGACATCATCCTACTCCTCACATAGTTGATTATGACATCATATGATGGATATGAGATGGTTCCATAAGTCGAAGCGTAGCAATTATTCATTTGGATTTTGCGATAAATTATAATTCTACACATTTTTATATACCATATTTTCCCTATTTTAACCGGCCCTCCCAATTATACCGCCCCCCCCCCCCCCCCCTTGTTTTTGAGACCTGTGAAGAAAAAAAACTAAGCTCCAAATTCCCAAAAGTTAATTGGGACCGCCTAAATAGTGCTTATACTTCATTAAACATCGTTTATTTCATCAAATGTAATCCAGATTTTGATAAAATGGCGACGCGAGAAAAGAGAAATAACGATTTTTGTATCACGTGATGTATCAGCTTCCGCTTAGTGGGACGACTTAAGGTCGTTACTCGAGTAGTGGCAAGACACTAATATTAGTACCCGGGTAGATACTTCACAATCCATATACATAGGAAGGTAGCTTCAAGTAGCTACGAGAGTGACGTACGAGAGTGACGGCATAAACTCGGCCTATAGCAGAAGCGGATTAATACTTGGAAGAATCGTCTGCGTTTTACAGATCTAATTTAATGGACTCGGGAACCCGGAATGTACTGTCTATATATATAATCAATACGTGAGCATTATACATTTATATCCGACCCACCTAACGGGTACCGGACAAAATAACGGCGATCTACAGTGAATTTTTCTCCCTAATTAAGCCACCCCCTTACACAACCGCTAACGGCCTGTCGGTTAAATTAGGGAAAATATGGTATGAATAATTTCTACACTTTGACTTATAGAACCATCACATATCCATCATATGATGTCATAATCAACTATGTGAGGTGTAGGATAATGTCATGATCAATGAAGTAGATAAGAACATCACAAATGCATAATTGGTGACGTACTAAGTATTGTTGTACAAATTGTATGTCTTTATTATTCAATAAAGATGCTGTTGAACATTTTGAAACTAATTTGACTGGGCACAGTTGCTGCCATAGGCAGCAACTGCACCCAGTGAAATTAGTTTCAAAATATTCAACAGCTTACCTGTATAGTTTTATGGAAATCGATAGTCAGGAAGTTCAGGGATCAATCGATCCAAACATTGGTGTGGGTGGAGCTTAGCTAGAGATAGGCGGAGTATAGCTAAAACTGGAATGGTCCCTTGCTACCCAAGTGGTTTTGTCCGAAATGTAAACACTGACCAACAGCTTGACAGAGTGACAGATTTGTGCTATTTGTGAGTTGCAAAAAAAAAGCTGAAAATGTTCTGTTCCATATTTGTAACAACTATTGTTCTGTCCAATTCGTTGTCATTTTTAGCTCACCTGGCCTGAAAGGCCAAGTGAGCTTATGCCGTGGCGACCATCCGGTATGTGTCCATCCATCAACTTTTCCTTTAAACGACTTCTCAAGAACCTCTGGGCCGATTTCAATTATATTTGGCAGGAAGCATCCTTAGGGCATAGGGATTCAGGTTTCTTCAAATGAAGACGATCGAGCAATTTGGCCGGTGGCCATTTTGGATTTCGGCCGATTTTTAGGAAACATCTTTAAAAATCTCGGAAACTGTTATGGGGATTGATGCAAAACTCATGAAATATGATCTAGGACCAGAGCTGAACCAAGTTTGTTCAAGGGAACTTGATTGGTCAAATGGTTCAGCAGCCATCTTGGTTGACCTAGTTTTAGCGAAAACAACTTCTCCAGAACCAGTGAACGGATTGGGTCGAAATTTGGCAGATATGATTAGGGATTAAGGACCAATAAAGTTTGTTCAAGGGAAGTTGAACCATCAAAAAACATGGCCGCCGTGGGCCAATCAATGTATAGCATGTTTGGTGGCCATATTGGATTTTTAACTCACCTGGCCAGAATGGCCAATTGAGCTTATGCGATGGCAACCGTCTGTCGTCTGTGTGTCATCAGTCGTCTGTCGTCCGTCAACTTTTTCTTTAAACAACTTCTCAAGAACCACTGGGCCGATTTCAATTATATTTGGCAGGAAGCATCCCTAGGGCATAGAGATTCAAGTTTGTTCAAACGAAGCCGATCAGCTAAAATCCAAGATGGCCACTGGCCAAAATGGCCGATTTTTAGAAACACTAAAAAATCTGTGAAACCGCTGGAGGAATTGATTCAAAACTCATAACACATCATCTATTGCAACGGTAGACCCAAGTTTGTTCAAGGCAACCTTGATTGGCCGATTTGTCTGGTGGCCATCTTGGATGACCTAGTTTTCGCGAAAACGACTTCTCCTGAGCCACTGAAGAGATAGACTTGAAATTTGATAAATATGCTTAGGGACCAAGGGCCATTCAAATTTGTTCAAGGGATGTTTGTACGTTAAAAAACATGGCCACCATCAACCAATCAAAATTTAGTGTTTTTGGTCATATTGGCTTTTTTGTATTTAATGTATTTTGATGACGAAAATTGCTTTATATATGCTTATCAGTGTGGCGAGTTCAAATATACCACTTTCGAGACTGTCAGATAAATGGTTTGGCAGCCATCTTGGTTTGTTTTCCCGCCATAACGTGACGATTATCTATGCCAATTGGCCCATAGTAAAGCAATGGGGAATTCTTTAAACGACCTCTCAAGAACCACGGGCCGATTTCAATTATATTTGGCAGGAAACATCCATAGGGCATAGAGATATAATTTTGTTCAAAGGAAGCGGATCGGTCAAAATCCAAGATGGCCACCGGCCAAAATAACCAATTTTTAGAACCACTTTAAAAAATCTTATCCGAAACAGCTGGAGTAATTGATTCAAAACTCATAACACATCATCTATGGCAACGTTAGACCCAAGTTTATTCAAGGCAACCTGATTGGCCTATTTGCTTGGCGACCATCGTGGATGACGTAGTTTTCACGAGAACGACTTCTCCCGAACCGCAGAAGGGATAGAGCTGAAATTTGGTAAATATGCAGGGACCAAGGGCCATTCAAGTTTGTTCAAAGGAAGTTCGTATGTTAAAAAACATGGCCAGCATCAACCAATCAAAATTTAGCTTTTGTTTGTCATATTGGCTTTTTTGTATTTGATGGATTTTGAAGGCGAAAATTGCTGTATATATGCTTATCAGGGTGGCAAGTTCAAATTTGCCACTTTCGAGACTGTTGGATAAACGGTTTGACTGCCATCTTGGTTTGTTTTCCTGCCATAGGCTCCTATGGTAAAGCAATGGGCCCATAGTAAAGCAATGGGGAATTCTTTAAACGACTTCTTCTCAAGAAGCGCTTGGCCGATTTCAATTATATGTGGCAGAAAGCAGCCTTAGGGCATAGAGATCTAAGTTTGCTCAAACGAAGCCGATCCGCCAAAATCCAAGATGGCCACCGGCTAAACCAGCCAATTTTTAGAAATGTCTAAAAATCTCAGAAACGGCTTGGGAGATTGATTCGAAACT
This sequence comes from Chaetoderma sp. LZ-2023a, assembly GCA_034401795.1. NCBI lineage: Eukaryota > Metazoa > Mollusca > Caudofoveata > Chaetodermatida > Chaetodermatidae > Chaetoderma > Chaetoderma sp. LZ-2023a. Next base: position 81,369,919 of record CM067360.1, read on the forward strand.
CATGAAACATCATCTAATGCAGGAGGAGAACCAATTTGTTTAAGAGAACCTGATTGGTCCATTGGCTTGGCGGCCATCTTGAATGACCTAGTTTTCGTGAAAACAACTCCAGAACCGTTGAACTGATCGGATCGAAATTTGGGAAATATCATTAGGGAGTAATGACCAATCTAGTTTGTTCAAGAGAAGCTGGTCCGTAAAAAAAAACATGCCCGCCGTGGACCAATCAAAATGTTGCGAAAATTTTCGACACGGTCGGATAAATGCCATCGGTGGCCATCTTTGATCATTTTCCCGCCAAAGTCTCCCATACTAAAGCAATGGAAAATTTAAAATGTCTGCTTCTCGAGAACCAGACAGCCGATTTCATTTATATTTGGTGGGAACAATCCTTCGGGCATAGATATTCAAGTTTGTTCAAATGAAGCCGGTTGAACAATTCGGGTGGCGGCCATCTTGGATGTTGGCCGATTTTTTGAAAACTCATTAAATATGATCTAGGGCAACAGCTGAAACAAGTTTGTTCAAAAGAACTTGATTGGCCAAATAGTTTGGCGGCCATCTTGAATGACCTAGTTTTTTCTAAAACGACTTCTCCAGAACCGCTGGAAGGATCAGGCTGAAATTTGGGAGATTTGATTAGGGCCTAAGGGCCATTAAAATTTGTTCACAGGAAGTTGATCCATCAAAAAATATGGCTTCCATGGCCCAATCAAAATGTAGCATGTTTGGTGGCCATATTGAATTTTTTTATTTTGACAAATCTTGAAGCTGAAATTGGTTTTATATATGTGTGTGGCCATTCTGATTTCAGATTTGCCATTTTCGAAACTGTCGGATAAACGTTTTAGCGGCCATCATGGATCATTTTCCAACTAGAAACTCCCATAGGAAATTTCAAGTGTATTTGGCAGAAAACATACTTAGGGCATAGAGATACATGTTTGTTCAAATGAAGCTGGTCTGTAATTTGCCTGGCGGCCATCCTGGATTTTTGAAATGCCTTTAAAAATCTTCTTTTTCGAATCTGCATGGGGGATTGATTCAAAACTCATGACAGGTTATTTACGGAAACAGCTGAATCCAGTTCGTTCAATGGAACTTGATTGCCTAATGCTTTAGCAGTCATCTTGGATGACCTGGTTTTCATGAAAACAACTTCGTATCCAGAATCGCAGAACGTATTGGGCCGAAATTTGGGAGATATGATAAGGGACTAAGGGCCGTTAAGTTTTGTTCAAAAGTAGTTGATACATAAAGAAACATGGCTTCTGTTTTCTTGTTATAATTCTGCTCAACTCTGTAGGGTTCTACTTATTGTTGATGGCCTTTCTGGTTGAAATGCCTATGATGCAGGTGAGCAATACAGGCCCATTGGGCCTCTTTGTTTTATTTGATGGGTTTTGAGGCTGAAATTGGTGTTATATGTGTTTTTTTAGTATTCTGATCTCAAATTTGCCATTTTCGAAACTCGGATAAATGGTTTGGTGACCATCTTGGATTATTTTCCCGTCAAAGGTACCCATACTAAAGCAATGGCAAATATAAAATGTCTTCTTCTGGAGAACTGCTAGGCTGATTTCAATTATATTTGGCAGGAAGCATCCTTAGGGATTACGGTTCCAAGTTTGTGCAAATGAAGCCGATCGGCTAATTTGACCGGCGGCCATCTTGGATTTGGCCGATTTTTGGAAATGTCTTTAAAAATCTCGTTCTCCGAAACGGCTTGGGGAATCGATTCAAACCTTATCTAGGCAAAGCCGTAAGACAAGTTTGTTCAAGACGACTTGATTGACCGAATGGTTCGGTGGCCATCTTGGATGACCTAGTTTTCCCGAAAACGACCTCCAGAACTGCTGAATGGATCAGGCCAAAATTTGGGAGATATGATTAGGGACTAAGGGCCATTAAAGTTTGTTCAAGGGATGTTGCTCCATCAAAAAACATGGCCGCTGTGGGCCAATCAAAATGTAGCGTGTTTGGCGGACATAGTGGATTTTTTTATTTGATGGATTTTGAGGCCAAAATTGGTTCTATATGTTTTTGGGTATTCTGAGCTCAAATTTGCAATTTTCGAAACTGTCCGATAAACGCTTTGGTGGCCATCTTGGATAATTTTCTCATCAAAAGCTCCCATGCTAAAGCAATGGGAAATTTAAAATGTCTTCTCGAGAACTACCAGGCCGATTTCAATTATATTTGGCAGGAAGCATCCTTAGGACATAAGGATCCAAGTTTGTTAAAATGAACCCGATCGGGCAATTTGCCAAGCGGCCATTTTGGATTTCAGCCGATTTCAGGAAATGTCTTTAAAAATCTTCTCCGAAACCACTTGGGAAATCTTCGTCTAGGCCAAGAGGTAAGCCAAGGTTGTTCAAGAGGACTTGATTGACCAAATGGTTCTGCAACCATCTTGGATGACCTAGTTTTCACGAAAATGACCAGAACTGCTGAAGGAATCAGGCCAAAATTTGGGCCATTAAAATTTCAAGGGAATTTGATCCATCAAAAAAATATGGGCGCCGTGGGCCAATCAAAATGTAGTGTGTTTGGCGGCCATATTGCACTTGCAAAAATGTCCACAAACACATTAAAAATACTGCTAAACCACCCACCAACAATTTTGACAAAAATTTACGGTGCTCCAGGTGAGCGACACAGGCGCCTTGGGCCTCTTGTTACTAAGACGGTGACCGTGAGTGTGGCGGTGCGGTCATTACAGGGTTTGCAGGGAATTCTGGGATAATATTATGTAATTGTGGTTAATTATCTGCAAGGTTTATCTAATTCCTTATAGACAGAGAAGCAACCAGCTGGGTTTCCAGATGGCATATTTGATAACCTTATTGAAGTTCATTGTATTGGCATTTATGATTTCAGAGTGAATAACTGCTATAACCCATTGATGGTCAAGCCAACCTTGGCAGTGGTCTTGCGGAATAATCATTTGCAGGCCAAGAGAAAACTATTTTTTTTAATTTATCACTGGAATGCTTGGTTCTATAACAGAGCCAGTCATTGCAGTGGTAAATTTTCAAAAATTGTCTTCTTGGCCTGCAAATGTACATCCAATAATCAAAGGTTTTTTGCCATAAAGTTGTTATCCCTAGCCAATCTGATGTAAAAGATTTTAATTTTCAAATTAAATCTGGTGTTGCTATTTCAAAAGATTTGGTGGAAGGTGATGCTGTGATAGACAGCAACATCGTCTACCAAAATGTCAGTTACTTAGCTATTGACGCAGTAAAGCATAGAATATTGACATCAGTGTGGACTATGCGTTAACCCTTTAAACCCTCAAATTTGTTCAAATTTCAATTTTTTTCAGATCAAGAGAAGACTATTTTTGAAAATTTACCACTGGAATGACTGGCTCAATTATCGAGCCAGTCGTTCCAGTGGTAAATTTTCAAAAATAGTCTTCGCTTGGTCTTTAGATGGTCATTTCTCAAGACCACTGCAGAAGCCGTTTTGGCTGATATGAGTTAAAGGTTTGCTCCTCAGTATTATGTCTATTTAGGTTCAGGTAACCTCTAATGAAAAGATCATTTCTTTCACCTAAAATTTTGTGGCCTGAGTAAATAACTCACTAGTTTAACTCATAAATAGAGTACCTGGAAATTGGATGCAATGTTCTGACAAGGATGCACCCACTGAGAAACGCTCAAGAATTCTGTTTTACCCCGCTGTGGTTATCACGATTATCCCACCTTCGCCTCAGCTTGAAATCTTTTGTATGATCTATAGGTGAATGAAACATAAGCTCTTTTTTCTGACAATGTTGGTCTGCCTATAAATATGCGGTTCTAACTTGTGTGTAAGTTTCAGCAGCACTGATTGCGTTTCTTAACACTCAAGCCAGAAAAAACGCCTTTGATGTGGGCTTGAGAATGAAAGTCCATTTGCAGGCCAAGAGAAGACTATTTTTCTTAATTTAACACTGGAATGAATGGCTCAATAACCGGGCCTGTCATTCCAGTTGTAAATTTAAAAAGTTTTCTCTTGGCGTGCAAATGGACATTTTATGTAATATTCTTGAAAAAAAATTGAGGATTTCAGTGTTAACATTGCCACCCCCTGTGCAGCTGGCCCTGCTATGTGAATAAGAAAGATCTGTTATCACCCCCCCCCCCCCTTGTGTTGGTTCATGTTTATCTGTGTGTTAACCCGTTATATGCAGAGACCAGATGCACCAAATATTGAACATCTTACGTTATACATATATGTGGTTGTCTTGCATAATTATTGACCATGAGATTTCCAGTTGGATATTGAACCAGTCCTGCCAGGAATGGTTCAGCTAGTCTTCAGATCTTGAAAAAAGTAGTTAAAAGGCTTGACTGTGAGAATTTAGCCACCACATGGTGACTGGTGATTGAACTCTTAAGATTTCATTGTTGAAAGGGTTAATTGTTTGACAGCCAATTAACCATTTATCATTCACTGCTGCTTAGGGGAATTTAAGGCTGCCTTTTTTAAAGTTGCAACTATATTCATGTTTCTAAAACGATCTATTTTTAGCGTACCTGGCCATGCCATGTGTGCTTATGCTATGGTGATCGTCTATATTCATCTGTTATCCATTGCCCGTCCATCTGTGTATCTGTAAACTTTTATTTAAAAACCTATCTCCTCGTAAAATGCTTGGTGGATTTTAAGCAAATTTGGCTCGAATTATCCTATGTGGTCTGAGGCCTAAGAACTACATATATTCAGAATTCTGATGTTTTACGGGTGCTCATCTTAGATTTTCAAACAAATTTCTGGAAATCCTTTCAATAAAATGTTACTCTTTCAAATAATGTAATGGCATTATTGCAATGAAACTTGGGTTGAATGACCCTAATTAAGCTTAAACATTTCTAACGAGAATTTGGATTAGTCAATTCATCTTGATTTCTAAATATATCCAGGAAATTGCATAAAATATTACAGCTATTATCATGTCGGTAACACTTTGTACTTTTAAAACTTTATTTTTGGCCAAATCTGTTGAATTTTTTAGACAAAAAATCTGTATATGACTCTAGATGTAGAACATGGGCTCTGAAATGACAATGTCCCAAGTGATAGCTATAGGCCTCTTGGGCTTCGTGTTCCAATGGACCATTCCAGTTTATCCATCCATCACAAAGACTTCATAATCAATGACGTGACTTGTAGGATGATGGCATAATCAATGACGTAATGAATGACGTAGCTAAGTATGTCACGAATGCATAATTGGTGATGTACTAAGCGTTGTTGTATGAATTGTATGTATTTACTATTTAATAAAGATGCTGTTGAATATTTTGAAACTAATTTGACTGGGCGCTGTTGCTGCCATAGGCAGTTTATGCCATAGACAGCAACAGCACCCAGTCAAATTAGTTTTAAAATATTCAAAAACTTACCTGTATAGTTTTCCGGGCAAAAAATTATCGTCAGGGAGTTCAGGGATCAATTGATCTCAACACAAGCGAAGTGTGGGTGGAGCTTAGCTAGAGATTGGGCAGGACATAGCTAAAACTGGAAAGGTTTAACCAATTAAGCATTTGTATTGATCTATATAATATAGATTATCTTGTAGAAAATACTCATTTGAAGGCTAGCGTTTCCAGTTGCACAATTCTTTTGTGTCTTCATGGCCTATAAATGGGTAGTGCTCAAGAACACTACAGAGGTCATTTTTTACTGAGGTCATCATACAACAGGTTCCAGTTAGATTAGTTTCAAAATATTCAATAGAATATTCATTACATCAGAAGAAGTTTGCCGTTTCTTATCTGTAAGAGTTAATCTGTGTTACTCTTGTGTTTTGATATATATTTTATTTATTGTGATCATCTGCCCTTTAAATTGAGTTTTCTAGGTCAACAACCTGTTGATTAGGCGTGATTGAGCAAGTTTAGGTGCTCCATAATGTAGATAGATGGTTAAACTGTAGGGAAATCTGATCTGGCTTTACCAATCAAGCAATGAATAGCGAGTTGTATCACTGGACTTGGGTTTCACACTTAGTTACTTTTAGCTCATTCAGGGAATCAGTAATGATATAGATCAGAGTTGGTTAGAAAGTTAGAACGTCATAGTCGTTAATGCGTGGTAAGTTGCTTTGTGGTTTGTTCCCGTTATGTATTGATTAAGTACATATATTATGCACTACAAACAGACACTATGCTGTGGCGATGTATATAAGTCAGGTTTATAGTGATCAGGAAAGACTTAGGAAGTAGGTTAATTGTGCTAGTATTACATACATCTACACAGTAGATTGTAAATATTATTTTAGGCGATTAGTTTATTTTGGTTCTTGATGTAATGATGCGCTTAAACTGTTTAACCTTTTCACTGATGAATTCACCATGTCTCATTTTCAAGGCAACTATGCAGGAAAACTGTTGAATATTTTGAAATGAATTTGTCTGGAATCGTTGCTGCCTCAAGGCAGCAACGGATTCTTGACAAATTAATTTTAAGTTATTCAACAGAATAAGTTTTATATACCGTAAAGTATTATATACCTTTTCCGAGTTTTGTCAGTCAAAGGGTCAATCCATGTAATTCTGTCTGCAGTTTAAAATTGTTGTGGTTAATATTATACGACATACTGTCGGGTGAAGACCTGCTGATGATTATGAAGAAACTAGGTGAATGGCATTGTTCCATGCATATTCAGCCAAAATGGTTTCAAAATATTGGGCTACTTTCTGATTTAATTCCGGTGGAGCAATGTTTTAAGGAAATACATTAATAATAATAATACTGTTTGCTATTAAATTACGCATTTAACAATCATTATTACGATATACATATTTAGATGTGTTATATTTCATTCTGTGAGTTTCGTGTTACTAAGTAGTTCCGTAAGTTGCTGTGTATTTGCCAGACATCCGGAACTATTCCAGGACATATACTGCACTAATATGGTGTAAGCACACCGAGTCACCTGTAATTGGGTACCTGCGTTTCTATGGTAATGTTTTCTCTTAATTTTATCGCATAATTGAAGCACAAAATGAGATTTATGTATCGTTTACATGTATGACACAGATTGTGGTGACAATGATGAATGCAGAATCAATGTTAGGTTCTTTGCATTTAGGTCTGACCTTGAGGTTACTAGGTCATGATCACCTTGCTGTAAAATGTCAACATTATTACATCTAGTTCTGACTGGTAACCCATTTTGTATCACTGCAAGTGGTTCTGAATTTTGGCATATATTTTGTGATTGACATCTCATATTGTAATCAATCATAGGTGGATGTTTATGTGTACAGACCAGGGGGATTGCCCACCCCTCGGGGTAATGTCACTAGATCATGCGTCAAGACTACTGATCTTGATACATTAACTCTATAATTCCCACGGTCAGTCAAGAAATTTTACATTTTTGCATAGGGAATGTCCATTTAACCCTTTAATGGTCAAGCTGGCCAAAATCCTCTGCAGTGGCCTTGAGGAATAACCATATGTAGACTAAGAGAAGACGATTTTTGAAAACTTACCATTGAAATGCCTGGTTCGATAGGCGAACCAGTCATTCCGGTGGTAAATTTTCATAAATTGTGTGCTCGTGACTTACAGATGGATATTCACTGAGCACAAATGTCAATTTTCCTGGCAAATCTTGACCATTAAAGGGTTAAAAACCAGGAAAAGACTTAAAATATGCATCATTGGCGTTATTGACGCAGTGATCCAGCTAGGCATTCCATTGATAAAGCTTAAATAATAGTCTTTTCTTGACCTACACATGGACATTTGTAAGGGCCAATGTCCAGACCATTTTACTCAGCTTGACTTTTTAAAGGGTAAAGTGTTGTCCGCTTCATGGCAACGTCCAGTATGCGCCCAGCTTTATGCAATCTAAGAAACAATTCTCTTGGTGAGTGAATGCAGGGTTATTTTTGGCTTTCAGATAACATTGTTGAAAATAATTGATCAATGCGAAAATCAGTTGATGTTCAAGTTGCTTGTACCCAATAATAATTATGAACAAGTTTTGCCATCTGAAAGAAAGAGGCACAAATCATGTACAGTACATTGCGGAAATCACTTAATGATGTTTCCAAAACAAAATAAAACATTGTTGAATATTTTGGACTTAATTTGATTGGAAGCCATTGCATTCAACAGAACATTTTCTCACATCACCATCATGTTCAAAATTGTATTAACTCAAATTTGTCTGTTTTTGTTTTGGAAAGATATTAACTTATTAATAAGGTGTACTGTGGTGTGGTGCTCTTTTCAATCTAAGCCAGGCTCTATCAATACTTCTTTTTGGTCTATTTCTGTAGCAAAAACTGCAACAATGTATTTGTGAACTTTGTCTAAGCACCTATTTGTGCTCCGATGCTCATGGCTTTGTGTGAAATCACTTTGACACTGGATAAGTGTATTAGCCTCGTAACAGGCAGGGTGGGGGGGGGGGGAGGGTGTGTGGGTGTGAATCCGATCCACCCCTCATTAACCCTTTAACACGAGTAACCAGCCAACCAGTAGTGGGCTTGAGAAATGTACATTTCGAGATAACCGAGCCAGTCATTCCAGAGGTAAATTTTCAAAAATAGTCTTCTTGGTCTGCAAATGCACATCTATCAAGATCACTGCAGAAGCCATTTTTGTCTGACATGAGTGTTAAAGGGTTAAGGCATAAATGGCTTCCAATCCGTTATGTTCAAAATATTCAACTGTACATTGTATATTGTTTTGTTTTGGAAACATTTTAAGTTGTTTCTGGGTTGTACTTTAGTAAACAAAAACCTAACATGGTATTTATTCTACAAAATTGCTTTGCTTTGAGATGATCATCAACGCTGAGTAGGACAGGCGAGACACGTAATATTCCACGGAATTCGCGTTATTTAACCCTTTAACAATCATATCAGCCACAAACGGCTTCTGCGGTAGTCGTAAGAAATGTCCATTTGCAGAACAAGAGAAGACTATTTTAGAAAATTTACCACTGGATGACTGGCTCGGTTATCGAGCCAGTCATTCCAGTGGTAAATTTTCTAAAATAGTTTTCTCTTGTTCTGCAAATTGACATTTTCAATAAGTAAATTGAAATATTCTTGAAGAAATTTGAGTTAAAGGGTTAATATGATATTTAATTCCTGACATTCCAGTAGATCTCTGTTTCCAAACAAACAAGACCGATGAGTTCTGTCACTCGTGTATCTGACGTCATAATGAAAATATTTCACTTGTTAGCTGACGTCACAATCAAATGACGCCGGTCTGGCATGAAGATGGCAAAGGTTTCACAGTAAGAATTCTGTTTAGTAAATTTATGATTTAATAAAAATTATCTTGAATATTTTGAAATTAATTTGACTGAAAGCTGTTGCTGCTATAAGCAACAACAGCTCCCAGTTAAATTATTTTCAAAATATTCAACAGCTTGCTTGTCTTGAAATTGAGACTGTGGAATTGCAAGGGTTAAATGGTTAACTATGAATTGTGAAGATTGGCCAGGAAAGTGAAGAATTTCTGCATAGCGAATGTGTATTTGCAGGCACAGAGATGCACAGTACTTTTTGAATATTTACCACTTTCCTTGGTCCAGGGGTCGAAAATTAGAAAAATATTGTTGCCCCATGGGGCAAGTACCCCACATACGTTAGGTTGCCCGACTGTATTTCCAGGTTGCCCCATTTCTGTAAATTTAATTCTGTAGAAAATATGTATTGTTGTAAGCTATACAGACTACAGAATCCTTGTGACTACCAACTCAACCATTTAACCCTTTAACACTCATATCAGCCAAAAACGCCTTCTGCAGTGGGCTTGGGAAATGTCCATTTGTAGGCCAAGAGAAGACTATTTTTGAAAATTTACCACGGGAATGACTGGCTCGATAAACGAGCCAGTCATTCCAGTGGTAAATATTCAAAAATAGTCTTCTCTTGGCTTGCAAATGGACATTTTCTATGAGAAAACTGAAATTTTCTTGAACAAAGCAAGTGTTAACAGACTAAATAAACACTCACCATAAATACATGTACTTATGGTGGCCCTGAAAATAACACATTTTCTAGGTTGTCCCGCAGGTCAACAAGTGTCTTAAAATTTGGTTGCCCTGCAGTAAAAAGTGGTTGGCCCGGACTGCAGGAACGTGTAATTTTTGTATCCTGTGGTCTGGAAGTGAACAGTGCTCATAATCATTGCAGCAGGTATTTGTGGGCAGTTTGACTGTTATTAATGGATTAAAAAAGGATGGAAAAATGTGCTGATGACCAGTCCGTCCGTGCGCATGCATATGCATGCGTGTGCATGCATGCATGCCCATGTGTGATATAGAGATTCAGTCATATAACATATCACGTCATGTCTGTAACTTAGTAGTGTCACATTTATATATATTTATATCTATAAAGATATATATATATATATTTATAGAATAGTTAATAGGATTGTCATTGAATACCGAAATACTTGTAAGGAATCCACAGTCCAATAAGTAGACTACCTGTGCAAATTGACTCAGTTAATACATGTACTAGGCATGACTCCGACGTGTCACTGACCTGGCCGCTATTACATTAGAATGTTGTTTTCTATCTAATATATATACACATGTTGTATGTAGCTGACTCACAAGTCAGTTTGTCACACACCCTTTATTCATGCACTAATTAATCAGCTTATTCATAAAGATCAGATTATTACAGCATGCAGAGATCTGTCTACAAGGTTGCTTAACCCTTAACACTAAAATTTGTTAAAGAAAATTTCAATTTTATCGTAGAAAATGACCATTTGCAGACCAAGAGATTATTTTTTTAAATTTTACCACTGAAATGACTTGCTCGGTTATCGAGCCAGTCATTTCAGGGGTAAATTTTTAAAAATAGTCATCACTTGCTCTGCGGATTGACATTTCTCAAGACCACTGCAGAAGCCATTTTTGGACCACTTGAGTGTTAACGGCTAACATGTGGAGAATTCATGTATATGATGGTGTGTGTGCCAGGAAGAGTATATGTGCTGAATGTGTGTGTGTGTATGTGTGTGTGTGTGTGTGTGCGTGCATGTGTGCGTGTGTTCTTGCATAGTGAAAATCTGAAGGTAGATTCAGAAACTAGAAGACTGGACAATGAGAAAGGTATAAAAATTGCTTATGTATAATACGCGATATGACCCGAGATAATCCATAGATTGCATCTTCAAAAATATATACACTAAAAGTTAGCCGTTCCAATACCTCACTCCAGTGTACACGCATAGCATGATGCTGAGTTATCTCCGTGTCTTTAATGAGTCCAGCATCAAACCTACAGAAATGTACCATGCTACTGCATGCGGACGCTGGCATCAGACAGGCTGGTGACTCCATCGGAAACATGCCTCATACCGGTTAGCGACATTGATTAACCCTATGGAGGAAACTGACATGCGCCTCACCCATACCGGCTACAGTATTAAGGCATACCACTCTGATGTCAAAATTTTAAATTTTCAAAATGAATTAAAGGATGAACTGGTCTTCATTTTTCAACAAATTTGGTGGAAGATGTTGTTGTCATAGACAGCAATCACCTTTTTCTTTAAACGACTTGTTCTCAAGAATCACTGGACCAATTTCAATTATATGTGCAGGAAGCATCCTTAGGACATAGAGATCCAAATTTGTTCAAATGAATTTGATTGGCCATTTTGGGCGAGGGTCATCTGAAAATAACACTCACATTGAGATTTGGTTCATTGTCCTTTTATTCATGCATACAATAAAGGGCCACCAGTCTGTAGATAAGGAAGAAATGAATTACATGGATTATAATAGTAAATAGATAAAAAAGAAATACCGGGGTAAATGAGGAGTAAGCAAAAGATATAATGTTACACGAGAACAATTATGGTCATTAAAAAAACTATAGGATCAAACCTGTAAATCCATAGAACCAAACATGGACAAGTGAATAGAAGGAACAACATATCCTGATCCAAAACAATCCCATAAATCAAGACGAAAGGCCAAATCATACATTGAGACGCCCTGGACCAAAACAATCCAACAAATCATCACTACAAACTCCTTTCTTAGTCAACAAGTCAGGCAATAACAACTTCGATGGAAGCCAACCAACTTTCTTCACCTCACCACTACTCAGCAACTCTCGCAACTCAGCCATTGTCACACAAAGTCTCTCCTCATTCACCTGTTTTGTTGACTGCAAATTTTCTTGCACCGATTTGTTGTCAGTATACACCATCACTGGAATCTCATTCCGTTTGTAACAGTCTTTATATATCTCTCTGAGCATACAACCCAAATAAATGGCATTGTCTACTCCATCAACCATAGCCAGGGCCTCAGCAGCCAGTGTACTATGTACAATTATTCTGATCTTGTTGGCTGACCAGTCAAGAGGAGCACTTCGGCCATCCTTTCCCTTGAGAAATATAACATAACCACCAGCACTTGAACCGCCATCTGGTATATTCGCCCATGAGGCATCGGTAAACACTTCCAAACTGAAGTCTTCAAAGTTACCTAAATGCTGATACAAGACACCACTTTGCCTCTTTTTCACTTTATGAATTGCTTTATTAGCATCAATAGCATGCTGTACTCGAGGTTGTTTTGCTGCCATACTGAGAACCATCATATCAAATGTAACATCAGGCCTGGTTTGACTGCTAATCCAGTTCAACTGACCCACTACTTTAAGATCATGACACTCTTTACTATAAAGAAATGCCTCTCTGTCTTGTTTCCTTTTAGTAGACATCTCCACAGTTCTCATCTCACCAATATACCTATCTTGCTGAATCAACACCTCGCCATCCGTCTGAACAACATCCAAGCCCAGATATCTAAAGCTTCCTCCTTATCACTTTCCCACCTTGTATCGCTTACAGATCGGTTTAACCACCTTGTTCATGGATAAATCAGTACCAGAAACCAAGAAATCATCTACATGCATTAAAACATACCTTGAATCCTTCCATTACTGTACCAGCGAAACAATGCCTTATCTAAAAGATACTGCGAAACCAAGAAATCATCTACATGCATTAAAACATACATTGAAGCCTTCCATTACTGTACCAGCGAAACAATGCCTTAACTAAAAGAGACTGCTTGCACTGGAGATCCTTTAAGTCACTCACTACACTGAAAAACCAATTCCTTGCTGCATCACCTAAACCATATGCCACCTTCCTTAGCTTCCACACATATCCTTCTGCTCCAGCCTCTGCTGGTGGTCTGACATAAACATCTCTATCAATTTCCTTTCCTTGTAAAAATGCTGCCTTTATGTCAAGAGTTTCACATTTCCATCCTTCATTAGCTGTCACTGCAAAGAACGTCCCCAATGTAGGCTTAGCAGCAGTTGGAGAATCTGCCTGAACACGACATTCTTCTTCAAAGCCATGAACCACCAGTCTGGCCTTTGCTCCCTTACTACCATCTGGAAAGACCTCCGTAACCACCCATCTAGTAAACAATGTCTTTTGTCCTTTCTCTTCTTCTTCAGTATACACTTCAAAAGCTTTTCAGTTCTCCAGCTCACTTTCTTTAGCTTGCACAACTTTCATGTCAGCATGACACTCCATAGGTATAAAGACACGGTTTACTGCTTCATCTCTGCTTGCCTCATCCAAATGACCATCGTCCTCACAAATAATCTTCTAATCAGCAGTTGCCAAATCAATCGCTAGTTTCTTTTCATCTTCATTGTTCTGTACATTAAACCAATATTTGTTTCTACCTGTGGACTTTCCTCCATGACCTAGGACAGTAGCTATCAACCACTTATCACCTGAATGACGATACCTAATCATATCACCTTTTTCTGGAAAATCTTTTAATCTCCTGATGGTACTGACATTACCTTCACTGTTCTGAGCTCTGCTTATTGATTCAACTCATCTGTTTCTGTCAACAGTAGTTACTCTTTGGTCTTTCTGAGGCCAGTCCTGATCCGGTATTAACCTCTCATCTTGAACACTTTCTCTAATTATCTCTTCCTCTATCCCTATGATATCACCATGACTGACAGGCATAGACTCAACACTATCATTATTTTCCCCATTTGCATGATAACCATCTTCACTCTCAACACCATCCACAATTATCTCAGAGCTGGTAAACTGTGATGGGGATGGCAAAATCTCTCAACTCAAGAGTCACTTGGTTTAGCAAATTCCTGACCAATTTTTACCATTCTACATGTAGACACTCTGATCAACTGATCACCATGCCGCACAAAGACAATCTTTCCATCCTGCCCAATAACTCTGCCAGGACCATGCCAACGATTACTGTCATCATGCATATAGAACACTTTGTCACCTGAATTGAATCTCTTCTACAGCCCTGACCTGATGTCTCAGTGCTCTCATCATTCGCTCTGAAGACTGCCTTTACAAAGGCTCTTCTGGTAGCATGCAAGGCATTAATATGTTTTGCAACTCTTTAACTGGTCACCCCATCCTCCAATGCTGGCAACTTATTAGTCATTACAGAGGGCAATTTCAGATTTTAACCATACACTAACTGATATGGAGAAAAAACATTAAGGTACAGCATAGCATTCTTCGTGTTTACCGGCCACACCAATGCTGGCTCAACATTCATGTCAGGATCTTCCTCAATCATTCTGAAAATGGCAGCATCAGTTACAGCATGATTACGCTCACATATACCATTTGACCATGAAGATTCAGCACCTGTCGTACACATTTGTACATTGAACTGCTCTGACATTTCTTTAAATAAAGCATTGCAAAATTCACCGCCATTATCCACACAGAATTTTTCTGGAGAACCCAAACCTAATGCAATCCACATCTGAACAACATTTTCAACAATCACGTATGGAAGCTTTCTTTTGATAACCTTCGCCAAACTGAACCTAGTATATATATCAATAATATGTAGAGAATAGACACCACTCCTGAACAGCTTAAGATCAATAGCCACAGTCTCATTAAATGTATTCGCTAAAGGAAGACAAACAACCGGTCTTGCAGGTGTTTTCTTGTATCGCTTACATGCTGTGCAATTTCAGAGATCTCTTTAATCTTCTTTCAGTGTCATCATTAAGAGCTTCAGCATTCCTCATCAGTGCCTTAAGATTCTTTGACGATGGATGAGCAAACTGCCAATGCAATTTCAGAACAATCCTTGTTTTCTCCTTCTGTGATTTTTCTTCATTTCTGAGGTGAACATTCTCAAGAGGCACTGCACATTCCTTGAGGGGCAGACAGTAATGGCCCGGACTGGTGGTCTCTAACTCAACTATTTTTCCAAAAATGCTGACAGTATCTTTCTCAAGATCCAATTTCATTTCAAGTCGCTTCATGTCTGACTTACTCAGCAACAGTGGTATATCACTATCAACCACATCAGTCAGGATAACAATTTTATGTCCAGAAATAGTAACCGGTATTTCCAGCTTCTCAAAAGACACCTTTTTGGTCTCACCTCCAAATCTAAACTTCGTACCTCCAGGAACACGTTTCACCTGATTCAGTCCTTCGAGAGTTAATGATTCTATATATGTATCTTTCCACACCCTACCTGTGACAGTCTTGGTACAGGCACTGTCCAGTACTGCTGAATTCATCGCTTCACACATCAAAACCTGCTTATCCTCCATTGAAAAGTCTAACTTTCATCACCTGCCTGGTCGTCTTTCACTTCCAAAACATTCTTACTCATGTTTTCCAAAGAATCAGGACAATCCCTTTGTAAATGTCGACTAGATTCACATAAGTTGCATTTCATAAGATTTCCATAAGAATTTTTAGGATTTATGCGACGTCTTACCACATTTTCTGCTGATCCACCAGCAGCCACACCACCTCTAACTCCATCCCTATTGAATGATCTACCACGACCCATACCAAATCTTGAATCACCACTAAATCGACCATAACCTCTACTTCCTATAACTCCACCACAACCACCTTGAAAAGAGGACTTCTTCATTATTTATAAGGTTAACAAGCTCTTCTCTCATCATTTACATTTCTCCCTGATTGTGGTGCATCTACATGAAACTTCTTTAGAGCACTTCTTTTGAGACAACATTTCATCTTTCTTTCCATAATCAACAGCTGTCAAAACAATTTGACGATCGTTCTTCTCCAGCTCACACCCATTTAGAAGTTGCATGGCCAAGACCACATCAGGGAGAATGATTTTTTCCTTTTTCATTTTGATTAACATTTTGTTCATACTTTGCAATATAAACAGACATTGTCTTATCACGTTTTCTACAGTCAATAAAGTTTGACCACACTTCACAAACATTACTTAAATCATCCTTTTTGAACCTTTTATCAAGTTCAGTGAGTATTTGTTCAACACCATTGTCAGCGTTTATATCTATATCCTTGTTTTGAATGGCAAGTCTAACTTTTCTTGAGCACCTGTTGAATCATCAACTGGCAATGCAACCATTACCAATCTACCTCTTCTATTTGTCGCTGTTGTGGTCCAACTGTCCCACAGTTCAACTTCAAACCTCCATACATCATAGGACAATTTTCCAGAGTTCCATGCCGGTGGAGCCCTTATCTCAACTTCTCGGTCTCTTTCAGCAGTCGCCATTGTAATCGCACAATTTGCTATTATAGTCACTCTAAATATACACACTTTGTAAAGGAACCACGCTCCGCTACAATGATAATAACACTCACACTGAGATTTTGGTTCATTGTCCTTTTATTCATGCATACAATAAAGGGCCCACCAGTCTGTAGATAAAGAAGAAATGATTTACATGGATTATAATAGTATGAGACAAATCAGCCAATAATAAACGCAGCAGGTATTAACTGTTCATATTTAACATCATCTTGAATTATGACCTGTTTTTAGAAACGTCTTAAAAAATCTCTGAAACTGCTTGGCAGATTGATTTAAAACTCACGAATATAGGGCAACAGATGAACCATGTTTTTTCAAGTGAATTTTGTTGGCCAAAGCTTCGGTGGTCATTTTGGATGACTTAGTTTTCGTGACAACTTCTCCAGACCAGCTGAACGGATCGGGCTAAAATTTGTGAGATATGATTAGGGACTTAGAAGGCCATTAAGGTTTGTTCAAGGGAAGTTGATACGTAAAAAAGCATGGCTGCTGTGGGCCAATCAAAATGTAGCATGTTGGGTTGGGTTTTTTTGTTAATGATCTTAAAATGGAAATTGGTTGTATGTAGTTTATTGGCTATGCTTATTTCTAATTTGCCACTTTCGAAAATGTCGGATAAATCTTTTTCCCGCGAAAAGCTCCAATACTAGCAGTATAAGAAATAAATTTAAAATGTCTTCTCAAGAAGCACTGGGCCGAGTTAAATTTTAGATGACATACTTTTCATGAAAACTACTTATTCAGAACAGCTGAATGGATTTGGCTGAAATTTAGGAGATATGAGTAGGCAATAAGGGCCATTAAATCAGGCCAAAATTTGTGATGTATGGTTAGGGGACTAAGGACCACTCTAGTTATTGTTGCAATTCTGGCCAAAACCTTTGGGGTATACTTATAATCAACAGTCTTTCTAATTGCAATGCATATGTTACAGGTGAGTAATACAGGCCTCTTGTTAATGAAATGTTTGACTGTATGTATATTGTAAAGATATTTGAATTTAATATATAAACGTGTACACTTGAGGAATGTGCTGATTAACTTGAAAACAACTTGACTAACTGTCATTGTTGCCTATAGGCAGCAAGCATCCTCAACCCCAGTGACTTCCACTCACGTTGTCTTCAAGGTTCTAATTGCACATCTAATTTTGAAACTTGGCACTTCTAAAACCACTTTTATATAAATGAAAATGTATTATTTGGAAGGAAATGTGCCTTTAAATAATATATTAGAATATTAACAACTATATGTACACCCACTTCATCGATGTTTGTGCCAAGTACATGTACACCCACTTCATCGATGTTTGTGCCAAGTACAAGTACAGAGGTATTATTAACCCTGCAATCTTCACAGACCAGATACGAAAGATTCATTGTAATGTATTCAAATATTCTGGTCGATATTCTGATAATTAATTTGACTGTTGCTGCCATACATGATTATTGGTCGCTGTTGCTGCCATAGCGCTTTTGCTGCCTATGGCAGCAACAGCGCCCCCTGTGGTAGCAACAGCACCCAGTCAAAATTAGTTTCAAATTATTCAACAGCATATTTATTAAATAGTAGAGACATACAATTCGTACAACGTGTTAAATTATTAAGAGTTAAAGACAGGCCTTTAGAAATGACAGAATCATTTATGATCTAATGATTACATGTCTGTCATCCTACACTCCACATAGCTGATTATGACGTTAGATGAATAGGTGAATTGCCTAGAATTTGAGATACTGTGATTTCGTTGTGAATTAACCCTTAAGTGGTCATCATTGGTCAAGTAAATTGAAATCTCTGCTTAACCCTTTATCCCTCGAATTTCTTCAAGAAAATTTCAATTTTCTCATAGAAAATATCCATTTGCAGACCATTAGAGAAGCCTATTTTTGAAAATTTACTACTCGAATAACTGGCTCTGTTATCGAGCCTGTAATTCCAGTGGTAAATTTTCAAAAATAGGCTTCTCTTGGTCTGCAAATGGACATTTTTCAAGATCAGTGCTGAAGCAGTTTTTGGCCAATATGAGTGTTAAAGGCTGTATATATATATATATATATATATATATATATATATATATATATATATATATATATATATATATATATATGTAGTAAATGTCAATCAACAGGTTAAAGGTTATTTTTGAAAGGTTATCACTGGAGTTCCAGTAGTAAAATTTCAAAAGTATTTTCTTGGGCTGCAAATGGGCATTTCTCTGAAGCCCGTTGTAGTGGCCAGTTTTGGTCGAGCGCCATTAACCATTTAATAGTCAAGGTGGCCAGAAACGTCTTCTACAGTTGTGTTGAGAAATGTCCATTTGCAGACAAATAACACTATTTTTTTTAATTTACCACAGGAATGACTGGCTCGATAACCGGGCCAGTCATTTCAGTGGTAAATTTAAAAATAATAATCGTCCCGTGGTCTGCAAAGTGCAAATAGACATGTACTATGAGAAAACTTAAATATTCTTGAAGTACATGTACTTTGAGGTTTAACTGGTTAAAAGTTATAAACAAGGTTATGTAAGTGTAATGTGTAAGGATTTATCACCTTATACGATTATAAAATTGGCTCATAGCTAATATAGCAAATGCTGACTTTATAAAAGGACTCGCTGGATCGGACAACTCTGGATCTGACATATAGAATGCTTCCAAGCTGTTAATTTAATTACTGAAAAGTCTAGCCACTACATTTGGCTGAACTGCAGATAACAAGTTTCATTGGTATATAGATAATAATTTTGAAGGTATAAATCTGAATTTAATATGGAATAAAGATACTTTTTCAAACATGGTACGTTAATTCTTAGAAATAAATAAACAAGCTTTGAGCATTGGTCAGTTTTATAGACAATTAATTTTGCACAGTATAAATCTGTATTTAATAAGGAATTTTTTGTTTTACAAACCCTCCTACCAGTAAGTTAATTTTTCCATATCGTGAAGAAAAATAATGATGGAACTTGAAGGCATTGTTTTCAACATTCTTTCCATCGAGAAATTTTTCGCAACCAAATCCTTATCACTTGGAATTTTTGTAAATCTTTTGTTCTCTGTAGTTTTGTTAACCCTTTAATGGGTCAAGCCACACAAAATGGCTTTGCAATAGTCATGAGAAAAGTCTATCTGCGGGCCAAGAGAAGACTATTTTTTAAAATTTTGCACTGGACAGGCTGGCTCGTTAATGGGCCTGCCATTCCAGTTATATATTTTCAAAGATAGTTTTGGTTTTTACTTAATCAATCTTTCCAATTAACATGATGAAAAGATTAACGTTGTTATAGCTTAAAGCCTCTCAGCTTGAAATTGTACAGTACACCCCCTTCCACACACACGCGCACGTTCACGCGTGCGCACACGCGCACGCGCACACACACATACAATCTTATGTTGTGGGTGGGAATTTTCGTAAAATAAAACATTACAATAATTCTGTTTTAAAAACATAGTATGTTACTTCTTAGAAAGAAAATCATTTTCAAAATTTCTTTTTAGAATTTTCATAAAAAAATATCTAGTTCCAGGTGTGCTGTTTTGCTGCTACTGAGCTGATATGCTGATTATAGCTTCACGGAGATCATCTCTCAATCAAATTATCTCTGAAAGATATTCACTAGCTGTTGTATTGATTACAACATAACGAAGTTATTTGTGTTGCTTGGTTACTTTATGTAAGGGTTTCATTCCACATTATCCCACGCACAATGCTTGTTTAACTGTTTCACCGATGAATTCCCGATATCTCATTTTCAAGGCAACCATACAAGAAAACTGTTTAATATTCCCGAAATGAATTTAACTGGCAGCCGGTGCTGAGCAACTGCTTCCAGTCAAATTAATTTCAAAATAGTAAACAGAATAAGTTTTATATCGTAAAGAATTTACTTTCATGGATTTGTCGATTCCTTTCAAACATGCAGTAAAAATAAATCAAATTCTATATGTATAATGTTAGAAAGTATATTCTGTTGGATACTTTGAAATCAATCTTTTTGGAAAATGTAACTGTTTCCGTTAAATTAGTTTTAATATCTTGAACACTAGATCCTTTTATAGAGGGATTCATTTCTAGCTATGCCCCGCCCATTTTTAGCTATGCCCCGCCCATTTGTAGCTAAGCTCCACCCTTTTTATGCACTTGTTGGAATCGATTTGAAACTTGAATTCCCAGAATCTACATTTCAAGGGTACATGTAGCTATCTATAAACTCGGACAACATGTTGAATATTTTGAAACTAATTTGACTGGGAGCTTTTACTACGCCTGTCAATTTTGTTTCAAAATATTCAATAGAATCTTTATTAAATTGTAAATTAACCCTTTAACCCGCATATCGGCCAAAAATGGCTTCTGCAGTGGTCTTGGGAAATGTCCATTTACAGACGAAGAGAAGACTACTTTTGAAAATTTACCACTGGAATGGCTGGCTCAAGCCAGTCATTACAGTAGTAAAACTTCAAAAATAGGCTTCGTCTGCAAATGGACATTTTCTATGAATTTTTCTTGAATAAATTTGAGGGTTAAAGAATTAATAAAAGCCATACAATTCATACACCCTCGTGAGTGACTATTGCCACCTACATGATGCATTTACTGCATTTTGATTCTAGTATCGGCTAACACATGACGTAATAGATGTTCCAATTTTAACTAGATGCCATCCCCATATATATCTAAGTTCCGTTGCCCATGCTTCGGGTGTGTTGAGATCGATTTAATATATACTTTGAACCCTGACTTCAATTCCCAGAATCTCATTTTCAACGTAATTCTGGAGGTACAAAGTAAGCTATTGAATATTTTGAAATTAATTTGACTGCATGCTGTGTTAATTATGGCAGCAACAATACCCAGTCAAATTAGTTTCCAAATATTCAAAAAGATTGTTTATTAAATAGTAAATACATCAAACACCTGCAATTTGTACACTTGCCAGACTATCATCTCCAGCTCCATGATGGCGTACTGTCTGTATTTTATGATTGTGACCAACCTATGTGTGAAGTATTTGATTATGACATCAATACTTGAGTGACAGATTGGATTCATCCATTGATTACCATATTAGATACTTGAGTCATAGCTAGCAATGTCAAATCATTGTATTGCGTATTACTATTACGAAGACAGCATCGTCACACCTTCCACTCCTGTGTTATTCACTGTATAGTAATTAGCCTAGCATATGTAGTATTTGGCTATTAAATACACATTCATTCATTTGTTCATCAGATAAATAGACACACTCCCTTATTATTATCATCTATTGATGGCTGCAAGGGCAAAATGTGTTCAAGGTGGTTCTAACACCAGGGACACGCCTTAATTGATATAATGATGCTAAGAGTCATCAGCAGACAGTGTAAGTACTAATGAGCTGTCTGCGTGCTGCAAGCCAGTAGATAATTTCAATGGGCAATAACTCTGGCCTTGCTGAATATACTGAAAACAACTTTCAGTCAAACTGTTTTCAAAGTATACAGCATATCCAGAGTTAAGCCCCTTGAAGAATGTTGTCTGTAGACAGTTAATAAGGGTGAAAAACAACACCTTTAAACATTTCAGAAATTGTTTGCCCGATTTGTAGTGAAATTCAAGAAATTCTATTTACGCCAAGTGCTGAAACAAGTTTGTTCAAGAGAAGATATATTGGGCAATTTGTCTGGGGACCATTTTGGATGACTGAGTTTTCACACAAACAAATTTAGAATCGCTGAACAGATCACGACGAGATGTGGAAATTATGATTATGAGTCCTAATAAAGCTGTTCAAGAGTAGTTGATATGTAACAAACATGGCCGCCGTGTACCAATAAGCGTTTGGCTGCCAATATTAGATTTTTTATTTGATGAATATCAGTGGTAGAAATTTTGTCAAATTTTACGCTTTTGCTTTTTGTCAGGAAAATGGATCCGCGACTATCTTGGGTTATTTCCCCACCATTTCCCATCTCTTCTGTAGGAAAAGAGTTCAAAGTTTCAAACAAGATCCTCTCACCATCCACTGGGCCGATTTGAAGTTGATTGGACAGGAAACCTTAATTGGGTCATATTGATAGAGATAAAAAAATTTTCAAATTCTAAAGCTGATTGGTTAGTTAATTTGGATGGCGTCCATCTTGGATTTTACAATATTTTTAGATATTTTTTAAACCCCTCGGAAACCACTTTGCAGATTGATTTGAAACTGAGGAAACTTTATGTACGGTAGGCCAAGAGCCAAGGTTGTTCGAGAGAACGTGATTGGTCGATTAGTCTTGGGGGCCATCTTGAATCACATACATGTAAATAAAATTTCGGCACCACAACGATTCAAGAATAAATTGGGGAAATATGATTATAAGGGACTAAGACGCATTCAAGTTTGTTTGCGGGAAATTGAAACATTAATAATATAGCCACAAATCACAACTTTCTCTTGTTAGTTAATTAATTGTGACAGCCAAAATTCTACTATATCAGCTTTATGGCTTGTGTTGATTAGGAATCTGATACTGGTTTCAATCTGATTGGTCGATCAGTGGCAATCGTGAATTCTTTTGCTTCGGACCAAAATTTGTCCTTTTCAGCCTAAGTTCATTCATTCATTCCTACCCTAAATGCTCTTGGTTCCTGATAAAGTCCACATTTGGACCATTAAGATTTCTATGTTTCCTACAGAAATGCTTGTATTCCAGCAAAAACTTTTATATGTTTCATGTTCCTCATTCAAATGCTGATGTTCCAGGTGAGCTATATGTGGCCCTTCGGCCTGTTGTCTTTTTAAAGGATGGTATGTGATAATTGATGACATATAGGCAAGGATGTAACAATTAATAGTAATAATTACATGTATCTTCTTAGATAATTATTCGCCCATATAAATATAGGGTATATTAGCGTTTGCTTTGTTTGTCCGTCTGTCCGTTCGGGCTTTCATTTCCGGATGATAACTCGAGTTCTATTGAAGGGATCATGATCAATCTGGCATGGGAGCTTGTCCTTGGTGGTCTGAAGAACCCTGTTGATTTTGGCGTCAAACGGTCAAATGTCAAGGTCAGTGTGACATAGTTAATTATGTAATATTGCGTTTCCAGATGATAACTCAAGTTTTATTGAAAGGATCATTACCAATCTGGTGTGGAACCTTGTCCTTGCTGGTCCAAAGAACCCTATAAATTTTTGCACCAAGCAGTCAAGGGTCAATGTCATGGTAACCTAATTAATTACATAATATTGCTTTTTCGGATGATAACTCAAGTTGTTGTTAGACCACAAACATCTGTACTGTTCAATGATTACTTGCTAAATCAATTACTCTGCATCTAGCACCAGAAAAAGATTTTTATACTTGCTTTTCATGCCACCAAATGCCTATACCATATCATTCTACCCTATACCAGGCTTCTGGTAGAGTAGATTCCTACCATACAGCCTTATGAGGCTGGCACCAGTCTGAATACACTTCTCAATGACCTAAGTCATTGCGCATGTGTGCGCATGCGCAGAGGCGCCAAAAGACAACATAGATTCACTTCAATTTTTCTGCAAGGTAGGGAGGTTGAAAACACCAGTCAATAATTTATACTTGATCTTTGAAAAGTTTATACTCAAGCATGAAGGAGTTTTCATTTGCAATTATGCCAACATAAGTGTTTGTTAAATATGTTATGATTTATGATCAAATTATTCTTATTTGATGATCTGTTATCATTTTGTTACTTTGTTACCGGTTTTCGTGATTATGCCTGTGTCTATTATACCTATCATCATCTTTCCCTTATAAGTACCAGTAGAATCAAACTTTCTCGTATTAGTCTTACCAAGTATTGCTTATTTTATTTTAAGGGGAATTAGACATTATAAATTTCATTCAATCTTGAGATATTGAAGTTCTATTTTCCCGCTTTGTCAAGCATTGTGTTTACGTTGTTTTTCACTTGAGGCTTGATTTAGAGGATGTTTCCTCCTTTAGGAAGCTTTTCTGCTTCAACCGTTTCTCTATTTTTTCATTTTTAGAGACTAAGGCTCTAGATGAGCGGATTTCTTCAGCCATTTTAGTGTCTAATTTGGAAAGCGTGTCGGAAGGGTCATCCGATGACCTCGGAAAACAGAGCAGTCGTGTCCGCAAGTGGGGCAAGCCCGTTTTCCCTCACTTCGAGACAGGAGACATGTCCTCCAAAATCCAAAAGGACAAAAGGAAGAGAAGCCTTAAGAAACTGTTGTGCCAGTTTGGTCTGTTTTCTATAAGGAGTTGATCATATTAGGCAATTCGCAAAAAGAGAAAAGAGCAGTCGTGTCGGCGAGTGGGGGGGGGTGGGGGTGGGGGGGAAGCCCATTTCCCTCACTTCGATCCAAAAGGACAAAAGGAAAATCTCCGGCTTTGGGAAGTTTAATGGAGCTCTATCAAATAAGCCTCCTACTTCTCAAAGGAGCCATATCAAATAAGCCTCCTACTTCTCAAAGGAGCCATATCAAATAAGCCTCCTACTTCTCAAAGGAGCCATATCAAATAAGCCTCCTACTTCTCAAAGGAGCCATATCAAATAAGCCTCCTTCACAAACTCATGTGAGTCTTGGGTCAGGGCAAAATGGATCAACAACCGAAACCCAAGCTGTGGTGCCAGTCTTGTCTGTTTTCAATAAGGAACTGCTCGTATTAGGTGATTCGCAAAAGCATCAAAATACCAACGTCAAAATCACATTTTTAGCTCATCTGGCATAAAAGGCCAAGTGAGCTTATGTCGTGGCGACCGTACGTCGTCCGTCCGTCCATCCATCAACTTTTCCTTTAAACGACTTCTCAAGATGCGCTGGGTCAATTTCAATTATATTTGGCAGGAAGCATCCTTAGGGCATAGGGATCCAAGTTTGTTCAAATGAAGCCGATCGGCCAATTAGGTCGGTGGCCATCTTGGATTTTGGCTGATTTTTAGAAATGTCTTTAACCAAGTTTGTTAAAGGGAACTTGATAGGTGAGCCATTTTGGTTGACCTAGTTTTAGCAAAAATTACTTCTCCAGAACCGCTGAAGGGATCAGGCTGAAATTTGGTAGATATGATTATGGACTAAGGGCCAGTAAAGTTTGTTCAAGAGAAGTTGATCCGTCAAAAAACATTGCCACCATGGGCCAATCAAAATATAGCATGTTTGGCAGCCATATTGGATTTTGTTATTTGATGGATTTTGAGGCCGAAATTGGGTTCATATAGGTTTTTGGGTATTCTGATCTCAAATTTGCAATTTTTGAAACTCGGATAAATGTTTTGGTGGCCATCTTGGGTCATTTTCCCGCCAAAAGCTCCCATACTAAAGCAATGGGAAATTTAAAATATCTTCTCGATAATTACTGGGCCGATTTAAATTTTATTTGGCATGAAGCATCCTTACGGCATAGAAATTCAAGTTTGTTCAAACGAACCGGATCGGCTAATTTGGGCGGCGACCATCTTGGATTTTGGTCGATTTTTAGAAATGTCTAAAAATCTTCTCCCAAACCATTTGAGGGATCAATTCAAAACTCACGAAATATGATCTAGGGTAAGTGCTGAATCAAGTTTGTTCAAGGGAACTTGATTGACCAAATGGTTCAGCAGCCATCTTGGATGACCTAGTTTTCACAAAAATAACTTCTTCCCCAGAACCGCTGAAGCGATCAGGCCGAAATTTGTGATATATAATTAGCAACTAAGGGCGATTAATGTTTGTTCAAGAGAAGTTGATTCGTCAAAAAAATATGGCCGTGGTGGACCAATCAAAATATAGTGTTTTTGGCAGCCATATTGGATTTTTTTATTTGATGGATTTTGAGGCTGAAATTTGTTTTGTATAGGTTTTTGGGTATTCTGATCTCAAATTTGCAATTTTCGAAACTGTTGGATGAACGGTTTGGCAGCCATCCTGGATCATTTTCCCGCCAAAAGCTCCTATACTAAAGCAATGGGAAACTTTAAATGTCTTCCTCTCGAGAACTGCTGGGCCGATTTGAATTATATTTGGCAGGAAGCATCCTTATGGCATAGAGATTTCATTTGCTCAAACGGAGCCGATCGTCCAATTTGGCCGGTGGCCATCTTGGATTTCGGCCAATTTTTAGAAATGTCTAAATATCTCGTTCTCCGAAACAGCTTGGGGAATCGATTCAAAACTTATGAAACCTCATCTAGGCAAAGAGGTAAGCCAAGTTTGTCCAAGACGACTTGGTTGACCGAATGGTTCGGTAGCCATCTTGGATGACCTAGTTTTCCCGAAAACGACTTCTCCAGAACCGCTGAATGGATCAGGCCAAAATGTTGGAGATATGATTAGGGACTAAGGGACATTAAAGTGTGTTCAAGGGAAGTTGCTCCATCAAAAAACATGGCCGCTGTGGCCCAATCAAAATGTAGCGTGTTTGGCGGACATATTCGATTTTTTTATTTGATGGATTTTGAGGCCAAACTTGGTTCTATATATGTTTTTGGGTATTCTGAGCTCAAATTTACAATTTTCGAAACTGTCGGATAAACTGTTTGGTGGCCATCTTGGATAATTTTTGCGTCAAAAGCTCCCATGCTAAAGCAATGGGAAATTTACAATGTCTTCTCGAGAACTGCCAGGCCGATTTCAATTATATTTGGCAGGAAGCATCCTTAGGGCATAAGGATCCAAGTTTGTTCAAATGAACCCGATCGGCCAATTTGCCCAGCGGCCATTTTGGATTTTGACCAATATCAGGAAATGTCTTTAAAAATCTTCTCCGAAACCACTTGGGGAATCTTCATCTAGGCCAAGAGTAAGCCAAGTTTGTTCAAGAGGACTTGACTGACCAAATGGTTCGGCGACATCTTGGATGACCAGGTTTTCACGAAAATGACTCCTTCAGAACCGCTGAAGGGATCACGCCAAAATTTGGGCCATTAAAATTTGTGCAAGGGAAGTTGATCCATCAAAAAAACATGGGCGCCGTGGGCCAATCAAAATGTAGTCTGTTTGGCGGCCATATTGCACTTGCAAAAATGTCCACCAACTCATTTAAAAGACTGCTAAACCACCCACCAACAATTTTGACAAAAATTGATGGTGCTCCAGGTGAGCGACACATGCCCATTGGGCCTCTTGTATCTATTATGCTGTAGTTAAGGTTTTTTCAAATGACAATTTAATCAGCAAAGACATGCTTTTGAAACTTGAAACCCTGGGGATGATTATACATATGGGCAAGGATGTGCATGACACTCCTCCAGACCCGCAGAAGGGATCAGGCCGAAATTTGGGCCAGTAAAATTTGTTCAAAGGAAGTTGATCCATCAAAAAAACATGGGTGCCGTGGGGCAATCCAAATTTAGTGTGTTTGGCGGCCATAATGCACTTGCAAAAATGTCCACAAACTCATTTAAAAGACTGCTAAACCACCCACCAACAATTTTGACAAATGGGCCTCTTGTATTATGGGGGTGGGGGGGGGGAGATGTTGCCCATGACAGCAACAACTCGTGCTCCTCTGGCAATTTTTTAACTCATCAGTTAACATGTGACATGTTTGATTATGACATCAGATATGTAAGTGACAGATCGAATCCCTCCATTATGCGATCACTTGGATAACTGTGTCTACTCAAGATCAGTCACCATTTCATGTTAATGTCTGTCATGGAAATCCGCTTATAGCGCTGCAATCCAAACTATCTCTTCCATCAAAATATCAAACAGCCTGCAATAGTACTGCTTAATAGGCTTTTCATGTGACTGCAAATTCCCAGCCTGACGACCCATTTAGCACAACAGCATTTGTGGTCCCATTGGAGAAAGGGATTTTGACTTGATTGCAATCGCGACATGATCACATATAAAGCAATTTTTGAGTACGGTACTCTATATTGTAATGCATTGTGTTTCCACATTATCCTATTGTATTTGTGTGATCAATATTTACTATCATCCCCAAATACGAATCTGTATGCATCCATATTCCATCCACTATTTCTGCTGCACTCCTCTTAGAATCAAGGTTTCTTGTATTTTCATTGGTCAATTAGTTTCAAAGAATATAATTACCCAATGAAAATACAATAAATGTTCTCTTCTCAGAAAAAAAATGGATATCAAGGGAAAAGACTTGAATCATTGTAAACACATTAGTGTCATGAATTGGGTCCACTGTTTGATAGAAATTTGACTAAACCGCATGCTTGCTGATTATTTCAAAGACAGTTTAACTAAAAGATTGTTACACATCTTCGACAGGTTCAGTAAGAATTTAAGTTTTACCAATATGTATAATGAAGTCAAATGTCTGAGGAGTTAGGATTTAGGGATGGATTCATGACTTCTTGTTTGAGAATGAATGTCAAGATTTTGAACATAAGAGGATCAAGCATCACGCTCGTACAATACTGTTCTTGTGTTTTATCTGCCTGTTAGGATATTGGACCGTTTCATTTTTAGCTATGCCCCGCCCATCTCTAGCTAAGCTCCACCCACACCTCGCTCGTGTTGGGATCGATCGATCTCTGAACACCATGACTATCAATTTCCAAAAACTACACAAGTAAGCTGTTGAATATTTTGAAACTAATTTGACTGGGTGCTGTTCTGTCAAAATTAGTTTCAAAATATTCAACAGCATATTTTTTTAATTGCAAAGAATACATACAATTCATACAACGTGTCAGACTGTTTGAGATTTTATTAAGATCCCTTTGTGACGTAATGATTGTGACGTCATCATGCATGCGCTAGGCTGATTATGACATCATACGAGGTCAGGTGATGGATGGATACTCTGGAAATGTGAATTATGCTCCATCTTGCATCAGCTTAGCGGTTGCAAAGAATGATGTATTTTTACTGCACATTTTCAAACATAAACCAATTTATTTGTTTGTTTTACAAACCCTCCTAGCTTAATCTTTCCATCTCTAGGAAAAAATCATGCTGCAATTTTAACATTTTTTCCAATATTCTTTCCATCTAGCAATTTATTGGCGCCAAATGCTTATCACTCGTAATTCCTCGTAGATTTGTGTAACTTTGTTCTCTGTAGCTTTGTTAACCCTTTAATGGTCAAAGCCACTCAAAATGGCTTTGCAATGGTTTTGAGAAAGGTCCATTTGCTGGCCAAGAGAAGACTGTTTTTTTAATCTATCACTGGAATGGCTGGCTCATTAATGAGCCAGCCATTCCAGTGGTAAATTTTCAAAAATAGCATGCTCTTGGACAGCAAATGGACACTCACTGAGAAAACGTTTTGGATTTTCTTGATCAACCTTGGCAATAGACCCATCCTATGATGTCATAGCCAACTATACGACGTGTAGAATGACATCATAATGAATGACGTCGATAAGTACGTCACGAATGCATATTTGAAGATGGACTATGCATTGTTGTCCGAATTGTATGTCTTTACTTCTTCTTTTCGTTCGCTGATCATACCACCAGTCCTGTAAGTGACTATCGACATGATCATAAGCCTTTACTATTTAATAAATATTCTGTTGAATATTTTGAAACTAATTTGAATGGGCGCTGTTGCTTCCCTGCCATAGGCATCATGTGTGTGTGTGTGCGTGTGTGCGTGCGTGCATGCAATGACTTCAAATCAGATTATGTACAAAATATTCAACAGAACATTTTTAGATCATGTTCAAAATTGTACGAATTAATAACGTGCTTCAGATTTTATTTTGGAAAGAATTTTAACCCTTTACTGGTCAAATTTTGTAAAGAAAATTCAACTATATTCTTATTGAATGTCTATTTACAGGCCAAGAGAACGCAATTTTTGAAAACCTATCACTGGAATGAGTGGCTGGTAAATTTTCAAAAATACACCGCAATCTAAACCGTTCCTATGATAAACTAAAATCATTATATTATTTAAATCATATATCATTGGAAAGCGCATCAATTCCCGAAAAATTAATGCATCATTTTGTATATTTTTGTAAAGTTTTCACTGAGTTATTTGCGTATATAAAATACACCATTCGACTTCGATTCATTAAATCAAGTGGACAATAGGGGATATTTTAAAATTGCAATCAATTGTATTAAATTTTACAAAACTATAAGAACTAATACAGAAATGTATAGACAATTGGCTTAGCTTTTCAATGATGTATGACTTCATATTATGAACATAGTTTTTCATACGCACTGCTTAAAATGCACTGTATCTGATTCCCATAGTAAAGTAATGCTGTTTGCACGTCTGATATCGCGGTTACCAGGCGGAAGTGATATCCATGATGCATTCCGGGAAGGTATTTTCCCAAAATACACTAATGTGGGAAAGGTCTATTCACCTTTCCAGTTTATCCATCGATCATCTGATGTCAAATAACGTTATAATTAACTAAATGACTTGTAGGATGATGTCATAATCATTACATCATGAATGATCAGATATAGTCCGTCTTTAAAGCTTAATAGTCCGACACGTACAAATTGTATGTCTACTATTTAATAAACATTCTGTCGAATATTTTGAAACTAATTTGACTATGCCAGCAACAGCACCCAGTTAAATTAGTTTCAAAATATTCAACGGCTTACCTGTATAGTTTTCTGGAAATTGATAGTCAGGGCATTCAGGGATCGATCGAATCCAACACAGGTGAAGCGTGGGTGGAACATACATGTAGCTAAAACTGGAAAGGTCCCCTGTGATGTATTTAATGAGAATGTAGACATCATTGCCAAATCTGTCAAGTAAGGGTGGCCACTAACAGAATTTAATGGCGACTTGACTACATGTAGCTATCTAGTAGTGGCCCGCTCATCCTGCCTAATGGACCTTTCCGGTTTTAGCTATGCCACACCCATCTCTAGCTAAGCTCCACCCACACCTCGCTCATGTTGGCATCGATCGATCTCTGAACGCCATGATTATCAATTTCCAAAAAACTACACAAGTAAGCTGTTGAATATTTTGAAACTAATTTGAATGGGTGCTGTTGCTGCCTAAGGCAGCAACAGCGCCCAGTCAAATTAGTTTCAAAGTATTCAACAGCATGTTTCTTAAATAGCAAAGAATTACAAAAACATACAATTCATACAACGTGTCGGAGTATTTGAGATTTGATGACAGTCTATATGGAAACCTTTGTGACGTAATGATTGTGATGTCATCAAACCACATGAAGAAGATAGATGAGATGATAAAAGAAGACCTTGTCCTTCAATCATTGTTCAATGATAACAAGGAGGTCTGTGGCCAGCATATTCGGTATATACTGACATGTGCCATGGCAACTGTATCCTCCTCGGCATGGGAGTATATGTCGGATATCATTAGTAGTAGGAGATGTTTAGTGTCAGGGCCATGGCGCTTGATAAGGATTGATTACTAGTCAGTCCCGAGTGGTCACAGAGTGTAATGCTTGTTTCCAAAGTCGATATTTGAATAGCCTTTCTGTATTGGTTAATGTGGATTGTCTGCGGTATGACGAAGCTACGATACTAGAATTGAGCGTAACTGTTTGTCACGGAAATCCCAGTATGATCTTCTAACATCAAACGCAATGGAGTATTCCGGTTTATCCACTAATCATATGGTGTCATAATCAACTACATGATGTGTAGGATGATGTCATAATCGGCTAGGTCATGAACAACGTAGCTAAGTTCGTTACGAATGCTTAATTGATGACGGGCTAAGCGGTGTTATACGAATTGTATGTCTACTATTTAATAAACATTCTGATAGGCAGCAACAGCACCCAGGCAAATTAGTTCCAAAATATTCAACAGCTTTCTTGCATAGTTCTCTTGAAATTCATAGTCAAGGAGTTCAGGGATCGATCGATCCCAACGGGGATAAAGTGTGGGCCGGGAATAGCTAAAACAGGATTCCTCCATTGTGCATCATGTTTCTGTGTCTTGGGAATGCATGCATGCATGGGAGCACCTGAGTTTCTCAGAACATTAAAATCTTTCATCCATAAATGTTAGCTATGCTATATTCTTTAGAATGTAAGAAATACGTCATTAATTAAACATTCTGAAGTTCATTTGAGTCAATTACCGTATCTGTTTTAGAATATTCAACTGCCTACCGGCTTGACACACCTGGATTTCACTGATGTAATCGTTACATGCATTAAAATTGTAACAGTCTATTATTAGCTAATCTGGCCAGAATGACCAAGTGAGCTTATGCCATGGCGACCATCATGCGTCATCTGTCCGACGTCCATCCGTCCGTCAACTTTTTTCTTTAAATGTCTTCTTCTCAAGAACCACTTTGCCAATTTCATTTATATTTGGTAGGAATTATCCTTAGGGCATAGGGATCCAAGTTTGTTCAAACGGAGCTGATCGGCCAATTTGGCCGGTGGCAATCTTGGATTTCGGCCAATTTTATGAAATATCTTTAAAAATTTTCTCTGAAACCGCTTGGTAGATTGAAGCAAACCCCATGAAATATGATCTAGGGCTAGAGCTGAACCAAGTTTGTTAAAGGGAACTTGATTGGTCAAATGGTTCGGCAGCCATTTTGGTTGACCAAGTTTTAGCAGAAATTACTTCTCGTTCTCCAGAACCGCTGAAGGGATCGGGTTGAATTTGGCAGATATGATTAGGGACTAAGGGCCATTAAATTTTGTTCAATGGAAGTTAATCTGTCACAAAACATGGCCGCAGTGGGCCAATCAAAATATAGTGTTTGGTGGCCATATTGGGGTTTTTATTTGATGGATTGTGAGGCTGAAATTGGTTTTATGTGTTTTGGGGTATTCTGATCTCAAATTTGCAATTTTCGAAACTGTCGGATAAACGGTTTAGTGGCCATCTTGGATCATTTTCCCACCAAAAGCTCCCATGCTAAAGTAATGGGAAATTTAAAATGGCTTCTAGAACTACTGGGCCAATTTCAATTATATTTAACATGAAGCATCCTTAGGTTGTAGAGATTCAAGTTTGTTCAAACGAAGCCAATTTGTCCGGCGCCCATCTTGGATTTTGGCCGATTTTTAGAAATGTTTTAAAAATCTTCGCCAAAACTGAACGATTGATTCAAAAGTCATAAAATATCATTTAGGGCACGAGCTGAACCAAGTTTATTCAAGGGAACTTGATTTGCCAAATGGTTGAGTGGCCTTCTTGGATGGCCTGGTTTTCATGAAAGCAACTTTGTCTCCAGAGCCACTGAACGGATTGGGCCAAAATTTTGGAGATATGGTATTGATGACTAAGGGGCATTAAAGTTTCTTCGAGCGAAGTTGATACATAAAGAAACATGGCCCCTGTTTTCTTGTTACAAGTCTGCTCAACTCATTAGAGTTTTACTTATTGTTAATAACCTAGTTTTGATGCCTATGGTGTAGGTGAGCGATACAGGCCCTTGGGCCTCTTGTCATTACTCCACTTTAATAAGTCTTTAAATTAACATTAAATTTTGGAATCTTGAAGTTGAGTTCAAAGAATTAGTAAACACATTTTAATTGTATAGTATGAAATAATTTATGTTATTGAATACCCCCTCCCCCAAGCATGCATGCACGCATGCACGCTGAAAGATTGATTACGGAAAAATATATTTACATTCTCAGCCTTTTTGTTAGACATTTAATGGTCACAATTGGTCAAAGAAATTGCCATTTTTGCTGAATGAAGGGCACCCCACACTGGCACTGCAACAGCGTTTCATATATTCACGTTATCTCCGTACATTGACAGCGCATCATCGTCAGTTTTTCTTGATCATTAAAAAAGTGATTTTTGCTGTTCTGATGAGCACAAAAAGCCAACATATAGGGTTCAATAGTTTCAAATACAACAAGTACCATAGCTGTGGTAACCGAAGTTGAACCTGCAGTGCCAGTGTGAGCATAAACGATGCTTCGCCTTCAACACACTGCTGCAATGCATTGCCTTTGAATCTATATCTGCAGGCCAAGAGGAGACTTTATCACAGGAATGACTGACTCAGTCATTGGGCCGGGAATTCCAGTGGTAAATTTAAAAAGTAGCCTCTTGGCCAACAAATGGACATTCTGTTAAATATATATTAAATTTTTATCATCATACTTTACGCCACCCCACCCACTCCCCAAAATTATGTTTAAAAAATGTGTATGTGGTGTGTTTTAAGTTGATTTATGTTAATTTAATTCTCACATGATAATCCAAGATTGTGCAAATAATATGCACCTGTTGTTGTGTATGCAATATATGACATAATTTTCATGATCCGCTGAGCTTCAAAAGCCTCCCACTCGCTTATGAAATAAATCCTGTTGATACAAATGTATTGTTAGATTTTATCATTCCCCCAATATGTTTATCTGTCTCTCCATATGGCCGTAATAATTTGTTGACATACATGTAACACCTGTAAATTATGAAGATTACTATATGAAGATGTGCATGCGCCTTCTGTCTGTATACCCATCTGTCTGACTGTAGCTGTCGGCATGTTTGTTATAAACTCTCGCCCCATAGGGGGAAGAGGGTTATATATAATTGCAATCAGATCTGTGTGTGTGTGTGTGTGTGTCTGTCTGTCTGTGTGTCCATAGCTGTAAAACTGCTGACACGATTTGGCTCAAATTTTAACACAATGAAGGAACTTGCCATGCAAAATGATTTCCGGACGGTGGCCGTGATCAGGATAAAAGAAACTGGATCTGGATAGGCTCAAATTCTGGATGTGTGGATATCTCGGAAACTACTCGTCCGATTTGGTTCAGATTTGAAATGGGGTGAGTACCCATACGCTATGATTCAACAACTTTGGTAGGGTTAAAAGAATCCAGAAACCTAGAAAAAATCTGGATAATCAGAAAAAGTCTGGAAATCCGGAAACTACATTGTAACAAAAACTGGCAAGAGACTGCATCTTGTTTATTTATTATTTTGTGTCAGTGTAAGTTAACCCTTTGACACTCATATCATTAAAAAATGGCTTCTTCAGTGGTCTTTAGAAATGTCCGCTTGCAGACCAAGAGAAGACTATTTTTGAAAATTGACCACTGGAATGACTGGCTCAATAACTGAGCCAGTGGTAAATTTTCAAAACTGTCTCTTGGTCTACAAATGGACATTTTCTATGAAAAAATTTAAATTTTCTTGAACAAATTCGAGCGTTAAAGTGTTAAATTACCCTCACCCCATAAGGGGAAGAGGGTTTGCATTCAGATCTGTCTATCTGTTGCCCCATAAATGGAAGACGGAGTGCATTCATGTCTGTCTGTCTCGCTGCCTGGTGTCTGCCTCATTGTCTGTCCTGTCTGTCTGTGCATACGCGCGTATGTCCCCCAGGGATATTATCTCAAAAACCACTAATCCAATTTGCCTCAAATTTTCAATTAACAAAGGAGCTTTCCATGTAAGAGGATTTCTAAACTTTATATATGATCCTGATAGAAGAACCCGGATCAAGAGCAGATCAAAGTTTGGATCTAAGCAGACGCTTGAACAGGCAACATAACATGAAAACCTACCACAAGCCTGTTAACACCTTGAGATCACAATTTATCAGATCGAAAGACAAACCCACCACAGATGAATGCTCAATTATGCTCTGGAGTCATCTATAAGATGTGGTTAATGCAAGGAAACATACATGTATGTACATCTAGCGAAACCAAAACGCCTCTCAGCTTAGGGTAGAAGAACACCTCAATGGCAATTCCAATTCAGCTATGACAGAACACACAGATTAAAACACTGGAGATACCATCCTTGCCAGAAATGCTTCGGTTATTAACATCGAGACCAATTTGTTCAAACAGAAAGTCAAGGATGATATTGAAATTTACAAACAGCAACGGACCATGAAAAAGAACCGAGTCGAGGGCTACCCCGTACTAGCTGTTTACCATTCAATGCTGTTGTTGCATGGGAGTGGACGGGGGGGGGGGGGGGGGGGGGGGTGAAGAAAAGACTATTTTTTTTTAATGTACCTCTGGAATGATTGGCTCGGTTATTGACCCAGTCATTCCAGTGGTAAATTTTTAAAAATAGTCTTCTTTTGGTCTGCAAATGGACATTTCTCAAGACCACTGCAGAAGTCGTTTTTGGCTGATGCGTGTTAAAGGGTTAAATGCTGAAAAGGTGACCGAGATGGTCATGAAAGCTATACTCAAACAAATTCCATATCCCAGAGTTCTAGTAACTACTTTTCCTTATTATTTACTGTAGATATTTCATCAGGAGATGGCTTGGTGTAGTGGTCAACACACTGGGCTATGCTTAACCAGTGAACCTGGTTCATGCCTCAGTGTTGGACTACCTCGCTACCATAGGAAAAATGAACGATTGCATTAACACACCTCTCCACCCGAGAATATAAATGGGTACCAGTGTAAAAACTAGGATAATTGCCTAACAATAGTGAATGAACTGATGGAAATGTAGAGCTGGGATAAATGGAACATAGAAAAATAGGGACCTTCTTTTATCCAGATAATATTCTGCACCAAGTGTAACTTGCCAAATGTGATGTCTTGAAAATGTAGCTAGGAATGAGGAATCAGTCACGCGCCAGCCTAAATACTTGGAGATTGTAATATAAACAGGTGTTTAATTCGCTCTCGATATTTACAATATTTCTCACATGTTTATAATAATCTTGCAGATATCTAAAGGAATCCTGGCCTCTTAAGGCTCTTGAGATGAGTATTACTGGCTCAATATCGCTGTCTGAAAATCAAAATGTTTCAACCTTCAGTACTTAACGATTAGTGAACTTTCAGCGCTGACATGGGAGATAACCCCAGAATCATGAAATAGCTAATCATTTTTAAACATTGTGCACTCGATGTACCTCACTCTTTCACCCATTAATAGTGAACATATTTTTTTTTCCATAAAAAATGCATATATGAAAATTTACCACTGGCATGACTGGCTCGATTATCGAGCCAGTCATTCCTGTGGTAAATCTTCAAAAATGTAATGCGCTCTTAACCCTACATCATGAAGTAGATACTCGTTTTCCCCTAGCAATAAGGCACTATATTTATGATTTACATGAATTAACTACCTTAGTGGCAGGGAGTGTAATGTGTTAAAAATATGCACTTTACCAGCTGAGTAAATCTGTGTAAGTGCCCTCCAGGATTGTCTTGATGTTAAACCTCATTTCCTATTTAATTCTACTTACTTGTATATATAAATAAAAGAAATATATATATATATTTCTTTTATTTATATATATATATATATATCTATATATATAGATATTCATAGCTATGTAGCAGATTTTTTATTTTGAAAAATATTAGACTGAAGGTTGTTGCGACCTTTCAACTTTCAGTCAAAAAGTTTCAATGTATTTATCAGATTTCATGGCTACAGAGTACTGGGGTTACAGGTTTTTGCTGCCAATTAAGAATGAAAATGGTTGTTTACTATGTGGTCTGAAGTGTATTATATATATTTATCAACAAAATTCCTGATGTGTTTAGTTGGAATTAGCACCCCATCGTGACAACTTAACATTGCCCAGTGGGTATGAGCCTGTGTGGTTGGATTATTAGAATTCTTTGCCTCTAACCTGTTAACTTTGTGGCTAGTTAACATTCTTGTTGGATATCTTGCTGGCATCATCTGAATATTGAGTTAGTAAGGACGATAGAATACATTGTTATTTGATTAGATTCTCATATTTGCAGATGCATGTCTCTAAGGTATGTATATATTGTATCATCGGTATACCGTTTGTTATCATACCTTCCTTAACTCACTAATGTAATTCACCTTTCCAGAGTACCCACCCATCATATGACGTCATAATGAACCGCGTGATGTGTACAATGACATCATAATGAATGACGTCATGAATGATGTCGATAAGTACATCACGAACGCATATTTGAAGACGGTCTATGCGTTGTTGTACAAATTGTTTGCTTTTACTATTTAATAAATAATCTGTTGAATATTTTGAAACTAATTTGACTGGGCGCTGTTGCTGCCATAGGTAGCAACAGCACCCAGTCAAATTAGTTACAAAATATTCGACAGCTTCCCTGTATAGTTTTGAGGAAATTGATAGCTAGGGCAATTGGAGATCGATCAATCCCAACACGGTGAGGTGTGGGTGGAGCTTAGCTAGTGATGGGCGGGGCATAGCTAAAAATGGAAAGGTCCATTCTGTATACCGCAAACCTACAGGTGATTGTAAATAGTTCACCCCACCAGAGAGGCCAAGTGAACTTATGCTACGGCAACCTTCAATCATCTGCTTATCTGTCTGTCTGTCTGTCTTCTCAAGCACCACTTAACGATTTCAGGCTGATTTCAACCAAATCTGTACGGCAATATCCTTGGGCCATAGAGATCCAGGATTGTTCAAATGAAACTGATTGTTCAATTTGAGTGGCACTTTCCTCTAGAATTTTGCGCTATTTTAGCTCAGTTCAGTTGTCAGTCTGCTGATCGGCTATGGAGATCACTCCTAGTCCGGCCATCCGTCTGTGAGTCCGGTGTAAACAATGGTGGCAGATTTTTTTCTGCATGGATTGAGACAAAACGTGGTTAAAATGTCCCTACCCACATCTAATCTCTGTGTTGTGAAGCTGGAGCTGATCGCACTCAAACATCAGAAATTATCCCTCTTGGGTATTATGATCTGCAGTATGGGAGCAAATAGGGAAAATAATTTTTCTGTGACATGTTTCGTCATATTTAGAGCTACGGACTTGTGACTTTATGGGTTGGTACCTTTCATCATAATCTACCGCTGGCCATATAAGAGTTATATCAGTTTTGATCTAATTTCTGGACAATATGGGCCTGATATAAATTTTCCTATTGGAATCAATATTTAAATTTTCACATTGAGAATGTCCAAGAGGAGACAATTTTTGAAAATTTAACACTTGAATGACTGGCTCGGTTATCGAGTCATTTCAGTGGTAAATTTTCAAAAATAGTCTTCTTTTGGTCTGCAAATAGACATTTCTCAAGACCATTGCAGAAGCCGTTTTTGGCCAATATGAGTGTTAAAGGCTTAAATTTAATTCAGAAAGCATGTGTTGTTAATGTGTATACAGCAACCAAACTTAGTGTACGGATGCATTGTAGGCTAAAGGTGCGTCATCTATCAAAAGTAGGTCATTGTGACATACTTTTCATTGTTCACTGATCATCATAGGAAATTGACCAAGCTGTAATTTCAAGAATCTTTCATATGTACAATGATCAAAGTTGGTGTGTGGATGGATGTATTGGAGGCTAACAGTGTGTCATCTATCAAACCGTGGTTCATTGGTTTCATGACTTTCACAAAACTTTGTGTATGAATGCATCATAACCTAATGGTGTGCCAGATATCAAAAATAGGTCAGCATAACCTACTTTTCACAGTTTACTGAACATCATGTAGAATAATTTAGTCCGGCTGTAGTTTCATGAGATTTTCATATATACAATAATTAAAATTGGTGTATGGGTTCAATCTCGGGCTAAAGGTATGCCATGTATCAAAATTAGGCCACTGTGACCTACTTTTTACAGTTCAATGGACATCAAATAAATTGTTATCCAGTCTGTACTCTCAAAACTTTCACCTATAGTCACCAAGCTTGTGGTATTGGTTCAGTGGTCACGTCTGTGAGGCGTATCAGAAGTGTCGGGCATGGTTCACGCGACAGTTTATGTCAGCGTGGTGCACGGATATCATCCGTATCATTAACCCTTTAATGGTTCAGGTTTTCACAAAAATTGAAATTCGTTCTTAGTGTATTTACATTTACAAGCCAAGAAAGGCAATTTTTTTAAATTTATCGAACCAGTCGGTAAATTTTCAAAAATTGTCTTATCTTGACCTGCAAGTGTACATTTCTCCAGACCACTGCAGAGGCTGGTTTTGGCCGGCTTGGCCATTAAAGGGTTAAAGAGATAGCCCTTTAACACTTATCCTTGTCACTGGAATGACTGGCTCAATAACCAAGCCAGTCATTTCATTAATACACTTTTAAAAAAATGATTTTGATCTGCAAATGGTCATTTGCTATAAGAAATTTGAAATTTTCTTTAACAGATTCAACTGTTAAACGGTTAAAAGAAATTTAGAGCACAAAATTGATAAATATTGCTACAACCTGCCAAAGGCATATTTTTTAATTAGTGACTGAACAAGACATTGATTAAATTTAATTGTGAGTGTTTTGAACGCTGTCTTTGCTTTATATTGATCATATCAGAGTAATATTATACCTTGATGAATATTACAATATACCTGATATATAATACAATATCCATATTCATGCGACATGTGGTTATGAAAATCTGGAAAGTATAAATTAACCGTATGTGAACACTTATTCGGACTCAATTTGTCTGAATGATTGAGGGGAAGTTATTAGTTAAAGGTGCATATTCACACGAAAATGGTTGAAAATAAGATTGTTAAAATTGTATTCTTTTGGAGTCGTAATTTGTGTCCCTCGATGGAATGAAACGAAATAAATCTTAGCATATGATGATTTCATTCCGTATAAATAAATTTTGTATTTTTAGTTGTGAATTCG
Organism: Chaetoderma sp. LZ-2023a; assembly: GCA_034401795.1. Classification (NCBI taxonomy): domain Eukaryota; kingdom Metazoa; phylum Mollusca; class Caudofoveata; order Chaetodermatida; family Chaetodermatidae; genus Chaetoderma; species Chaetoderma sp. LZ-2023a. The sequence goes on from CM067360.1 coordinate 81,410,968, forward strand.
AATTAGGGACTCATGCCTCTAATTCACTTTGAAAATTTAAAAATTATATTAATTTACATGTAAAAATATATAATTTTGACAATTTTATTTTTAACCATTCTGCTGTGAATATGCACCTTTAACCCTTTAATGGTCAAGCCGGCCAAAACCGGCCTCTGTTATGGTCTTGTGGAATGTCCATTTACAGTCTAATAGAATAGAATTGTTGAAAATTTACAACTGGAATGACTGGCTCAATAACTGAGCCAGTCATTCCAGTGATAAATTTTCAAAAATTGTATTCTCAAGGCGGTAAATAGTCATTGAATAGGAATATATATAAATTTTCTTGACCAAGTTTGACCATTATCGAGTTAATTGATTGAGCTATATCGAGTGAGTCCCTAATTTCTAAGTCCCATTCATGCCATATCTAGGCTGGTTTTATTTTCAGTCTTATTACGACAGATTACGACTAACTTCCCCGGTTTTTATACACTGTTCCAATTTACTCCTGGGTGGAGAGAGACATGGCCTGAAGGGGAATTGCCTATGTTTCCTACAGCAGTGAGATACACCACCATTCAGGCACGAACCTGAATGAATGAAGTCTACATGGATTTCTTTTATTGTCTTGACCAGGGGTTGCCCGGGTGAAAGTTGCTCACTGGTATCCAGGTACTGAGCAGGTGGTTCCCTGGGACAGATAAGCAATTCCTTGTGCCCCCACCCCATGTGTCCTCAGGCCTGGCCCCAGGGGTACTGGTGGATGTGGGTGAGAGGTGCCTAACACAAGTCACATGCCCTGGCACCTGATATGCAACAGAGATGTACAGCAGTATCTCGGGTGTCTCTGGTCACCTGGTGTGTGTAATCAGCTCACATGAATGGTGGCCCGCGTGATCATCTGCTCAGGTTGGTGTCCGCGAGATTACGAGGCTGCTTTGCTGTTATGGGTGCACTGCATGGGAGGCTGGGACCGCACATGGGTGCACTGCATGGGAGGCTGGGACCGCACATGGGTGCACTGCATGGGAGGCTGGGACCGGACATACAAAACACCCCTGGCCTATGGTGACAGAAAGGTGACGGAAAGATGATTGTACTGAGAAAAGAATGTGCATGACTGTCTGAGAAACCTGGCCGGTAGGTTTGTTATGGGCGAGGTATAGCCGCAGAAAAAAGGTATGCGTACTTTGAGAGGTGATTGGAGACAGGCGTTATTTGGATGTGTGTTTGTTGCATGGGGAACAGGGAGATGGTTTTTATGGTTTGGGTGTATCACTGAAACTTGTTAAGCATTTCATTACATTCCGTTCTTGGAGACTCATCAGAGGCTGATAGTGTAAGGGATTTGGAGGTGGTGATGGGGGGATAAGAGTTGAGGAGGTGTGAGATAATACAGATGACTAAATGAATTGAAGCAGAATGTTTTATTATAACCGCATAAAAAAGCGGCTCGTGTGGGCCATGTAATATAGAGACAAGAATGGGGAAAGGTGTTTAGGTCAAGACCAATAGCGATCAAGAGGCAAATCCACTGCACATTGATCTGAGCTCCCGGTCATCCTCTTTTTTAATGCAATGCCATTCTCCCTCCCACCCCCACCAACCCCCAGCACTATCACACTACGCCTACATGCACACAAGCATGCACACACACTTACATACGCATGCATGCACATGCACACCCACATACACTGACCATAGCTAAGCCAGGCTTTGCAAATATCTTGGATATTGACTAATCAAAACTTGACCTTCTTGACCAATGTTGACCATAAAGCTGGTTAAGCTGTTTATTATGTCAATTATGTGTTTGAATAGCAGCAGTAGGTTATTTATTGATAACAAGTACTGGCCAATAATTGTTATTTATGACGGGATAATAAAGATAAATATACCTGGCCAATAAAGTTTCAAGGTGTTCAATATGACGTTTTTACCCCTTTCAACTGCACAATTGTTGACCTCTAATGCTAGGCATGTACAAACATTGCATCCAATGTTGAATGTAACTTTGAAAATAATACGAAGTCCTATAACCTGTTGATGTCATATCTTGCAGTCAAATCTTTTGTACGTTACTGTGCATCATTTCTGTATATTGGTGCATAGTGTTTTGAAATGTAAATGCAGGAATTTCAGTGTTAAATACGTTCCTAGGGGTGCTTTTGATTGTCCAGCATTAGAGTATATATTTGCATAGTAGAAATCACCTGATAGATAGATTTGTTGAGTGTACTTAGGTTGGATTCAAATTTTTATTTATTATATATTTGGTTGTTTCTTAGTGGTATATGCTTGTTTTGACAAGTCACTGTAGTCTACTTAGTTACCACGTTTTTAAGTAAACACGATCCAACGTGGCGCATCACACGTCAATCCATCCATCCACAGGCGGATTCATGGCCAGTCTTACATGTCTTACGGTTTGTATTAATCACATTTAATTTCACTTAGCCATCTAACACTCAAGCTGGCAAAAAATGCCTTCTGAAGTGGTCTTGTGAAATATCTGTAGACCAAGAGAATAGTTGTCTTTATGAAAATTTAACCCTGTAATTACTGTCTTGATAACTGTGCCAGTCATTCCAGTGGTAGATTAAAAAAATATCTCTTTATCTGCAAATGGACATTTTCTATGAGAAAATTGAAATTTTGCTATTGAGCCTGTCACTCCAATGGTAAACTTTCAGAAATAGTCATCTCAAATGGTCCGCAAATGGACATTTCTCAAGACCACTGGAGAAGTCAGTTTTGGCCATGTTGAGTATTAAATGGTTAACTAGTCAAAGCTGGTATTCATGAGCTACATGTGTAAGCTCTGGAAGCTTTATCTGCAACTTGTATAGCAATTTAAAACATTTAAAACTAAAGGTGGTGTGCCCTTGTACAACCAAGCAGGGTGGAGAATTGAAAATCAGGACACGTTATGTTGTCGGTACTTATCCTTAGTGTATTATGTGACATTTCGAAAAGGATTGCATGAGAACTAAGAGGAACAGTAGAATGAAACAAAATGTCCATAGCCCTACAACGCTTACAAGAAAAATTTGAGCAAGTTAAAGAGATCCGTACCGGACATATTTATAGAGTGAATATCTGTCTGTCTGTCATCCTGCTTGCCTGCCTATCTACGGTGGACTCTGTTGGTAGGTTGGTCACTTAAGTAACTAAGCTGGATTATGTCATGTAATACCCAATATTTAGACAATAATACTTAGAGATGAAAGTCAAGGACATCCTTATTCCCTATGTAAAATCTTTGTGTGTTTGTTTTGATGTATTACTTTTCAAGTGTACTGGTACATCAAATAGAGCTTGGTTCAACCTTAACCAGTTTATCCCATGAAATGCCAGTGTCAATTTTAAGACAACTATAGCGGAATGATGTTGGTTATTTTTTAACAAATTCCACTGGAGCCTGCCAATTCCATGTATTATTAGGCATTAAAAGCTTCAAATCAAATTATTTTCAAAATATTTGACATAATATTCCATACATCTTAAACAATTTGTCCTATGTGTCCAGTAAAGGTTAACCTGTTTTGACTTAAGGAGGTGAAAATTAAATATTTGACCAATATAATGTTCGCGAGTTAATACAAATATTGGAAGTAGGTAAGTAAGTTATGTACCATCAAACCAGTCTATAATGAAAACCTACATTTAGGTCCAGGTGAAGGGTGTTATTAGCTAAGATCCTCAACTATATGTGCCTTAACCCATACCTCACTGGTGTCAAAATTTAAAATTTTCATATTAGGTTAAAACATGAACTGGTGTTCCTTTTACAACAAATTTGGTGGTAGATGTTGCTATCATAGACAGCAACATCTGCCATCAAAATTGTTGACAAATGTACACCCGTTTCTTTGCTATTTTGACACAGTAAAGGATAGAATATTGATCACAGAGTGTTAACATGGTTAAAATATATTTACCATAGCAAATATTTTTAGGGGGATCAACATACATGTAAGAATTAGTCCCCGTTTGTCATGAGTGTGCAAGCATCCATATATGCATTCGCAGAATGCTCCCAGAATGTCCTCGTCAATTCCTGTGTCAAACATCATGATCAAATTATAGTTTAGCCACATTTTAAAATATGCCCATGCCTAAGCAAGAAATTACTCTTATCTGTCTGTCCAGCGGCTTCTTGTCTGGGCCAAATCTCACGGGATATAAATAGTACCAGTCATGATGCTCAGTGTCATAATTTTGTTTCCGCAAAATCTGTCCATATTAATCATATTCACCGGTTAATTCTCCTCAATCATTTAAAGCCATCTGTTCATTTCTTATCTATGTTACGTCTCAAACAGTTTTGAACTTACATAATTTGCAATCCTTTTCCACATATATATATATATATGGAAAAGGATTGCAAATTATGTATCATACCCTGTACGTGATCCTCGCACAAATCAGTGCTTCCTTTGAACAACACCTCACTATCTAGACAGCTTGGAAGGGGGTACACTCATTGCACTTCATAAAGCCAAGAAACAAGCCAGACCTCTGCAACCTGCTCTTCACCTGTAACATTGCTGCAGCTCTAACATCTGTTATAGAACATTGACAGGGCCAAACCCTTCAATCTCAAAGCTTGATATGCGACCAGAGATGGTGCTTATTGATTTCATCGATGAAGAAAAGCTTCTCCTTGATGAACCACTTCCAATGGCTGCAAAACAGCTCAACGTCACAAATCTCTTTATAACTAAAGTAAAAACCACATTCAGTCATGTACGCCTGTCTAACACATAGGAAACGAGTGCTGAAAATGTACCTTACATTTGGGTGATGAGACATGAAGAAAGAACAGAATCAGCCAACATACAAACCACGGTTTCCATAACAGGAAACATTGCTTTTTAGCCCCTCTGGAAGCTGTGGATTTGAGGCTTAAATTTCCCATGAAAATTAAGACGCATATATTCTATATCATTCAGTACAAATTGTCCAACACTGTTCGACTATCCCTACGGCGATGGTCAGTGCTTGTACACGTTCTTCAACTGCAAGAGAATATGCCAATCAAAAAGCCTTGAAGTTATAATTACTGGGTGTCCACAAGGCATGCACAGGATGCCATATCACCAACTTATTTTGCGATCAGTCCTAAAAAAACATAATCTAAGACCTTACAGTGGAGAAAGTAAAGAATACAGATTGCAGCTGAAAGACGCTTCCACGCCTTCCAGCCACAGGCAAGTCACTCATCATTATCATCATCATCAAGCTCATCATCATCATCGTCCCTTTCTTGGCTGTGTCACTTCTCCGAAAATGTTTTTATCCAACATTTACAAATCTTTCTCAGGCTATACATTTGTCAATTTACCATTCTGTTTTTTGCTGGCATATATGGGTTTCACTAAAATGCTTGTTCACTTGGTATGTTATGTTTAATGACAATATATACATTCTTCCATCCATTCATTATTCAGCCAGACGAATGGTGAACCTACAATGGTCAAACTGGGATTTGAGAAATTAATTTTTTTAATGAAATCCTATGAATTCAACCATGCTCAAAACATGTCCATCATAGCCGGACCATGGTTGGTCATGGTCAGTAAGGGCATAGCATATTTTACCATGGTCACAACCATTGTCGAGTTAGTTCTACCATGTTAGACCATGCCATGATTGACCAAACCAGGTCTTACCATGATGGAAACCATCACAGAAGTGGGAAGACCATGGTCAGACTGATCAGATTATGTTGTACCATGGTCCAACCATTGTCGAGCTTGCTAAACCAGGGTCAGACCATGTTTTTCTGTGGGTTCAACCTTGTTGAGCTGGTCAGGCCATGGCCAAGCTGGTCAGATCATGTTTTACCTTGTTGAAACAGTCGCCCAGCTGGTCAGACCAGGCTTGACCATGGTCAAACCTATGGTAGACTTACGTATTCCCGTGGTTGCAACCATTGCCAGGCTTGTCAAACCATGGTCAGACTAACCTCGATGTTAATACAGTTGGTCATGCCATGGTTGGCCATGATAAACCTTAACCCTTACCCCATTGATGTCAGATTTTTTAATTTTCAAGTTAAATTAAAAGATGAGCTGGTGTACTTTTCAACAAATTTGTTGGAAGATGGTGCTGCCAAAGACAGCAACATCATCCACAAAAATTGTTCAAAATGTACACAAGATTCTTTGCAATTGACATGGTAGAATGTTCCTAAATTGTTCTTGAAGATTTTCGGGGACAACTATCAAATATCTCGCCATGTACATCAAAGTTTGGACATTATGGTCAAACAAATCACTGAAAACTATGTGACCTTTTTCAACCGTGTTTTGACCATGGTCACTCTTTAAAAATTATTTGACCTTGGTCGACCATGTCCTATCATGGTTGCTATATCTTAATAAGGGAGACAACCCTTTCATTGTAAACATGTTGTTTTGCATTTAAATCTTAATTATTGTATTACACATACGGTAGATTATGTAATCATCATTATTTATGACATTTGAATAGTAAATGCAATAATACATACATGTAGAAACATACCTATAATAAAAAAACTCTGAATTCTTGTATAAACTTTTTCAAACAATGCCAATGTAAGTTAACCATTCCAGCATTTTCATAGTCTTTTATATCAAGAAAGTTTGATCAATATTTTATAGCTTCATGAATTAGCGTAACTCATGACAATGCTTACAATGTTAATACGTAATCGGTTCTCATCCTTTTGGCTAAGATAAAAGTGTAGTACAATGTTGTAAGCTCTACAACCTGGCACATGTACACTTTGTTACAAAGGTGGAGGTGGATTGGCGACTAATGTTGATATAACCATGATAATCATGGGCAGCCATGATAGAACATATATTGCAATATGACACCATAGTAGACCATGTTACAATGTAGTTCACCTGGTGAAAGTGGGCCATTTAACAAAACATGGTCCATCGTGGTTAACCAGCGCCCAAACACCCATGAAGTAATATGAAAATCCATGGTAGTTCATGGTCATATAACCATGGTCAACCCTGATAGATGGTCATGCAGAACATGTTATTTCATAATAAGGAAAAATTAGTTACCTCTCCGGGATGTAGAAATTGTTTGAGTGTGGCTTTCGTGACCATCTCGGTCACTTCTTCAGCACTAACTGACGGTCGCTGGCAACGTCACTCTGGTCAGTTCTTGTGGAGTCACGTGACAGCATGTACTGGTAGACTGCTGGTATATGGTAGCCCTCGTCTCTGTTCATGGTTGGTTGATGCTTGTAGATTTCTATGGCCTCTTTACCCTTCCGTTTGAATAAGTTGGTCTCAATGTTGATGACCGAGGCACTGCTGGCGGGGATGACATGGCCAGTCGATTCTGTATGTTCTGCCACAGCTGAGTTGGACTTGATTTTAAGATGTTCTTTGACTCTGGGGCTGAGAGGCCTTTTGGTTTCACCTATGTATGTCCCCTCACATTGGTCACATTCGATCTTGTAGATGACTCCAGAGCGTTCATCTGTTTATCTTTGGGTCTTACTAGTTGTGATCTTAAGGTGTTGACGGGCTTGTGGTAGGTTTTGATGTGGTGTTGTCTGAAGAGTCTGCCAAGGTGTGCTGATAGGCCTTGGATGTACGGGAGTCTGAATAGTGGAAGTTTTTCGACATCTGGTGGTTTATTACGAGGTGGGGGAGGTGGTTTTCTCATCCACAAAGTGTAACCGTTAGCTAGGAGGGACTGTTGGATGTGATGATGTTCTTCTTTTTTGTCTGATGTTTCTGTGATGATGGAGTCTGCGCGGTGGAATAGAGTTCTTATGACTGACCTCTTGTGTTCCAAATGGTGATTAGAGTGAAAATTTAGATATTGATCTGTGTGTGTGGGTTTTCTGTACACGGTAAGTTTGGTGGTTCCGGAATCACTGACATGTACCAAGACGTCCCGGAAGGCAATCTGGCCATCTTTTTCGACTTCGCTGGTGAATTGAATGCATTGGTTGATGCTGTTGAGGTGATCAGTGAAAGGTTGGATGTTGTAGAGGTGCAGGCATATGAAAGTGTCATCCACATATCGGTACCAGAAATTTGGGGGGTCTGTGGCTGTGCTAAGTGCTTGTTGCTCGAAGGATTCCATATAACGGTTTGCGATCACTGGTGACACTGAGGAGCCCATAGCTACTCCATGAATTTGGTGGTAGAAGTAGCCATTCTGAACGAAATAGGTGGTGTCTAACACGATCTTAAGAGGCTGATAATCTGGGTTGGAGAGAGGCTGGTCCGGTCTTTCAATGAGGGGTCTAGGTCCAGAACTCTCTGGATGACTAGAAGAGCCTTGTCCACTGGGATGTTGGTGAAGAGTGAAGATACATCGAAGGAAACTAATTTGTGTGTGGGCGGGACTTCAAGAGACTGGATTTTGGTGGCAAAATCTTTGGTGTTTTTGATGTGGTCCTCTGATGGCCAACTAGTGATTTCAGGATCTGTGTGAGATATTTCGAGGCTTGAAATGTGATGCATCCAATGCTGGCAACGATGGGTCTAAGAGGAATGTTGGTCTTGTGGATTTTGGGGAGTCCATAGAATCTTCGGACAATGGCAGTTCCGAGGTAGAGTTTGAAGTATAGGGATTGGTCGATGATGTTCTGGCTTTTCCAGTCTTTGAGAAGTTTTAGCAGGCGGTTCTTGTACTGGTTGGTTGGGTCAGAAGATAATTTGGAGTATGTGTGGTCATCTGAAAGAAGGGCACTGATTTTGTCTTGGTAGTCATCTTTATCCATTATCATTGTGCATCTCCCCTTGTCGGCTGGCAAAATTTGGATGGAGTCATTGTGTTTCAGATTTTGTACAGCCCTACATTCTTCAATTGTGATGTTGCTTCACCTATTTGGTCTTTTGTTGAATTTAGCGACGGTTTTTGTCACTTCGCTTCTAAGGCTGTCTGCCTGTGAGTTAACAAGATGTTGACAAGCGCTCTCAGTGCAGGCAATAATTTCTTCGACAGGGTTGGAGGAAACCGCAAAATTTAACCCTCTGGAAAGAATGTTGCGCTTGTTTTCAGTAGTATTATGGCTACTGAGGTTAAGAACCCACCTGTCTGTGTCGATCTTGCCGAGATTTTCATCTTTACACGTTTCTTCTAACTTTTTACGGGTGCAGAACTTCTCAAACTTATTGATTTGTGTTTTGTCAAAAGTGAAGTTGTACGCACACACGAGAACCGCTTCCACTTCCGGTTGGTTGTCTAGCCGAATTTTCGTATCCAGGGACTCTTGTAGCGCCGTTTTTTCACAATAAAGCTGATGCAGGGTGTAATCGCATTGTCTAATTCTAATATCTAATAATTGCCGTTGAGCTTTGACGAGGACACAATCCGCTTGAATTCCTTTGATGTTAGACCAGAGTTGTATGCTCGGTGGGAAGATGTTGGAAGACTGTCAGTTAGTGCTGAAGAAGTGACCTAGATGGTCACGAAAGCTACACTCAAACAATTTCTACATCCCAGAGAGGTAACTAATTTTTCCTTATTATTATGAATCATCCGGGGATCGGGACCAACTTTTACGGAAATATGTTGTTTCATGTTTAATTGACCACGGTTTCCAAGAGTATTTCATGGTCCTGTGACCATGGTCAACCATGATAGAACATATATTGTAAAATGACACCATGTTTAGAGTCCATGGTCCATAGTAGACCATGATAGCTCACCTGGCGAAGGTGGGCCATTTAACAATTTTTAACATGGTCAACCATGATCATCCACATTTAACCAGCATCACACACCATTGAACTAACATAGAAAAACCATGGTAGTTCATTGTTTCCCTTATTCCATTTCGCCTGGTCTACTCTAGGTACATTTATGAATCAATGTTAACACCCGTGTGACAGTCCATTTATGAATCAATGGGAACACCTGCATGACAGTCAAATTAGTTGCAAAATATTCAACAGAATGTTTTATTAACCCTTACCGCTCTGATGTCAACATTCTATCTTTTTACGATGCCTGTAGCAAAGAAAATGGTGTAATCTTTTTAACAATTTTGGTGGACGATGTTGCTGTCAGCGACAGCACCATCTTCCACCAAATTTGTTTAAAAATGGACACCAGTTCATCTTTTAATTTAATTTGAAAATTTAAAATTTTGACATCAGAGTGCTAAGAGTTAAGTTGTAAATTCATCAAAGATGTACATGTTCGGTTCTTACACTTGTGACAGTTTTTTCAATTTTCATGACGGAGTTATACCTCAATTTGATTGGGACATCGGTAAAACTAGTGACATAATTGATTATGTTGTCAGATACTTGAGTGACAGATCAGACCCATCCATTACCTTTCCACTAGATCTGTCTACATTCATCAGACTTATCTCCGAGTAGCTTTTGTCCAAAAACCAGGTCCATGAGTTAATGCATTATAGATAGACAATTAGTAGTCTAAAGTCTTACAATATAGCTTTTAGTATATATAATAACCAGTAAAGGTAGTGTATTGATTTAATAAATATGAGCCGGAAATACTTTGACTTTGATAATGAGAAATCCGTCTATGTTGATACGGTGAAGAACTTGATATGTATAGCGCTAGCTTAGTTGTACTCTTTTTTGCAGTCGATTCATCTCTTACTTCTTAGAATAGAGCTCTATAAAAGACGGATCAGGAGTGGTAATTCCTTGTTCGTGCACTGCCCTTGGAATTAGTGCAGCATTACTAATGAAATGAGTACTTTCTGATAAATAGTCCTGTGATTATATCGACAAATCAGAATGCTTCTGCCCAATATAAGAGTGCGTTAGCATCTGCTAGCTCATGCATTGTTGGAATCTGCTGTAGCACGATATTGTAATTAGATGCAGGAAAGTTTCAAAAGGTTACTTACTTAAAGTTGTTTAGATGGGAAAAATTGTGTTTTAAGTTCTTTTGAGTGAAGCTTAGTGAGATATTGGTGTGCTATCAAACTTCTTCTTGGAAAGTTATAGGTTGGATTTTAAAGTTATTGAGTTCATTATGGCCAGCGAGGCTGATTGCGACGCCATTTTGGAAGGTCTATACAAAGACTAGACAATATCAAGAAATGAGAAGGGCAAAAGTGCTAAGACGGGGGCTAAAACTAAGTGCAAGTCAACTAAGATGAGGCCCCAGAGCAAGGACTCTGAGAAATGGTCGACATGTGCTGGGATGACCACTACTGTGGCATCACCAGGTGATGATGTCAAAAATATATCTCGGAAAGAGTTTTCGGATTTGAAGTATGCCGTTGATGCAATGGCGGAAAATTTAGAACGGTTAGTTTCCTCAATTATGAGGAATTTTCCTAATGATGACGAGGAGGATGAGTCTGACGATACACTTCCCCATGAGGTGGATGTTTCCACTGTTGCTGACCAGCCCTCGGGTTCTGGGGGTTCAGATGAGGCAAGAAGTGACCCAGATGTCGTGTTGCAAATTATGGAAGAATTTACGACTGAGGAGAAGTTTACCGGGCCGCCGATTGATGACATGTTGGCGGGGATTATTGGGATGATGAATGGATTGAAGATGAAAGATGTAAAGTTTAAAGAGAAAACTTCACTATATTTGCAGCCAGAAAATTGTGAGTCGCTTGTCGTTACACTTGTAAATTAGGAAATCTGGCGAAAGCTTGATTCTTCAGCGCGTAGCCGAGACTGTGCTCTGCAGCGAATCCAAGGAGCCATTGTACGGGGCTTGACCCCGATCGTACAGATAGCGGATAAGCTTGTTCACGGAATGAGGTCAGGTGAGAGGGGATTCGGCTGAATTGTTAAGGAAAGCGATGGATGCTATCAGCTAAATTTGACACGGAAATGTTGAACTGAATTTGTGGAGGAGAGAGTTAATGCAGCCGGAGTTAAATTTTGAGTTTAAATCTCTCAGCGATTAAAATTCCGTTTACGTCATACTTATACGGAGATAAACTTCCCGAAGACATTCGTAATAGAGAACTGTAGAGGGCAGAGACGCGGACAGCCACAGAGAAATGTCTCCCCAACCAGCAGTTCAACGAGAGGAGAGCGCATGCGCAGTACGGACAAGGAAGCAACAGGCAACCTTTCCAGAAGTAAACAAACAAGTATGTCATAGCGATAAATTCTATGCCCGAAATGTCAAGAATTTTTTAACAGCCTGGGAAAAACTTACTACTGATAAGTTCATTCTTGACACTGTGGCTGGTTATGCAATGGAATTTGATAATATTCCTCAACAAACATGGCTTCCTAGACCATTGAAATTTAATGATGAGGAAGCTAAACTGGTAGGTGAAGAGGTTACCAAATTTATTGAGAATGGGATCGTGGAACCAACCATCAGGTGTGAAGGAGAATTTATCTCTAATGTTTTTCTGAGACAAAAGAAGAATGGATCATATCAACTTATCTTAAATCTCTCAGAATTGAATAAGTTTGACACTTATCACCATTTTAAAATGGAGACAATCCACTCGTTCATGATTTTAATTAGTGAGAATTAATTGTTACATGACATCCTTAGATTTGGAAGATGCATACTATTCCGTTCCCATTCATGATAATGACAAGAAATACCTAAAATTTTACTGGCAAGGTGACCTTTTGCAGTTTACATGTGTCCCTGATGGGCTTGCTTCTGCGCCTCTGCTATTCACAAAGCTGCTAAAACCAGTTTATGGAACTCTGCAGGAGAAAGGGTTGGTATCTTGTGGGTACATTGATGATTCCTTTTTGGTAGGGATGTCATATCGTGACTGTCTGGATAATGTTACCCAAACCCTTCAACTTTTTCAATCATTAGGAGTCATGATTAACTTTGAGAAGTCTGTATTACATCCCACTAAGTGCTTGGAACATTTGGAATTTTTGCTGGATTCAGAGAATATGATGATTAAGTTAACACCTGATAAAGTTAGGAAGCTCACAGACAAATGATATGAAGTGACAAAATTGCTCGTGCGTCCTATTAGAACATTACCAGAGTTGATAGGATTTTTTGTCTCATCTTTTCGGGCTATGAAATTTGGACCACTTCATTACAGGAATCTTGAAATTGATAAGAATGCAGGATTAAAATTGGCCCGAGGTGATTATGATGCTCATATGGTCCTGTCCAGAGAGTCAAAAACTGATATTCGACGGTGGATAGATAATTTACCTTCTGGATATGATAACCTTTTTATTGCAACCCCGATAATGGTGATTCAGACAGATGCTTCAAGAATAGGATGGGGAGCTTGCCCTGTAGGTGGGGCTTAGAATACACCTTCCGTATCCTCTGCATGTCGTAAGAGGCGACTAAAGGAGGTACGGGTGAGGTAACCCTGACAGAAACCTCGAGTGCTGAAGACGGAGGTTCCAGACCGCACGGTGCACTCTAATAAACCATCGATCCACGCACTTCACGCTTATGATCATGCCGATAGTCACTTACAGGACTGGCGGTATGATCAGCGAACGAAAAGAGGAAGAAGGATGGGGAGCAGTAAGGGATAATGTGAACACAGGAGGAAGGTGGAACAGTGTAGAATTAGATCTTCATATCAATGTGCTAGAAATGAAAGCAGTTTTATTTGGTTTGCAAGCCTTAATTCAAGACAAGAACATTCATGTTCAAATAAAAATTAACAATTCCACAGTGGTTGCGTATATTAATCACATGGGTGGTACTAAATCACCAGAATGTAATTGGATGGCTCAAGAAATTTGGGAATGGTGTATCAAACATGAAATATGGGACACAGCGTCACATTTACCAGGAGTTGAGAATACAGAGGCTGACCTTAAATCTAGACTCTTTAATGATAGAACCGAGTGGTCATTGTCTAGAAGTGTTTTTAATGACATTGTCAATAAATTTGGCCCGTGTAATATTGACTTGTTTGCATCCAGATTGAACTTTAAGATGAAGCCCTTTGTGTCTTGGTCACCAGATCCAGAGGCTATGGCGATAGATGCGTTCTCCATTCATTGGGGAAAATAAAAAAATGTATGCTTTTCCTCCATTTAGCGTGATCTTGATGATGCTCAGGAAAGTGGAGACAGACCAAGCAGCAGGGATTGTGGTGGGTCCAGACTGGAGGAACCAAATCTGTTCCCAATATTGGAAAGAGTTATGGTAAGGGAACCTCTCCCTTTACGCTGGAGACCGGGGTTAGTAACCCTGCCTCATGTCAGGGGACATCATCCAATAGGTTCACGGTTACGGCTTATGGCTTGTTTTTTGTCAGCAAAGCCTTGAATAACGGAGGAATCATGGGAAGAGCAGTGGGAACTGTTCTAAAGTCATGGGCAGATACTACCAAGCGGCAATATTTCACATATTTTTATAGGTGGAAAATTCTTTGTGAGAATAATTTGTCAGTGTTCAAACCATCGGTTAACAACGTTATTGATTTTTTGCAATCTCTCTTAGAAGATGGATTAGGGTACAGTGCAATTAATACAGCTCGAAGTGCGCTGTCTTCAGTGTTAGTGTTAGATGATGGAAAGATCATTAGTGATGACAATCTGGTTAGCAGATTTGTGAAAGGCATGTTTCGACTCCGACATTCAATCCCTTGGTATAATGCTACATGGGATGTGAACATTGTTTTGACACTTTTTAGGAAACAACAATTAGTTGAATCCCTCATTATATGACCAGACACTGTGCTTAGTTGTGATTATGGCACTTATTACGGGTCAAAGATGCCAGTCTTTCCATCATCTAGATTTAAAGGATATGGTTAAAGACTGAGAAATTTGTTTTCCGGATCATAGGAAATTTTAAACAAGCACGACCTGCTTTCCCAGAGCAGAGGCTTATTATTCCTGTATTTTTACAGGTTCAAAGGCTGTGAGTTTATCATATCCTTAGTGTATATTTAATAGATTAGACGAGACCGGGTGAAGTCTGATAATAATTATACCTTAATCAAATTCTGTAGAATTCAATGAGAGCGAATGCACATGCGTGATGAAGCCATAGTTCAAAGGTTACTAAAATCATCTGTATCTAATCAAGGGATGGGCAATGAAATATCTCATGATCCCAAATGGGTGGTCATTGAATTCTACAGAATTTGATTACGGTATAATTATTATCAGACTTCACCTGAAGTCTTGTCTAATCTATTAATTAATAGATTAGACGAGACTTCAGGTGAAGTCTGATAATAATTATACCATAATCAAATTCTGTAGAATTCAATGCCATAATCAAATTCTGTAGAATTAATAGATTAGACGAGACTTCAGGTGAAGTCTGATAATAATTATACCGTAATCAAATTCTGTAGAATTCAATGCCGTAATCAAATTCTGTAGAATTCAATGCCCACCCATTTAATCAAATTCCTTGAATTCCATGAGACTTCAAAACACAAATGAGTCTAGTGTGTCTTATCCCATCATTATGCGACATGACAAATTAAATTCACTAACCAATGAGTTAAATTATCCATCAACTTTCCATCCAAGGTGTGAGTACAGTGACATACCTGTCTCTCATGTACGAACCCAGTGCCATACCTGTCTCCTCGCACCTGGAGCCGATCTCGAAATGAATAGACTATAGTCCGATTCCCGAATCTGTCTAACGAACTCCACAATCTAAAGTCCTTCCATCGAATTTGTTCGAAGGCTGTACAATCCATTATATTTACATGTGGTAACAATTATAACCACTACTTTATTGTCAGTATTGATTTTGCATATTTGTCCTGTTCTTTACACAGTGGCTTCTTGTAAAACCTGGTGAATGTCTGAGCATTCGACCGTCCCGCCGTATTAAGGATGGTTTGACTGTCAATATCTTGTCTAGCTGCTGCCGACGTAGATGCAGCCCTACAACTATGCGGCTTAAAAACATCTACATTAACTCCTGCCGCTTTCAAAATAGTTTTCAACCACCGCGCTATAGTATCTTTAGTGACCTTGTTATGCGGTTTCACTGTACCAATGAACAACTTTGTGGATGATCTCAAGTTTTTAGTTCATTCAATGTATATTTTTAAAATTCTGAACGGACAAAGTCTAATGGCATCAGGGTACTTAGAGATGACAATGCCAAGTTTGTTAAAGTCGGGTCTTGCTTGCTTAAAATTCCCAACTAAACCAAGTTCTAATCCATGCTCATCTTCTGTCATACTATTCAGATCTAACAGGAAAATGGATTGGCACCTCTGCGCTGTAGTTAGCACTAACATCATTACCAATCTTAATGTTAAGTCATATAAGGATAGAAACTCAGGCAGAGGTTGCTTCCTGGAATGGTTCAAGACTACATTAACGTCCCATATGCTCGTATATCTCGGCCGTGGCGGCTTAACTTTATATAATCCTCTGATAAAACGACAAACTAATTTATTTTCACCAACTGATTCATTATTCCGTAGAATAAACACGGACGACAACGCATTTCTTGCGGAGCTTAGCGCATTAAAACCCGCCCCCTGTTCTAGTAAAGACAGTAAAAACTGCAAAATGTCATCAACTGAAGGAGAAAATCGCTGACAGTTATGTACTACACAGAATACATCCCACTACTTTATATATGATGCATATTGAACTTTTGTTCTATTTGACCATGAGTTCAGAATTGTCTCTAATACATTCTCAGACACACCTTTATGAATCAAGTCCTGGCTGATAACAGACAAGCCATCAGATGAAGTCTTTCTCCCAGTGGGTGGTCTGTGTGACTGAATGAGGAAGTGTCAAAAGGCCTCGCCTCCACTTGATCCGCTACACAGGCCTCACCAAAAGTTTTTTCAGAAGTGGATACCAGATATGATTTTTCCAGTCTGGTAATATCAGAATTCCCATTGCCTGATCTTTCTGAACCTTCCTCAAAATCTTTAGAATGATGCAGAACGGTGGAAACGCATAAAGTCTGAAAAATTTCCAATCAATAGTAAATGCATCCACAGTCATCGCCTCAGGATCTGGTCCCCATGAGACAAATGGTTTAATTTTATAATTTAGACGACTCGCAAAAAGATCAATATCACAATCAAATTTAAAATGGCACATAACATTATGAAACTCACTATGACATAGTGTCCATTCTGTTTGATCATTAAAAATTCTCGACTTTAAATCAGCCTCCATGTTCTCAACACCTGGTAAAAAACAAGCTGATAAAAAATTGTTCCTGTCAATACACCATAACCAAATATCTTTAGCTATCACATGGCATTTAAGTGACTTCGTACCACCCATGTGATTAACATAAGCAACAGCTGTTGCAGGGACCGCTAGCCAAGCCATTCGGGATCGAAGTAAACTGATACCGTTGACCTCCTCAAAAAACTCAAAAACTTTGTTACTTTCAAAAACACAAACAGAATAATAAGCGAAATCCAAGGATCCCATATAACAATCATTAGAAATTAGGTCCACAATGTAATTTAAACCATCCATTTTAAAATGTTGATATGTAATATACTCATTTAATCGCTTTAGATTTAAGATAATTCTAGAACTTCCATCTTTCTTAGGCCAAATAAAAATGTTAGAAATAAACTCCCCTTCACAATATTCAGTACATTCCACCACCCCTTTGTCCAAAAATTATTTAATTGCAACATCTATGATAGCAGTTTCATCTGCATTAAATTCAATAGGAGAAGGAGAGTGTAACTGTTGAGGAAAACTATCAAACTGTAGTCTGTATCCTGAAACAGTTTCCAAAATAAATGAATCTGACGTCAGTTCGTTCCATTTTCCTAAAAAAATGTCTTATGTTACCAGCTTTAAATTGAGAATAATCATTATCATCAAGTGGTATGCATTGTACCTGATTTACTTCATCTGAGGCGAATGACGAAAACTGGTTCCTCGACTGCTGTTGTCTCTGGGTGATGCATGGGTCGACTGATGGGACTGCTGCTGTCCCCTGAATCCGGCTAAAAAACGATGCCAAGTATTCCTAGACGTAATCAAATTTTGCTGTCCACGTTTATATCCGGTTGTTGTATATGGATGATATCTGTCACTTTGAGCTCCGCAAAACCAAAACTTGGCCCCGAAGTTGGGATTGTCAATCCGCGGAACAACTTTGTCAAGTAATTTATTAGTCGTCAATAGACTTGATGTCTTCCGCTAAGTTATCACCATACAACTTTGAGGTAATAGCGATTGATTTTGTTTTTAAAACTAAAATTGTCACTCAACCTCGGAGCAATTAATTCTCTGCGACACAAATTCAACTCCACGTTTGCGTGGAGTAAAAGAGCACACAAATCTAATGAAAGACGTAAACAATCCGCCGTTGCCTCCCCCAACAAAGTCTCGCCATTTCTCACAGATCGCACGAGAACATTCGTGACTTGAGCGAGAGTCGATAATCCGTGTGCAAACGGCGTCTGAATTCGATGTAATTTTATATCATGCAACTTCGTCCCATGATGTAAATTTTGCCAAATCTCATTTTTGCGTGTCATTGTAAGCACGTCACAATTTTGCGGGCTCAAATAAAGATCAGACTTGTTTCAGCTTATCACCGTTCATTTTAAGCCCTGCCATATCTTTGATAACATCAGCAAGCTGATCGTCAATTCTTGCGCCCCGTTTCTCCCCGGTGTCGTAACACCCTTTGATGTCATTAAGAATAGACGTCACGGGCGCGGAAACGGAAACCGTCGTTTCACCAGCAGCAGCCGCGACAACAGGCTGCGCAATATCGCCATCTTGCACAATAAGCGAAGAACATTCAGGAATATCCTCCTCAACTTCTGACTCATTCTCAGCCAATGCTAACGTAATATGTGCCATAAGCTTTTCCACAGACTGAGCCACATTTGCTACCGATACGCAAAGTACTGAAAATTCCTCACGCGAAACAGATTCCGAAGCATTATCCACCTCCATATTATCCGTAACAGATTTTTCATATGTCGCCCTGGTAGATTTGCCAGGACCATTCCCTTTGCTGTTAGGCAATTCCGGGGAAAGATTACTCTGACCATCTGCATGAGATTGATCAGATTTTTAGCCCTTCAAAAGGGCGTCGACCAAGTCATCTCCCGACGCATCCATGGTGCGATATGTATTAGTTTCAAGACTTAATTGAGTGGAGGCCGATTTCGACACTCCCTCTAAGTCGGTTAATGAAACAAAATGGCATACGTGCCAACAACGAATATTTCTGGTAAACTTTTTCAAACTTTCAATCCGACTGAATCCGTTAACTTGGTCAACTTTAGAATTTTAAATCAGCTGTAACCTTTTGACTACAAACTTATACAACTACAATAAGTGGAAACCACTTCAATAATCCAACAAATTATTATAATAATCCTTTTCAAATTCTAGAACAAAGCTTCCTCGGAAAGCCTTAGCATTCAATGGCTTCATCGCGCATGTGCATTCGCTCTCATGGAATTCAAGGAATTTGATTAAAGGGTATAAATAAGCAGGACTGAGTCTCTAAGGGAGTCATCTAAATTATTTATAAGTACTATCAAACCATATAAAGCAGTATCTAGAGACACAATTTCTCGGTGGCTTAAGAAGGTTATGGCTCTAGCTGGAATTGACATAAATATATTTAAGTCACATAGCTGCAGGTCTGCTTCAACTTCTGCGGCATTTCGTAAAGGAGTCGACATCAGGCAGGTTTTAGAAACTACTGGCTGGGCTAGAGAAAAGACCTTTGAAAAGTTTTATTTAAGGCCAATTGAGGTTGGGCCATCACCATCGTTTGCCGAAGGTGTGTTGAAGAAACTATAGCGTGTTGTAAATTTGAACTGAGTGGCAGATGTATACAATACACAGTGGATATTCTCTCTTGTGTGGGATGATCAGATGTACATAATCTTTATCAAGTTGTTCTGGAGCAGGAGTTTTCTCTATAGTGGAAGACATTGGAATTGTTCGATTTATTACTACACACTGGTGTTACGTTTGACAAAACAAAATATATGGCTTCAAAATCTCAATTTGGGCAGAAGCATTCTGATTGGTCGATTTAATTGTAAGATTAACCAAATTTTAGCTGGAAGATGAGGATTGATCCTCATTATATCGACCAAATCATGATGCGAGGGCTAATGTCCCGCCCGTATTAAGCTTTAAACTTGAAACCTACCCTGAATCATGGTGAAAGACATATAATTGGTTTCACCTGCTTCGAATAATGAGCTAGCAGATGCTAACGCACTCTCACATTAGCCCTCGCATCCCGATTCGGTCGATATAATGAGGATCAATCCTCATCTTCCAGGTAAGATTCGGTTAATCTTACAATTATGCTTGTCATGTTCTTATTGACAAGCTTGAGGTTTGAGTTGTCACTCAAGTATCTGGCATCATAAAGAAGCATGTCACTTGTTAGCAGTGATGCCACAATCAGAATGACATGAATCTGTCATAAAATGTCAATGGTCCATCACGAACTTATCTGATTCAGGTCTTTGTTTGAATTTACAATTTACATTGTGTTCAATATTTTAAAACTAATTTGACTGGGAATTGTCAGATTAGTTTCAAAATATTCAACAGTTTACTTCTGTAATAAGCTTGAAATTGAGAAACTGGGAAGTCAAGATTCAAAATGTTAAAATCGATTTAAATAGAGGTACGAATCTTAATTAGAAATGGGCCTGGCATAGGTAGAAATGGATTCATTAATTTAACTTTTGGTGCTCGTGAAATTTAGAAAACACAGCTGCTGTAAGCTAAACACATTACTGCCTCATGCAATAACAAGTTTCAGCAACGTTGTTTTCAAAATTACACTGTTAGTACTATTTTGAACACAATAAGAACTGTTCTGCTGAACATTTTGAACATAACTGGATACGTTGCTGTCTTAAGACTTTAACCATCGAATCTGTTCAAGAAAATTAAAATTTTCTCATAGAAAATGTCCTTGCAGACCAAGAGAACTATTTTTGAAAACTTACACTGGAATGACTGGCTCAGTTATCAAGCCAGTCATTCCAGTGTTAAACTTTCAAAAATAGGCTTCTTAGTCTATGTACAAATGAACCATTTTTGGCTGATATGAGTGTTAGTGTTAATTAGTTTTATGATTTCAAGGCCTGATTACTGCCAAAAAAACAAGAGCAAACACCCTATACGCTATATTGCGACATAATTACCAGCTTTGTCTGAAAGGTAACAAATTTGACAGACTGACAGACAGATAGATAGACTCAATTCTAGCTGTGTGTCTCAACTAAAATGTTTGAGATTGTTTTTGCTTGATCAATAAATGAGTTTTCTAACTAACTCGACTCTTTGTAGTGCCACTCTTAACCCTTTACTAGTCATGCCAGCCAAAACCGGGCGATGAATGGTCTTGCAGAATGTATATTTGCAGGGCAAGAAAAGAGGGGTTTTTTTAATTTACCAATTTAATGACTGGCTCGGTAACTGAGCCAGTTATTCCAGTGGTAAATTTTCAAAAATAGTCCTCTTGCCCTGCAAATGGACATTTAAAAGGGAAATATTTATATTTTGTTGACCAAATTTGACCATTAAAGGGTTAACAAATATTCTTTACACATGTAGTAAATAGAGATGGTTAAAATAGGAATTCTTCCTGTTGCGTATTCAATGAATTATGAATGTCTGCACATCACCTTCAGGAAAATATTCCTCGCTTTGATTCTTGGCAATACATGAATTTACACATTTAATTCAGGCTATCATCAAATCAGGAAGAGATCTGCCACACTGTTTTCAGAATTGAATAGAAGAGTACTTGTGAAAATTGACCGCTAGAATGGCTGGCTCAATAATCGAGCCAGTGATTTTAATGGTAAATTTTCAAAAATAGTCTTAGCCTGTAAATTATGAACGTTCAATGAGCAAAATATTTTTTACA
The DNA here is from genome assembly GCA_034401795.1 of Chaetoderma sp. LZ-2023a. NCBI lineage: Eukaryota > Metazoa > Mollusca > Caudofoveata > Chaetodermatida > Chaetodermatidae > Chaetoderma > Chaetoderma sp. LZ-2023a. Next base: position 81,432,739 of record CM067360.1, read on the forward strand.
CTTAACAGGGTTAACTTAGCATGCCAATATTAACGTGACATTAAATAATATGATATACCACTTGTCCTCGATCGTGACATGTGCTATTGTTGAACGTGTTTTATAGTTTCCGTATCAGATTAATTCTCATTGGCTATGTAGAGACAATTTAATATCCTTTTAATATCCAGATATCGTGGCTGCATCTGTGTTTGCAGAATTGATCGATGTACTTGTCCGAAGTCGCTCATTTGTAAATATCGATATATTGAATTTTCGTGAAGGTGTCCAGGGTGTCAGATTGTGTATAATTAATGTGAATATTGTGCGTTACATAAGCATTCATGTTGGACTTTAGTGAACCTCTAATACGTGTAAACCATGGAGTAGACACAATGCATTCCTTAACCCTTTAATGGTCAGGCCGGCCACAACTGGCCTCTGCAGTGGTCTTGAGGAATGTCCATTTTCAGGCCAAGTGATGACTATTTTTTTTAATTTACCACTGGAATGTCTAGCTCGATACCCGAGCCAGTCATTCCAGTGGTAAATTAAAAAAAATAGTTCTTGACCTGCAAATGGACATTTAATAAGCAAATATTTAGATTTTCTTGACCAAATTTGACCATTAAAGGGTTAAATTATAAACACAGGTTTTGACTTGGACTTGGCTGCTTGGACTTTTAGAAAATGAATGGGAAATCGGTGAAAAGACTACTCCTAATTAACCAATGGAGGAATCCAGTTTTAGTTATGCCCCGCCCATCCCTATTTACGGTCCACCCACGCTTCGCCTGTGTTGGGATTGATCAATCCCTCCACACCCTCAGAATCTCAGTTTCCAGAAAACTATACAGGAAAGCTGTTGATTATTTTGGAACCAATTTGACAGGGTGTTATTGCTAGCAACATCGCCCAGTCAAATTAGTTTCAAAATATTTAACAGCGTGTTTATTAAATAGTAAAGACATACAATTCGTACAACAACGCTTAGTCCATCATCAATTAAGTGTTTGTGACACACTTCGCTACGTCATTCATGACATAATCGATTATGACATCATCCTAAACATCACATCTAGTTGATTATGATGTCATACCATTGATGGATAAACTGGAATCCTCCATTGGCCAATTTCAACCAAACTTAAAAGTGCTCGAGTGAGCCGTCTATTGTGAATTTGTGGTAGACTTCCAAACTTGTATAAAGAAATTTGATTGGTCAACTTTTCCAGTGACTATGTCTTGGATTCTCCAAAAATATCTGGGAAATCAGTTAAAAGTCTACTTCTTGTTAACCACTGGACTAATTTTAACCAAACTTGAAAACCATATTATAGGCTTCTGAATTTGTATATAGAAATCTTATTGGCCATCCTGGATTTGTAAACATTTCTTTCAAAATGACTACTCCTTATTAACTGTTTGGCCGATTTCAAGCAATTTGATAGAATTGTTTTGGTTGCTATCTTGAGCTTTCCAAAAATCTCTGAAACATTGTTTAAAAAAACTACTCATTAACTAATTGCCTGATTTCAAGTAAACTTGAAAGTATTCTAGCGTCGTAGGCGTATATAGTTATGTTCCAGGTGAGTGCTACAGACCTTTGTGTCCCAACCCTGTCTGGTTTATATTTCCAGCCGTAGACATTTCATGATGTAATAGGAAGCTGGTTAAGTTCATGGACCTTACCATTTTTAACTATGCCCCGCCCATCTATAGCTAAGCTCCACCCACACCTCGCTCGTGTTCGAATCGATCGATCTCTGAACTCCTTGACTATCTATTTAAAAAAAACTATACAGGTAAGCTGTTGAATATTTTGAAACTAATTTGACTGAGGGCTGTTGCTGCCTAGACAGCATGTTTATTAAATAGCAAAGAATTACAAAGACTTACAATTCATACAACATGTCAGACTATTTGAAATTTGGTGACGGTCTAAATGGAACCCTTTGTGGCGTAATGATTATGACATCATCATACACGCGCTGAGCTGATTACGATGTTATACGAGGTCTGATGATGGATGGATACTCTGGAAAGGTGAATTCCTACCTGTACATCTGCCCTGTTGTCCCTGATATATGTGTCAAACTCTTCACCAACGCTGAGCTGCTTGTGGCTTTCCATGCCTCTTCTGATACCAAATATCAGCTTTGTTCTTTTTGCTCTGCCTTCCAAAACCACGTTAAATATTTCCACTGTCAGCGTTCTTCCCAGAGCCAGAAGCACCTTGAACGTTTTTGGTAAAATTCCTGGATTGGCATCCACCATGGGGTTGGAATCACTGATTCCTTTTGATGGCCTTTGGAAGAGGTTTCCATTTGGAAGACTGGCATTCTATCTTCTTCTAGAGTTTATTTGTTTCCTTGAGCGATTTCAGATCCTCAACAGAATTATCATTATAAAGTCTGCCTGTAATTATGGCCCCCATATAAATATACAGTTGAGGACATATTTATTAGCCCCCCCTATGAAAATTTCATTCTTTTTTAAGTATTTCATCAGTGCTGGAAGGGAATTTTAACACAACATTTCTAGTCATATTAGTTTTATCTAGGAAGCTTATATTATTTTATTTTGTATACAAAAACAAAATTATTTCACAAAACTAAAAAATACCTAGGCCAAAATTATTAGCCCCTCTGATGCTAATAGTAAATTGTATATCCTTTTTGCTGAATAACAGCCTGCAATCGTTTGGTGTAGTTGTCATCAAGTTTCAGGCATGTCTCCTGAGGAATCTCAGCCCATTCTTCTTGGCGAATCTCTCAAGCTCCTGTAGATTTGATGGTCTTCTGGCATGGACCCTAGTCTTCAGTTCACCCCACAGATTTTCTATGGGATTTAAGTCAGGGCTTTGTGCAGGCCAGTCAATAACGTTCACTTTGGTCTTCTGGAGGTAGTTCTTCACCAGAAGTGATGTATGCTTAGGGTCGTTATCATGTTGGAAGACAAAACGACGGCCCAGACCCAGCTGCAATGCTGACTGTTTGAGGTTTTCTTTCAAGATTTTCTCATATTCTTCTTTCTTCATGATTCCTTCCACCCTCACCAGTTCCAGATGCACTGAAGCATCCCCACAGCATTATACTCCCACCACCGTGCTTCAGTGTGGGGACGGTGTTCTTTGGGTTATAGGCCTCTCCCTTCTTTCTCCAAACATATGCAACATCTCTATGGCCAAAGAACTCTATGTTCGTCTCATTCGACCAAATGACACGCTTCCAGTATGTGTCCTCTTTCTCCATGTAGTCCTTAGCATACTTCAGTCTGGCTTGGAGGTGTCTCTTCTGCAGAAGTGGAGTTTTTCTTGGCCTGCGACCTTGCAGTCCATTCCTGTGCAGGGCTTTAGTCACTGTCTTCTTTGACACTTCAATTCCAGACATGGCTAATTCATTCGCTAGTGTCTTGGCAGTGGTTCGAGGTTCTTTCGATACATCTCTCACTAGTTTTCTCTCAAGAGTCTTTGAAAGCTTACGCTTCCTACCTCTGCCACTCTTGTTTTCTCCGGTGTGGCGCTCTTTGAATCTCTCGATAATACTTCTGACTCCAGTTCTTGACACAGAGAATCGCTTTGATAACATTGTGTATCCTTCTCCTGCTTTGTGAGCATCAACAATTCTTTTCCTTAAGTCGAAGCTAATTTCCTTTGATTTTGGCATGATGCCTTCACGTGTGACAGCTCACACCCTCACTCAATCTGTTATACTGTGTGTATACTGGAAGGTAAACCTCAGTTTTAACTTTAATTCACAAGGTTATAGCATAACTAAGTTAAAGCACATTATTGCACAACAGCCACAACAGCAACGACTCAATAAAATGTCAGTGCTTAAGGGGGCTAATAACATTAACCCTGCTAATATCATTCACGCAAATGGTAATCAGATTATTCATATGTCAAAATTGCTCATTCAGTAAAATTTGATTGTAATTGTTGCTGTCAGAGACAGCAACAATTTTCACACAAATTGTTCTCAAAATTTTCACAAACGTTTCAGTTTTAGCACCAGTAATCAATATAGAAAATATACTTCATGTGTCAATTCTAACTCTGGGTTAATTTAGCATGCCTGCTTATTTTGTCATAGCTAATTCAAGTCACCTATCGCTTTGTCAGTGCATGCTAGAAATGAACATGCAAGCTAGATGAAATCAGCGAACTATAGATCAGTGACGCTTGCAATACACACTTACGCTTTTCAGTGTACAAATCATTGTGGTTCTTGGTCTTGACAACCATTAGCACTTACACTCTGCTATAGTATGTGCGTAGTAGGTGATATTTCTTTTAGGGGGGCTAATAATTTTGTCCACTGCAAATTTTAGCATTTCATTCCTACAAATTCATACAGAATTCAATGGAACTAACTTTTCTTTCCAAATGATAGTCTGGATGGTGGAATCATTCAGTTATAATCATTTCATGATCATGGTAAAAGGAACACGGATATGAGAATTTTCTACAAATTCGATAGGGGGACTAATAATTTTGTCCTCAACTGTATGGGGGATGGGGTGGGGCGTTGCTTATATAGTGTTTGCTTTGTCCGTCCGTCCGTCCATTCGGGTTTCATTTCCAGATGATAACTCAAGTTCTGTTGAAGGGATCATTACGAATCTGGTTTGAAGAACCGTATCCATATTTGCGCCAAACCGTCAAAGGTCAAGGTCATGGTGACCTAAGTGATTACGTAATATTGGGTTTCCGGATGCTAACTCAAGTTCTATTGAAGGGATTGTTACCAATCTGGTGTGAGAGGTTGTCCATGGTGTTTCGAAGAACTCTATTGATTTTGGTGTCAATGGTAAAGATCATGGTGACCAATCTTGGGTGGGAGGTTGTGCTTGACGGAATGGGGACCATACTTTAGCTATCTCTGATTGTCATTCTTGTTGGAAACTTGAATTTCAATGCCTTAAAATGCATATTCAGTTCCGACTGAATTAATGGTCTCTGTCTTTAGTATTATCTCCACATTCCCATGGAACGAAAGTGCATAAACATTCAATGAATGTTTCGGCAAACTTTCTACTATACCCAGACCCAGATGGGAAAGCATTCGCCCAAGTTTGAAGAAGACTTCACCAATAGAACCAGAGTTAATGAAGAATGGGTAGAATTGTCTATTTTGAAACTGTTTCTCAAAGCTTTTGCGTTTTAAACCCAACATTAGCATATGTGTTCGGGACCCCACAGGCATGCTTCCATCGAATTTTAGAGCAGGTCGCTCCAGTAGAACCATAGTAATGCACAAATATCTCATCAACAACAACAAGCACTCTATATGCTCGCATTTACTGTGGCGTCTAACGATGCTGGTAATAAGACAAAACATTGCATATGCATGCATACATACACAAGGACAAGGACATTATTGTGTGGGTTACGCAAGCATAGACACAATGTATCATATCGTGTACAGATCAGTTCACTTCTTTATTGGTCACCAATAAATTCCATAATTGGCATTTACTTTCTGTTAGTAAATTGTAGTCATGCACTTAGCGCTCATTGTCGCTTGTCTCATTACTGTCTCTAGCTGATACATAATTTTCCTTCATTTTGTAAATTAGTCCTCCAAAAATTACTATGGTTAAAATCAGCTTTTTGCGACATTTGATGGTTCGCATTTAAAGAGATTATAGCCACCAATTGTGAAGGTGACTTGTCTTTATAGAATGCAATGATATAGCAATGTTGTCAAATGGAGCATTACAGTTTATCTATCCATCATATGACATCATAAACAACTACATGTATGTGATGTGTAGCATGATGTCATAATCAATTACAGCATGAATGACTCAATTTACTCCATCTTAAATACTTAATAGTCCGATATGTTGTATGAATTGTATGTCTATTGTTTAATAAACATTCTATCGAATATTTTGAAACTAATTTGACTGGGCGATGCAACCAGTCAAATTAGTTTCAAAATATTCAACCACTTACCTGTATAGGTTTCTGTAAATTGATAGTCAGGGCATATCAGGATTGATCAATCCCAGTATAGGTGAAGTGTGGGTGGAGCTTAGCTAAAGATGGGCAGGGCATAGCTAAAACTGGAAAGGTCCATTGCAGTAAATGGCCAGAAAGTGATCAGTATAAACATACAGGTTATAGTGATCTATTTTCGCTATGCCACGCCCATTTCTAGCTAAGCTCCACCTACATAGTACAAGCGTTTGATTTGATTTTAACACTGAAGCATGAATTCCCAGCATCCCAATTTCAAAGTAACTCGTACAGATAAGCTGTTGAAGATTCAACAGTATGTTTATTTAAATTGTAAATCCACTGAAGGGCATACCATTCAGATTGTTGCTAATGGACTTTTGCCACCTCCGTCATGGACCTATGTCATTCGATTTTGATGTTAGCTAACAAGTGGTGTATTTTGATCATGATGTCACAAGATACTTAGGCGAAAGATTGGATTCCTCCATTATCAGCTCTTTGTCGAAGTCATGTATGTTGATTATGTTTCCGCTTCCATCCTGAGTGAGATATCTCTCATCGCAATTTTGTTTCCATTAATGAAACTTCATGGAGAACTCAATGAGAACGCATATTATTGTTTTGGGTCATAAGATAATAAGATCACTGGGAGTAAACACTTAATTTTTGTTTCCCCTTGATAATAATTCATGTTTTAACAAATAAAAGGCTTAATAATGGCTATGTAGTGGAGTGCTTGTGCATTTGCCTGCATTTCTAATGCGCGCGTGCGTGAGGCAGGGCCTGCCTCAAGCCCTCAACCTCAATGATCACAATGATCGCGGTGTGTGTGAGCGCGCGCGAACGTGTGTAAGCATGACAATGTGTGTGTGTGTGTGTGTGTGTGTGTGTGTGTGTGTGTGTGTGTGTGTGTGTGTGTGTGTGTGTGTGACATATGGCAGATAGTGCATTTGAAATTGTTAAAAACCTTACTACTCCTCATTAAAACTAATAAGGACTGATTTCAACAAAATTTACATGTATTAGTAGTAGTTGGAGAGCAGTAGTTCACTTCAGAACTTATGCACAACAATTTGATAATTAATATTTTTGACTGCCAGGATCTTACATTTTGGGAAATGTATATCATTTAATATACTTCAATTTTAATCAAACTTCTCTGAAAGGAACAAATTATGAAGGTAGGTTTCATCATATCCTCTGTACACAAATCTGATTCAGGGTCAGTCTTGCTCAGCGCTCATCTTCTATTTCCTTAGCTTTCCAGTATATTATTGTCTCGCCCCGAAGGGAAAAGCGAGACATAGGGATTACAAATTCCCACGGCGGTGGCGTGTCATTTGTGTTGAAGTTTTTCATTAGCTTTATTAGTCAAGAATGGGCCATCAAATTTCAATGAAGCTTTGCAGACTGGTTCTATCCAATGCAGGGATGCGATCTTCATCATTACTAAGCCGATTTGGGGGAATTTCTCATGTTTTTTTTCATGGTTTTGGACTAGTTTGGTGGATATTTGCGTTAAGGTTTTTCAGTATCCTTATTGTTCAACAATGGATCATCAGATTTTGATGAAACTTTACAAACTATTTCGATCCCTTGTCAGCATACTATCTTCATCATTACTAAGCAGATTTTCGGTGAATTTTTCATGGTTTTGAACTTAGAATATTTTTTCGCGGTTTTCGTCTTTTGGATGAGTTGGATGAGTTTTGCGTTAAAGTTTTTCATTAGCTTTATTAGTCAAGAATAACTCATCAAATTTTAATAAGACTACTAACTGGTTCTATCCAATGCAGGGATGCAATCCTGAGCATTACTAAACAAATTTTCTGTGACTTTCTCATGGTTTTTTTCACGGTTTTGGACTTTGAGAATATTTTGGATGATTTTTTCGTTGTTTTTCATTAGCCTTATTAGTCAAGAATGGCCCTTCAGATTTCAATGAAACTACAGATTGGTTCTATCCAATGCAGGGATACGATCTTCATCATTGCTAAGCATATTTTCGGTGAATTTCTCATGTTTTTTCATGGTTTTAAACTTAGAATATTTTCGATAATATTTGCGTTAAAGTTTTTCATTAGCCTTATTAATCAACATCAAATTTTAATGATACTTTACTGACTGGTTCTATCCAATGCACGGATGCAATCCTCAGCATTACTAAGCAGATTTTCTGTGAATTTCTCATGTTTTTTCACGGTTTTGGATCATTTTTGCGTTACGTTTTTCATTAGCATTATTAGTCAACAATTGCTCATCAGATCTTTTGGGGTGTATTTCTCATGTTTTCTTTTCATGGTTTTGGACTTTGAATATTTTCTGTCACAGTTTTTCACTAACTTGCGTTAAAGTTTTTGATTGCCTTATTTTAAAACAATGGCTCATCGGATATCAAGGAAAATTTACAGACATTCTCTATGCTATATATGGATGCATTCCCCATCATTACTATTTTGATTTGTGAGGAATTTCTCGTGTTTTTTTCAGTGTTTTGGAAACCATGTAAATGGAATAGTAGTTTAAGAACGGATCCTAATATTTAACTTCTTTGAGATAAAATATGCAAAATTAACTCAATTCCCTTACAATTAACATATTGCTGATCATCAATTCAGAGATCCAATTCGCATCATTATGGTTTTGGACTGGATGATTATTGTAACATTTTTAAATTGATAATGGCTCGGTTCTATAGGTAATGAGTACTCCAAAGAATTACAAAATATGCGATCATAGGAGTCAGTATATGGAGATTACCAAAATTCTCTCACCACATCCACGTCCCTCTTTAGTTCATAATTATAATGATTATGCAAGTGGTTTGCCTTTTAAGTATCAAAATATGTATCCAGTGGCCAATAGTATCAGGGGCGAGACATATCACGCTTTAGCGTTCTTGTGTAATCAACTTTTATTTCAACACTGGCTCATCCGATCTCAATGAAACTACAGAAGTGATCTATACTATACAGGGATGTGATCTACATAGCAATATATTTGATTTTGGGGCATTTTAACTATTTTTTTCACGGTTTTGGACTTGAGCTTCTTTAATGTATTTTGCAAGTGCAGTTTTGGTTAAGGTTTTCAAATCAACTTATATTTCAGCAATTGCTCATCCGATCTCAATTAAACTTTACAAAAGTGATCTATACTATACAGGAAGTGATCTGCATAACAAAGGAATTCATTTTGGGTCATTTTAACTATTTTTTTCACGGTTTTGGACGTGTACATTTTTCATGTATTTTGCCAGTGCACTTTTGGTTAAGGTTTTTAAATCAATTTATTTCTCAACAATGGCTCATCCAATTTCAATGAAACTAGAAAAGTGATCTATATTATACAGGGATGTGATCTGTGTGACAATATATTTCATTTTGAGTCATCTTCTTTTCGATCGCTGGTATCACACTTGGAGAGCCGTTCTCAAGATGAAATCTGTGGTTTTCTGCAGTTCTTCCACAGGCCCATACAGCATTTCAAGAAAAGAGGGTGACAAAGGGCAGATCTCTTCTCAGCAGCTGATACGTACTGCAACATTGAAGTATGTGCTCTGTGGTCTGTTCTGCTTCTCCACAAGGACAAGCGGGCGATGTCGTAAGGTGGAACCGCCTGTACAAGTGTTGGTTTAGTCTGTTATGTCCAGTTCTGAGACGAAAAATGGTCACTTGCTCTGGCCTCGAGACATGATGGTAGGCATCTTCTGATTGAGGTGTTCTATAGAGTGACTTGATGATAGTCTTCATCTCTGTATGTGCATGTTTTCTGTCTGATACTCTTCTGCACCTACCTTTGCCATCTTGTCTGCTTCCTCATTTCCTTGGACTCCACAGTGTGAGGGGATCCACTGCAATGCTATCCGAAAGCATTTGATGGTTTGTAGTGCTTCTTCAAGTTGTGGCAGCTTACCTTTGGTGATAGCCTCAAGGACGGAGTGGGCATCAGATAAAAAGACAATCTGTGCAATAGGGTCTGCTGTTAGGCTGATGGTATTAGCTGCATGGACCAGTGCTTCGACTTCAGCTCTGTAGTTTGTGCAGTGTTTGCCTGTCGGTATTGCAGCTGACTCATGTTGTCCGTTTGGGTACTGTATGTGCAGTCCGGCACCTCCGCTCATAATTGCATCTTTGGCTGATCCATCTGTGTAGATCCTTATCCATGTCTCCTGAGGGTACATTTCTTTCAGCATGGCTATGGTCAGGGCCTTCTTACTCACATCACTGTGTTCATCTTTGGTTGTGAGATGAGGTACTGTGGTGCGAATAGCTATGCTCTCTAGTTTGTTTTCCCAGGGTGGAGGATCAAGGGTGTGGTTTGGGTCTTCTATTTGTGCTGGCAACATTTCTTGGTGTTTCCTTTGAAGTGCTTTTGTCTCTTTCACAAAACTTGATCTTTTAAGTCTTCCTGATGACAGCTGTGCTTGCCTGATCTTCATCGGGTGGTTGTTGAACGATTTGAACTTTCCAACTTGGATCAGCGCTTTGCATTCACTTCCTTTACTAAGTGGGGGGATGCCTGCTGTCTGCTCCATTTTTTCTATTGGTGTTGATCTCATTCCACCAGTGATGATGCGCAGTGCCTGGTTTTGTACTCTGTCGAGTTTCTGTTTTGAGTCATTATCCCCATGCTTTTCGAAGAAAAATGTCGGAAATGTGGGTCAGAAATTATATTTTTCCAAAGGTCATGTCGCATATCATTTTCAAGCCAATGTTGAGTAGTTTACAGTACAGGGAATTATTTTGATCATGGGATAGGAATTTTGGGATGGCCCCAGGGGTACAGCCCTGGGGTGGGAAATGTGGGGTAAAACATAAAAGTTTTCCAAAACTTGCCATGTCGCATATCATTTTCAAGCCAATAATGAGTAGACTATAGTACATCAAATTATTGATCTTGGGTTAAACTGGGGGGGGGTGAGGTCAAAAGTGGGCACCAATCAATTGTAACGCAACTCCTAGACCATTTCACATAGAAACTCGGTATGATTACACATATGGCCAGGAATGTGCATGGCATATTTGAAATTTTGTTATGACCCCCAGAGGGTGGGGACTGTGGGTAAAGAATTAAGTTTATCCAAATGTGGTCATGTCACATCACTTTCAAGCGAATGATGAGTAGACTACAGTACAAGGAATTATTTTGATCTTTGGTCAAACTGAGGGTAGGGGTCGGGGTCGAAAGTGGGCACCAATCGATTGTAATGCAACTCCTCCTAGACTATTTCACATAAAAACTTTAAACTTTCGGTACGATTACACATATGGCCAGGGATGTACATGACACATTGGAATTTTCATACCACTCCCAGGGGTGGGGGAAATGGTGGGCAGAAAATTAATTTTATCAAACGTGGTCATGTCACATATCATATTGAAGTTTGTAGTTAGTAGACTACAGTACAACAAATTATTTTGTTCTTCAGTCAATCTGAGGGCAGTTGCCAGGGGTCAAATGGGCAATCTAATTCTATGTGTACATGGCTTGGACATTATTTTTTCGCATAAATATTTGGTCCTGGGCAGACCAGATCCTGCGGTAACTTAAAATGTGAGATATTGGTATCTTCTGATACCGCTTGTTTCACAGTTTTGAACTTTGAACTTCTTTCATGGTTTTTTTTGGATAGTTTTTTATGGACCACTGATTTTCAACAATGGGTCATCAGATATAAATACAATTTTACAGCAGAGTTATATACTATGCAGGGGTACTATGTGCATCATTACAAGTTTCAAGATCAGAGTATCAATAGTTTGGGAACATTGTCCATGTTTGACTCGTTACACTGGTTTGGTGGTGCCTTACTGAATATGTATATTCCGAACCAATCTAAGTTTGCTTTGGCAATGCACACTATCCATGCCTTTACAGGCGAGACATTGTTTATACAACTGATTGACTAATCTGAGCCAAACTTGCACTAGAAGAGGCCTAAAGTGCCATTACAGTCACTCCATTGAGCCTCTTGTTTGCGTTTATAATTTTCTTTGTTTATCTTATTTTCCAGGGTACTGCTAAAGAGATCAGCTTTGGACCAATGAGGTTGCAACAGCCAACGATGTCGGTGAGTACAATGTTTTGAGATACATGTAATATAAGTTTTCAAATGAATTAATAGATGAACTGGTATTCATTTTTCAACACGTTTGGTGGGAAATGTTGTTGTCGTTGCGACAGCAACATCATCCACCAAAAGAATTGAAATGTACACCAGTTTCTTCGCTATTAACCCAGTAAAAGATAGAATATTGACATCAGCATGGTCAGGCTGAGGATTACTGAATCAGGAAGATCATCAATCGTTAGTTTCATGTCAGCTACCCCACAGGTGGTATTACCTGAGTATTTGTTGACCAAATCATCTCTTATTTAACCACTTTGCTTGGTTGAAGTTATCTATCTGTCAAGCAAGCCATTGCTTTATGTGACGGGCCTTTTGATTTGCCTATTGCTTCTTCCAGTTAAATATGACACCTGGAGGCGGCAGTTCATTATTACTTCGTGGTGAAGAAAAACATGGTTGTGCAAGTTGGCACAAACGATTCATATGTATGATATTATTATAGTAATTCAACAGGTGGTTGGTTACACAGAGGAACAAATTTATGCAAAAGTCCAAACTCCATGTTTCGAGAGGAGAATTTGTTGGAGGCATATTGTTCAATTATTCAATCAAAAATCAGTGAAATAACTTTTTTAAATTTTGTGGTAGTCGACAAGTGAACAATACATTTCTGAAATCTCACAAGACTATGCTCAAATAGCTGACTTAGTTTTCGGGGAAATGATTTCTCCAGAACTGCTGAACGGATCGGTCCAAAATTTGGCAGATATGATTAGGCACTAGGGGCGCCATTAAAGTTTGTTATGGGGAAGTGGATACATAAAACAATATTGGTGCTCTAGACCAATCAAAATGTGTACTAAAACATAAAGGTAAATTTAAAATGTCGTCTCGAGAACATCTGGACCGATTTTTATCCAAATTTGATGAGGTACCTTGTTCTTGTTGCAGTTCTGGTTTGAGCAACAAACATGTGGTTTGAGCAATACAGTGCCCTTGAGCCTATGGTATAAGTCACCTATCTATACATCAGGCCTTTAATTGAGGTCAACAACACCAAATTTATCTACTCATGAGGGGCACTATAGAAGTCTTTCCACATCCTACATGACTATTCTTAGCAAAAAGATGGATAAAATCTGTGTATCGCCATATGTGCGCTTGATTTGTGATTAAAGTAATGCTTAGTGCCAGCGTGTGGGTAGCAGGTTTTACTGAAACCAATTCATCATGCGATTAAGCCTTTAACACTCAATTTTTTTCAAGAATTGTCTCATAGTTAATGTCCATTTGCAGATCAAGAGCAGATGATTTTTTTGAAAAATTTACCATTGGAATGACTGGCTCTGTTATCGATCCAGTCATTCCAGTGATAAATTTTCAAAAATAATCTCCATTCTGTCTGCAAATGAACATTTCTCAAGACCACTGCAGAAGTCATTTTTGGCTGATATCAGTGTTAAAGGGTTAACTCTTAGAGAACAGAAACAACAAATTCTTTATAATGTTTTACAGAACATCCAACTTTCCAGTCAAATTATTTTTAAAAATATCCAACAGAATTTTGTATATTGTCAACTGTGCAAAATTACTTTTATCTTGTCTGTCTTAGACCTACATGGGTTGACTTGAAAATATCGCTTGTATTGAAGTTTTCTCGGACATGTGTCTGCTAACTGGTACTTGCGTGAGAGAAGAATGAGTTTCCTAAACTGGTCCTCAGATGTTGTCGTTGATTTTGTGCGCATGACTTGTCCGTCATTAGTTTACAATTTAGATTAAACCTATTGTAATTCAGTATGGCCAGTGAGCGCTGTAATTTTCACTAGGGCACTCTTGTGACAAAATCCTCAAATTTCTTCAAGAAAATTTCAATATTCGCATAGAAGATGTCCATTTGTAGTCGGCACATGTACATTTCTCAAGACCACTTCAGAAGCTATTTTTGGCCAGCTCGGCTAGTATCAAAGGGTTATGGATTCACTAGATGTCAAAGTTAGCAGCTTGATTTATTATCCTCACATTTCTAGCTGACCTGGCCAGAATGGTCAAGTGAGCTTATGCCATTGTAACCATCCTTCTTTAATCATTGGGCCGATTTCGATGAAACTTGGGTGGGATGCTCCTATCATGATCAACTTCAAGAGTTCTAATGGGAATCTTGATTGGTCAATTTTTTTGGCACAGATGTTGGATTTTTCAGACATTTTCCAGCAGAGTTTAGATTGCGACTACTGTTTAAGCAACGACTAGATTTCAACCAAACTTGGGTGGTATGATCCTATGACTATATGCTTCAGGAAATCAAATGAGAATTTCAATTGGTAAATTTTTAGCTCATCTGGCCTGAAAGACCAAGTAAGCTTATGCCGTGGCGACCGTCCATCCGTCGTCCGTCAACTTTTGTTTTAAAACACTACTCCTCCTTAACCAATAGCCGAATCTAAACTCAATTTTAGTCAAAGGATACTATTGTGCTCAGATCCAGAACTTCCATTTAGAATTTTGATTCATAGATCTTTTGGGTCAAAATCTTAGATTTTATTACAAATTTAACGGAAATTGTTAAATTGGTTCTTCTCCTTACCCTTTTGATCGATTTCAATCAAATTTGACTGAAAGGATCGTATGGTCATAGGTTATAGAACTTCCATTCAGAATTTTGATTCATAAGTATTTTGGGTGAAAAACCTAGATTTTATTAAAAATTTACCGGAAATTGTCAAATTCCTTCTCCTTACCATTTTGACCAATTTGAACCAAATTGGGCTGAAAGAATCCTATGGTCGTAGGCTCCAGAACTTCCATTCAGAATTTTGAATTAAATTTTATTAAAAAAACGATATACGAGAAATTGTCAAATTCCTTCTCCTTACCAATTTGAACCAAATTGGGCTGAAAGAATCCTATGGTCGTAGGCTCCCGAACTTCCATTCAGAATTTTGAATTAAATTTTATTAAAAATTTACCGGAAATTGTCAAAATGCTTCTTCTCCTTACCATTCTGAGCGATTTCAAGCAAATTTGGCGGAAAGGACACAATGGTTGTAGGCTCCAGAACATCTATTCAGAATTTTGATTCCTCAATTTTTGGTGTGAAAATCTTAGATTTTATGAAAATTCTACCGGAAATTGTCAAGATGCTTCTTACCATTTTGACCGATTTCAACCAAATTTGGCTGAAACGACCCAATGTTCGTAGGCTCCAGATTCATCAATTTTGGGGGGGGGGGATTTTATTTTAAATGTACAGGAAATTGTCAAATTGCTTCTTCTGCTTACCATCTTGACTGGGTTTAAGTAGGCTAAAAGGACCAGAGGCTCTAGACCATCCATTCAGAATTTTGATTCATCAATTTTTTGCATGAAAATCTGAGATTTTATGAAAAATGTATCGGAAATTGTCAAATTGCTACTCCTCGGCTGCTTCACATATTTCAACCAAATTTCACAAATGGATTCTATGGTGGTAGGCTCTAGAAATTCTACCGTATTCAGAATTTTGATTGATCAATTTGTTGGGTGAAAATTTTAGCCTTTATGAAAAATTTACCAGAAATTGTCAAAACCCTGCTCCTTAGTTGCTTGACATATTTCAACCAAATTTGGCTATAGTGACCCTATAAAGGTAGACTAGAATTTATATTCAGAATTTTGATTGGGTAATTTTTTGGGTGGCCATCTTGGATTTTCCGAAAATTATCCATCAATTATCTACACGTATTTAAATGCAAATGGTTCAAACGCTTATGGTCCAGGTGAGCATCACAGGCCCTTGGGCCTCTTGTTGATAAGTATATTGATAGGCCTTCTATATTTATTTAATGTTTGAAGTCAAGCTTCATAGATCATTCTAAAGTCGAGCTTCATGGTTGCATTGCAACTACATTTCTGGTTGTGGTATGGAGTGAATAGAGGCTATCTGATTGGTCTGCAAGCACTCATCCCAGCAGCATGCAGCCTCCTGACAGTGTTTTTCCCATGTGAGTCTTCACACTCTTCTATTGGTCAGTGGTGATCACCTGGCAAGGCGTACTAGAGGCTTTGGTCATCATGGACATTACTCTACAGCTGTCATCCAGATTTTGGCCTATCCTTGACATCATGAGTTTCACATGTTTTGTAATCAAATGACTGATGACAGTATGGTCAATGTTATATTGTCTGCCAATCTATCTGCATAGCATACCAGTGTTATGTATGTCAATAATCTAACCTCTTTGGCATAGTGATCACACACAAAAACAACTATTAAGATTGTCTAAATCGGGAAGTAATGGACTAAACATCAAACTGCACTTTCGCACATGTGACCTGTTGCGTCTGCCTATGCATGGCACAGATCTCACCGTGAAAATGTGTTTATTAGCTCACTAGGCCTTTCAGACTGTCTGTCGTCTGTCCATCAACTTTTGCTTTAAAATGCTACTCATTAACCGTGTGGCGGTTTCAACCTAATTTGGCTGGAAAGACCCTCTGGGGGTAGGCCTCAGAACTTCTACACATATTTTTGATTGGTCAGATTTTTTAATGACAAACTTACCGGTATGTCTGTGTCTTTGTTAGTTTGGGTGTATGTGATTACAAGAGAAGACTATTTTTTTTTAATTTGCCATCAGAATAACGGGCTCCATCACCGAGCCAGTTATTTCAGTGTTACATTTTCAACAATGATCTAAATATTGGTGACGATATAGGAGTTGACCAGAACTGGATCCCTGTGCTCCCTTTTACCCAACATCAACACCACAATAGGAAAAAAGAATTTAGAATGATTTCATTAGAATGAGTGCTATCTCTCCGCATTCCAATAAATCTAGAGGAAATCAGAATCTGCTGTTTTCACTGATAATCTACAGGTCTCCTGCTGAGGGACAGGCCAAACAAGATTAGCTTTATTATCAGAATATAACGCCTCAGGACTGACTGTAAAAGCGCTCAAATGGAAAGTGTCAGGAAGAAAATGTGAAAATTTTGTACTTGATGACTGTATGTGTGGGTGCTGAATTGTGTACTGAATGACAGTGGCCATGCTGAATTTCTTTTGCATTCATATATATGAATCACTATAACACTAGCTTTTTTTCCTAAATACAATTCACTTTAATATGATATAACTGGTGTTCATTTTGAAAATGGTATTGCTGCTGCTGACAACGATGGCAATAGCTGTTGTCTCGTCATTGTTTCTAACATATATATATATATATATGTAACCTTTCTAACCCTTTAACCCTCATATTAGCCAAAAACAGCTTCTGCGGTGGTCTTGAGAAATGTCTATTTGTAGACCAAGAGAAGACTATTTTTGAAAATTTACCACTGGAATGACTGCCTCAATAACCGGGCCAGTCATTCCAATGGTAAATTTTCCAAAATAATCTTCTTGGTCTGCAAATGGACATTTTCTATGAGAAAATTGAAATTTTCTTGCACAAATTCAAGGGTTAAAGGGTTAACACTTGAAATTCAAATATTCCTTACATAATACAAAATTGTACACTTCCAGTCTACAAATGCTTTAAGGATATTACTACATTACAACCTACCTCCTTGCATTACTATTGCTCTTTCCTTCTCTGAAGGGAAGCGTAGTAGGATGAAATTTTTACAGCCAATGTTTGCTGTGCTTTGTGGTTACAGAGTGACTGAAGGCTTCTTCAGGAATCTCCATACTCTCTCCAGTGATGAGATCCGTAGCAATTCGCTTGAATGCTATATCTCAGAATGAGGCAGGAAAAGGGTTAATACATAACCCAGAGGCAATGAGTGAGTCATAAGGCATAATGACAATCTCATTGGCTGACAGCCATCACATGACTTTGTTGTAGCAACCAAGTCTTCATTCCTTTCCTACTATTGAAGGAAAGGGAAGCAAAATTTTTTTATAGCCAGTTTAAAAAGTTTTAAATTCTTCAATACTGCTGTGGTATATTTGGGACAAAAAGAAAAGACCTAAGATAAGTGGTTGTAGGTCTTTATGATCAATATTGATTTTATTGATCATTTCTATTTTCGTGGTAGGTGTGTTACCAGTTGTTGTTTTTTTACGCCCAGAATGTTTTAGACATTGTTATTGTCTATAATAATAACAAGTGAGCAATATAGATGCGTCGATTGATGGCAGAATTAATAAAATGATCCTGGACCAGTCAGCTTCCAACATTTCATTTCCTGATAAATTGTTGAAGGGGAAACGTCAGAACTGACTGTTCCTAGGAAACGCTTATTCAAGTCCAAGAGTATTTTACGTCTTACTGATCTTCACTGTTTCAGGGGTTCAAAATCATCAATGACAGGAAAGAACAAAAGTATGAAAAAGCCTTGGGTTTCGTCTCGTTCATCGCTTCAGAAGCCAGTCATTTCTATTCAAGCACCTTCTACAGTCAACATTCCGCATCCTGCGCCTATGAGGACCAAATTAGGTTCATCCTTTCTCGGGCCCGAGCGGGTTGTAAATTGGTCCGGCTCTCCATCAATCAACATTCCGCAGCCTGCACCTATCACTACTACTTCTTCATTGGCCAGATAGAAGGATTCCCGACCAGAGATGTTCAAGTGATCTCACATCATACATTGTTTCTACTGTTTCTCCAGCTAGTCTTCCGGCCCAGGGCCCGGGTTTTCTCCCGGTCTGGGGATGGACTGGTCTAGGTTACCGATTTCTTCTTTGGGGCCCGACCCGGAATTCGATCCGGGTTCGTCCTCTGGGGAAACTTCGGTAGTACTGTTGGTATCAGTTCCGGGTCCGGGTTTTATCCCGGACCCAGGTCGGGCAGCCGGCCAACTTAAGTTACTGATTTCTTCTTGGGGTCTGGACCCAGATTTTTATCCGGCTCCAGCTTCTAGGGATTATTCAGGTTCTATTTTCCTCTCTAGTCTATCTCTTTCAGGCGTGTCAGAATTAAAATTTTTTTTTTTTTTTAATTTCTCCTGGTTCTCCCACCCCCGGCTCCGGCTCCGGCCCTGGCCAGAATCGGGACCGGTCATTCCGGCGTGTCAATTAAATTTGAAAATTTCTGCCGGTTTTCCCGCCCAAGCTCCGGCCTAGTCGGTATCGGTAGTTCCAGCGTGTCTAATTAGATTTAATATTGCTTCTAATTTTGGTCAAACCTCATATGACTTTCAAATGTTTCCCCAGTTTCGGGGCCTAGTTCGGCTCCGGAGCCGGGTTAGTTCTAAATTTCTTAGTCATCCTCTATTTAAATGTCAAATGATTTCTGAACGGTCGGCGGGTTCTCTCTGGGATTCTATTAGTATAGTAACGTTTATTTGCTTTTTATGCCAATTGGCTGATTTGCATACATTTACTGTCAGGTTTACAATGTCAACAAAATAGAAATATACAAACATATGCATTATTAAAATCAATCAATATCACTGTTGCCATCATGTTCACTGTATGCATCATGTTGTTCAGTTTTGCATGATCACGTGACTTGTATTTTAAATTATCCTAATGATATTTATTAGTAATCCCAGAGAGGGTTCGGGGTCGCATCTGGGATTATTAGATCCCTTCCCCTGTTCCCTAGGTATGTATGGATCTCATCTTTCTCCCGGTAGTTTACTGTCTATTTCTTAGCTTTTTCTTACGATCCTAATTTCTGATTCCGTCCTGCACATTTTCTGATCTGTCAGTTTACTACGCAATTCTAATTAGCTTTGTTTTGGTCATTTTTGTGCCTCGAGTTAGAGGCGCAGTTCTATTCGGGTCGTTCATCTTTTTGTATAGTACTCCTTCTCCCTTCTAAGTTGGCGGGTTGGCATACTTTCCAGACATTAGGAGAATTTACCGATCATGCTATATTTTTATCATGAATATTTCATTCTTTTAAGACTAATTTCCCCATTTATCACCCCCCTTTTATTGTATAATATTCATTACCTAAAGTTAGATTAGATTTGCGCTCTTGGTGTTTTGTGATTTCTTTATTATAAGTTTCTTTCCCATATTTCGCTATTCTTAACTGTCCCAGTTCTTATCGGCGAAACACGTATACTTATCTATTCGGCAGTCTATTCGTCCTAGTCTCATTTCATCACGGTGACATTATTGTTTTTTACTCTTCTATATACCCATTTTCAAAGTTTTTTCGTGTTCTTTAGCTAAAACATGTTAGTTAGAGTCATGTTCTTTCCCACCATCGCTGGATTGGTGATTTTAGGCCCAACATTTATCCTTTTCAATCCCCTTTTATCTACTTCCGGTAACTGTCAGAATTGTCATCACCGTGCATATAGGTCGTTGTCTATTCGTCCCGTATATATTTTGTTCCCCTTTTGTTTACATGGAGTAATTCTTTTGGATATTATTCGTTCTTAACTTAGATCAGTTCTATTTTAGCTAATTCTTTCTGACTATAGCGGGACTCGCTCCCCTCCCATAAGTTTCTATGGGATTTCTACTTACCACTTAATCTGATAAATCACTATAAATAGTTTTTCTTTGTTTCAATATGTACAACCTTTAATTAGTATGGATAATTAGAATACGGATATAACGCTTTTAACTAAGAAATATCGCTTTCTCTCAGACATTACTGTCCAATAGTATACTGGTACAGATCTGATATTTGCTGTGTTCTAGCCAGTAGATTAATCAAATATTTTTCTTTTCTGGCCAAATAGTATATATTTTAGCCACATCTTTCTTTAATTTCACTTAGGATCATGTTTGCAGTCAGTCCTCATCAATTAATAGCCTGCTTTAATTTCACAGTCCAGATTCAAATACGGTCTTTCTATATAAAATATGTATTGATTATTTGAACTTCATATGTTTAAGTTGTTTTTTGGGCATATTGTTTTAATATGTTCAACATTGTAAACATGAATTTTTGTTTTGCATTTTGTTACACTGGAATTGTTCAGGATTCAACCAATCAAGAAAGTTAAATTATTTTTATTCTTTAGCCAATGATTTTTCCAATTCTGCCCTTGGTTAGTCAGACTTCGTTCTTACTAGCATTTGGCTGATTGGCTGGTGGTTAGATTGGTCCCTGATATAAATTAATCCTTGGAAGTCTCTGTCTGATCTCATTATAATATCCTAATTTATTTATCAGACTCATGAACACTTTGATCTAATTCTGAGATAACTTAAGAAATATCTTAACTATCTTATATCCTATCTTTTATCAGCCTAGCCCTAATAGGAATTTGAGACATTTTAGCTTTTATTCTTCATTTATATCTTTCTTTATTCAGATATTAGGTATCATACAAGTATGGCTCCCGTGGGTAGGCTTCTTATTCTCTTGGTTATTAGGGCTTCTTGTTTTATTCTTTATCTAGTCCTCTGAGATCCCTTATTACGCGGTTGATCAATTCTTATCCTCATGGACACTTCACTGTTGTCTAGTTCTTCAATCATGGGGGGGGGGGGGTGTGCCAGTTTGGTGTCTGTTTCCAAGAGTCCGTGATAATTCTTCACTGGTGTAGATCCCTCGATATTTGATTCCGCTATTTACGATTGATTTATAATCATCCTTATTGGTGGTCTTTCCATTTTTGTCTTGTTCGTTGCAAGGGTCATATCTTATTATGGAAAGGTTCCTCTGATTCGTGTTTTACCCACCTGGGGGTCTCTTTCATCCTCTCTCATGGGAAGTTAGCCTCAATCCATTCCAAATGTTCAAACACTGATATTCACTAGTCAATCTCTCATGGTAGACAAATTAGTGTCGGCTAGGTCCTTACAGAATAGTAGACCTCATGGTTCCAGTAGAGAAGGTGATGCCTTGGGTTCCTTTGATGAGAACACCTTTCCAGTTTTATCTTAAGGCCCAATGGAATCAATCTCTAGATTCTCTGATTCATCGGATCCTCATCAGGTTTCTATCATGGTTCATTGCCAGTTTTGATTAGATAGTCAATCCCTTTTGTTAGAGGTTCCTCTCCATCCTTCAACTCTTCAGGCTATCTTTTTCACAGATACATCTCTGGAAGGATGGGGAGTCTTTTGGATTTCCATAAAGATTCAGAAATCTGGTTCCTCCTAAAATCTTCTTACCATGTCAATCTTTTAGAACTGTGGACTGTTTCATTCCCTAGCTTGTTGGGAACAAATAATTCTCGGTATGTCAGTCCTCATCAGGTCAGTCAATTTCACAGTAGTCTTGTTCATCTATCATCAAAAGGGGTGTGGGAGGATTGGGCGTTCCAAGCCGGTTTCCCTGGGTCGAGAGATCATGATAATTCTCTATTGGTGCAGGTCTCGCTACATTTCTTTCAAGCATTTCATTCCCTGGCAAACTGATTTTCTGGCTGACCGATTATCTCGCCCTTCAAAGATACCAGAAATAGAGTGGGAATTGTAAGAGGCTGTAGTCCAGTCATTTTTCCTCAGTTCCTCTCGCCCCCATATAGATCTGTCTGCTTCTCTCAAGAACAGAAAAGATATCCACTTTCATATCTCCTTTCCCGGAATCTCTGGCTCTCAGTAGTCTCTCTAACTCAATCTTGGGACATCATATTCTCTTACGCTTTTTCCCCCTACGATTCTCATTCCTCTGGATCTTCCACTCAAGACATCTATAAAGCTAGATTTGAATTTTCCAAAGAATGGTGTGCAGACCATTTATCTTACCTTCTGTAGCTCAGGTCACTGAGTTTCTGTTCTTCCTCTTTGAATCCATGCTCTTTCAGCTGAATTAGCTAGATTTAAGTTACGGGTCATAGCCTTATTCTCTATCCCAGGGCAGAATTCTTGTTCAAGACTCAGTTTAACTCTTGAGTCAACCTTCGATAATTCATAGACTCTTCTTTGTTGGCAGATGATTCTGTATGGTTCCCAGTCAAGCCCCTTAATATGTATAAACTTTGTACTGATTCTAAACGATCTGACATTAGACATCTTTGGGTTACATTTGCAGGAGGTCTAAATCTTCCTGTCGCCTTAATCACTATTTCCCGTTGGATCGTGGATACTATTAAAATTCACTATGAATTAGCTTCTCCAGGAGATAATCCTCTGGTGGGAGTCAAGGCCCATTGTGTTAAGGGCCTTGCTCCATCTTGCTCTCTCTCTTTTTAATGGGTCATTAGATTACATCATGCTAGTTGCTAACTGGAAGTCAGAGAACGCCTTTATTAACCTCTATATTATAGATTTTAGTCCCTCTTCCTTTTTCTATTAAAAGATTCATAAGGTAACTTCAGGGACCATGACTCGTATTCCTCATTCATCATCTTCTCTTACGTCTTCATCTTCATTCTCTTTAGTCTCTAGTTGGGGTTAGTGGGAATTCATTACTTAATTCTCATGTGTGTATTTCACCCCTCTTTTCATATCATCTCTCTCATCACTCCTATTATTCATCTCTTTCTTGCATGTTCATCTTCTCTTTCTTGCTTCCAGGGGTCATTTATGACCTTTATTATCTTCTCGTTATTCTTTAATTTCATCTCTTTCAAGATGCTTGATAGAGCCATTCTTAGAAATTGCTATCTCTTAGTATCTTCCTTACTCGTTATTTCTAACTTCGTATTCTTTCTCTATTTTTACATCAATTTTGCGCAAAAATTTGCCTCCCGGCTTTTGTGCAATGTTGAAATCTGTATTTGAGCAATAGTAATGCAAGGAGGTAGGTTGTAATGTAGTAATAATGACCAGCCGACCCAGAGGGTCTGGTCTTATGTTTTACTAATTGCATATACCTACCGCCTTGCATTACGGCCCACCTCAGGCCTCCCCTCTGTCAAATTTTGGTGGGGGGGGGGGCTTGAGGTTTCGTTCTTTGGTCATATCTTGTTAGAATAGTTATATTCAGTATAAGATATTCACTATGTCTCTCAGCCTTAGAGTATACCCGGATATGTCAGTTTTCGACATATTTGGGTATTTATTAAAAAAATTTTAGCCATATAATATTAAGTATTTAGGTAAATTCTTAAGTTTCAGCTTTAGTTGTATTCAGAGTCGAGTAGTGATAGGATCATCTGCCTCTTCATGAATCTGGACAAAGCTGGATTATATGACTGGATTCATCAAGGAATGAAGACTTGGTTGCTACAACAAAGTCATGTGACGGCGTTCAGCCAATGAGATTGTCATTATGTCTTATGACTCACTCATTGGCTCTGGGTTATGTATTAACCCTCTTCCTGCCTCATTCTGAGATATAGCATTCAAGCGAATTGCTATGGATCTCATCATTGGAGAGAGTATGGAGATTCATGAAGAAGCCTTCAGTCACTGTGTAACCACAAAGCACAGCAAACATTGGCTGTAAAAATTTCATCCTACTACACTTTCCTTCAGAGAAGGAAAGAGCAATAGTAATGCAAGGAGGTAGGTATATGTAATTACTAAAACATAAGACCAGACCCTCCGGGTCGTCTGGTCGGTTTAAACTATTAATGGTCAATCCGGCCAAAACCAGCCTCTGCAGTAGTCTTGAGGAATGTCCATCTGCAGGCAAAGAGAAAAGTAGTTTTGAAAATTTACCCCTGGAATAGCTGGCTCAATAATCGAGCCAGTTATTCCAGTGGTAAATCTTCAAAAATGCTCTTCTACTTACTTGCAGATCGGCATTCAGTAAGGAAATATTTTGATTTTCATGACCACATTTGACCAGTAAAGGGTTAAAATAAACATCCTACTACCTGCTTTGATCTGTAGCAATTAGAGCGGTCCATTTCTAGCTATGCCCCGCCCATTTCTAGATATGCCCCACCCATTTCTAGCTAAATAAAACTGCCCACTTCCTATGGGTGTGTTAATAAGTTTTAACACTTTGCACCCTAAATTCCCAGAATCTGTTGAATATTTTGAAATTAATTATTTTCAGATATTCAACAGGAAGGTTATTAAATTGTTACGTCATCAAAGACATACATTCAGACACTTTCGTGACAGACTTTTGCCACTAGTGACATTATTTTGATTATGATGTCAGATATGTGAGTGACAGGTTGGATCCCTCCATTATTATTAGCTCACCTATCCAGACTGGCCAAGTGAGCTTATGCCATAGCATGTCCATCCATTAACTTTTCTTTTAAAACCTATCTCCTTTTAAACCGCTTGGCAGATTTTAACCAAATTTGTTGGAAGGATCCTATGGTGGTAGGCCTTCTATTCAGATTTTTGATTGGTCGATTCTTTTTGGTGGCCATCTTGGACTTTCCAAAATATGTTCCGGAACCCTTTAAAATGCTACTCCTCAATCGATGGCCCAATTTCAATGAAACTTGTGTGGAAAGATCTAGTATGCCGATGGTATTGAACATAGCAAACGAGAATTTTTCTTGCTCAATTTTTATGGCATTCATCTTGGATTTTCCAAGTGAAATTTTCTAAAATAGTATTCACTTGGCCTGCAAATGAACATTCCTCAAGACCAGTGCAGAGTCAGATTTTGGCCAGCTTGACCATTAAAGGGTTAACATAAATTCCCAGTTTGAATACGCTTTTAGAGAGTGAGAGGTCTGTATTTTATCATATCAATCAATCGATCGATCAATTTGTTGCATTGTTAATGGTTTCCACTCGCCACTCGGGATCAAATGTACGCAGACTGGGCTGTACGTGTTTTTGTCTCCGCCAGTTCTTTGCCCAAGGGATCTATCCAAATCCATCTAATAAATAGTGGTTTTGTCGCTGCAATTGGTTTTGTTGCTGTGATGGAATCGAGGTGGAAGATTTCCACTCGATCGCCTCTTTCATATGATACGATAAGAAGTGTCCCTTTGATAAAAAACTTATTAACATTTAATAAATACTATGTTAACTTTGTTCGTTTGATTTGTCTACTCAAAAGCATTTAGCACTTTCCTGGTCTCTTCCTTTAAAGGCACACTGCGTATTTACACCAAAATGCACCAAAATTGTATCTTTTTAAGGGCTTAAATTGTGTACCTAAATGGCTAATAAAATAAAATTAATCTTAGCATAGGATGATTTGCTTACATAGTAATTAACATAATGTTTTTAGTTGTGAAGTTGGATTAGGGACGCGTGTTTCTAATTATGCCCCCCCCCCCTCCCCCCATATAAGTATATGGGGGTTATATTGCGTTTCTTTCTCTGCCCATCCGTCCATTCAGGTTTCGTCTCTGAATGATAACTCGAGTTCTAATGAAGGGATCATCACCAATCTGATGTGAGAGCTTGGCCTTGGTGGTCCGAAGAGCTCTATCGATATTGGCGTCAAATGGGCAAAAGTTATGGTCACAGTGACATAATTAATTTACATAATATTGCGTTTCCGGATGATGACTTGAGTTCTATTGAAGGGATCATTACAAATCTGGTGTGGGAGCTTGTCCTTGGTGGTCCGAAGAACCCTATCGATTTTTGCCATAAACCGGCAAAGGTCAAGATCATGGTCACCTAATTAATTACATAATATTGTGTTTCAAGATGATACATGTAACTCGAGCTCTATTGAAGAGATCATTATCAATCTGGCGTGGGAGCTTGTCCTTGGTGGTCCGAAGAACACTATTTATTTTTGCGCCAACTGCTCAAAGGTTACGGTCAATGTGACCTAATTAATGAAATAATATTACGTTTCCGGTTGATAGCTCAAATTTGATTTAAGATATCATTACTAATCTTGGGTGGGAGGTTGTCCTTGTAGTTTCGAAGAACCCTATCGATTTTGTTGTCAGTGGTCAAGGTCACGGTGATCAATCTTGAGTGGGAGGTTGTGCTTGGCAGAATGTGGGGCCATAACTTTAGCAATCTATGATTATCATTTTTGTTCAATTTCGCAACTTATAAAAATATATTAATTTTTATGTGAGAAAATCATCATGTGTTAAAATTTATTTAATTTCATTGCATCTGGGCACACAATCTAAGCCTATAAAAGCATATAATCTTAAGCATTTTTAATGATAAAGAGTCGGGAAAATCAAAATGTTGCAAACATTGACAAAAATAAACACAAAATTAACATGTGTGTTTAACCCATTAACACTCATATCAGCCAAAAACAGCTTCTGCAGTGGTCTTGAGAATTGCCCATTTGCAGACTAAGAGGAGACTATTTTTGAAAATTAACCACTGGAATGACTGGCTCGAAACTGAGCCAGTCATTCTAGTGGTAAATTTTCAAAAATAGTTTTCTTGGTCTGCAAATGGACATTTTCTATGAGAAAGATTATTTTTTAAACCAAATTTGAGACCTAAAGGATTAAGACAGGTCATAATTGAGGTAATTCCATAAGCATAAAAATCTGCTTACAAAATCTCAAGATATCTGCAAAATAACAGTGCATATACTTAAAGGTGCATATTCACAGCAGAATGGTTCAAAATAAAACTATTAAAATTATATACTTTTAGAGGCTTAAATTGTGTATCTCAATGACATGAAATAAATAATAACATATGATGATTTCATTATGTATAAATTAATATAGTTTTTTAAGTTGTCAAATTGAATTAGAGTCTCTAATTCAAATTCACAACTAAACCTACAAAATTTATTTGTGTGGAATGAAATCATCATATGTTAAGATTTATTTCGTTTCATTACATTGAGGTACACAATTTAAGCCTTTAAAAGTATATAATTTCAACAATTTTATTTTCAAGCATTTCGGCGTGAATATGCACCTTAGATTGATTTTGACACATAGTAGGTTGGTGGAGCTTAACTAGAACTGGGTGGGACATAACTAGAAATGGGTGGGGCATAGCTAGAAATGTATCGCTCTATTTTGTAATAAGTAAAATTTAATAAGAAATTTGAACTCATTTGAGATACTCAAATTCTAAGTAAATGGGTCAAAATAGTCAACATTACGTTACATGTATGATTGCTATGAAAGTGAGATATCGGGAGCCCACAGCTGAAAGGGTTAAAGATAATTAGACAGAAAATATGTTACAAGAATAATATTCTGAGATTGACAAGACTGATATTACTGCAGCAGAAGCAAAACTGTCCACTGGGAGATCCATGCCAATAGGGCGATCAGCGGAGCATAAAGAACGGCCATGGAGGAGAGGCTTATGAGACCCAGCTATATTGATCCCGGCTATGTCTCTATCATAGTTGTATCTCCGTTCACGTGTTCACACCAGGATTATATTTCCTTCACACTCATGGTGACGACAGGTCTCGTATGACGGTAACCGCTGATGGCATCGCTGACTTAAACATGAGTTATTAACATGATGTATGTCAACAAACCCGCCATGCAGTTCGTGTACCGAAAATGGTGATATTTTCCCCACATTTTGGCATGGCTGATTCCACCTCAGTTGCACAGCACTTTATACGCTTTGTGTGTTCCTCGGACTCTATTAAATTTACTGTGTTTCTGTAGCCGGCTGGTAATAAGCGGTAGCAGGCACATTTTCCGAATGATTTACCAGCACAGATTTAATCCTTGAGTCGCCAAGTTTCATTTTATGGCGCTTCTAAAAATCAATTGTCCGATAATTCCCCTGCAGTAATCCAGCTCCCAGCATGCAGATCATGCTTGCGTTGACATTTTGCCATGTTGTGCGGCAAAAGAAACCAGCAGCTAGCTGCTACCTTTTAGAAATTGTTGCCAGGCTACCAACCAGCCAAATTATAATAGACTTTAATGTTACCTCTCAGCGACTTTGGGTTTAGTCGTGTATAGCTAAATTATTATATCGCATCATTCAGCTCTATTCGTTTTCAATGCCAATGTTGTCTTCAGAATGATGATCAATTATATTTCCGCATGGTCTTGCAAATGGATGGATTTATTTCTAGCTAGGCCCACCCATTTCGAGTTAAGCTCCACCTACATTTTACACATATTTGAATCGATACTTTGAATCCTGAATTCCCGAAATTCCAATTTCTAGGTAATTTATACAAGTAAGATATTGAATATTTTGAAATGAATTTGACAATTTTCTCATATGAAATGTCCACTTGCAGAGTAAGAGAATACAATTTTTGAAAATTTACCACTGAAATAACTGGCTCGGTTATCGAGCCAGTCATTCCTGTGTTAAATTTTCAAAAATATTATTCTCTTCCTCTGCAAATGTACATTTCTCAAGACCACTGCAGAAACCCTTTTTTGCTAATATGAGTGAGTGTTAATGGTCATGATTGGTGACCCAGAGATATGCAGACCATGTGAGAGAAAACTATTTATGAAATATTAACACTGGAATGACCAGCTATTTTATCAAGCTTAAGTCATTCCAGTGGTTATTGGTCTGCAAATGGATGTTTCTAAAGCCCACTTGGATCAAATGATTTTAAAATTTGCAAAATTTGGAGGTCATATATATTAGATTTTTTATTTGACAAATTTTGAAGGTCAAAATTCCTTTATATATTTTTATGGATATAGGGATAACAAATGTTACATTTTTACTTTTGTCTGATAAATAGATTGGTGGCCATCTTGGATTATTTTCCCACTAAAGCTATAGGAAAGCAATGGGAAGCTTCCAATGACTCAAGAATCACTGGATAGATTTCAAGTACTTTGAGCATCAAGCATCCTTATAGGATAGAGATGTAAAATTGGAAAAACAAAGATGATACGCCGGTTTTTCCAGCAACAATTTTGGATTTTCAAAACGTTTTCAAGAAATCCTTTAAAACGCTACTGACACTCTCAGTTAGTTGGCTTATCTTGAATTTTCGTGAAATTACAGAAAATCTGTTAAAACACCGATAACATTCTTTTCCTCATTAACCAGTTGGCCGATTTTAACCAAATTTAGTTGTATACCCAGTGGGAGGCTTCAGAATATACAGAAATCTGATTGGTTTATGTTTTCAAGAATTTATGGTAGAACGGAAATCCTTTAAAATGCTACTACTCCATACCCAATGGCTCAATTTCAACCCAATTTTGTTGAAATGGTATGGTGATAGATTTCAGAACTCGTATACACAAATCTGATTGGTCAATTTGTTATGGCCATGTTGGACTTTTTAAGAAAATGACAGGAAATCCTTTAAAATATTCCTATCTAATGGCTCAATCTCAAGAATATTTGGCTGTATGTTAAATTTAAATTAAGCTTTAAATTATGATTTAAACTAATTTCTTGAACATTTTGGACAATCCAAGATGGCCACCATAAAAATGTACCAATCAGATATCTGTTATATAATACTGTACAGTTAAGGTGTTGAATATTTAACAGAATGTTTATTAAATAGTAAAGTCATACAATTCGTACAAATGTTTAAGACGGACTAAATTGAGTCATTCATGATGTACAAGTAATTGATTATCCAGTCAGTCTTAGGTAATGTCAGTTGATTATGATTTCATTTGAACGACTGAGAAACTGGATTCATAAATTCCATCTTGATCCTGGTGGTTCGATCCTGAAGCATAGGATTACAAGACCTCTTCAAGTTCTTTCTTTGTGAACTCTTTCATGATGTGCTACTGGAATCTTTCCAGGCTTGGTTGAGCTGTGTCTAGCTAACTTGGACATAGTTGTCAATCAGGGCATTTGTTTCATGTCTTCCTGTCAGTTTCTCCTGGTTTGATTGAAATTAGCTATATCTACCCTCTCTAACACCAACCCACCCTTCTCTACCCCACCCCCCCCCTCTCTACCCCTCTACCCCACCCACACCCATCACTCAATTTTGTGCTCTGGGATAAAGCATGCATTGGCATTATTCAAGAACATTCCTATTATGTAGGCTTGATATAGGTATCAATGGGAGAGGTTTAAAATCTATTTTTAGTTAATTATTTTATTTGCGGGTCTTCAACTATCATGGGTTAGATTTGGTAATACGATATATAGATATATATATATATATATATATATATATATATATATGAGAAATGAATGAGCAAGTAATTGTTTTAATCGCTTCTTGAGAGACATTCATGTAAAATAAATACAGTCCTCATTTTGAGAACAATATTGCTGAAAATGTTGTTGTTGTTGTTCAAAAGTGGACATCATTAACCCTTGCCACTCTGATGTCAACAGTCTATCTTTTACCATGCCAATACCAAAGAAACTGGTGTACAGTTTTGAACAATTTGGTGGACGATGTTTCTGTCTTTGACAGCACCATCTTCAATCAAATTTATAAACTGTACACCAGTTCATCTATTAACTTAATTTGAAAATTAAAAATTTTGTCATCATAGTGGTAAGGGTTAAACAATGCCATTCTCAAAAACAACTCCAATCTTCAACCAGACATTATGAATATTTTATTCATTCATTTAGCCTCGTAAGAGTTACAGCTGACATTCACAATCTGGGCTTAAATGGTCCTGGCTGATGTTAACTAGCTTTTGGTCCTGGCTGACTTCGTTAACTAGCTAGGGGTGTTTTTCATATATATTTTTAGATGCATTGTTAAATTAGCTGGGTCAGCTTACATACAACAGGTAGATCCTATTCAGGGAAAGGGTATTGATTTAAAAACCTTTAAGATTCTATTTTTGTCTGTATAAACAGACTATTGTAGTATATTTTTGCTTATTCTCAGGTACCACTTTCTCACCACCTCTCATGGTAGAAGATAACTCTTTATTGGTCAGTCCAGCCAAAACCGATACCTGTCCATTTGGCGGCAAGGAGAAGACTATTTTTTTTTAAATTACCACTGGAATGACTGGCTCGATAACCAAGCCAGTCATTCCAATGGTAAATTTTCTAAATTAGTCTCCTTGGCCTGCAGAATATTTTAATTCTCTTGACTAAGTTTGAGAATTGTAATTGTTAATTCTTACCTATTCATCATCGGTGGCATTAGTACAGATAACCAATATGATTTATTTATAGCCTATTATCATTATTGGATTGGGGAGGCGTAGGGCGCTGTTGCTGGTGATATATGGAAAGCCTGTCAAAATCATGTTTATCACACCTGTAAATATAGCTATTTTCTGTATCAAGAAGTCATGCCACACATATTTTGTACAAAGAGCTTATAGTTCTGGCATTAATTACAATGAATTTAGAACGAATGCTTGGCATGAAATCTACTTATTATTTATGTTTTCTAAATTTATTTTGCCATTATGTATGACTACACAATGGATGAATGGAAAGTGAGTGATTAGTTATGGGAGTGGATCTATATATAGTCTCTTACAATATAGGTACAAGGCTATTTAACCATTTACTGGTCACGGCGGCTAAAACTTGCAGCTGAATTGGTCTTGCGGAATAGATATTTGCAAGGTAAGAGAAGACTATTTTTGAAAATTTACCACTAGAATGACTGGCTCGGTAACCGAGCCAGTCATTCCAGTGGTAAGTTTTCAAATATAGTCTCATCTTGCCATACAAATGGACATTCAAATGGGAAATATTTAGATTTTCTCTACCAAATTTGACCATTAAAGGGTTAAATATAGGTGTCACTTCAGATTCAGGATTGTCTGGGAATATCAAATATGTAGCAACTAGGAATAATCTTTCATCCACAATAACCCCTTAGCCCTTTATAACACTCGAGCCAGCCAAAATGGCTTCTGCAGTGGTCTTCAAAAATGTTGATTTGCAGACCAAGAGAAGACTATTTTTGAGAATTTACCACTGAAATGACTGGCTCGATAACCGAGAGTCGTTCCAGTGACAAATTTAAGCAAAGTAGTCTTCTCTTGGTTGGCAAATGGAGATTTTTTATGAGAAAATTTAAATTCGAGGTTTAATAGGTTAACATTGAAGCCGGGCCAAAACCAGCTTATAGGCAGTAGTCTTGGGAAATGTCAATTTTCTGGCTAAAAGAATAATAATTTTTAATGTTTACCACTGAATTCAATGGCTTGATAGTCGAGCCAGTTATTCCAGTTATAAATTTTCAAAAATAATCTCTTGGTCCTCAAATGGACATTTTCTATTAAAAATATGAATTTTCGTGAATAAATCTGAGGATTAAATTGTGACGGTCCATTATTAGCTCACCGGCCAAGTGAGCTTATGTCGTGGTGACCATCCGTCGTCTGTCCGTCAACTTTTCCTTTAAAACGACTTCTCAAGAACCGTTGGGGCAATTTGAATTATATTTTGCAGGAAGCATCCTTAGGGCATAGGGATCCAAGTTTGTTCAAACAAAGCCGATCGGCCAATTTGCCCGGTCGCCATCTTGGATTTTGGCCGATTTTTAGAAATGTCTTCTCCAAAACTGCTTGAGGGATTGAAGGAAACCTCATGAAATATGATCCAGGGCAATAGCTCAACCAAGTTTGTTCAGTGGAACTTGATTGGTCAAATGGTTCGACGACCATCTTGGTTGACCTAGTTTTAGCAAAAATGAACAGAACCGCTGAAGGGATCAGGCCAAAATTATGCAGATATGATTAGGGATCAAGGGCCAGTAAAGTTTGTTCAAGGGAAGTTGATCCGTCAAAAAACATGGCCGCTGTTGGGCAATCAAAATATAGCATGTTTGGTGGCTATATTGGATTTTTTATTTGATGGACTTTGAGGCTGAAATTGTTTTTATATAGGTTTTTGACTATTCTGATATGAAATTTGCAATTTTGGAAACTGTCGGATAAATGGTTTGGTGGCCATCTTGGATAATTTTCCCGCCAAAAGCTACCATTACTAAAGTATGGGAAATTTAAAATGTCTTCTTTTCGGGAACTACTGGGCCGATTTCAATTATATTTGGCAGGAAGCATTCTTAAGGCATAGAAATTCCACTTTGTTCAAATGAAGCCGATCGGCCAATTTGGCCGCCGGCCATCTTGGATTTTGGCTGATTTTTAGAAATGTCTAAAAATCTACTCCAAAACCGTTTGAGGGATCAATTCAGACCTCATGAAATCTGATCTATGGTAAGAGCTGGCCCAAATTTGTTCAAAGGAACTTGATTGACTAACTGGTTCAGCGGCCATCTTGGATGACCTCATTTTCGCACAAACAACTTCTTCCCCAGAACCGCTGAAGCAATCAGGTCAAAATTTGTGATATATGATTAAGGACTAAGAAGGGCCATTAAAGTTTGTTCAAGAGAAGTTGATCTGTCAAAAAAACTGGTCACTTTAAAATGTCTTTAAAAATCTTCTCCAAAACTGCTTTGGGGATCACTTCAAAACGCATGAAATATCATCTAGGGCAAGAGCTGCACCAAGTTTGTTTCAAGGGAACTTGATTGGCCAAATGGTTTGGTGGCCATGTTGGATAACCTAATTTTTGCCAAAATGACTCCAGAACAGGATTGGGCCGAAATTTGGGAAATATGATTAGGCACTGAAATTTGGCGATATGATTAGGCACTGAGTGCCATTAAAGTTTTTTCAAGAAAGACGCTACGTCAGAAACATGGCTGCAGTGGACCAATCAAAATGTAGCATGTTTGGCGCCCATATTGGACTTGCAAAAATGTCCACAAACTCATTTAAAGGACTACTCCTAAACCACCCACCAGCAATTGTGACAAAAATGCATAATGCTCCAGGTGAGCGACACAGGCCCCTTGGGTCTCTTGTAGTTACCTCCATAAATACAGGAAGTGCACTTTCAGAGCATCTCAATCTTGGGGGTGGGATTTGGTGATGCGGAAACCCCAACACCTCCATGGTCGGAGAGCGACTCATTCATAGGCGCAAGGCCACTCCACTGGATGTACACGCACACTCGCATGCACCCTCTGGAAATGATCTTGCCCAATGATCTCTTTATAGGCTGTCATGCAAGTATTGGAAGCGTGGGCAAATTTCTTTCATTCTAATTTCCTTCATTCTAATTTCCTTCATTCACTCCCTGCTGCCTTTCTCCAGCCCATGAGTATAAATTAGCAGCGGCGGGTCTGAATATTGGCTCTGTGTTACAAAGTGAATAAAACGGCTAGAAATAGAAACCAAATAGATGCCAATCAAACAAAAAGCTTAATTTTCAAAGTAAGGTCAAACATGTACCTTTTAACGCTCATTTCAGCCCAAAAACAGCTTATGCTGTGGTCTTAGGAAATGTCTATTTGCCGATCAAGAGAAGACTATTTTTGAAAATTTATCACTGGAATTACTGGCTCGATAACCAAGCCAGTCATTCCAGTGTTAAATTTTCAAAAATAGTCTTCTTGGTCTGCAAATCTACATTTTCTATGAGGGTTAAAGGGTTAGAGACCACCCAAGGGAGAATCAAAAGTTAATCTCTTAACCCTTTACTGGTCAAGATTTGTCAAGACAATTTTAATCATTTCTTATTGAATGTTCATTTGGAAGTAAAGAGAAAACTATTTTTGAAATTTTTGAACTGGAATGAGTAGCTAGGTTACAGAGCTATGCACTCCAATAATAAATTTTAATAAGCCCGCAAACAGACATTTCTCAAGATCTGGCTGCAGCAAATACCAGTTTTGGCGTTCTGACATAGGATCTAAAAATTCTATGCAAGCATACTAAAAAGTTGTTGAATATTTTTAGATTAAGCTTAATAAAATTTTCTGCTGCTTTAGGTAGCAACAACTTTTTTTAACATTTATACCGTACATGATTTGTACAATCAACAAGATGAGAATTTACAACTTGAATGACTGGTTCGATAGCTGATCTAGTCATTCAAATGGTAAATTTTCAAAAATCATTGTCTTCGCTTGACTTACAAGCATTATGAATCATTCGTGATGCAAGGTATCTCAATTCCGTTACCAATTTTGACCCTTTAATGGTCAAGCCGGCCAAAATCGGCCTCTGTTATGGTCTTGTGAATAGCCATTTAGAGGGCAACAGAATACAATTTTTGAAAACTTACCACTGGAATGACTGGCTCGATAACCGAGCCAGTCATTCTAGTGATAGGTTTTCAGATTTGTATTTTCTTGCCCTATAAATGGACAGATATCAATAGGCAGATATTTAAAATTTTAACCATTAACCCTTTACTGGCCAAATTTTGTCAATAAAATAAAAATATCTCTATTAAATGTTCATCGATAGGTAAAGAGAAGAGTATATTTGACAATTTTCCACTAGAAGGAGTGGCTATCAAGCCAGCCATATTCCAGTGGTAATTTGTCAAAAATACTCTTTTTTACCTGCAAATGGACATTCCTGAAGATTACTGCAGAGGCCGGTTTTGGCCGGCTTGACCATTAAAGGGTTAAATGTGCATATTCACAGCAGAATGGTTAAAAATAAAATTGTTAAAATTATATATTTTTAGAGGCTTAAATTGTGTGCCTGATGTAATTAAACGAAATAAATCTTAACATATGATGATTTCATTACGTATAAATTAATATAATTTTGTAAGTTGTCAAATTGAATTAGAGGCATGAGCCTCTAATTCAAATTCACAACTAAACCTACGAAATGCATTTATATGGAATGAAATCATCATATGTTAAGATTTTATTTCATTTCATTACATCTACGCACACAATTTAAGCTTCTAAAAATATATAATGTTAACAATTTTATTTTCAGGCATTTTGGTGTGCATCTTTAAAAGGCTTAAAGGTATAGTATTCTTCGGGCAAGACTATTGTGTATAGTACAGCTCAGAGATAACTTAACACGTTTCCAAAACAAAATAACTTGAATATTTTGACAATAATTGGTTTGGAAAACATTGCTGTAACACTGCTGCTTAAGGCAACTGCCTTCCAATCCAATGGAGGAATCCAGTTTAGCTATGCCCAGCCCATCTTTAGCTATGCTCAATCCACATTTCACCTGTGTAGGGATCGATTGATCCTTGATCTCCTTAACTATCAATTTCCAGAAAACTACAGGTAAGCTGTTGAATATTTTGGAACTAATTTGACCTGTTAAATATTTTGAAGCTAGCGGTAATCTGACTGGGCACTGTTGCTGCCTATGGCAGCAACAGCGCGCAGTCAAATTAGTTTCAAAATGTTCAACAGGATGTTTATTAAATAGTAAAGACATACAATTCGTACAACAACGCATAGTCCACCATCAA
Source organism: Chaetoderma sp. LZ-2023a (assembly GCA_034401795.1). Classification (NCBI taxonomy): domain Eukaryota; kingdom Metazoa; phylum Mollusca; class Caudofoveata; order Chaetodermatida; family Chaetodermatidae; genus Chaetoderma; species Chaetoderma sp. LZ-2023a. The sequence goes on from CM067360.1 coordinate 81,469,588, forward strand.
TTAAGCATTCTATGCCATTTATGACGTAATTGATTATGATGTCATCCTACATGTTACATAGTTGATGATGACGACATATGATTGATGGATAAACTTGAATCCTCCATTAACGGTATATTCAAAATCTTCAACAGACCATTTCTCACATTATGTTGTGAATGAACATTTCCAGTTTTTGCTAAGCCTCGCTCGTGTTGTGATCGCTCCCTGAACTCCCTGACTATCAATTTCCAGAAACCTATAAAGATAAGCTGTTAAATATTTTGAAACGAATTTGAGTGCGCACCCAGTCAAATTAGTTTCAAAATATTCAACATAATATTTATTAAATAGTAAAGACACAATTCATACAACAATGCATAGTCCATCTTCAAATATGCGTTCATGACGTACTTATCCACGTCAATATTGATTTTGACGTCATTCTACACATCACACAGTTAATTATGACGTCATGATGGATGGATAGAGTGGGAAGGTCTATTGTACTAACTAGCATGTGTTTGTTTTGGAAACATGTTGAGTTATTAATGAGATCTAATTGCATGTGTGTTGATCGATCAGTCAGCTTAGTATACACACATGATCAGGCTTTACATGACATTTGATGTTTCTAACATTATAAAATGGCTCGTCTCCAACGATCTGTCAATCCATGAATACTTGTGTCATGTTCCAGGTTAATTTTCCCAGCGAGTTGTCAAATGAAAATGTTGGCGTATTCCGGAATGTGACCGTGATCACCTAGAGCTTTTTTGTTTATCCCTGATTGTGCCAAATACTTTGAGAGCCAATGTCAATCATTTAGCTGCAAATAGACCAAATATTGGTGAGAAACATTCTATAGCCGCTCAAGTTTCATGAAATTCGAATGTGGCTCTTCTCTCTTTAACATTTAGAAAGCAGAAATGGGAAACGGAGGAATTCAGTTTTAGCTATGCCCGACCCATCTCTAGCTAAGCTCCACCCATGCTTTGTCTCTGTACTCTCAGAATCTCAATTTCCAGAAAACTATACAGGTAGATTGTTGAATATTTTGAAATTAATTTAACGTGTTGCTGCCTGTGGCAGCAACAGCACCCAGTCAAATTAGTTTCAAAATATTCAACAATGTTTGAATGTTTGTTAAATGTTAAAGACATACTACTCGTACAACTAGACAAACTATTAAGCATTTATGACAAACTCAGTCATGTCATTCATCACGTAATTGATTATGACATCAGCCTGCATGTGACATATATATAGTTGATTAATTATGACATCATATGATTGGTCGATAAACTGTATTCCTCTATTCTTTATGATGTATTAAGGATATTCTGTTGAAACTTAATTTTGAGTTTGAGCTATTGCTGCCGTTAACTATTGTTGCCTTCTGCCCGGTCAAATTACATTCCAAATATTCAACAACATTCTATAAAGGTGCCGTGAAACTGAGACACTGAGATATCAATGGCCAAATGATTAAACCTTTTCATCCCTGAAGTTTGCATGATTACTGCTTTCCAAGCGAACTATACAAAAAGGTGTTAAATGTTCTGAAATTAATTTTGCTGTTAGTTGTATGCGCAATATAGCAACAACTTTTCCAGGCATATTAAAAATTAAAATATTCCTTCACTGCAAATAGCCTTGTTAATCTGGTCTGTAGGTGAGAAGGAAGGGTTCGTTGTAAGTTCACAGTGTAACCCTTTCAACGACAAATCCCTGAAAAAGTACATTAATTTCTTTACAATTTATAGCATATTAGGTTGAATATTTAGAAATTATTATGACTGGAAGACATTGCAGCCTAAAGGCATGAATGGGTTAGCTGATAGTCAAATTTCATCAAGAAAATCTAAAATATTTTCTCATTAAAGGAAGACTATTTTTACCTGACTTTATGAAGTAAAACAAGCTATTGTGATACTCTGCACGTCGTCGGGCATCATCGTCCAATTTGCGTTTGGATCAAATTTTCTGTTTCTATCTCTCATCTTTGGTTAATCATACTGTACCCAAGCTTCGACACATGTTTCCTTATAATGATACAGCATCACACAATGACCTTGGTGTCAGAACATCAAAGGTCAAGGTCACTGTGACCTGGGCAAAAACCCTGGGTTTTTCAACATTAACATTTTCTGTTTAGCTCAACTTTTCTATTTATATCTCATGTGTGGTTAATCGTACTGGAGCCAACCTTGGACACATGCCTCCTTATAATGATACGTCATCACACAATGACTTTGGTGTCAAAACATCAACGATCAAGGTCACTGTGATTGGTAAAAACATGGGGTCTTTCTACATTAACATTTTTTGTTTAGCTGAATTTAGCAGTTTAGTAAAAGCTTATTTTTTTTTATCATTAAGATTTTCCATTGGCTCAATATAGTAGTTCCTATCTAAACTTCAGTTAATCATACTGGACACATACTTCCGTATAATGAGAGGGAACCACATGATGAACAGATCTCAAAAGGTCAAGGTCACTGTGACATTATTAAAAACTTCAGTATTAACATTTTGCATTTAGCTCAAGTTTATATCTCTTCTTTGGTTAAGTATACTGGACCCAACCTTAGTCGCATACTTTCTTATAATTGGAGGGCATTCTACAATAACCTTATATGGAGAAGCCATGACACAATGACCTTTGCAGATCAATAAAGGTTAGCTGAGCCTTTGGTATTTTTGTCTTGCCTGCAAAGCAGAAAGCGAGACATAGGGATCACTAATTCCAGCGTCGGCGTTGGTGGCGTCGTTGTCCGTCATTTGTGCAGTTTTGGTTAAGGATTTTTAATCAACTTATTTTTCAACACTGGCTCATCCGATCTCAATGAAACTTTACAGAAGTGATCTATCTATACTATACAGGAATGTGATCTACATAACCACACATTTAATTTTGGGACATTTTAAGTATTTTTTTCACGGTTTTGGACTTGGACTTTTTCATGTGTTTTGTGAGTGCAGTTTTGGTTAAGATTTTTTAAAACGACATTTACACCCACAAGGGGTTATCAGATTTCAGTAAAACTTCACAGATTTGTTCTATACCATGCTTATGACTAGCCCACATCAAAAGGAAATTGATTAGGGTTTTTTCAAATGACATCAATCAGCAACCAAATCAATCCCCCCCCCACCCCCAGGGGTCAAAAGTTCAAAATAGGCCAGTAATTATTGATTGTAATGCAACTCCTCCTAGACCATTTCAAATAGAAACTTGAGACTTTGGGGATGATTGCACATATGGACAGGGATGTGCATGACACTTTTGAAGTATTGGCATGACCCCAGGGGCAGAGCCCTGGGAGTAGGAAATGTGGGGTCAAAAATTAAATTTTTCCAGAGGTCATGTCGCATATGATTTTCAAGCCAATGATAAGTAGTCGACAGTACAAGGAATTATTATCTTGGGTCAAACTAAGGGTAGGGGGCGGGTTCAAAAGGTCAAAAGTCAGCACCAATCGATCGTGGTGCAACTCCTAGACCATTTCAGATAGAAACTTGAAACTTTAGGGATGATTGCACATATGGGCAGGGATGTGCATGACACTTTTGGAATTTTGGTATGACCCCAGGGGTATGGTCCTGGGGGTGGGAAATGTGTGGTAAAAATAAAAAATTTCCAAAGCTTGTCATGTCGCATATCATTTTCAAGCCAATGGTGAGTAGACTACAGTACAAGGAATTATTTTGATCTTCGGGCATAGTGAGGGTGAGGGGCGGGGTCAAAAGTGGGCACCAATCGATTGTAGTGCAACCCCTAGACCATTTCACATAGAAAATTAAAACTTTCGGTATGATTACACATATAGCCAGGCATGTGATTTTGGGCAATTTTTACTACTTTTTTCATGGTTTTGGACTTTGAACTTTTTTCATGTCGTTTTTTATGGATCACTCATTTTCAACAATGGCTCACCATATATCAACACAATTTTACTGCAGAGTTATATACTATGCAAGAGTACTATCTGCATCATTACTAGTTTCATTTGGAAAAGAATTTCAAGATCAGACTATTCGCAGTTTGGTAAAAAAAATTTGATGTTCGATTGGTTACACTTGTTTGTTGGTGCATTACTGAATATGTGTATTACAAACCATGCCAAGTTTGCTTTGCCAATCAATACTATCCATGCCTTTACAGGCTAGACATTGTACACTTCAGCGTTCTTGTGTTTATTATATGCTGTGTGATAAAAAAAATGGCAAAGGATCTGCAACCATCAAGTACATGAGTTGTGCACCTTACATGTTTGTTGTCGATATTCTACTAATTGTCATGTATGATGCCATTTTCTCTTATCCCTTTAACGACCAAATTTGGTCAAGAAAATAAAAATATGTATTTATTGAATGTTTATTTACAGGCCAAGAGAAGAGTATTTGTGAAAATTTATCACTGGAATGGCTGGCTCTTGGCCTGTAAATAAACATTCCTCAAGACCACTGCAAAGTTTGGTTGTTATTATACCACAAAAACATCCATTACCGTTCAATCACTACTTGCTTCATCAATTATCTGTATTTAGCTACCAGAATAAGATTTTTATGCTTGCATACACTCCTCCCCATGCCTATTCCTATAAATATGGACCCTCAAACAGGCTACTGGTTAGGTCCATCTCCAGTATATTAACTGATATAGACTGGCACCAGTCTGTACTCACTCCATAGTGACGCCTGTCACTAAGTGCGCTTGCGCATGCGCACTGGAGCCCAAATAGGAAACGGATTCACTTTTCAATTATTCTGCAAGCAGAACAACTGCACAAATATTATCAGAAAGTTTTTATAGCTTTGCGCTGTGTCAGCTTACACTTGAAGAAGGACTTCCTCACGTTAAGATATGCCTATTATGAAGTCTATCCTCCAAAAATTATGTTTTTGGAAGTATTTCGTGGTTATATTGAACTTTATGACTATGTATATAAATGTTACCGGTTTTCATGGGTTTCGTTTTCGTGGTAACAACTTTAACATGCCTAAGTCATCATCATATAAAAACACTCTATTACTCCAGTGAGCCCTTAATCATTTTCAGTTAAAAGAAAAAATAGTGCTTTACAAGGAATTACATTTATTTCCCTATGATAGGAAACAATCTTGAATTTGAATTTTTCCGGCCTTTCTTTGAAAGGTGTTTGCATGTTTCTAGACTCCTTTTATCAAAATTCTAAGCTGTATGCTTCTTTCGTAATTCTTTTTCGTTTTTTAAGAGTGTTTTATCGACCGATTAATCAAGTGTAAACGAGTTCACTCTGTGGAGTATGGAGGACATTTCTGTTTTAGGTGCACTACGTGTACCCCCACATCGATGTGCGGGTTTTGCATAGGGTGGTCTGCATTCGTATCTAAGTTTCTTTAAGGATTATTCGTCCTTACAGCGCTGCCCTATGGTCGTTCTTCCCCTTCCTCCATTGCTAGTAGACAAAAGCTGTGTCTTTTGCAACATCTAATATGTCTAATCCAGCAGCAATGGGGGTGTGGGGGGGGGGTGGTTTCGGCGAATTCGGAAGCAGTGATAGCTTTATTTGTGAGGATTGAATCCTTTGCTGCAGTTTTGACTAAATCTTTAGACGAAAGAATATCTTCTGCCATCATGGAGGCCATGAAACAGGAAGTTTCTTCTGATTCCGACGATAGCCCGAGGGCTAGCGGGCGTTCCTGCAAATGGGGGAAACCGATTCCTCTAACGTCAATGCAAGTATTCAGGTTTCCTAAGCAGAAGTCTAGAGCGACTAAGCTCTCAAAGGTGGGATCAGGTAGTTCACCGGGTCAAACCCACATTTGACTTGAGGGTGACGGGCATAACCCACAAGCTGTGGTGGCGGAGGCTGAGGCTGACGTCCATAAGTCTGGTGCTTATGATAATGCCAATTTTTCGGTCATACCAGTCGTCAAGATTCTTCATAGGTCGCCTATAGCTATAGTCCGCAATCTAGTTTCCGTTTCCGGTATGACTAATAAGCTCTTCCGACTTCCGCTTCCGGTTGGGACGTACTTCCGGGCTAAAGAGCAATTAATTAGAGCAAATAAGCTCTCGAAGGTGGGCTCGTGTAGTGCACCAGGTCAAACCCACATTAGACTTGAGGGTGACGGGCATAACCCTCAAGCCGTGGTGGCGGAGGCTGAGGCTGATGTCCATAAGCCTGGTGCTTATGCTAATGCCAGTATCTTAGATCAGTTGTAGTGGATTCAGGTCCTCAGGACAGGGGTTACTTCTGTTTCCGGATCTACCTCCATTTTTTCCGTATCCGGCCTGACTTCCGGTTTGCATATTTCCGGTTCCTATGCTTATTCTGGGGTTTTTTGGGTTTTTTAAATGTACATCCGGGTTCAGTTTCCGGTTGTACTCTTCCGTTTTGCGCATTTCCGTTTCCTATTTTTACACTTCCAGATTCGTACATCCGGGGATAGGGTCATTACCAGTTTTCATAGTGTTCTATGATTAACTTCCTATTCTGTCTTCCTTTTTTGGATTTCCGGTGATAGCTCTTTCTGAGATTCCAGGTTTTTTTCTTTCCTGGGATCTAGTCATCATTTTGTCTAATAGTTAGCCTTGTTTCAGTAAGTGTTTTTAAAATCAGAATGTTTAGTCGTTGAAAATATTAATTCCGAGACATTGCCAGTTTTGAAGTCTCTATTGGAATTGTAGATATTCAGCATTTATTCTTTTATCAGTGAAACATTTCAACATAATTAAAGACTCTTCAGACTGATTGCCGGATGGGTGTTTTGTTGCAGTCGATAAGTCAGTCTGTATTCTACGCATTATCGCCAGATGTCGCAATTAAAATTAATTTTTAATTTCATCCAACTTTAGATGGCCAGCTGTCTCCGGGCCGTTCAGCCTTTTTTTGCGCTCTTTTTTCCTCTTATGTCGGCAGGTTGACATATTTATTTTAACCAAGGGAATTAATTTCTTGAGGATAATTCCTGTTTATAGCATAATTCTTAGTCTAATTTTGACAGGCGCTGAAAGGAATAGATTCAGTAGTGGATTCATAGGGAAGAGAATGGCTCTAAGAGTAATGATTACAAGAGCAGGAAAACACTGAGAATAGAGAAATAGGATTAGGGTGAAGGAAGAAGGAATAAAAGCCGAGTTTTTTCTTCTGCCTTGTCACAGTCATGGTTTAGGTGAGTCTTTGCTTAGATTTTATATCGCCTCTGTTTTTCAGCGTTTTGTTCCGTGATTCATCCCGTAGTGTTTAATCATAATCAAGTATTAGTGTTTTGTGTATTTAACATCCACCTGTTTCCAAGATCCATTATCATTCTATCAATCTCCTTTTTATTAGCATATCAAACTCAATGCCTTCCGTCTTTACAAAGATAATAATATTGGTTCTAAGTCTTTAATTATAATGAATAAGATAAGTATAGGTCTCTTCCTTCATCCTCTGCCCCTTCTTCTAAAGTTTTCTTCTAGTCATGTTCTCCTTTCTCTCTCTCTCTGTCTTCCTTCTTTTTTCCCGCCTATGGGGTTCTCCCATATTTCATCTTCTATCAATCCTCTCCTGGGATCTTCTGGTCCTGTTCTTTCCTCTTCATCTTCCATTCTTCTTAATTCCTCTCTTCCTCCTTCTTCTTCCTCTTCTTCCTCTTTTGATCATCTTGATCCAATTATTTCTGTCGTTCTCTCTCTTGAGCTTGAGTTTCTAATTGATGATTAAGGTCTGGTTTTCTCAATTGTTTTCTGTTTTTAGGGATTCGTCCCTTGTTCGTTCTTTCATGTCAGCTTTTTTCTCTATTCTTTCCATGTCCTCTGGTCAGGATGTTGTATCTGTTCACATTCCTTCTGATCAATCTTTCCTTTTCTGATTCTTTACAGTTTTCTTCTCTTCTAGCCTCCAAGAGGCCTTGCTCTCCTCTTTCCATTTGAACTGTTGATCTATGGCCTCTGGTGACTCTTCTCATCTTTTTTCTTTTCCATCTCCTAATCCTTCTTCTATTCCCTAGTCGGTCAGGACTGAGGAGATTTTATCCAGTCAGGGTCTCTTCGGATGACTGGTCCCTGGCTCATTGGTGGATTGCTTAGACTCTTTATCTTCCTTTTAAGGAAAAGTTTTTTATAGACCTACCTTCTTTTGTGTCGGCTCTTTCCTCTTCTAATTCTTCTTTCTTGTCTCCTCTGGTCCTTTCAATTGACAATTTGGTCTTTATCATGTTAGTTTTCTTTGTGATTTATGTTAATTCTAAGGAATTTATACATACATGAGAGCGTTCAGCCTAGGGTAGGTTTACCTACCCTGTCAGTAAATCTTAGTAAAATGATCTCTATTCACTCTGAAACATTCCTATCTGCATTAATTTTATTTTAACAAGGGTGTGTGTCAGGATTAAGTATCATGATTCTTACTCCCAAGTCAAGATGGAGACCATCTCCCAGTTCATTTCCAGTCTAGATCAGGGTATGTGGATGTTTCCATCGACCAAAATGACGCATTCTTTCATGTTTTCAGAAATTTTCACCGTCGTTCTATCCATCTCCACGTTTATATAGACGATTGGTTAGTAAAGTAAGTCTTCTTCAATTCTCTCAGGAATTCTTCCAGAGGTTTGCAGTCTGGTATGCAACCTAGGGTGGATTTTAAATCTAAAGAAATCAAGCCTAGGTCCCTCTCAAATCTTCACGCATCTAGGCGTTTCTTTCGATCTGCCCCAGGGTCTAGTCTTCCCCTCAGATCCAAGAATAGAGGCTTTATCAGTGGCAATGGAAGTCCTGTCTTCTTCTTCCATGGTCTGAGCAAGATTTCTGCTAAGAGTGATAGGTTTCATGGTCAGCGTAGAGAATGTTATTCCATGGGCGGCGCTGATGAGAAGACCCTTCCAAATGTATTTAATGTCCCTTTGGAAGCAGTCGGTTCACTCTATTCACCATCAGATTCCCATCAGAGAACACTTGATTCCTTTTCCAGATTTTTGGAAAGATCGTTCTCTGCTTCTGATGGGTGTTCCACTGGCAAAGTCCTCCCCTCAGGCGATTATCTTCACAGATGCTTCTCAGGAGGGATGGGGAGCAGTCTGGGACTCCCTGTCGGTTTCCGGTCTTTGGTCCCTGGAGGAGTCGTCAGCTCATATCAACATTCTGGAGTTGTGTGCTGTCAAGAATGCTCTCCTTTCATGGTCAGATCTTGTGATAGGTCTCAAAGTCTTGATTCGGTCGGACAATTCGACAGTGGTCTCTTATATCCACAGGCAAGGGGGTACAAGGTCATCTCTCCTCTGTCTAGAAGTGTGGAACCTTCTCTTATGGTGTCACAAGAATCAGATTCTTCTCATGTCTCCTCATGTCCCAGGCAGTCTGAATTTTCTTGCAGACCAACTGTCACGTCCCAGCAAATTCACCCACACAGAGTGGCAGTTAATGAGGTCAGTTGTCAAAGCGATTTTCAGTCTTATGGATCGTCCTCTGGTAGATCTGTTTGCAACATCTCTGAATGCTCAGATCTCTTCTTTCATGTCTCTTTTTCCGGACAGTCAAGCCCTGGCGGTGGATGCCCTGTCTCAGTCCTGGTCAGGAATGTTCGTCTATGCGTTCCCTCCAACGATTTTGATTCCGTTAGTGTCAGAGCTCTAGATAAGCAGGGTTTGCGTTGTCACCCAATAAAAATTGCCAATCACTCAATTAATTTTTGACATCATGAGTACTGAAATAGAAAATCACCCAATTAATTTCAGTTCTCATGCTAATAATGTATAATGAAGAATGTCAAAGAACAAATCTGCGAGATTCTTTTATAGCTCCTTTTGGCCTAAGAGGATTGGGTTGTAGACCTTCTAATGTAGATCTCCTGGTAGACTTCCCTCGTCTTTTTCCATTCTCCCAGGATATTCTGTCTCAAGTAAGAGGTCTTTGTCTTCATCCAAACCCAGAAATCTTCAGTCTGTGTGTTTGGAGAATATCGAAACAGTAATTATCGATTCTTCCAGAAGAGAGTCGAACCGCAGAGTTTACAAGTGTCGACTAAAATTTTTGGAGAATGTTTCTATTCCCCAAGTATTAGACTTTTTTAACATATCTCTTTGATTCCTTCCATTTATCAGCTAATTCGGTTAGGGGATATTGATTTTCTCTGGCATCTTCTCTTCCTTGCCTTCTGTATGCTGATGTCAAGGACACTAAGACCTTTAATAGTTTTTATTAGAGGTCTAGGCAATATTCGTCCTCCGATAACTAAGCCTTTACCTTCATGAAACTTGGCTTTGGTTCTTCAAGTGCTGGCAGGCCGTCATTTTGAACCTCTTTCCTCTATTAGTATTAACGGCCTCTGCTAGAAGGCGTTCAGAATTCATGCTTTTTTCTGCTGAAAGGGAGAGATTTATACTTTCAGGAGACAGTTTAGTTTTAATCCAAGAAACTCAGTCTAACCGGTTTCCTGCTAGTCCGATCATTTAAAACTCATTATCGTCTTTTTCGCCTTCCGATAAACTCTGGTGTCCTGTTAGCGCATTAAGAATGTACAAACAGCGATCTGATTTCAAAAGATTTGATCCGTCCCTTTTATGGTTTTCTTATGCGAAGAGTATTCTAAGCCGGTCAAGTTTGCGATATCCTGATGTATTTGGGAGATGAGTAAGCCTTGTTACGAGATTGCTACTCCGGAACAAATTAATCTCTCCCATATTAAAGCTCACGATGTTAGAGGAATGGCTTCCTCTTTTGCACTTTTTTCCGGTTCGTATTTAAATGAAGTCATACAGGTTGCAGGATGAAAATCTGAATCCTCTTTTACAACCTTTTATCTGAAAGAGAGTGGCGCAGCCTCCTTCTTTCGTAATATTACGATTTTAACCAAAATAGCTGAAGACCATTTACCAAGCACTTCTCGCCATTTTCGCTAAGACTGGGAGTCTGTAAGAAATGGTGAGAGTTTATTTTGGTTTTTATGTATCTCTAAGTTCAAGTTTTCCTTATTTGATAGTCACGGTGTGGTTGATTTAAACGCACTATTATGTTATGTTATTAACATTTGGATAAGATTGGTTTGATTTCTATCCTTGTTTGCTGATTCTCAAATCGCCTCCCACCTAATGTTTTAAGTGGGGCACTGACCAAATCTATGGGTTTAGCAAGTAGTGATTGAACAGTAATGGAGATTTTGGTGGTGTAATAACAACCCCCCACAGACCCCCCCCCCCCTTGCGGGTTGGTCTGTTGTTTTATTAACCACTATAAAAACATACTTACCATTCAATCACTACGACCCGGCCTCAGCCACCCCATGTGGAATTGATTTGAGAATTTGCATATAATATTTGGCACTTAAATTCAATAAAAGTGAATCTGTTTCCTATTTAGGCTCCAGTGCGCATGCGCAAGCGCGCTTAGTGACAGGAGTCACTATGGAGTGAGTACAGACTGGTGCCAGTCTATATCAGTTAATATACTGGCGATGGACCTAACCAGTAGCGTGGGTGAGGGTCCATATTTATAGGAATAGGCATGGGGAGGAGTGTATGCAAGCATAAAAATCTTATTCTGGTAGCTAAATGCAGATAATTGATTTAGCAAGTAGTGATTGAACGGTAAGTGTTTTTATAGTGGTTAATAAAACAACAGACCAACCCGCAAGGGGGGTCTGTGCGGGGTTTTGGCCAGCTTCGCCATGAAATGGTTTTATATGGTACATAATATTTTTTCTTGGATATATATATATATAGTAAATGATATTTATTGTTGACAGGTTTTGCTGGTGTTCAGCAAAGACGATCCGCAGAGTCAGGTGTTCTGTTCTGCTGCTGCCACTAGGGGCTATCACTGCCAACTCGCTCACACTGCAGATGTGGCAAAGGAGTGCTTTTTAGAAGCTCGCCACCATGTCATTATAATCGATCATCGGAATTCCAAGCACTTGGATGCTGAGGCCCTTTGCAGGTACTCTCATACTTTGTATCACACAAGAAATTGAGGTCCTTCGTAGACAAATTGCAGAAGTTACATTTCACTCATCATACTGATATCAGAAGTGTAATTGAGGAATCCACTTTATTGATCAATCATATGATGTCATAATCAACTGCATCATATGTCGGCTGATGTCATGATCAATTACGTCTTCTCTTGGCCTGCAAATGGACATTAAATATTAAGTAAATATTTTAATTTTTCGAAGAAATTTAGTCACTAAATGGTTAATCACTGAAATTGGAACACCATCCTCTCTAGTAAAAGGTGTATTGGGTAGGAGATTCTATTGATGCGGATGCTGGTCTCATATATCCAGTACTTTTATTTTAGGGTCGAGTAGCTGTGGAATATTGCAAATTAGCACCATGATTGATATTAGACGTCTGACGTTTCATTGGTCATAGGGTGAACCCTTCATTGGCCAAAGCCACCAAAACTAGGCTGCTTACATATTGTCGTGGGTATTTTTAAATATGACTCGCAACTATTATCAGTTGGTTTGTCTATCAGTCTGTCAAATTTGTTAAAATAGAGACAAAAGTCACGCTTGTTCATCAAACATCACCAACGCTTTGCTTGGTGTTGGGATCTATCTATTAAATGGACGAATCCACTTTTCACTATGCCCTACCCATCTCTAGCTAAGCATCACCCACTCTTTACCCATGTTTGGATCTATCGAACCATGAACTCTATGAATCTCAATTTCCAGAAAACAAACCAGACAAGCTGTTGAATATGTTCAAACTAATTTAACTGGATGCTGTTGCGGCCTATGAAGTCTGTAAGCGCCTCAAAGCATTGATGCTTGTGGCGGTCAGGTTAAAGGCTGACATTACCATGATGATAATGATGTCATACAATTAACCCTTTAATGGTCAAATTTGGTCAAGAAAATTCAAATATTTGCTTATTGAATGTCTATTTGCAGGCCAAGAGAGGACTATTTTTTTAATTTACCACAGGAATGACTGTCTCGATTATCGAGCCAGGCATTCCAGGGGTAAATTGTCAAAAATAGTCTTCTCTGGGCCTGCAAATGGACATTCCTCATGACCACTTCAGAGGCCGGTCTTAACCATTAAAGAGGTAATGTTACGATCTGATATCCTTATGCTATTATGACATTGCATAAAAGAAATTGTATAAATCGGTAAATATTTGCTGAAAATGATGATCATGAGTCTGTGTAGCAGTCTAAAAGATAAGCATGCATGCGTGCGTACGTGTGCATGCATGTGTGTGTACCTGATATAGCAATTTGCTGGTCATATGAGCCAAGAGATACAAATCTTGGTGACAGAAATAGAAACAATCCATTCAATTTTGTTCGAGTACAAATTTTCTGACATATGCAGAAAATCACATGGTTGCTAATAACATGTGTATATCATAAACTGATCATAATTTAGCCTGAATGACTGACATGAATGAAATGTTGCCAGAAGCCATCGCTCTAATTGGAGGATGAGCTTCAAATGAGAATATAAAAAAGATGGATGTGTGAGTCGAGTCGCAGCATGTACAAAGCCTGTGTCTGGCTTATGGTTTTTAACACATGCAAGACATCTATTCGCTGGTAATATACATACGCGTAGTTCATCTCGTCAGCAATAGTAGCTATTACGCACAATACTAACAGAAATATGTGCTTTATTACTGCTAAAATAAGGGTTATTCTTACCAGGTTAATAAATACACTGACAGACATCTTGCCATTACAAGTTGTTTATTTTTGGCACGGAGTTTTCTGAAATACCAACTCAAAATATAAATAACAAAACTATGTTTATTACCCCTGTTAACAATTGTATGTGATTATTTTTTGCCCATGTCAGGCGTCATTAAGCGCTATAGATGTTTGCACTATTCAATCGTTGTCGCTTTCACAATGACAATTTCATTAGATTTAGATCCAGTATTGTCTTTCTTATTAGCGATGTGGGATTAGCAATGAGTGCTGATGCACCTATTTTGTTCTCCGACTCTCTGTCTTTAAATATTATCTGCTAGCGGATAACTTGATGGTTGATAGCCGCGGTGCTCATCCCAAAGCCACTACTGCTCTTTCTATGTCATTAGGAAACCTGTCAGAGGACAATGTTTGATGTAATCCCTGAAACCTTAGCGCAGTAATGCGCAGTGATGGCCTGAGTATAAATGTCACCGGTGTGCTAGTTGTACTTGAGGCCATCGACAGTCACTGTATATTTACATTGTACACCTTTATGCATAGCGTTGTGCAATGTTCTTGTGGGGGTGGGTACAGTACAGCTCAGAAATAGGTTAGAATTTTTCGAAAACAAAAACAAGCTTTTCAGTTGCTCCAATTCTTAACACGATGTAAGAGATATTATGTTACGGTTAAATTAATAATTTTAAACATTATTGGATTTGAAGACATCGCTGCCTTAGGCAGCATCACTGGGTATGTCCTCCCATCCAGTCATCTTCAAAATATTCCACAGTATGTTTTGTTCTATTTTGGAAACATTCGAAGTTATTTCTGAGCCATACTTTACCTACCGGGTTGGTGTCACAAGATGGTGGCGGAAACCAATCAAAGACAACTGCTTTGAATTTGAAAAATGTCCATTGGTAGTTAGGCCAATAAGAGAATATTTCTGAAAATTTACCACTGACATGCCTGACTCGATCTGCCTGTTCAAGCTATTCCTGTGGTAATTTTTCAAAACTGGTATCCTCTTGGCCTTGAATGGACATTTATTAAGCAAAAATCTGTATTTTCTTGACCAAGCTGTCCAAGGTCGCTCTGCTCTTGTTATGAAAATGTCCACTTGCAGTCCAAGAGAATACGTTTTACTTCACCTGGTCAGAATAGCCAAATCAGTGAGCTTACTCCATGCTGACTCCATCCATCATCCATCTGTCATCTGTCTTAACTTTCGCTTTAAAAGATGAGTCTTCATTGGCATCTTGACTGTGTTCAATCAAACTTGGCAGGAAGTACTCTATAGTGATAGGCTTCCAAACTTGTACACAGAAATCTGATTGGCCAATTTTTTCAATGGCCATTTTGGATTTTGCAAAAAAATTCACAAAGTTGACTTGAATCGTAGGTTTCAACACATCCAATAAAAAATTTGGTTCCTCAATTTTTCCTATGGCCATCTTTGATTTTCCGAAAATATCTGGGAAGTCGAGAAACGGTCTATTCCTCATTAACCTTTTAGGCTGATTTCAACTAAACTTGGCTCGATGGACCCTAGTGTGGTAAGCTTCAGATAGCGTGCACAAAATTTTGATTGGTATATATATACGTTTTCTGGTAGCCATCTTGGATTTCAGAAAATGTTCAGGAAATTGATTGCAAGATGACTACTCAATAAAACATGTGGTCAAATTCAACCAAGCTTGACTGGAAGAACTCTAGCAATTTTTCTGGTGGTTTATATCTTGAATCTCTGAAAATGTCCAGTAAATTTTGAAAATCTTTCTAATTGTATCTTCTGTTTCTTCTCCAGTGATAAATTTTCAAAAATATTCCTCTTGGTCTGCAAATTGGACATTTCTCAAGACCACTGCAGAAGCCGCTGCAGAAATTTGATTGGTAAATCTTTTTTGGCAGCCATCTTGAATCTCCTAAAATATCTTGGAAATAGTTTTAGACGATTACTTTTGCAATAATACAAAAGAGGTAACACACTGTTAGAAATTTTACCAATTACTGGCTCGATAACCGAGCAAGTCATTTCATTGGTAAGTTTTCAAAAATAGTCTTCTTTGCCTGCGAATGAACATTTTTATTTTGTCTACAAATCTTGGCTATTAAAGGGTTAAATAAACCATAAGAAATGTTGTTGAAAACGTCTGAACAAACTAAAACATGATTGATGATGTCAACTTCAGTGCCTCTATTTAGTCTATTGACTATCTAGCTTGAGTGAACTTTGTGCTGTGTATACACAAGTCATTCACTAACCTAATTATCTTGAGAACGGCTTCATGGCTAACATCTAAAAGCATGCATTGTTGTAGGTTAGTGTTAGTAGAGAGCAAAAAGCTTGGCACAGAATAGAAGCCATGGAGTCCTAGCACTATGACTGCATGTTTTCAACAAGGAATGGTCAGAATATAACCATCCAGCAAAACTTGGCAGTTTTTCCTATCCTCTGGTGTTAGATGACATAATATGCATGCTATGTTGTTTGGAAACTGATTTGATCTGCCTGGCAATGTTGCCCTGGAGTCAGTATGTTACTGTTAGACACTGGTCTGTGGCCACTATTAAGCTGCTTTATGCTGATTGGATGCCTTTGTCTAGTACAGACAGCAGTGGAGTGAGATTTTACGCTTTAGTGATCAGGATTGGTTAAGAAAATTGGAATTTCTACTTAATGAATGTCTATTTGAGGCCAAGAGAAGCCAATTATTGAAAATGTACCACTAGAATAACTGACTCGCATATCGAGCCAGTCATTTCATTTGTAAATTTTCAAAAATACTCTGCTATTGGCCTGTAAATGGACTGCTTCAAGACCTTTGCAGAGGTTGGTTATGGCTGCCTTAATGCTTTAATTTTATTCAAGAAAATTTCAATTTTCTCATCGAAAATGTCCATTTGCAGATCAGATTTTTTTTTTAGCTCACCTGGCCAAGTGAGCCTATGCCATAGCGACTGTCTGTCATCCGTCCATCCGTTGTCCTGTCTGTCCATCAACCTTTGCTTTAAAATGTATCTCCTCCTAAACCGCTTGGATGAATTTAATAAAATGTTGCTGCAAGAATCCTATGGTGGTAGGCTCTAGAATATCTGTTCAGAATTTTGATTGATCGATTTTGTGAGTGAAAATCAGAGATTTTATGAAAATTTACTAGAAATTGTCAAAAACACATCTCCTCCTTAGTTGCTTGACGGATTTCGACCAAATTTGGCTAGAAGGACCATATGATGTCTGGATCCAGAATGTATATTCAGAATTTTGATTTGTCAATTTTTTAACCAAAATCAGATTTTATGATAAATTTACCGAAAATTGTCAAAAACCGCTTGGTGGATTTTAGACGATTTTGGCTTGTAGGACCCTATGGTATTATTCTCCAGAGGTTCTATTCAGAATTTTGATTGTTCAATTCCTTAGGTGAAAATCTTAGATTTTATGAGAAATTTAATGGACAGTGTGAAAATGCATCTCCTCCTTAGCCACTTGTTGGCTTTCTACCAACTTTGGCTAGATGAACCCTATCATGATGCGCTTCAAAGCATGTATACAAAACTTTTCTTGTTAATTTTTTGGGGTCAAGATCCTAGATTTTATGGAAGATTTGACTGAAAATTAAAAAAATGCGTCTCTTCCTTAGCCGCTTGGTGGATTTCAACCAAATTTGGCTAGAAAGTCTCTGTTGTGGTATGCTCCAGAACTTATATTCAGAATTTTGTTTAATTATTGTTTCAGGTAAAGATTTTATGAAGAATTTACCGGAACTTGTCAAAACGCATTCTGCTTAACCGCTTGGTGGATTTTAACCAAATTTTGCTTTAAGGATGCTACAGTGGTAGGCTCTAGAACTTAATCTATTCAGAATTTTTATTGGTCGATTGTTGTTTGGTGACCATCTTGGATTTTCTGAAAATTTTCCGGAACCATTTCAAATGCTACTAAATCAATGGCCTGATTTCAATGGAACTGTGGTGGAACAATCTTATTGCGAGAATTTTGATTGCTCAATTGTTTTGGTGGGAATCTTGGATTTTCTGAAAATCGTCTAGAAATCCTTTAAAACATATGTCCTACTAAACCGCTTTGTAGATTCTAACAAAATTTGCCTGATGGTAGCTCCTAGGACTTCTATAGAAAGGCATGATTGGTCAATTTTTTGGTGCCCATCTTGGATTTTCTGAAAGTTTTCCGTAACCATTTAATATATGCTAATGTACTCCTTAATCAATAGCCTAATTTCAACAAAACTTGGGTGAAACGATCCTGTAGGCTTGAAGATATTAAAACGAGAATTTTAATTGGTGAATTTCTTTGGTGGCTATCTTGGATTTTCCGAAAATTATTCATCATGTCTATTTAAATGCAAATGGTTTGAATGCTAATGGTACAGGTGAGCGCCACAGGCCCGTGAGCCTCTTCTTTAAGATTTACCACAGGATTGACTGGTTCAGTTATCGAGCCAATCATTCCAGTGTTAAATTTTCAAAAATAGTCTTCTCTTAGTCTGCAAAGGGGCATTTCTCAAGGCAATTGCAGAAGTAATTTTTGGCCGACTTAAGCATCATGTCCTTCAGCACTAAAGCTCTGTGCCATTAATAGTTTTAAGATTTTGATGTGTAGCACCTGATATAATTTATTATTTCACCGTCTGCTACATCCAAAGCCTCTCTACCCAGATCAATTTTTACACATCAGTTAATTTCACTCAGTGTGCTATGTACATATACCCACATAATCCCCCATGCATGTCTTTGAATTCTGTTTCTCGACAATGCCACCAAAATCTGGATTATATTGGGAAGTGATCAAGCAGACTAACTGTGTTTGACAATGCTGTCTTTAACCCTTTAATGTCTAAATTTGAAAAAAATTAAAATATACTTATTGAATGTCCAACTGCAGGCCAGCAGAAGACTGTTTTTTAAAATTTACCACTGGAATGACTGGCCCGGTTATCGAGCCAGTCATTCCATTGGTGAATTTCTAAAAATTGTCTTGGCCCGCAAATTCACAGTCCTCAAGACCACTGCAGAGGATGGTTTTGACCTGCTTGACCATTAGAGGCGTAAAATCTAACATTTTGTCGAGATAATGTCCATTTTCAACCCAAGAGAAATCTAATTTTTAGATTTTTCTACTTGAATGGCTGGCTTAATAAGCCAACTCAGCCATTCCAGTTGTAAATTTTCAAAAATAGATTTCGCTTGACCTACAAATGGCCACTCAAGCCTACCGCATACATGGACTGGCTTTGGCCGGCTTGTCCATTAAAGGTATAAAGTTTTGTTCATTTCCAAACAGGTATATAGGTAAGCCTGGAAAGCTGTAGAGTATTTTGAAACTATTTTTAACTTGAAGTTGTTAGGCAATTAAGGCAGTTAAAAATTATTGGAACTGATTTTACCATCCAATGAATGAGATAATTAATTGTTAGCTAAATCTTGATCGATATTCTGTCGTATGTGACATAGCTTTCAATAGAGATTTGTGGAAAATTAACATTCAGTTGAATGTTAATAGTTGCATATTCCAGTAGTAACGGCGCAATGACATTGCGGTCACTACCAGTAGATTGAAGGTCAAGTTCAATGTCAGCATGATTAATTAACGCTTATATCGGCCAAAAAACGGCCTCTGCAGTGGGCTTGAGAAATGTCCGTGTGCAGGCCAAGAGACTATTTTTGAAAATTTATCACTGGAATGACTGGCTCGATAACTGAGCCAGTCATTCCAGGGATAAATTTTCAAAAATAGTCTTCTCTTGGTCTGCAAATGAACATTTTCTATGAGAAAATTAAAATTTTCTTTAAAAATTTAAGCGTTAAAGGGTTCAGAATTCTAGTATTTTAATGTTGTGTTTTGATTCTGTTGTCACAGTCAAAGGACAGGGTTGCATTGAACATAGTACTACACCGTGCAATTAGTATTTCATTTTTTATTGGATTCACCATACTGCAATCAAACGTAACATTTTCTTTTTCTATTTCTTCAAGTAAATGAATTTGACATTTGATCTGAGCTGATTGTTTGACCCTTCCATCGATAAATTCCCCATATCTCACTTTCAAAGCAACCATACAGGAAAACTGTTGAATATTTTGAAACTAACTTGACTGGAAACCATTGTTGCCTTAGGCAGCAACGTCTACCAGTCAAATTAATTCCAAAACATTCAGCAGAATAAGTTTTATATCGTGAAGAATATACCTTTTCCGGTTTGTCTGTGAAAGGGTTACTATTAGCAAGGATGGGGACAGATTGGCGATTTAATTCCATAGAGTTCCTGTTTCTTTAACCCATAATGGTCAAGATTTGTCAAGAAAATCACAATCTTTGGTTAGTCAGTGTTCATTTGCACACCAACTGAAGGATATTTGAAAATGTACCACTGTCGAACCAGTCATTACTGCGGTATATTTTCAAAAAGTAGTCTTTTATTGGCCTGCAAATGGGCATTCCCCATGACTACTGCAGAAGCTGGCTGACTTTGGCATTAAAGTGTTAAAACCATAATTGGGTCAAACTTTTCCAACTTGAGTTTACAATTTGTCTTGTCTTTCTACACTTCATTTCTCTTAACAAGTTCTGTAGACGGATGAACCCAATTAATGTAGTCTGACAAATAGCGAAGAAATAATTACACAACTTTCCTGTCATTTCTCTGCATACTCGATCGGCCAACGTCGCTCGCCATTCTCCCTGTTGACTCAGAGCGTGAGGAATACAACATCTCGAGGGCACACACGCACGCACGCACGCATGCACGCACACTGTACAAGGGAGACACGACTCAACTCTCCGTAGCTAATTTCACGCGGGTAATGGCTCGCCTGTAGCCAGAGTTGAGATGTAATTCAGAAACATTTATGCGTGTATGAAGAATCAATGGTACCTGAAACCCATTGACTTCTCCTGGATGTAATTTGCTATTCTAAGCATCCATAGTCCTATCAGATACATGTAGTTTTAATTTATTCATTGTATTGAGATATAGATAAGCATTGTATCCTAACCTGTTCACGTCAAACTTTGTCAGGATAATATACATTTGTGTATCGCCCGCAAAATAGAACTCGGATATAGGTATATATTTAGCAATAACGACAACGTCAGTGAATGACGGCAATGTCAAAGAATGACGACGACGTCAACGAACGACAACGGCATCGTTCGTCAATGTTATGTTTTGCATTTAGCATAGCTCTTTTACTTATATTTGGCTTAGTTAACCCTCTCGGAACTAAGTGACATTGAGATCACAGAGTCAAAGATGAAGGACATGGTGACCTTGGTACAAAATTTTGTTGTTTTTTCACCGCTAAGTTTTTTGCGCTTAGGCCATATCAATTAATTTTTTTGTTTTACAAACCTGTCTAACTTAATTTTTTATACCCCGCCAAAAAATTTGGCGCGGTATTATGTAATGGCTCCGTTCCGGGTGGGCAGTCGGGCGGGGCGGGCTTATACCCAGCCAAAAAATTTGGTGGGGTATTATGTAATGGCGCCATCTAGGCGGGCGGGCGAGCGTGCAGGCGGGACAGTGGTTTCAGGGTGATAATTCTGTTACCGTTTGTCCGATCGCATTCAAACTTCATAGGTCGTTGAACTAGGTCTTGGAAGAAACCGATCGAAATCGACGATGATCCGAAATCCAAGATGGCTGCCAGCCACTGGCGGCCATCTTGAAAATTGGTTTCCGGATGATAACTCCGTTACCGTTTATCGGATGGCCTTGAAACTTCATAGAGTGGTTGGACTAGGGCTGAAACCTATCGAAATTGACAATGATCCAAAATCCAGGATGGCCGCCAGCCACCGGTGGCCATTTTGAAAATTGGTGGCTGGACTAGGTCTGGGGAAGAAACCTATCAAAATCGACAATAATCCAAAATCCAAGATGGCCGGCAGCCATCTTGAAAATTAATTTCCGGATGATAACTCTGTTACCATTTATCAGATCGCTTTGAAACTTAATAGAGTGGTTGGACTAGCTCTGGGGAAGAAACCTATCAAAATTGTCGATGATCCGAAATCCAAGATGGCCACCAGCCACTGGCAGCCATCTTGAAAATTGGTTTCCGGATAATAACCGTTACCGTTTATCAGATCGCTTTGAAACTTCATTGAGTGGTTGGATTAGCTCTGTGGAAGAAACCTATCAAAATTGACGATGATCCAAAATTCAATATCCACCGGCGGCCATCTTGAAAATTGGTTTCCGAATGATAACTCTGTTGCCATTTATGGGATCACTTTGAAACTTCATAGAGTGGTTGGACTAGGTCTGGGAAAGAAACCTATCAAAACTTACAATCAAATTCAAGATGGCCACCAGCCACAGGCTGCCATCTTGAAAGTTGCTTTCTGGATGATATCTCCGTTACCATTTATCGGATCACTTCATAGGGTGGTTGAAATATGTCTGGTGAAGAAACATCAAAATTTATGATAATCCAAAATCCTATATGGCCGCCAGTCAAGGGCGGCCATCTTGAAAAATAATTTCCGAACGATACCTCCTTGACCGTTTAACGGATCGCTTTGACACTTCATAAGGATGACTGGTCTGGGTCTGAGGAATAAATATTTTGTCTCATTGGTTTGTCATCATGGCGGGGTATTATGTGCCGTTTGTGGAGCTCTTGTTCATATCTAGAAATGAAATAATGCTGGAATTTTAAGGCATTATTTTCATGTCTTTCCATCTAGCAATCTTTCCCAGTCAAATCCTTATCACTCAGAATTCCTCAGAATTTTCAGTAACTCTTTTTGTTCTCTGTAGCTTTGTTAACCCTTTAATTGTCAAACCGCTCAAAATGGCTTTGCAATGGTCATGAGAAAAGTTCATTTGTTGGCCAAGAGAAGACTATTTTTTCTAATTTACCACTGAACAAGCCAACCATTCCAGTGGTCATTTTTCAGAAATAGTTTTCTCTTGGCCTGCAAATGGAAAGTCACTGAGAAAATGTTTTGGATTTTCTTGATCAATCTTAACAATTAACATCATGAAAGGATTAATACTGTAATAGTTGAAAACTTCTGACCCGGAAATTAGGCTGGGAATTAGGCTGGGAATTTTCGACAAACAAAACATTAAATTGGTCTGTCCTTAGTAGAATTTCTCACAATATACAATGTATATTTCAGGTTTGTTTAATCCTAATTTAACTAAGCATGGGTATATTGTTGGCTATGCTTTAGTAAAAAGCATGATGACATTGGTGCCTCACGGTCAAAAGTCAAACAAACCTCTAATGCTTATCTGATTGCAGAATTATTGTTTCGTCTATTGCTTTGTTTTGCAGTCTGCAGATTGACAAAACAACAATATTTTAAAAGATTTAAATATGCTCAGATACTTCTTGCTTGATAAGTTTCTAGTATTGTTGTTGGTCTTGATGCGAAGTGTTCCCGAGACTATATTGTAATGACATGTCTTTCTGTGTGTCTGTTTATCTGAGCGTGTATGTACATTCGTTCTTGTGTGTGCATGTTTAGCTCGACAAGTCAAGTTCAACTACAGGAATATTCAACACATTTGGGCGAGGGGTTTCCCTTGATGAAATATTATGTTGAAAATATTGAATAAATTGACTAGAAGCTGTTGCTGCAGCTGACTATTTAACAGCTTTACCCATTAGTTATTGTCTTGATATTAAAGCACTGAAATTTCAGAAATTACCCGTTTAACACTCATATCAGCCAAAAATGGCTTCTGCAGCGATCTAGAGAATGTTAATTTCTCTTGGTCTGCAAACGAATATTTCTCAAGGCTATTGTAGAGGCCGTTTTTGGCTGATAAGTGTGTTAAAGGGTTAACGGATTAGCACCACAGCAGGATGTAATGCAAATACTTTGTGTTAAACGGTCAAATCCTGATTGCATTGCAATCAACCTTCAGTTAAAACTTTATTTGACAGCATGATTGTTTTTCTGTCACATCTAGCTGATAGCTTTGTAAAATTATTTTCCGTGAATAATTGAGTGTTTTATACAGCTCAGTGTTAGCACCTTATTGACTGTTTACTTTCGACTGAGCGCCGATGAACTGCAAACACGCATTAACAGGTTACCTCTTCATAGGCGACCACCTCAATGTTGCATTAATATGTATTCACTTAGAAGATAAGATGATGTCCTAGTACCAGCTCCTTGTCATAGCAAATGTCTTTTGGGTGATAAGCTTATAGTCTGTCATTTAACAAATGCATTTGTCTAACTCCATCCTGGACTTAAAGTACCACGACCATTTTTTGGTACCAACTTCTGCTGAACTATTTGCGTAGGTATTCCTCACTGTATTGATTATCGAAAGAAGCTTGGTTTATCATATGTGAATATTGGCTTTTATCCCTACTGAGTGACTGTCCAGAGAGCTGTTTAGACATGTTTATAATCATCAACCATAGGCTAGGGACATTAACACTTAATACACTCTAATAACCAAACACAAGTAATTCTCCATTATGTCAAACATAAAATTTTGATGGCATGTCTATGCTATTGATGGCAGCAGTGGCTTTCAGTTAGATTGTTTTGAAAATGTTTTAATATTCTTACGAATCAGCATTGCACATGAAATGGCAATATAAGGATTTCCATCATGAATTTACTGAAACAAGCTTTTTATTGAAAGCAGTTGCCAGGGGAATATCCAAGAATCTATTTAGGGGTTCTGAGTGTGTGCGTGTCCTCCTCTCTCATCAGCGGGGGGAGTCTGGGGATCTTCCCCTAAAAAATCTGAAAATTAGATGCGTGATGAGACAATCTCCTGCATTCTGAGTTGATCTTCACGATTGCTTCAGTTATCATACAAAGGATTAGTATAAGCTCATTTGAATTCTTTGGTATGAGGTTTAAAATGATTGCTGAATCTGCCAAATATAAATGACCAGTGGATAATCACTTAATTAACACGTTAATGGTCAAGATTATTAGTATATATATGGATGTCCATCTGCAGGCCAAGAAAAGACAATTTTTGAAATTTTACCACAGATGTGACTAGCTCGGTTATCGAACAAAGCATTCCAGTGATAAACTTTTGAAAATAAAATTCTCATGGTCTGCAAATGGTCATTTCCTAAGACCACTGCAGAAGCCATTTTTGGCCAGTTTGAGGGTAAAATGGTTAATACAGGGAGGTGTAATTGAATGTTGTCATTATAAGCATTAATTCCATTTAGGCTTTTAACATATTTATTAGTCCCCTACCGGTAAAACCATGGGGACTATAGGTTTGCACTCCGTCTGTCTGTCTGTCTGTCCGTCTGTCTGGCGCAGTTGGTTTCCGCACTTTTTTTCGCAGTCCTTAAAGGTATTCAACTGAGAATTGGTTTATTGCTTTGTTATAAGAAGTTACAGACCAAGTTCGAGTTTCAGACATTTTCGTCAATTTTTCATGGGGTTATGCCCCCTTTCGTCTTATGCAATACGTAAAATATTAGTTTTCCACACTTTTTTTCCGCGGTCTTTCAAGATATTATAGTAAGAACTACTACATTGCTTTGTTATGAGAAGTTACAGACCAAGTTGGTGCTTCAGGCGTATGCGTAAATTCTTGATGGAGTTATGCCCCCTTTCGTCTTAAGAAATATGAAAAATATCAGCTTTCCGCACTTTTTTTCGCACTCCAAGATATTTAAGCGAAAATCGGTGCATCGCTTTGGTATAAGGAGTTACAGAGCAAGTTAGTTTGCCGCACCTTTTTTCGCACTCCTTCAAGATATTGTACTGAAAACTGCTACATAGCTTTTTTATGAGAAGTTACAGACCAAGTTCGAGTTTCAGGTGTATGCGTAAATTTTTGATGGAGTTATGCACACTTTCGACTTAAGAAATATGAAAATTATCAGCTTTCCGCACTTTTTCCGCACTCCTTCAAGATATTTAAGGAAAAATCAGTTCCATAGTATAAGGGATAAAGAGCAAGTTCGAGTTTCAGACATTTTCGTCAATTTTTCATGGAGTTATATGCCCCCTTTCGACTTATGAAATTCGAAAAATATTAGTTTGCCGCACCTTTTTTTGCAGTCTTTCAAGATATTGTACTGAAAATTGCTAAATAGCTTTTTTATGAGAAGTTACAGACCAAGTTCGAGTTTCAGGTGTATGCGTAAATTTTTGATGGAGTTATGCATACTTTCGACTTAGGAAATATGGAAAATATCAGCTTTCCGCACTTTTTTCGCACTCCTTCAAGATATTTAAGGAAAAATCAGTTCCATCGCTTTAGTATAAGGGATAAAAGAGCAAGTTCGAGTTTCATACATTTTCGTCAATTTTTCATGGAGTTATGCCTCCTTTCGAAATACAAAATATATTATTTATCCGCACTTTTTTCGCAGTCCTTCAAGATATTATACTGAGAACTGCTACATTCCTTTCTTATGAGAAGTTACAGACCAAGTTGGAGTTTCAGGTATATGCGTAAATCTTTGATGGAGTTATGCCCTCTTTTGACTTAAGAAATACGAAAAATATCAACTTTCTGCACTTTTTTTCGCACTCCTTCAAGATATTAAGCGAAAATCGGTGCATCACTTTAGTGTAAGGAGTTACAGAGCAAGTTCGAGTTTCAGACATTTTCGTAAATTTTTCATGGAATTATGCCCCCTTTCGACATATGCAATACGAAAAATAGTAGTTTTCCACACTTTTTCGGCAGTCTTTCAAGATATTATATTGAGAATTGCTACTCCTTCAAGATATTTAAGCGAAAATCGGTGCATCGCTTTAGTGTAAGGAGTTACAGAGCAAGTTCGAGTTTCAGGCATTTTCGTCAATTTTTCATGGAGTTATGCCCCCTTTTGACTTATGCAATACAAAAAATATTAGTTTTCCGCACCTTTTTTCGCAGTCATTCAAAATATTATACTGAGAATTGCTACATTGCTTTGTTATGAGAAGTTACAGACCAAGTTCGAGTTTCAGGCATATGCATAAATTTTTGATGGAGTTATGCCACCTTTTGACCTATGAAATATGAAAAATATTAGTTTTCCGCCCTTTTTCTTGCAGTCTTTCAAGATATTAAACTGAGAAATGGTACATTACTTTATTATGAGAAACTACAGACCAAGTTCGGGTTTCAGGCGTTTGCGTAATTTTTTGATGGAGTTATGTCCCCTTTCGACTTATGAAATACAAACATATCAGCTTTCAAGACTTTGTCCTTCTCCTTCACTATATATAACTGAGACTTGGTTTATTGCTATGTTATGAGAAGTTACAGATCAAGTTCGAGCTTCAGCTGCTTTTGACAATTTTTAATGAAATTGTTGACTGTCAATGTCTAAAGATTTATATCACAAGGTAGGGGACATGTATTGCATAGCAATACTTACAGAATGCTTGTTTATCATCATTTATAAAATCATAGTATTCTAACACTTACCACTTTGATGTCAAAATATTTAATTTTCAAGTTAAATTAAAAGATGATTTGGTAATCATTTTTCAACAAATTCGGTGGAAGATGTTGCTGTCGTAGCATGTTGCTGTCGTAGACAGCAACATCATCCATCAAAATGTACACCAGTTTCTTTGTTATTAACGCAATAAGAGATAGAATATTGACATCAGAGTGATAAGGGTTAATTTTTTAACTA
The DNA here is from genome assembly GCA_034401795.1 of Chaetoderma sp. LZ-2023a. Taxonomy (NCBI): domain Eukaryota; kingdom Metazoa; phylum Mollusca; class Caudofoveata; order Chaetodermatida; family Chaetodermatidae; genus Chaetoderma; species Chaetoderma sp. LZ-2023a. Next base: position 81,496,797 of record CM067360.1, read on the forward strand.
ACCACACATGTTATAAAGGCTGTTGAATATTTTAAAAAGACTTACTGTATATTGCTGCATCATACAAAAAATTCATAGATTGTAGAGAATTTACTATGTAGATCTATGTATAATTGTCAGGTCTTGAAAGAATAAACCTGTCTAGTGTGAATTACTAATTCACTTAATAATCCCATACGGGTAAAACCAGGTTGATGGGACTATATGTTTTCTCTCTGTTTGTCTATCTGTCCCATTTTGTTGTCCAGACCTTTTTGCTGTCATTCAAGATTTGTGGGTTGGTTTATTATGATGATCAGTTATAGATCAAGTTCGAGGTTTAGGTGTTTCTGTCAATTGTTTATGGAGTCATATGCCACTTTTAGGCATGACCCACCAAAAACAATCAGTTTTCCAGTTTTTTCTTGCAGTCCTTCACGATCTTGAAATGAATCTTGGTACAAATTGCAAACATGATAAGTTACGGATCAAATTTGAGATTCACACGTTTACTTGAATTTTTGATAGAGTTATGCCACTTTTAAACATGAAACCTTGAACTGAAAATTGGTACATTACTTTAGGATGAAGAATTACAGTTCAAATTCGAGTTTCATCCATTTAGGTAAATTTTGTATAGAATTGTGTGCTTGTTTTCGACTTATGAAATACGGAAAATTATCAGATTTCCAGACTTTTTCACTAGGTCCTTCAAGATATTGAACCGAACATAGGTACATTGCTTTATGTTCGGGATCAAGCCCGAGTCTCAAATGTTTTCGGCAATCTTTTATGGAGTTATTCCCCTTTTATAGATGAAATACCAAAATTATCAATTTTTTACTGGTCATCAAGACCTTGAGCTGCAAATTGGTACATTGCTTTAGGTTTATTATAATGAGTTATAGATCAAATTTGAGATTTATCCATTTCTGTCAATTTTTTATGGAGTCATGCCCATCTTCAAGATAGGAAATATCAGCTTACCAGACTTGTTTTGTTTGTCTTCAAAATATTAAACTAAAAATTGGTACATTGCTTTTTCAGGTGTTTTCGTAAGTTTTTCATAGAGTTATGCCCGTTTCGACATATGAAATATGAAAATATCGTAGATTCCCAGACCTGATTTCCTTCAATATATTGAACTGAAAATTGGTACATTGATTTATTAAAACATGTTACATATCAAGTTTGAGATTTATTGCTTTTCTTCCATTTCTGCTGTCGCTATGCCCATTTTTTAGTATGCTGAAAATCGTTGAAACATTGCAACAATAAAATATCTCATCCAGCCGGGGACATGTATTGTGAACCAGTACCTAAAGACCCTTTAACACTTAAATTTGTTCTAAAAAATTAAATTTTCTCAGAAAATGTCCATTTGCAAACCAAGAGAAGACTTTTTGAATATTTATGACTGGAATGACTGGGTCGATTATCGAGCCAGTCATTCCAGTTATAAATGTTCAAAAATAGTCTTCCCTTGATCCGCAAATGGACATTTCCCAAGACCACTGCAGAAGCTACTTTTTGCTGATATGAGGGTTAAAGGGTTAAGCTATGACTAGCAACTAGTCGGTCACTCGATCGGTCACTGTGTGTAATTCTTTTAATCTTTCTCACAAAGCCGTTTAGATGTCACAAACTAGAGCATCGCACAAGATTGTACATGTATTAGGATTATTACTCTGTATGATCTGACGACTGTAATAGCCATGTCCATCCATCCGTCCAGTTGTCTGTCTCTGTTTGTCTGGTGTAATAACTCGAGTTCTACTCACGGAATCATCAGCATAGTTGCTTGGGAGGTTGCCCTTATCAAGCTTGAAGAATGTTCTTGATTTTGCAGGCAAAATTGTCAAAACCGTGGGAAAAGGTTCATTGAGATAGACAAGTTCTACTGGATTTCTCATAACTAATTTAGAGGGGTCGGCTTTCCATTTGCCAATGGGTCCTAAAGAAGCTTCTTAATTTGGGGACAAAGATCTAGAGGTCAAGCATTAAGATCTTCAGAAAGTAGTTGTCGACAAAACCTCAATGGACCTTTCCATATTTAGCTATGCCCCGCTCTTCTCTAGCTTTCCTCGACCCACACCTCGATCATGTTGGGATCGATCGATCTCTAAACTCCCTGACTATCAATTTCCAGAAAACTATACACCTTAAGGCAGCAACAGCACCCAGTCAAATTAGTTTCAAAATATTCAACATCATGTGTATTAAATAGTAGAGACATACAATTTGTACAACATGTCGGACTATTAAGAGTTAAAGACGGGCCGTATAGAATCATTTATGATGTAATGATTATGACGTCATCCTACATGCCACTTAGCTGATTATGACGTCATATGACATCAGATTGATTGATGAATACTCTGGAAAAATGGAATTCATATGACGGTATTACCCTGGAAAGGTCCATTCTCAGTTCTTGTTTCAAACATATGTTTGCTGAATTAATTAAACTTAATTTATAATACTCTTATAGACAAGTGAAGCCGAGAATTCCAGGTTGGCATCATAAAGAGCCTGTAGTATTTGATCGGATGTATCAAAGTTAGGTGAACATGGTTTTTCAGGGGGTCAAGACGGCTAAAAATTGCTTTTACAGTGCCCTTGGGAAATTGTCCATGTGCAGAGCAAGAAAAGTATATTTTAGAAAATTTCCCTTTGAAATCCTCAAATTTGTTCAAGAAAATCCGCATTTGAGGATTTGCAGAAGATTGTTTTTGAAATTTTACTGAAATTCTTTAACATCTTAATGTTAAAACACTATCTTTTAGTGCAGTTTTAAGTGGTATAAACCAGGCTAATTACAAGTGACCTAGGTGTTATAGCCATTGTAGCCTTTGGTCAGTTAGGAAATTGTGGAGTTAAGAATTGTTCACAGATTTGGCCATGAGCCGAGCATCCTTATAGTTAGGCGATGATGTAGATGCATGTGTGAACAATAGCTATCTACATTTCAGTAAGTGAATATTAAGCGACTCGCGGGCTATGACATTAGGTTTTCCTCAGAGCACCATAGTAAATATTGGAACGATTGATCGTATAGAGTTAATTAGTTTGACTACATGTATATATAAACAAGCCTAAGTGCCATGCCATGAAACATTGACTGTCTGCAGGCGATCAGGTGGCTGATGGGCAATCAGTGGAAACATAGGCGACCTCCTTCACTCCTCTTTACCTCTCTCTACCCAGGAGTATACATGGGCACCAGTGTAAAAACTGGTGAAGTTACCAATAATAGACTGAAATATAAACCAGCCTAGATGCCAATCAAACGAATAACTTTTTATGCTCATAATGAAACATCATTGTATCTGTCTGTTTGAGCATGTGTTAGAGTATGCGTGTTCAGGCAGCTTATTATCTGCATTTCTACCAAATTGAGGTTTTACCAAATAAGTGCTGGAGCTATGTGGACGTATGAGGATGCCCACTTATATTGATTGGTATCAAACGGTAAAAGGTAAAGTTTATTGTGACAGAATGACCCTATGGATGAATCTATTTTTAGCTATGCCAAGCCAATCTCTAGTTAAGTCCACCCATCCCCTCATATGCTATTGTAAGTAGCCTGAGCGAATAAAGAAAACTGAAACTGAAAACTGAAGCTTTGCGCGTGTTGGGATTGATTTTTTTACTTTGAGTCCTGAATTCCCTGATTTCCAATTTCATGGCAGCAACAGCGCCCAGTCAAATTATTTTCTAAATATTCAAGAGAATGTTTATTAAATAGTAAAGACATTGAATTCGTAAAAATAACAAACTTGAAAGTTCATTGCTGACTTAGCTACGTCATTTATTACGCGTTTTGATTGTCACGTCAGCCTACATATGAATTTATGAATTATGATGTCACATACTTGACTGGCTGAGGTTGGATTCATCAGTTAAGAGCATTCTGTTACACTTCTGGATGATAGCGGTAAGTCAAGTTCTACTGAACAGAGTTTCACTAACATTTGGTGAGACGTTTCCCTTTTGGGGTCTGATGAATCCTATTAATTTGCGCAGCATCAGCTCCCTGTCAAATTAGTTTCAAAATATTTAAAAGCTTACATGTATAATTACATTGAAATTAGGATTCTGGCAATTGAGGCTTCACAGTATATAAATCGGTTCCAACACACGTAAAAAGTGGCTAGAGGTTAGCCAGAAATTTATAACTCCATTTTTTACCATCTCAGAACATTAATTGTTGAATTTGTTGTCATTGCTGTAACATTTGATCGGGAACTGTTCTAAAGGCCATATCAGCATCCTGGGTCAAGTTCGACTCCTAACCATAGTTAGCTATAGCTAACTAGAATACCAGTCGAACTTCAAATAGTTAACTAGCTAGTCAACTATGGTCAATCGAGCACCCAAACTCGGTTCAGATGGTTAGTCTGATATTTGCGTAAATTTCAAAATGGCGGACACTGGTCGCTTGGCATGAATAAATGCATATAAAAGTGTAAATATTTCATTAAATAACTTAGGTTTGATGAAATTATGTTTTCCCACTGTATGCCAATGTTCCCAAACCACTATTCATTCCCACTTTATGTCATATGGCCATTTTTTTACCTCTTAGCGGACAAAAATAACCCATTTTCGTAGCTCATTAAAACAGACGACAGAAAGGGATGGAGACTGGTACCTGGCTCCAAATTTTCTGCAATAGTAATTCAATATAGAACCGGGTACCCACGAATTATAGTCGACTACGGTTAAGTTCGACTGGGCATAGCAACTGGACGTGATCAGTAAACCATGAAACTGACTATGGTTAGTGAGTCAAACTGGACCATGTCAAGTTAATTGACCATTCCCGTTTTAGCGGTGCCCCACCCATTTCTAGCTAAACTCTACTCATGCATTGCCTGTGTTGGGATCGATCGACTATCAATTTCCAGAAAACTATACAGATAAGCTGTTGAATACTTTGAAACTAATTTGACTGGGTGCTGTTGCTGCCTATGGCAGCAACAGCGCACAATCAAATTAGTTTCAAAATATTCACCAGCATGTTTATAGCAAAGACATACAATTCATACAGCAACGCTTAGTCCACCATCAATTATGTGCTCATGACAAACTTTTCTACGTCATTCCTGACATGATTGATTATGACATCATCATACACGATTATGACATCATATGATGGATGAATAAACTGGAAAGGTCTATTTAATTATCAGAATACAAATTCTTATTTATCATAAAGAATAGAGAGATCCATTTGTAGCTATGCCCAGCCCATTTCTAACTAAGCTCCACCCATTTCTAGCTAAACTCCACCCATTTCTAGCTAAGCTCCACCCATTTCTAGCTAAGCTATGCCCACGTTTTGTGTATGTTGTGATTGATTTGTTTACTTTGAACCCTGAATTCTCAGAATCCCGTTCTCACGGTAATTATACATGTAAGCTGTTGGGGTTTTGAAACTAATTTGACTGGACCGTGCTTTTACTGCCTAGTAAATAGTAAATCCATCCAAGACATACAATTCGTACACTTGACAGATGCTTCAGCTTCATGATAGAGTATTTTCTAACAACAGTGAAATATCAGCCTACATGTGACCTAATTGATTATGACATCATATACTTGAATGACAGATCGTATCCCATCTATTGATACTATGTAGTTTATATTGACTAAACGGTTAGAAAGTCGCAGGTCTAAGATTCAAATTAACCATTTAATAAACATGATTTGAGAATACAATTTCTTAGTCTTCACTGCTGGAATGACCAGCTCGATTATCGAGCCTGTCATTTCAATGGTGAAATATCAAAAATAATTTTTTCTTAGCCTCCAGATGAACATTCCTCAAGGTTACTACTGCAAAGGGCGTTTTGGTCTGGCTTGACTAGAAAATGATTAATTAAGTGCTGCAAGATGTTGCTGATGTTTAGCTTTTTCATTTTCACAGATCCATCAGGGCTACCAAAGCCAGTGAACATACATCAATAGTAGCGGTCACCAAACGACAGTGAGTATGTTATATACCGCTAACCTCTACTGCTGCTGCTATTTTTACTTAGTGAGGATATATTCGCAGACCAAGAGAATACTATTTTTAAAACGTTATCACTGGAATGACTGGTTCGGTGATCGAGCTAAGCATTCCAGTGATGAGTTTTCAAAAATAGTCTTCTTGACCTGCAATTGGACATTCCTCAAGACCATTGCAGAACTTATTTTTGGCCAGTTTGAACATTAGTGGGTTAAGCCTTTAACCTTCAAATTTGTTCAAATTTGTTTTGATTTTCTCGTATAAAATGTCCATTTACAGACCAAGAGAAGACTATTTTAGAAAATTTATCAGTGGAATGACTGGCTCGGTGATCGAGCCAGTCATTCCAGTGGTAAATTTTCTAAAATAGTCTTCTCTTGGTCTGTAAATGGACATTTCTCAAGACCACTGCAGAAGCTGTTTTTGGCTGATATCATGATATAAGTGTTAACAGGTTAAGGTATATCTTGTACTTAGGTTAACATGATTAAATACACTAAAGTCTCATCATACACCTACATAGGTGATGTACCACACAATGCTAAACGATCCAACAATTATGCCATTGGGCATTGTGCAACAAGCTCTATTCAAGTTTGCAAGATATATGTCACTTCTGTGACTAAGAAAGCGTGGGCCTTTTCAGAGTGTACAGTGATGAGTAGATTGAGGCCCTATTGTGAGTTTGTGACTAAAATGTGTATCTAATCTGGTAATATTATATTAGTACAATAGATCTACCACCTTCAGTAACACACCCGCCTATTACGATATGATGTAGAAATAGATGTAGGTCTATTTGTTATGGAGATGAGTTCATTTACATGGTGAGATTTAGTGAAATAGATTCTCTTGTGACGCGATATGGTGAAAATTCAATTCACAGATAGGCAATGTAATGGTAAATCATTGTGACACTCGGCATTGCCTATGTCTGAATAATACTTTGAGTAAACGTTTAATCATCAAATTTGATCCAAAAGATTTCAATTTATAGACCAACAGATTATTTTTGAAAATTTAGCATTTGAATGACTGGCTCGGTTTTCGATCCAGTCATTCCAGTTGTAAGTTTTCAAAAACCGTCTTCTCTTGGTCTGAAAATGGGTATTTCTTAAGAGCACTGCAGAAACCATTTTGACCATCTTAGTTTTCCCGAAGCAATAAGTTTAGGAAATATTTATAAAATACACAATTCATAGTTTCGCTCATCCAGGCATTTTGAAATTGGCCGCCATTAAAATGGGGTCAAAAGTTCTACACGCTTAATGTGGACTGCCCATAGTAATGCATTGTTAGCTCACCTGGCCAGAATGGCCAAGTGAGCTTATGGCATGGCGATCGTCCGTCTGTCTGTCCATCTGTCATCCATCTATCCGTCCGTCTGTCAACTTGTGCTTAAAAACGCTACTCCTCATTAACCACTTGGCGGATTTCAACCTAATTTGGCTGGCATGACCCTATAGGGGTAGGCTTCATAACTTGTATAGAGAATTTTGATTGATCAATTTTTTTGGAAAAATTGCGGGAAACGCTACTCATTAACTCCTTGGACAATTTCAACCAGCCATAGCTGGGAGGATAGTACGTTGTTATGTTTCAGAATCTGTATACATAATTTTGATTGGTCGATTTTTCTGGCAGCCATCTTGGATTTTCTGAGAATTTCTGTAAATCACTTAAAAGCCTACTCCTCTATAACCACTGGGCCAATTTCAATCAAACTTGGATGGAAGAACACTAGCTTAGTATGCTTCCAAACCTCTAGACAGAATTTTGATAGGTCAATTTTTCCGGCAACCATTTTGGATTTTCTGAAAAATGGCGGGAAATTTTTGTTTAAATGCTACTCATAAACTGCTTGAGCAATTTCAACAAGACTTGACTGGAAGGATACTAGGCTGGTAGATTTCAGAACTTGTATACAGAATTTTGATTGGTCTATTTTTCCGGTGGCCATCTTAGATTTTCTGAGAATTTTGGGAAATCAGTTAAAAGGCTACTCATTAACCGCTTGAACGAGTTCAAGCAAACTCGGCTGGAAGGACCCTAAAGTGCTCTACTTCAGAGCTCGTATATAGAATTTTAATTGGTCAATTTATTCAGAGGCCATCTTGAATTTTCCAAAAAATGGCCGAAAATTGTCTACTCATTAACTACTTGGGCGATTTCAACCAGACTGGCTGCAATGAGCCTAGGGCGGTAGGCTTTAGAATTTTGATTGGTCAATTATTTTGGCGACCATTTTTAATTTTCTGAATATTTTGGGAAATCAGTCAAAAGGCTACTCCTCATTAACCCTTACCACGCTAATGTCAAAATTTTTAATTTTTAAATTAAAGTGTTAAAAGATGAACTGGTGTTTATTGTTTCAACAAATTTGGTGGAAGATGCAGCTCTAAGTTTAAATCAAGTTATAATAGAACTTTATTTGAAATTAATCTTACAACTGGCTAGACACTCATGTGAATGCATAGAGAGGGTGACAAAATTATAAGAAATAGGCACCAACACCAGGTTTTGAAGAGTTTTTACCCACGATGCTAGACCAAAGGCTGAATACAAGCATGGAGTGCTGTTTGTTGTTGTTGTTCTGGCTGGAAGCTTGACAGTGGGATCCAAAAGATGTATGCCAATTTTGGTGTCAAAAGTTAAAACGCAACAACCATAGCAACAGTTTTCAGGCAGCAAGAAGTTCCAGATGAAGGTTCAAAATATTCAACAGCTTTCCTACATATTTTTTCAGACACTGGCGTTTCAGGTGTCAGATTTCAAGACCTTGATTGGCGCATAAAGGGAATTAGAACATTGACTGTCACAAGTTTGTGAGCAATGTTTCTGAAAACAACATCTTTCAGAAACATTGTTGTCATACTGAACATGGGTTATATTTCAAGCAAACAAAATATGGTATTCAAATCTAAAAGACAATAAAATAAATTGAGATGTATGTTTTATTGTATGATTTACAGGCCGAATGATAGAGAGGAGGCATCCATACTACCGTTGCTGCAAGCTGGATTCAATAGGGTATGTGTCAATGAAAAATGATCAATCGCTCAGTAATCTAGCTCTGCTAATGGACTCTATGTACAGTCAAACCTGTCTCTGAGAGTACTTGTGTTTTGGAGCAAAATGTCAGGGGAGGTTCCTTTAAGACAAGTGGTTCTTTGGGACAGGCAGTCTTTTAAAACAGGTGGTGCTTTTAGACATGTGGTCCTTTGAGACAAGTGGTCCTTTAAGATGGGTGGTATTAATGAGTCACCACTGATTTCAAATTTGCCACTCAAAACTGACGGATAAACAGTTTTGTGGGCATTTTGGAATGTTTCCCCTCCTAAAGCTTCCAAAATAAAGCAGCCAGAAATTTAAAATGTTTTCTCAGGAACCACTTGGCTGATTTCAATTATATTTAGCAGGAAGCATCATTACAGCACAGAGGTCCAAGTATGTTCACATGAAGCCGATCGGTCAATTTGGCCGACAGACATCTTGAATTTTGGCCAATTTTTTTAAACGTTTTAAAAAATCTCCAAAACTGCTTGTGGAATGGATTCAAATCTCGTGAAACCTCATCTATCCCAAGAGCTGAACCATGTTTGGTCAAGGGAACTTGATTGGCCAAATGTTTCGGTGGCCATCTTGGATGACCTAGTTTTCGCGAAAATGACTTCTCCAGAACCTCTGAAGGGATCGGGCTGAAATCTGGGAGATATAATTAGGGAGTAAGGGGCCATTAAAGTTTGTTCACGGGAAACTGATACTTAAAAAAACGTCTACTATGGACCAATCTGGCCATATTGGATTTTTTTATTTGATGGATTTTGAAGCCGAAATTGGTTTTATATAGACTTTTGGATAAGTTGATTAAAAAAAAATGTCATTTCTGAAACTGTCGGATAAACAGATTGGCTGGCATCTTGGATTGTTTCCATGCCAAAACCTAGGCTTACGCGATTACGTGATTAAATCGAAAATCACGATTATGTTTTAAATCGTGAATTTATATGATTAAAATTTAAATAATCAAATAATCGTGAATATTTTCTATTGCATAAAATATTTCAAAACCTAACCTTCAATTAACTTTTTAATGCGATCGGTCATGAAAAATGACATTTTGCTTAGTGAGTGTATGCTCATTTGCAGAGCAAGAGAAGACTATTTTTGAAAATGTATTACTGGAATGCCTGGTTCGAGAATCAAGCCAGGCATTCCAGTGATACATTTTCAAAAATAGTCTTCTCTTGCTCTGCAAATGGACTTTTCTAAACACCGTTTTCGTCATTGATATTCTTTTGTTGTTATGTCTTGGTAATTTGTATCCAAGCTGAATAATCGTGTAATCATGATTATTTTTTTAATAATCGATCGCGATCACTATTTTTGAAAATGTATTACTGGAATGCCTGGCTTGAGAAACGAGCCAGACATTCCAGTGATACATTTTCAAAAATAGTCTCCTCTTGCCCTGCAAATGGGCTTTTCTAAACACCGTTTTCGTCATTGATATTCTTTTATTGTTATGTCTTGGTAATTTGTATCCAAGCTGATTAATCGTGTAATCACGATTATTTTTTAATGATCGATCGTGATCACTCAACGCGATACGCGCACAAGCCTACCAAAAACTCAATAGAAAATTAAAATGTCTTCTCGAGAACCAATAGACAGATTTTCACCAAATTTTCTCTGAATCATCCTTTGGGCCATAGGTCACTCATAAGATCAATTTTTTGTTTCTTTTACAAAGCCTCCTAACTTAATGTTTCCTTATATCTAGACAAAAATAATGCTGGAATTTTAGAATGTTATGTCCAGCCTCGTTTCCAACTTCTATTTTTACAGCCAAATGTATTGTTTGTACATGTAGCAATCAGAACTCATGGGTTTTAGCTAACTGGTCTCCATAGCTTTACACTAATGGTCAAGTCAGCCAAAACCTGTCTCTAGCGGTCTTTGTGAAATGTTCATTTGCCCAAAGAAGACAATTTTTGACAATTTCCCACTAGAATGACTGGCTTGACACATCTTGACCATTAAAACCCTTTAACATTCATATCAGCCCAAAATGGCTTCTGCAGTCGTGTTGTAAAATGTCCATTTGCAGACCAGGAGAAAAGTATTTTTGAAAATTTTGTACTGAAATGACTGGCTCGATAAGCGAGCCAGTCATTTCAGTGGTAAAATTTTTAACATACTCTTCTCTTGGTCACCAAATGGATATTTTCTTGAACAGATTCAAGGTTTAAAGGAGAAAGTAGTTAGTGCTGTATTATTCTAATATAGCTGAGCTTGAAATTGTGCATTATGTTTATTTTTTCCACCACATCTCTGATCTTCGGGGTGGGAATTTTCATAAAACAAAAGATTGAATTTTTCTGAACTAACATCCAAGGAATTAAGATTCAGATGTTCAACTGTTTCGCATATCTAATAATGACTGCAATAAATGATTATTGATTATTGATTATTTTCTGAAGTTTCCGATCTTTTTCCGATGTCATTATCTGCTGCCGCTGAAATAGAATCGCCATGGTGACCAGCTATTGATAAGAATACTCATAGTCACTAATAATGGGACTGTTATTCTGCAGTTCACGTTCTAAATTTAACCATTATCAGATCTGTAACGGGCTATGCCTACTGATCCGTTAACCAGAGTGTAAGAGCGTGATGTAACACTATATGCGTACACTGTTGAATGGTATTATTTGCATAATCAATGTATGGAAATCCAGCTAATTCTCTGCTTCTGCCTCTCTCGGGCGGCATTGATCGTATCTTGAATACTAATCATGGACACCGAGTGGACAAATGAGGATGTTACATTGAGAATTCTGTAATCATCGTCGCTGTCAAGCTCATCCATTCAGCGCTCAGGTCACCAAGTGCTGGCTCTGTTTCCATGTTTCTCTGCATCAACTTTGCCAGTTTGCAAAGAATTTAGAAGCAATTTCTTACGAGCAGTGCTTTTCTTTGATGTCTCTTGAAATAGCATGTTTTCCACATTTAAACTTGAAATACCATTCTATTGCCATATAACATATGTAGATAACACATTTCATTCTGAATTCTTGTTAAGCTGCATTCATTGCCCTCATGAGTGAAAATATTCTTAATGACCTATACCAACACCCCACCCCACCACCATCACCCCCACACCTGACTCATTTAATCTTTCATAGCGAAACTAACTGCTGTAATGGTCTTGAGCACTGCCCATTTGTAGGCTAAGAGAAGACTGTTTTTTGAAAATTTACCACTGGGATGACTGGCTCGTTAACAGTAAGCAATTTTTGTCTCGTCTGCGAAGCAGAAAGCGAGACATAGGGATCACTAATTCCGTCGGCGGCGTCGGCGTCCGTTACTTGTGCAGTTTTGGTTACAGTTTTTTAATCAACTTATTTTTTAACACTGGCTCATCCAATCAATCTCAATGAAACTTTACAGATATACTATACAGGGATGTGATCTACATAACAACACATTTAATTTTTGGGCATTTTAACTCTTTTTTTCACGGATGTGGACTTTGATTTTTTTCATGTATTTTTCAAGTGAAGTTTTGGCCAGTAATTATCGATTGTAATGCAGCTCCTCCTAGACAATTTCAGATAGAAACAAGAAACTTTATAGATGGTTGCACATATGGACAGGGATGTGCATGACAATTTTGGAATTTTGGCATGACCCCAGGGGCAGGGGCCTGGGGGTGAGGATGTGTGGTCAAAAATTAAATTTTTCCAAAAGTTGTCATGTCGCATGTCATTTTCAAGCCAATGTTGAGTAGACACATATGGCCAGGGATGTGCATGACACATTGGAATTCTAATATCAACCCCAGGGGCAGGGATGGGGATATGGTGGGCAGAAAATAAATTTTCTCAAATGTGGTCATGTCACATATCATTTTGAAGCTTGTCATTAGTAGACTACAGTACAACAAATTACTTTGTTCTTGAGTCAATCTGAGGGCAGTTGCCAGGGGTCAAATTGGCAATCTAATTCTGTATATGTACATGGCTTGGACATTATTTTTTCACAGAATATTTAGTCATGGGCAGACTGGGTCCTGTACTACTTTTTTCACAGTTTTGGTCTTAGAAATTTTTTCATGCTTTATTTTTGGATAGTTTTTTATGGACCACTGATTTTCGACAATGGCTCACCAGATATAAACACGATTTTACAGCAGAGTTATATACTATGCAGGGGCACTATCTGCATCATTACTAATTTCAGGATCAGACTATCAACAGTTTGGTAAAATTGTCCATGTTTGATTCGTTACACTGGTTTGTTGATGCCTTACTGAATATGTGTATTACGAACCATGCCAAGTTTGCTTTGGCAATCCACACTACCATGCCTTTACAGGCGAGACATTGTACGCTTCAACGTTCTTGTGTTTATTTTCTTGTCCAAATTTAGGCATTATATGACCTGAGATCCATTTTTATTTACATTTAGTAAATGTTTTGAACAGCTTAAAATTACTTTGCCAGCAAACCGTAACAACATCTTCCTGTCAAATTATTTTGAAAATATTCAACATAGTATTTCTTTAATAGTAAAGAATTTAGTGTATCTTGTCTATTGATTTGAAACAGTTGTGAGATGATTGAGGGGTGCTAGGGGGTTTTAATGTGTTGATAGTTTTTCCCCGCGATAAAACGTCACATTTCAGATTGATTGCGACAAAACAGTGTGATTAACTGTCCCGCTGCTGCAAGTCACAGCCACCAGACAATAATTTCAATGAGCAAAAACTCCTGACTTGCTTAATATTTTGGAAACAATTTGACTGAAAGTTGTTAGAGGCTTAGCCACCAACAACTTTCAGTCAAATTGTTTTCAAAATATCAGATCCAGAGATCCCTTGGAATATGTTGTCTGCAAAACCTCAGCAGTCAGACACTTAATTGACCTTTCTATTTTTAGCTATGCCCCGCCCATCACTAGCTAAGCTCCACCCACACCTCGCCGTGTTGGGATTGATCGATCCCCAAATGCCCTAGCTATCAATTTCCTGAAAACTATACAGGGAAGCTGTTGAATATTTTGTAACTAATTAGACTGGGCGCTGTTGCTGCCATAGGCAGCAACAGCGCCCAGTCAAATTAGTTTCAAAATATTCAACAGAATATTTATTAAATAGTAAAAGCAAACAATTTGTACAACAGCCCATAGACCGTCATCAAATATGCGTTCGTGACGTACTTATCGACGTCATTCATTATGATGTCATTGTACACATCACGCAGTTCATTATGACGTCATATGATGGGTGGGTACTCTGGAAAGGTGAATTGATTGGGGTGTGGTATAGGGAAGATTCTTATCAACCATGCACATATTAGCTGACATCACAATCAAAATGTAGCTCCATCATGAAAATTGAAACGTCTGCTATACTAAAATGTAAGAATTGTATGTATTTGTCTTTGATGAATGTATAATTTAACAAACATTATGTTGAACATTTTGATAAATGCAATTTGGCTGCAAGACAGCCATATTGCTCTTCATTACTTTAACAGAATGATGGCAAATAAAATGATTAACTTTCATCATGTATAAACATATGAGGCAGAATTGGGAACAATTATTTGTTTAAAACAAGTATTATAGGATACTGTTGCGACATAGGTATCTTTGCCAAATGTATTGATAAGCAGTCTGACTCGCAGAATGACTTCCTACAAATTGTGAATCACAACTAAAACTAATTTGGCTAAAATAGGTTTCTCTTGAAAACATGCGACTGGAATGACTGGCTTTGTAATCAAGCCTGTCATTCCAGCGATAAAACTTTTAAAATAGTCTTTTCTTGGTTTGTAAATGGAAATTTCTCAAGACCAAATTCGAGCATATTTGCCTGGCTGGACCATTAGAGGATTCAAAACGAGGACTATTTCTATTTTGATAAGTAGAATAGCATGCCACTTTGTGGGACCGCAAAACCAGAGAATGCAGTTGAAGAGACGGTGTTGAATACTTTAAAACTAGTCTGATTAAAGGTAAAAACATTTCCAAAAGTCCTTTAAGAAGCTACTCCTCCTTAAAGGGGATCACAAAAGAAAATTAGATCTCAATAAAAAACACCAAAAAATAAAAGATGTTATCATAATTTATAGATTAAAAAAGAGGTTGACAAATTTTCTCAAACTCTATCATTATTAAAATTAAGCTTAAAATCGTGGATTTTAACACGCCATAAAGTTCACAGTTTGAGCTATCAATCATCAAAAACAAAGTCATATTCACGCAATGACACCTTACCACAACAATCTTTCACGCGATGTTGTCACTACGTGATGCTCAGGAGAAATTGAAGAAAATTACTTTCTGTGGAGAAATTAACTATTACGGAATTCCAAAATATGTAACTAATATATTTTATTTTATTTAAAGTATGCAAAATCATTTGATGCTTTTGTGTACTTTAATTGAAATAAAATATTGTGAATACGTGTTGTGATATGATGTCATTTCATGAATTATATTTTATTGTTGATGATTGATAGCTCAATACAGCTCATTCAGACTGCCATATGAATGAGATGCAAGAGAAACACTTGTGTTTGTTATACTGGCACTTGAATAGAAGCTGATGTCCTGCTTCATATTTGTATTAGATGCCGGTGTATAATACTCTGAAAACATGTGTGGTGTAATCTCAAGCCACGGGTTTGACAATTCACGCGATGACATCATACTGTGAGTTTTGTGCATTGTCAAAATCGGCAATTTTAACCAACGTTTTATTATTG
Organism: Chaetoderma sp. LZ-2023a; assembly: GCA_034401795.1. Lineage (NCBI taxonomy): Eukaryota > Metazoa > Mollusca > Caudofoveata > Chaetodermatida > Chaetodermatidae > Chaetoderma > Chaetoderma sp. LZ-2023a. The sequence goes on from CM067360.1 coordinate 81,512,568, forward strand.
ATAGAGTTTGTGAAATTTTGTCAAATTTATTTTTAATTCATAACATGATAAAAACTTATTTTTAGCTCACCTGTGAGCTTTTGCCATGGTGGCCATCCATCTGTCAAATCGCATCTCCTTTATGCTTTGACTGATTTCAACCAAATTTGGCTGGAAAGATCTTATTGTGGTAGGCTCCAGAACTTCTATTCAGAATTTTGATTTGTCAATCTTTGTGGCGACCATCTTGGATTTTCCGAAAATTTGCCGGAAATTATTTAAAGCGCTATACCTCCGATATAAATGGCCCGATTTCAACGAAACTTGGATGGACTAATTTTATGTTGGTAGGCTTCAACACTTCTAACGAGCATTTTGATTGGTACCGGCAGCCATCTTGTATTTTCCAAATATTTCTATTCTATAAATCAGTTAAACGCCAAAATGTTTTTGGGTGGCCATCTTTGATTTTCCGAAAAATGAGAATTTATTTAAAATGCTACTCCTCATTAACTGCTTGGACAATTTCAACCAAATTTCGTTGAAAGGATCCTATAGTGGGAGCGTCTAGAAATTCTGTTCACAATTTGATAGGTCAATGTTTTGGCAGCCGTCTTTGATTTTCGGAAAACTTTCCGGAGACGTTTGAAAATGGTACTCATTAATGAATGCCCGATTTCAACAAAACTTGAGTGGAACAATTCTATGGCAGTAGACCTTAACATATCAAACAAGAATCTTGATTGGTCAATTGTTCTGGTGGCCATCTTGAATTTTCCGAAGATTATCCATCATGTTTATTTAAATGCATATGGTTCAAAGGCTAATGGTCCAGGTGAACGTCACAGACCTTTGGGCCTCTTGTTCATGATTTATATTGAAATCTAATTATTGTTTGAAATCCCCTTTAGCCCTTTAACACTCATATCAGCCAAAAATGGCTTCTGCAGTGGTCTTCAAAAATGTCCATTTTCAGAGAAAGAGAGGACAATTTTTGAAAATTTACCACTAGAATGACTGGCTCGATAAACGAGTCAGTCATTCCAGCTGTAAACTTTCAAAAATAGTCTTCTCTTGGTCTGCAAATGAACATATCTTATGAGAAGTGTTAAACCAGCGGCAGGATTTCAAACAAACTTGGCTGAAATGACCCTATGATCATGGGCTTTTGAACTTATGTAATGAAATCTGGGCAGTGAATTTTTTCCAACAGAAATCTAGGATTTTGCGAAAAGTGAATTTCTGCATTAAGAACTACTCTTCATTAACCACTTGGTCGATTTCAGTTAAACTCGGTCCAATAGGCCTATGACTTCCAAGCATGTATATATAAATTTGATTGGTCAATATTTCTGGCGGAGAGCTTGAATTTTCCAAAAAATTTACAGAAAATAATTTAAGACTACTACTCATGAACAGTTAGCCTGATTTCAACTAAACTTGGCTGAAAGGTCAGTGGTATGTAGGCTGTATTAAATGTGGCAATTATGCTTCTGCAAGTCATGGTACATGAGCTCAGGCTTAGGTCCGCTGCCACTTAATAAATAATCGTTGACAACCAAAAATGTTCTCGCTTGTCACCATATGTTTTGTTTATTATTTTCATAAACTTTGTGTTTCTTCATTATGCCTTCAGGTGTACCTGGAAAATGTCAGCGTAGGCGCGTGCTTAAACGAGCTTCTTACTTTGGAGCATAATGACTTGCGCTACCAGATGCAGCTTCAGGCATGTCACGCTCTCATCACGGCTCTTAATCACGCCGGAGATGCTGTCGAAATCAGCAACACTGACCACCAGATACAGGTACATTGTATATACATACAATAAACAAACTATTAAAAAAATCTAAAATGAGGATATAACTAGCATTCTAATCACTTAGACCGTGTGGGTATTTAGCCCTTTAATGGTCAAATTTGGTCAAAAATGTTTAAATATTTTCTTATTAAATGTCCATTTACAGGCCAAGAGAATACTATTTTTGAAAATCTATCACTGTAATGACTGACTCGCTTATCGAGCCAGTCATCCTAATGGTAAATTTTCAAAAATTGTATTCTCTTGGCCTGTAAATGGACATTCCACTGGACCATAGTAGAGGCCATTTTTGGCCAGTTTTACCATTAAAGGGTTAAAATGTGTGAGTTTCATATATTCTTTGCAACCTTCTCAATGTTTTCTGATATTCCAAAGAAAAATTTGAAGCAAAGAATGGCTCGTAGTTGCAATTTTGATACGAGTTTTATCGGGTATGTGCTGATAAAATGCCATAACTTGATTGAAAATAAAACTGTTAAACATTGTTTACAATTAGAGGCTTACATTTTTTATCTTTATAATGAAACAAAATAATATGTTAATGATTTTATTTTGTATAAATTACTAAAAAATAGTTTAGTTGTAGTTGAATTATGAATACATCTGCCTAGTTCACCTTCTGAAGTAAAAATTTTTGTATTGCTTTATATGGAATGAAATCATATATTATTTTCATGCATTCTGGTGTGAAAGGGGCCCTTTAATTGACAGGTCAGCCAGAACTGGCAATTGCAATGGTCATAAGAAATGTCCATTTGTAGGCCAAGAGATGGTGGTCATAAGAAATGTCCATTTGTAGGCCAAGAGATGGTGGTCATAAGAAATGTCCATTTGTAGGCCAAGATATGGTGGTGAATTTTGTCTTCTTGATCTGTAAATTCAATAGCTGAGTGGGCAAAAATTAGAATCTTCTTTTCAAATCTTATCCGTTCAGGGCTTAATTTTGTCTGTCTGTTTCATTGGTGTATTGTGGCTGGTGGAAGGAAGTCTTATTATTTTGAAAATAAGGCTTCTGTTGGCTGTGCTTTCCTTAGACACCTCCAGTTTACATGTGCTAGAAAACAATGTAAAGTAAAACAAACCAATTTGGCAGTGAAAGAGTTATAGTACCTTTGTTATGTAAATACTGGCATAGGCTTACTAACTGATTCTGCAACTGGTATGCTGTATAAGCATGTATTATAAAATGAATGGAATAATAACAACATACTGGGCATGTCCGCCCGTGGTGGGCGTGTTGGTCCAGGGAAAGGGCGTCCCTTATCCTGCTCGGTTTTTGCCTATAGGCTCCATTGGGTGGAGCTGGTGTATCCAAAGACATTCGTTCTGTGTTCTCCATGAGGTGGTGTTTTCATCGTCCAGGTCTGATGAGAATACCTATGGCGGTTTGATATCAATCTGAGATGTCATTGGATTCTGAATTTAGAGGGGCGTATTTTCCCCTACATACTTATGGATGGTTATTGCCGGTTCTGCCATTTTTGGCGGTTGGGCAACTTTTTTTGGCGGTTGTGGTCAACTTCACCGGTTGTAATTGTTACCGGTTGTTTTTGGTGGCATTCAGGTCTGTGTAGACCTGGCGGCTTGCGTGTCCGAACCTACTGAGTTTAGACTCAGTGTGGACAGCGGAGGTATTGTGACTATCTCCGTTTCCTGTGGCAACGATTTGCTGGATGAATCAATTGTGAAATGATAGATGATAACAACATAGTCAGTTATATGAGCTACTCGTCGAAGGTTGTTAAGCCTGACGCTTGGTCTCGATGTGAGACCAAAAGTCTGAATGATCTGGACTGGAATTTTCTTCCCTTTTATACCCTTCCTGGGCGAGCCTGTGGATTGAGTTGATCTTGACTATATATGGGCAGAAAAGAACCAGATTGGCGGTTCCCCCGTTTGGAAATTTTTTGGGGTTTGGCGGCCTGGTCAAACATTTTACCGGTTGACCTGTTTTTGCGGCCTGTGACCGTTTTTTGGCGGTTGTGTCTTTTACCAGTTGTGCCAGTTTTGGCGGTTTGTGACCATTTTTTTTGGCGGTTGTGATAATTTTTACCGGTTGTAAGTTTTTTCCTGGTTCTGCCATTTTTGGTGGTTGAGCAACCTTTTTGGCGGTTGTGGTCATTTTCACCAGTTGTGAGTTTTTTACCCGTTTTGGTGTCCATTTTGGCGGTTGAAAAAACTTTGACGGTTCAGGACTTGTTACCGGTTGTAGGTCATTTTGGCAAAAGATTTCCAAGGGTTTTCTGAAAGTCAAGATCGTAGAGGTATTGCTCCTTTAGTGGAGATTTTTTGCCTGCTTGTATGGGTAATGATCATGAGTGGCCATCACTGTTTTTGATTCAGACTTCATGGCGTTTCGTTCCTTGAGCGGAACTCATCAGAGGCGAAGTTTTGTCAACTGGGAGTGGGCATTTTGGGTTCCACTTTGTTCTGATATGGCAACTATGGTGTGGGTGGTAGGACTGATAGACAAGGTGTGTGTGGGACGTCCTTTCCCAGTCTGGATGGTTTGGTGTATTAAATGGTGACTTATGTATCACAGTTACACAAAGTCAAAATCAAAACTGGTTAGATATTGAAGTTATGTAAATTTTTGTTTCAAAATTTGTTTTGAAAAAATAAAAATAAAATAAAATAAAGAAGCACGACAACTCTGTGAGTTATGTGTCTTTGCTGTTCTTTTATTTATGCTGAAGTCTGTTTCTACGCATTTTTGGCGACGTCATCACCATCGCCATAGACGTCACACATTGACGTCATACCCATTGTCATCACCTCGCATCCTATAAAGATGCTCTTAAATATGGCATCTCTACGTGGACTTCAGCATAAATAAAAGAACAGCAAAGACACATAGCTGTCAAACTCTACCCAAAGAGGAAGACCATATGAAGAATGGGAGACAACAGAGGACACATATGCATCACAAACATCCTCCATAATGACAGTCTTGGCCCAAACCAGTTTGTGCAAAAGAGCACATCCATCAAGCACTTTAGCTGCTGGTCCAACTGTCGCTGATGTGATTTCTGTGTCCATCTCAAGTATACATTTAGCCATATCCGCCTTATTTGCTTTCCTCATACTCCCGTCATCTTTGAACAGTGCAGGCGATACAGTTGCAAGTTCATGTGAAAACACACTTTTGTCAGGAGGGCAACCATTGACATATGACATGGACACAAATCGATGGTACAGCTCCTGTGATGACATTCAGACTTCATCACCAGATATTTTGAGGGGCTTTCGCATGGCAGCAAATGTTTTAGCTTGTTCTACCCTCTTAAACTTTACATCGCCAAATTTCTTCTCATTCAGTTTTTCTTGGGTTGTGGTCCCAATTTGTAGGGCATTATCTACATTGACGCGCTCATCAGCTACTACTCCAGTTGCAATGTTCCTGAGCTCACTATCTTGGCCAGATCTGAATGGGTTGTTCCTTAAAAGGAATTGCTTGAAGGTTTCCATGTCTTCCGAATCCTTTCTAATGTTTCCTTCCTGGATGCAGCTCTTTATGTTGTTCTGACCAGGACGCAGTAAACTTACTGGTAAGGCAACGTAGAGCATCAGTGTACATAGCAACAACATGTGCAGTGAGTAACCAAATGTTTCTTGCAGAGTCTTTGTGGGTAATATTGATGAGTCCACCCACAGTCTTCCCTGATCTCATCAGTGATTGTTCTATGGTCATATCTGACCGGGTTCCACTCCAGAATCAGGTTTTCTTCCTTCTTATCGCGAATTTTCCATTTTGTATTGGTTCTTCCAAACATTCACATAAATTCTGACAATCTTGAAGATACAACCAGCAACATTTTGCATAGTTGTTGTGACCTGGCAGCTGCTAGGAAAGGTAACATTCTCTCTATAGCCAAAAGATGTAACTTCCAGCAACCCGTTCTTTCAGCTCTAATGAAAAGCATTGTAATTTCAACCATGCCCATAAACATTAGCCATGGCTTTGCCGTTCGGTTGGATTCGTGAGATTCTTTTTTTCTAATCATTTCTTCATGCAGCTGAATCAGATCTTTATTTGCAGTTATTTCATCCAAGCAGATTTCACCAGCTAATACGGAGCTGTAGAATGTTTTCAAATGTGACCAAATGTTATCTCTTTCCACAGGTTCCTCATTAACAGTATATTGATCTTCACAACCACTACCTGGCATAGGAGTTGTTTGGAAATTGCGTTCACTGTTCTGATTTCTATCTGACATATTAACCTGATGATCATCATCATCATTGTCAATGATGTCCATACAATCTGATGCTTCATTATCAGTGTCCATACGGCAGTCTACATCTACATTCTGAACACCACTGCTCGATTGTTCTGCTAGTTCTTCTGACAAGTCAGTGTCCACAGCATCGCTAACTTCAAGCTCAAACAATAATAGATGAAGTGCTGCATTTGTTAAAAGGCATGCTCTTAGCATCTTAGTATAAGATTTGCCCTCCATCATTTTAGATAAGGAGTTTTTGGCATGCACTGTACCCCACAACTCTTCAATACCACTGTCCTCCATTAGTTTACACCCTGCACCAAGGAAAGACATAAGTAATTGGAATCCTCCCAGCCGCAATAACATGTTCTTAAATTAATTCTGAAAATCAAGCACTCAAATACAATGGTTGGTCAAAGGTAAGTGTTGCACAGCACATTCCAACTTTTATGGCCTGCTGTTTTACATATACCATAGTACTATAAACAGCTTCATCTGTTGAAGGGTTCAAAGGTACCATAGGATTGAACACCACATTTGTGCAGCAGTACTCTCCTTTACTTATGTCGGACATGAACCCCTGCCAGGTTGGTGGACTTGGTGAAAGCCTACTCGATAACAGCCACAGGGTATCCATTATTTGACATTTACGTGTGGAAATGTCTGTAGTGCTAAGAGTTCCTATCTTAACATCAGACATACATGATTTCAAAGGACGCTTATAGCATTTGATGATTGAACTGAAGTTCCCATCTTGCATTATATCTGCTGAAGAAGGATTCTGTCTAACAACTGGTTCTGGTGTACGCTCACATGAAGTCTCAGTTTGACATGCAATTATACCCATTACCTGTGTGGTATCATGCCCTGATTTGGTATCTTCATTATAGTCAGAGTTGTCAGCTACCCACTGACAGAAACCGCCCCCTTTTCTGACTTCAACTAGACCGGATATTAATGAATCCACTCGCTTTCCAACAGCTGCACTCTTTTCAAACTGCAGAATCTGAGTATACGATATACATAGACCTAAGGATGACAGAACATCAATGAGCACCCTTAATCGTGTTGTCTGCTTGATAAAGAGGCCAACTGATAACATAAGAGGTGATATGTATTATTGTTGGCCTGTTGCCTGCATGAGGATGCGGCACAATGAAGTTATCAGAAGTTGCTTCTTCATGTTGGCTGATTCACTTCTTGATTCTGAGAAAAGGTTAGCAACAAGGGTGTGGAGTGAGTCTGGAATGGACTTTTCTAATTCACTCAATTCAAATTCTGATGGACTTGGATAAGTGTCATTATCATGTTCTATATTCAAGATATCTTCTCTAATTGTTGCACCTATCAGTTTTGTCTCTTTTAGGGTTTCTTCACTGTCTCCTAGGTTGTCTGCATCAATATATGACTGATGTAAAATGTTATCTGCAGCAGCTCTGAATGTAAGTATGTTAATTTTCCCTTCATTTTGTGCAATGCATACACATTCACCAAACGGCTTCACAAGGCGACGTTTCAGATGCTTCTCTGTGTATGGCGGAACACCTTCTGGCAAATATGTTGCGAGCTGATCTCTCAGATCCTGAAGGGAGAATTGACCCTGCATTTGCTCTGTTTGTTGTAACCAGTAACACAACTTGTTGAAAGCACAATCATTAATTGTGTCACGGTTTCTAGAATTGCCACATGTTATGTCAACACAATTCTCGCACCCTGGAACACCTTTTCCTAGCATAAATAATGTCATACAAGTTCGGTGATAATGAGCCTCTACTGCACGGAGATCTCCCGCAAAATGTATTCGTGCTTTTACATTTACTGCTAGATTGTCATGGCTATTGTCACATTTTTTCATTAGTGACTCTTGGATGAGACTTCTTTTTTCTTTGCTTGATACAATCTCCACACTAGATATCTGAGATGCTCGGTCTGGATGGCGCTGGACATCATCAAAGTCAAGTTCCTTTGTACATATCAAGCAATGTGTTGGGTAATCAAAATGCTTGCTTTTCGTTTTCAAACGTAGTGTAACACCAGAACAATCTGGATCACTGGAAGTTCTCTTTGGTTGTTTTCCTTTTGAATAATTTTTATAGCAATTTTCATGAACATAGTTCTTCTCAGTGGAAGATGTTTTCAAATGTATGTCATCACCTCGTTTCAATGAAACTTCATTTAGGGTTTGTGTCCCTTTAGCACCAAGTTCTCTGCCATTGACATGTATCTGTACATCTACATCGCAAATGATACAGGGCGTGTTCAGCCCGGCCATCGCTGTTTAGCCCGCACAAGCTTCACATTCAAATTAGCAAGCCAAAACGGGTGAATAGAAAATAACACACAGGCTATAAGATCAACAATGCGAGAATGAAAAGAAATCAAAGGTCATACAGTGTAAATCGTGAAGTTGGAGAAAGTACGAGCATGAAAAAAGAACGAGTGCAATCTGTGCTTGATCCGAGTTTTACTTCGTCTCGCAACGAGACAGCACGGACAATAATACCGAAATATATCAAACATGCAATATAAACACGAGGGAAAGGAAAGGGATATTAAATCAGGCGCAACCTGGGGTTCATATGGCATATATTCAACTTTTACTATGTCTAATAAGCAGACGACAAGCAAATTCAACCGTATAAAATATGTGGTTTATATAATTTACTTAAATTGCCGATTTCTAAAATTACCCCAGAACCTATATTTCTCAAACAATACGTATTTAACAATATGCTAAAAAGGGTGCAGAAAGTTATCCACTGTGACCTTGGCATTTGACCGTTTGACTCCAAATTTTGGAGACATGAATATGACTATGTGGACAACAATCAAGCAATGATTCATCGAGGTATTCCCAGTGAGACGTGAGTAAGCAAATTTTGAAAAATGCTGCCGAAAATGTTTCAAAAACAGGTTTTAGGTCGCCTTGACCGTTGACCTTTTCACAAAAGTTTTGGGCTATATGTTCGGAACCTAACTGCTAACCTGCCACCCAAATTTGGTTAAGATACTACCAGTAGAACCAGTGTTATTAAAAGAATAGCTTATGAACCAACAAAAATCTGTTTTTAGAGGTCACCTCTTTGACCTTGAAATAACCTACTTTCCCCATGTGGGAATCGTGGGGAATTTTTTCTGCAGACACTATGGTATATATAGGCAACTTTGAAACATAAATTTGCCTGTTACTTAAAATGTCCGGGTTCGACCAAAATCATGTCAATTCTTACTGGACTAGAAGTAAATTAAAAAAAATAGTCTTCTCTTGGTCTTCAAATAGATATTTTTTATGAGAGAATTTAATTTTTAAAAACATATTCGAGGGTTAAAGGGTTAAAATTATTCAATGACTTTTAGAGTGTGGGAACAGCCTGGTCTCAATGTTTTCAAAAAGGTCTACTCGGGTATGTTTTCGATCAATATAGCTAAAATGTGTCGGATAGATGTATTTAGATATTTCTTATATTAGTAGAGGGAGCCATATCTCAGTAGGTTATGCTCATTTCTAGCTAAGCTCAACCCAGACTTCCCCATGTTGGGATCGATCGAACCCTGAATTCCCAGCATCCCATTATTATATTTTTTATATTTAGAAGCTAATTTGATTGGATGGTGTTGCTGCATATGGCAGCAACAGCACCCCGCCCAGTCAAATTGATTTCAAAATATTCTACGCAATGTTGATTAAATAGTAATGACATACAATTCGTACACTTGACGGTAATGACGTACTGTTAAATGTTCATGATTTACCTAGATATGTCATTCATTGCGCATTTTGATTGCGACATCAGCCTACATGTTACGCAATTGATTATGATGTCATATACTTGAGTGACAGAGTGGGTCTATCTATTGTAACATATGAGCGCAATAAGGTATAAAGGTAGCTATGTGAAAAGTAGAATAACCAAATGTGATGGACAAGTACAGTCCTTATTGAATTCACAGTTTTAATTGATATTAATTAGCCACCATTTTAATCATCAGAAATCGTCCATTTTATACATGAATACTTGACTGACATTCCTTTATTCATCTAGTATGTAAATCCTGCTTATGAGCGTCTAACTGGTTATTCGTCAGAAGAAATCCTGGGTAAAGATAGCAGGGCGCTACCACAGAATGACAAAAATAGACCGGAGGTGTATGAAAATGTCCGAACTCAAATCAAGAAAGGAAAGGTGAGACGAATGAGGCCTACCCTATTTCACTGTATGTATATTTAATGATGATACGATACGTGGGTCTTAGGATGTAGAATTTGTTTGAGTGTAACTTTTGTGACCATTTCTGTCACTTTCAAAAATGTCCATATTGTCCGGACATGTCCGAGAATTGTCTTCGATGACTGGTAAATGTGATGTCCAGTCGGACAGCAATGTATGTATTTTGTTAAATCTTTGTGAATAAAAACCCAGCAAATGTATCCAAATTTCAGCAGTTTGTGTAAATAAAAAAAAATTTGCAAGTTAAATAACGTATTTGAAAGGCAATTTTGCAATAACTTCGCGGAAATACCATCCAAATTACGTCACTTCCTTGTATGATACAACTATCAACGGAAAAAAGTTATTTTAATGGGGACCAAATATGTGGATCAGATTGAATGTATAATACTCGGTTACCATCACAAAATGATTATATCACGGAATATAGTACATTCCGAGTTCCCGAGTCCAGTATATTAGGTCCGTAAAATGCAGACGATTCTACCGAGTATTAATCAGCTTCCGCAATAGGACGAGTTTACGCCATCACTCTCATAGCTACTCGAAGCTTCCTTCCTATATATGTGGATTAAGCGAATCTACCCGGGTACTAATATTAGCATCATCACGCTACTCGAGTAATGACCTAAATTCGTCATACAAAGGGAGACAATAAGCGGTAGCTGATAAATCCCGGGATTTCTATTTTATTTTGACATTTTATGTCAAAATTTGGATTAATTTTGATGAAATAAACAATGTTTATTAAAGTATGCACAATATTTAGGTGGTCCCAATTAATAATTTCACTCCTGCGAAGATTGATATAAGATATACATTAAGCATAGGCATAAGATGGTAAGATTTTCTAACGTGAAATGTGTTCTTTTTTGTGCTATTTTTTTTTCTTTTTTTTTTTTTTTTCATTTTTTCATAAAATATACCTAATAGAAGTGGCCCCCCCCCCACCCCCCTATTTACTCTGAGCTATCGAATTAGAAAATTTACAGCCGTTGTCCTATTAGAAGCCGCTGTATTACATCATGCATTTTCTCTGCTGCCCCCCACGCCTTACAAAATGTTATGACCGGCTGGGAAAATTTTGTTTCTGAAGCCCTTATATATATATATACATATATATATATATATATATATATATATATATATATATATATATATATATATATATATATATATATATATTGTGATTTGATAAAAATCACGATTTTATTCTGATGCTAATTTATCTTTAAAAAGTGCTGAATAATTATGGCGAGATGTGAATATTTTTAATGACTGACTTGAAGCTGCTGCTACCTAAATGTGGGTTCACACTTCCAATATTCCTTAATATATGTGAGAGTGAGCTAACTCATCTCCTTGTTAGTGATTCTTGTGATTCTTCATTTACAGCCATTTTTCTGTTCATTTTAGCCATGGTCAGGTGCTTTTTATGTTCGACGAAAAACGGGAGAACATGCCACCCATCATTGCCATATCATGCCAGTTCTAGGAAATGGGAGGTAACGCCGTCACAATTTACATCTAAGTTATTTTGAGAATAGATGCGAGCATTTATCTTTTTTATAGTATAAACTAGATATGACACTGGTATGTTTGTTTCCTGCCCTTAACACTTAAATCCATCAAATTCATTAAGAAAATTTAGATTTTCTCACAGAGAATGTCCATTTGCAGTCCACGAAGACTATTTTTGAAAATTAACCGCTGGAATGACTGGCTCAGTTTTCAAGTCAGGCATTCCAGTTATAAATTTTTTTAAATTGCCTTCTGATCTGTGAACCGACATTTCTCAAAACCGCTGCAGAGGCCGTTTTTGACAGGCTTGAGTGTTAAAAGGTTAATTACTGAAGTGAACTGGGTAGCTATGTTCAGTGTGTGAGAGAAATAGACAGGGAGGGAGTGGTGTGGTTGTTAGTGTTCTGCTTCCTTGGTTGTTTTTGGTAATTAGTCTGAAACTGACAAACGTATAGGTCAATGGTATAAATTAAGCATGAATGACGTGTTCGCAGTGTGTGCATTGCTTCAAGAAAGAAAGAAACTAAATTTTCAACCGCCTTTCCTGCTGAAGCCAAAAGTAAATATTTTCTAGATACAAAGAAAGGAAAGCGTGTTAATATATTGCGAATGATATAGCTTAGCTGTCCTCGCTACTGCAAGCCGGCAGACAATAATTTGAATGCGGAAAATCTCTTGACTTGCTGAATGTTTAGAATACAATTTGACTGAAAGTTGTTGGTGGCTTAGCCACCAACAACTTTCAGTCAAATTGTATTCAAAATATTTAGATGGTCCAGAGATATAACCCCTGGAATGTGTCATCAGCAACAATTTAATGTGTTGTTATGTAGCCCCACCTTTTAACAACTGGATCTCAAAATAATGACCCCATGCTACTGAGAATGGTCTAATATATAGTGAAGTTTATAAAATTTGTCTGTACAGACACTAAAGTTGGCCTGAAGCAATAACTTTAGGAAACACTTAGAAAAATTTAGTGACGATAGTCTTCTTCGTAGCCACAATTTTAGTTCGATATTTGTAGCCGCCGGTATTTGGGATTTTATTGTCAAAATACATGTTTTGTTACTCACACATCGCTCCGAAGCATGTTATTACATGCACAATAGACATTAACCCTTTAATTCCTGCTAAGTGCATGTCCATTTGCAGGCCAAGACTGAAAAAGTCATTTTGCCTGACTTGCCCATGATATGGGTCAATGTGCTCAAACCTCTCTCATTGGCACAAGTTACAGTACAGATAATAAATATGTTTGATTGTAGTAGTTACTTACAAATGTTATGTGGAATATTTTGAACAATATTGGCTTGGAATATGGTGCAATGTCTTCCAATCCAATTATGTTCAAAGTATTCAACAGTACGTTTTATTATGTCCCCGCTTGCAGGTCTATATAGTAATCGCTTTGTCCATGCGTGATTTCGTCCGTGCATGTGTCAATCCCCGATTTTTTGTCTGTACCATATTTTTAAGGGTTTTTCACGTATAGTAACCAAACTTTGTGTATGGATGCATCATAGCCTAGACGTGGACCAATCAAATTTTAGCATGTTTGGCTGCCATATTCAATTTTATTGATGGATTTTGAAGCCAAGATTGGTTTTCTTAACTCGGCTTACTTGTCAGTCAGCTGTCGTATAGCGATGACCCGTCCATCATCTGTCTGTCCGTCACCAACAACGGTGGCTCATTTTGTTATTTCTTGACGGATTGACACCAAACTTGGTCACAATGTTAATGTCGGCATCTAACATCTGTGTTATGAAACTGATAGGACGTCAAATGCCAGAGTTATCACCCCTTAAATATTTGCAGTCTCACTTTCATAGCGGAAATACAGGTTTTTTTGTACCCACTGTCCACTGATTTATCACCATCTCAGATTTTATTGCCAAAGTAGATTAAACTCCAATTAACAGATTAACCTTTCCATCACTGCCTAAATATTTAAGACATGTATTATGTGCTCTGACATCTATGCTCTTAAAAATATTTTGAAATGTATTTGATTGTTGTTGCTGCCTTAGGCAGAAATGAAAGTTGTTGCTGCCTTTCAGTCAAAATATTTTCTAAATTAACTCCAGCTCACCCTATCCTGGCTCCTAACTTGGTGATTCAGCCAGATGCGCATGTGTTAAATGGATTGTGTGGTAGTGGGGAATAACCTGCTATAAAGACCACCTACCTGCCTTTAGAGACCATTTTCTTCAATTGTATTTAAACCTCTAGTAACCGTCTGACTGTTGAGTTTTTGCAGACAACATTTTCCAAAGGTTATATCTCTGAACCTGATAAATATTTTGAAAACAATTGGACTGAAAGTTGTTGGTGGCTAAGCTGCCATCAACTCGGTCGAATTGTTTTCAAAATATTCAACAAGTCAAGAGCTTTTGAAAATTGAAATTATTGGCTGCACTGGCTTGCAGCAGTGAGACAGTTAAGAAACCAGCTGTTGTTAGCACTGATATCATCTATTTTCGCTTAAACATTGTTCAGAATCACTAATGCAAAAAAAACAGTCCAGAGATTGGTGTCAATATCTCGAAAACTAAACCATTTGACTGAGTCATTGGAAGTGACACCGATGGATGTAAAACTTAAGTAAGATTAGTTGAAATGCCAATGTTCCAGGTGAGCGATACAGGCCCATTGGGCCTCTTTGTTTGTAGCCAGTAACCAAACCAAAGGTTATTAGTCTTGTGTCGCATATCAAAAGTTGGTCAGCCTGACCTACTTTTCATGGTTTACTGAGCATGATAGACAGACAATTCTTGTCTCGGCTTTCATTTGAGTCTTTTGTATACATTAACCAATCTTGGTATATGGATGCAATCTACTTGTAACTAGTATCGAGTCATGGTTAATGCACTGCATCACTAAAACTATTTTTATTTAGGAAGCATGTTAATCTAGTTCTGCACTGTACTCTGACAGACACCAAAATGTACTCACTTATTGACTTGTGAGCGCTTAATCCTTTGATTAAGTCGGCCAAACTGCCGTGGTGTTTAGTAATGTTCTTCAGGAAATTTTAGTAGGATGTTAGTCTTGGCATCCTGAAGAGACCTAGATTTGTGGTCAAAATGGCAGTGTTATCAAAGATGGGTGTAGGGTGGGCATGTGACACTCAGAATATTTGATGATATTATAATGGACCGTTCCATTTTTATGTGCCCGCGCAAAGCAGGGTCGTATTATTTGATGGTGCTCGCGGTCCATCCATCCGTCCGTCTGATTTCTTGTCCGAACCAGATCTCGAAGAGTTTTGAACCTACACTCACAATTTATTTTCAGCAGATGTGTTAGGGATGGACGAAGTCTCATGATTTCATTTCGGCAAAATCTGCCCATATTTGCAAGAGTTCTCTCCCTTGAAAAGCTCAAATTTGTCAAAATTTTCTTGTCCGATCCAGATCTCGAAGAGTTTAGAACCTACCTTCACAATTTTTTTTTCAGCAGCTGTTTTAGAGATAGACGAAGTGTCAATTTAGTTTCGGCAAAACCGCTCATATTTGCCAGCGTATCTCCCTTGAAAGATAAAAATTCATCAAAATTGTCTTGTTATCTATGCCCAGGCCATCTCTCGCTAAGTTCCACCCACACCTGACTCATGTTGTGATCGATCGATCGATCTCTGACCTACCTGACTATCAATTTCCAGAAAACTATACAGGTAGACTGTTGAATATTTTGAAACTAATTTGACTGTGTAGTGCTCAGTCAAATTAGTTTCAAAATATTCAGCAGCATGTTTACTAAATAGTAGAGACATACAATTCTTACGTGTCGGACTATTAAGTGTTAAAGATGGCCTGGCCTAATAGAATCATTTATGATGTAATGATTATGACATCATCCTACAAGCCTAGTTGATTATTACGTCAGGTTATGGATGGATACTCTGGAAAGGTGAATTATGTAGCAGACTTAGCCACGACTAGCACAGATGTTAATCTTGTACATGTTGTATTTTGTTTCAGTTGTATAAATCACTATGTATATATAAACTGTGTGGCTCCCGAGATGCTGCATCATATAGAGAAGATAAAGGATGGTGATATACATTTGAATCAAATTGCTAATGGTAAGTTTAACACTTTCACCGATAAATTCCCCGTATCTTGGCAAACACACACTTAATATTTTCAGACAGACAGACAGATACCACCGTTTCAATATCCCCTCCTGTCCTACTAAGTGAAGCGGAGAATGACTTGACATAGTGATTCAAATAGCGTGCAGTGTCCAGCATGCACCAAGATTTAGGTAAATAAAGTTTTTCAGTGGACGTTTGGTTCATCAAGGACTTATCCGATATTTAATAAAACTGTACAAATTTGATCTATGTCATCATTGCATCCAGTCTCTCATAAAGAAAATAATTTTCAAATTGATTCTATATTTATATACATATTCTATATTTGCTATATTTTTCCATGGTTTGGACTTTGTTAGTTTTACAACGAACCTTAAAAGCTTATCAGATCTCAATAAAACTTTACAGGCTTGTTCTATATCATCATTGCATTCAGTTTCCATTTTAATGAAAATGATTTTCAACCTTTTTCCATACTTTAATGTGGTTTGGAGTTTATTTCTGGTAACTAGTAATTAGTATTTTAAGCTGAGAATTAGAAGAATGTTAGTCTTCGATAAACATTTTAGCGGCTTATGCTATTTTAAGGTATCCTTAATTCGTGACACAACTATACACCTGTGCAAAAGTTAAGCACCACCCTATTTTTACGCACATGCGAGGGTATATTCATGTGCTATGAAGAAAGCAATAGCATAAACATTTATGTACCCATCCATCTTAGTGCAAGAGGTAATAATGCAACTAGAGGAATGCTGATTATGATGGTGGGGAAACACTGTATGTTTTTGTTTGAACTTGAAAACGAGGCCTGAATATGGTTACGTTGACACAACTGACAACTATTGCCCTACAGTTGACACATGTGGCTAGATTGTCATTAATGGTGTCTGAAAACGAAGTTTAACATCTGTGCACGAGTTTGAGACTGTCATTATTAATACCGGGTATATCCACCTTGTGCCTGGATGACGGCCTGGACACGACGTCTCATGCTGGTCACCAGCCGACTGATACGCCATTGTGGTATTCGTTGCCATTCAAGATGGAGTGCGTCTGTTAATTCCTGTAGGTTCTGCACAGGAGGATCCCTCCTTCTCACCATGTTTCCCAGAATGTCCCAGATATGCTCAATAGGGTTCATGTCAGGGCTCCTTGCTGGCCATGGTAGGGTTTCGATGGCATTCTGGCGGAGGTATTAATGCACAGCTCTAGCACGATGTGGTCGGGCGTTGTCATCCATGAATATAGGGTGGGTTCCAGGTGCATGATTTACAAAATGAGGGACCACAACTCTATCCAGTATGGAATCTTGATATCTTTGTCCATTTAGTGTTCCAGGTACAGTCAACAGATCCAGCTTACAATCAAATGAGATGCACCCCCATATCATAACGGAACCTCCACCAAATGGAACTTCTTCCATGATGTTACGTTGGTCGTACGCCGTGCGTCTGGACCTCCATACACGAGTTCGACCATCTGTGGCATGAAGCAGGAACCGACTTTCATCGGACCAGTGTACCCGTCTCCAGGATCTCATGTTCCAGTGTCTTCTTTCGCTGCACCACCTCAGACGCTCCTCTTTGTGGTGTGCAGTGAGGAGAGGACGTCTGACAGGTCTCCTAGCTTTCATGCCAGCAGCATACAGTCTCCTTTTGACGGTAGACATTGACACTCTATTGCGCGTTTCCCATTGCTGGCTGAGCACTCTGCTGTTGGTGAATGGAGATCTCCTAACAAGGCGTACTAGGGCTCGATCATCACGGGCAGTAGTCTTCTTCGGTCTTCCAGATCTAGGCCTGTCCTTCACCTCGTTAGTTTGCCCATGTTTTGCAATCAAACGACTGATTACAGTATGGTTAATGTTCAGCTGTCTGCCAATCTCTCTGCATGACATACCAGTGGTATGCATGCCTATGATTTGCCATTTCACACGATCACTTAACCTTCGTCTTGCCATAGCGGTTCACAATCAAGAGCTAATTCTCTCTGTACAAATAAACCACGGTCATGAACACAAAATTCCTAATCTTGTCGCCTAAATCTGTATGTAATGTTCTACACCTCAAACTGGACTTTTACATAACTGAACACGTGTGCTGTTTCCCGCCACGCACGGACATCAAGCGGCATGAAGTCATGCATGCATGTGCATTTCGTACTTGGAATTATGTCAGCTAACGCGTGGACAAAAAGTATGGCAGCCTAGTTGTACCATCATGTTTCTACGTTCTATTGTTTTTGCTGGTGCTTAACTTTTGCACAGGTGTATACATTTGATGAGTGTTATGTAGAAAAACAAAAAGGATCAACACGTAGGATGCAGTCCGTCTAGCTTTCCAAATGCATGGGGATAAGTATTCAACAGAATATTTATTAAATTTGAATTGATTTTTCGTTTTTAATCATATTCACAACTAAGATTTCTTGTTCCCAAAATGTTCTTATAAATATGCAAATATCAGCTTTAACCTACAGTATGGCTCAGAAATAACTTAACACATACTGTTGAATATTTTGAACATAATTGTTCTTAGGCAAAAAATTGAAAAAAAGTTGTTGCCTAAGGCAAAAATTGCCTTAGGCAACAATGTCTTCCAATCCAATTATGTTCAAAATATTCAACAAAACATTTCTTAGATCGTGTTCAGAGTTGCACTAAAAATTTTCTGTTTTTGTTTTGGAAACCTTTTATATTATTTCTGACCTGTACTGTAGAGTAGTAGCATTCCCTTTTCCTGAATTCCATTGACTTTGACATGACAACTGGTGGGTGTTCAATTTTGGAAACGCTGTTTTTCTCTTGTTTCTATCTATGACGGCAGTAGATTTCAGCAACATTGTTAGCTAATAATGGATGGAGCCTATATGTCACCCAAATATATCTCATGCCCTAATCAAAATATGTGTTAGCTGACATCACGAATCAAACTGGAGCATGCAGTCAATGGCACACCATTGCAAATCCCCATGCTTTTATCAATTTCAACTTTGCAGTGCACACCCCCTTCCCACACACACCCTCAGACATGACCAGAGGGAGTGGGTGGGCAGAAATTAATTTAAACATTACCTCTCAATCATAGGGAATTTACATACCAAATTTGTTTGAATTCTGCCAACTTTGTCATTCTGCCCCCACCGTAGGGAAGAGCATTTTGGTTGAATTCCATCAAATGTTTTGAGAAGAGATAACCAGATGAATAGATGGACAGACAGAGGTGATTGCCATAGATGATGTCACAGGGCCACATTAACCACCCCCCCCCCCCCCCCCCCACTCAGTCCGCTTATGTATACACCTGTGCAAAAGTTAAGCACCAGCAAAAACAATAGAACGTAGAAACATGATGGTACAACTAGGCTGCCATACTTTTTGTCCCCGCGTTAGCTGACATAATTCCAAGTACGAAATGCACATGCATGCATGACTTCACGCCGCTTGATGTCCGTGCGTGGCGGGAAACAGCACACGTGTTCAGTTATGTAAAAGTCCAGTTTGAGGTGTAGAACATTACATACAGATTTAGGCGACAAGATTAGGAATTTTGTGTTCGTGACCGTGGTTTATTTGTACAGAAAGAATTAGCTCTTGATTGTGAACCGCTATGGCAAGACGAAGGTTAAGTGATCGTGTGAAATGGCAAATCATAGGCATGCATACCACTGGTATGTCATGCAGAGAGATTGGCAGACAGCTGAACATTAACCATACTGTAATCAGTCGTTTGATTGCAAAACATGGGCAAACTAACGAGGTGAAGGACAGGACTAGATCTGGAAGACCGAAGAAGACTACTGCCCGTGATGATCGAGCCCTAGTACGCCTTGTTAGGAGATCTCCATTCACCAACAGCAGAGTGCTCAGCCAGCAATGGGAAACGCGCAATAGAGTGTCAATGTCTACCGTCAAAAGGAGACTGTATGCTGCTGGCATGAAAGCTAGGAGACCTGTCAGACGTCCTCTCCTCACTACACACCACAAAGAGGAGCGTCTGAGGTGGTGCAACGAAAGAAGACACTGGAACATGAGATCCTGGAGACGGGTACACTGGTCCGATGAAAGTCGGTTCCTGCTTCATGCCACAGATGGTCGAACTCGTGTATGGAGGTCCAGATGCACGGCGTACGACCAACGTAACATCATGGAAGAAGTTCCATTTGGTGGAGGTTCCGTTATGATATGGGGGTGCATCTCATTTGATTGTAAGCTGGATCTGTTGACTGTACCTGGAATACTAAATGGACAAAGATATCAAGATTCCATACTGGATAGAGTTGTGGTCCCTCATTTTGTAAATCATGCACCTGGAACCCACCCTATATTCATGGATGACAACGCCCGACCACATCGTGCTAGAGCTGTGCATGAATACCTCCGCCAGAATGCCATCGAAACCCTACCATGGCCAGCAAGGAGCCCTGACATGAACCCTATTGAGCATATCTGGGACATTCTGGGAAACATGGTGAGAAGGAGGGATCCTCCTGTGCAGAACCTACAGGAATTAACAGACGCACTCCATCTTGAATGGCAACGAATACCACAATGGCGTATCAGTCGGTTGGTGACCAGCATGAGACGTCGTGTCCAGGCCGTCATCCAGGCACAAGGTGGATATACCCGGTATTAATAATGACAGTCTCAAACTCGTGCACAGATGTTAAACTTCGTTTTCAGACACCATTAATGACAATCTAGCCACGTGTGTCAACTGTAGGGCAATAGTTGTCAGTTGTGTCAACGTAACCATATTCAGGCCTCGTTTTCAAGTTCAAACAAAAACATAAAGTGTTTCCCCACCATCATAATCAGCATTCCTCTAGTTGCATTATTACCTCTTGCACTAAGATGGATGGGTACATAAATGTTTATGCTATTGCTTTCTTCATAGCACATGAATATACCCTCGCATGTGCGTAAAAATAGGGTGGTGCTTAACTTTTGCACAGGTGTATATTATGTATAAATTGTCCATATACAACATGAAATAAGCTTGCTGATTTCCACCATTTTCGCCAGTTTTTCTATTTAATAGCATGTTCCACGATTATTAACTTTATAAATTTGTTGATTTAGTCACCGACAATTTGCATCACTCAGAAAGATACCGTGACATTCATTTCCGAAATGGCGGGAAAATTCTTTTAAAAAATCGGTGCCATCGCTGTGTCATGTGTAGCACAAGTTTGCAATTTTTTAGGTGGCGCGCTGTTCAGATATAATTAGCCTAATTGGTCATTACTGGATAATTATATCTGATCATATATTTGAAAATACCAATAGAATATCCTAATAAATGCATATAGACACCGCATGTTTCTGAGACCACATACAAAATTCCAAAATTGTGCTGCACTCATTCTGCCATTGGTTAATTTTGTGCAATTTAGAATAAAAGAAATAGTAAAATTGCACCTCAGTTGGCTTCTCAGAGCATCTAAATTTTTTAATCTTCCGGGGGAGGACCCCTGAACCCCCACCCTGACTCTCCCCATAGGTACCTCCCACCCCTACCATTCCGTCAAAACCAATGGGGATAATGACATACGTCCGTTATGAAAGTGGTAATAATCTCTCATGAAAGTGTCTAAATTCTATTTTGTTTCTGACTCCAGAAAATGTTAATTTCAACATAACCCTTTAAACAGTCATATCAACCAAAAACTGCTTCTGCAGTCGTCTTGAGAAATGTCAATTTTTGGACCAAGAAAAGACAGTCATCTCCCAGTGGTAAATTTTCAAAAATAGTATTTTCTTGGTCTACAAATGGACAATGTCGCACGATCTGAGATTTGATGACGGTCTATATGGAACCCTTTGTGACGTAATGATTGTGACATCATCATACATGCGCTGATCTGATTATGACTTCATACTAGGTCAGATGATGGATTGTTACTCTGGAAAGGTGAATTCTGGCTATCATTCATGCTCAGAAACAAATAGAGACTCGGGATAGAGTGAAACTGACCTTTAATGATGTAAAATATTTTGATTGTTATAGGAGGGGAGAGGAATGGAGAGGGAGGCAATATGTGAACGTTTCATTAGATGAGATATTGATGTGGGTGGAAGAGATAGTTCTTTAGAGTTGGTTCACAATCAGTAACCTGAGAGACCTGTATTTAATCATGTGATGTTCTGTTTGTTTATGTAATAGGTAGTGTACATATACCCAATATTGCGAGTAAACGACGGGATTCCATTGCCCGGATACACTCTATGACGATAGAAGCGCCAATTACTAAGGTAATGCATATGACAAAATGTATGAATATTCTTTTTAACTTTCATTAATCTTTTCGCCAATGAATGTATGTCATTATGAATTAGCATTCACAAGTCTGTATTCACCTACATTAGATGGATATTTTGTCACCTCTTTGTGAATACAATGTAGTCGGGTCCTCTAAATATGTGCAGGTATTTAGGCGTGTGCATAAGATCCATCAAGATAACAACTGACGAGGCAGTACAAGATTTTGATTTTATCTGTTTGCTCCAAATATGCAAGCAAATGATCACTAAATACAAAGGCATGCCTCGATCATCTTTTCAGTAACTCACTTGTATTAACAGTTGAACACTCATATCAGCCAAACACGGCTTTTACAGTTGTCTTGAGAAATATTAATGTGGGAATTCAGGGTTTGATCGATCCCAACACAGGGGAAAGCATGGGTGGAGCTTAGCTAGAAATGGGCGGAGCATAATGAGAATGACTCCCTCTATTAATATAAGAAATATCTAAGTACATCTATCTGCCACATTTTAGCTATGTTGATCGAAAACATACCAAAGTAGAATTTTTTGAAAACCTCAAGAACAGGCTGTTCCCACATTCTAAGTCATTAAATAATTTTAACCCTTTAACCCTCAAATTTGTTTTAAAAAATTAAATCTCATAAAAGTGTCTCTTTGAAGACCAATAAAAGACTATTTTAGAAAATGTATCACTAGAATGACTGGCTTAATAACGGAACCAGACATTCCAGTGGTAAATTTAAAAAAAATAGTCTTCTATTTATACAAATGGACATTTTTTATGAGCAAATTAAAATTTTCTTGAACAAGTTCAAGGGTTAAAATGTTAAGATTGAGACACTGGTTTTCAGTGGTTAAGAATTAAATTCCTAATGGTTGAAAGATGTAGCATCCCGTGCCATAGGCCTAAAAGCCCATTGATTGTTCTGAGAACAATTTGATAACGTTGTTGTTGCTTTAGTCAGCTACAACAGTCAATCAAATTGCTCTATATTTCTTCATGTTTTACTACATTGAAAGCGAACTGAACAATAATCTTCTTTAGCATAATGGGAATGGTTTTATATTGCGCAACAGCGAAGACAATAGAATTCCAAATATTGGTGAGTTCAAGCATCAAAGTAAAATGGCACTTGGGAGAAGACAATCGCCACTCAATTTTTATGGTGATTTCTTTCTAGTCTTAGTGTGTCAGGATAAGTTTAATTGTCTGCAATGTTCTTAACCTTTTAATCCTTAAATTTGTTCCAAAAAATGTCAATCTTGTTATAGAAAATGTCCATTTGCAGACCAAGAGAAGACTATTTTTTAAAAGTTACCAGTGAAATGACTGGCTCGGTTATCGAGCCAGTCATTCCAGTGATAAATTAAAAAAAAAATGGTCTTCTCTTGGTCTGCAAATGGACATTTCTCAAGATCACTGCAGACGCCATTTTCTGCTGATATGAGTGTTAAATGGTTAATATATGTCAATATTGCCAGACAGGAGAATGATTGAAAATATATCAGGGAATGCCTGGCTCTATAACACACTCACTGTGGCCACTCCACTGTCTTTATTGTTGTTTTTATTTGTCTAGCCTCGACCATTTCACTGACAATCCCTGAAAAAGTCAATTCTGTACAACTAGATGACGTGTAAGATAACGTCATAATCATGACATCACGAATGACTTGAATTAGGCTGTCTCAAATGCTTAATAGTCTGACATTTTGTACGAATTGTATGGCTTTTCTACTTGATAAACATTGTGTCGAATATTTTGAAACTAGTTTTACTGGGCGCTGTTGCTGCCAGCAATCGCACCCAGTCAAATTACTTTCAAAATATTCAACAGCTTATACGTATAGTTTTATAGAAATTTATAGTCTAGTACAGGGATAGATCTATTCCAACACAGGCAAGGTGTGGATGGAGATTAACTAGAGATGGGGTGGGGCATAGCTAACTTGTTAATTTGTGTACTCAGGTGATTAATATAATCAATGCGGCTCAGGAAGATAGTCCTGTCACAGTGGCCCAAGCCCTCGACAGGGTGCTCGAAATTCTCCGAACTAGTGAACTCTACTCGCCCTACCTCATGGCTCAACAGATACGTGATCAGGATCAGATGACCTCTGACCTCTTAGGAGGACTTATGTCAGTAAGTGACGACAAATAGTCGCTGGCAGGTATATGCATTATTTATGTGGGTGAATGGTTATGCTTATATGCCTGCATTCCTAGATATCTGCACACGATGAATGGGTGTTACATCGCAGATTATTATAATTACTCCGGATCTTTTTTACTTATTCTTCCTTCAAAAGTTTGGACCGCATCTCCTCCTAGAGTTTTCATTCGATCAACTCCAATCTTGGTCAACTTCTAGTACCCATATGGGAATTGATGGCTATTGCTTTTATTTTGGATCCACCCAATAGTTTTCGAGCTACCCACCTTTGAGTGGGCAAAAAGTCCCATAGGAAATGTATAGGGAATGTCAAAATTGATCTTTGAAATGATACTACAGCTTTTAAAAATTGCCGCCAGACCTTTGACCCCACAATGCATGGAAAAAAGTCCCATAGGAAATGTATGTGGATTCCAAATGAATGTTTGAAGTGCCACTACACCTAGAGTTGTTATTACACCACAAAAACATCCATTACCGTTCCATCACTACTTGCTAAATCAATTATCTGCATTTAGCTACCAGAAATTTTTTTTTTTTGCTTGCATACACTCCTCCCCATGCCTATTCCTATAAATATGGACCCTCAACCAGGCTACTGGTTAGGTCCATCTCCAGTATATTAACTGATATAGACTGGCACCAGTCTGTACTCACTCCGTATTGACGCCTGTCGCTAAGCGCGCTTGCGCATGCACACTGGAGCCCAAATAGGAAACAGATTCGCTTTTCAATTATTCTGCAAGCAGAATAACTGCACAAATATTATTAAATAAGTTTTTATAGCTTTGTGCTGTGTCAGCTTACTATTGAAGGACTTCCACACGCTAAGATATGCCTAATATGAAGTCTGTCCTTCCAAAATTATGTTTTTGGAAGTTTTTCATGGTTATATTGAACTTTATGACTATGTATATAAATGTTACCGGTTTTCGTGGGTTTCATTTTGTGGTAACAACTTTAATATGCCTAAGTCATCATCATCTAAAAACACTCTACTACTCCAGTGAGCCCTTAATCACTTTCAGTTAAAAGAAAAAATAGTGCTTTGCAAGGTATTACATTTATTTCCCTATAATAGATTGTTTTCTTGTCTTTAGGGACTTTTGAATTTGAACTTTTCCGGCCTTTCTTTGAAGGCGTTTGCATGTTTCTAGACTCCTTTTATCGAAATTCTAAGCTGTATGCTTCTTTCGTAATCTTTTTTCGTTTTTTAAGAGTTTTAACGACCGATAGATCAAGTGCATGTCCTCAATCTGTGAACGAGTTCACTCTGTGGAGTATGGAGGACATTTCTGTTTTGAGTGCGCTACACGTACCCCCACATCGATGTGCGGGTTTTGCATAGGGTGGGCTGCGTTCGTATCTAAGTTTCTTTAAGGATTATTTGTCCTTACAGCGCTGCCCTATGGTCGTCCTTCCCTTTCCTCCGTTGTTAGTAGACAAAAGCTGTGTCTTTTGCAATATTCTAATATGTCTAATCCAGCAGCAACAGAGGGAGGGGGCCTTCTTCGGCGAATTCGGAAGCTGTGATAGCTTTATTTGTGAGATTTGAATCCTTCGCTGCAGTTTTGACTAAATCTTTAGACGAAAGAATATCTTCTGCCATCATGGAGGCCAAGAAACAGGAAGTTTCTTCTGATTCCGACGATAGCCCGAGGGCTAGCGGGCATTCCCGCAAATGGGGGAAACCAATTCACCTAACGTCAATGCAAGTAATCAGGTCTCCTAAACAAAGTCTAGAGTGACAAAGCTCTTGAAGGTGAGCTCGTGCAGGTCACCGGGTCAAACCCACAATAGTCTTGAGGGTGATAGGCATAACCTCAAGCAGTGGTGGCGGCGGCGGAAGCTCCCATTCAAAAGCATTATGCTAATGCCAAAATTTTGGTCATACCGGTCGTCAAGATTCTTCATAGGTCGCCTATAGCCATAGTCCGCAATCTAGTTTTGCTAGTTCTTCCAGTTCTGTGGGGGTGGATTCGGGTCCTCAGGACTCGGGTTTACTTCCGTTTTCCGGTGCTACTTCTGTTTCCGGTATGTCTTCCGGTTTTGCAGGAAATCTGGGTCCTCAAGATCCGGTTCTTACTTCCGTTTCGACCGTTTCCGGTATGACTAATAAGCTCTTCCGACTTCCGGTTGGGACGTACTTCCGGTCTAGTGGATGAATTAAGAATAAAGAGCAAATGATTAGAGCAAATAAGCTCTTGAAGGTGATCTCGAGCAGGTCACCTGGTCAAACCCATGTGAGTCTTGAGGTTGTAAATAAGAAGAAAAGGCATGACCTTCAAGCAGTGGTGGCAGCGGCAAAAGCCCCCGTCTTTAACATATATGCCGATGGCAATGTCTTAGATCAGTTGTAGTGGATTCAGGTCCTCAGGACAGGGGTTACTTCCGTTTCCGGATCTACCTCCGTTCTTTCGGTATCCGGTCTGACTTCCGGTTTGCGTATTTCCGGTTTCTATGCTTATTCTGTTTTTTTAATGTATATCCTGGTTCAGTTTCCGGTTGTCTTCTTCCGGTTTGCGCATTTCCGTTTGATATTTTTCCACTTCCGGATTCGTACATCCGGGGATAGGATCATTACCGGTTTTCATGGTGTTCTATGATTAACTTCCGGTTCTGTCTTCCTTTTTTGGATTTCCAGTGATAGCTCTTACTGAGATTCCAGGTTTGTCTTTCCTAGGATCTAGTCATCATTTTGTCTAATAGTTAGTCTTATTTCAGTAAGTGCTTTTAAAATCAGAATGTTTAATCACTGAAAATATAAGTTCCGAGACATTGCCAGTCTAGAAGTCTCTCTTGGAATTGTTGATATTCAGCATTTATTCTTTTATCAGTGAAACTTTTCAACGTAATTAAAGACTCTTCCGACTGGTTGCTGGATGGGTTTTTTGTTGCAGTCGATAAGTCAGTCTGTATTCTACGCATTATCGCTAGATGTCGCAAATATAAAATAAATTTTTAATTTCAGCCAACTTTAGATGGCCAGTTGTCTTAGGGCCGTTCAGCCTTTTTTCGCGCTCTTGTTTCCTCTTATGTCGGCAGGTTGACATATTTATTTTAACCATGGGAATTAATTTCTTGAAGAAAATTCCTGTTTTTAGCGTAATTCCTAGTCTAATTCTGACAGCCGCTAAAAGGAAAAGATTCAGTAGTGGATTCATAGGGAAGAGAAAGGCTCTTAATGGTTGCAAGAGCAAGAAAATGCTGAGAATAGAGAAATAGGATACGGGTGAAGGAAGAAGGAATAAAAGCGGAGTTTTTTCTTCTGCATTGTCACAGTCATTGTTTTGATTTTATATCGCATCTGTCTTTCAGCGTTTTGTTTCGTGATTCATCCCGTAGTGTTTAATCATAATCAAGTATCAGTGTTTTGTGTATTTAACATCTAGCTGTTCCCGGAGATTCATTATCATTCTATCAATCATTCCTTTTATTGGCATATCAAACTCTATGACATCCGTCTTTACAAGATGATAATATTGGTTTAATAATTGGTCTTTAATAATAATGAGTTAAGATAAGTATAGGTCTCTTCCTTCATCCTCTGCCCCTTCTCCTTCTAAAGTTTTCTTCTAGTCATGTTCTCCTCTCTCTCTCTCTCTCTCTCTCTCTCTTTCTCTCTCTCTCTCTGTCTGTCTGTCTGTCTGTCTGTCTGTCTGTCTTCCTCCTTTTCCCTCCTCTGGGGTTTCCCCGTTTTTCATCTTTTATCAATCCTCTCCAGGGATCTTCTGGTCCTGTTCTTTCCTCTTCATCTTCCATTCTTCTTAATTCCTCTCTTCCTCCTTCTTCCTCTTCCTCCTTTGATCATCTTGATCCGATTGTTTCTGTCGTTCTCTCTTTTGAGCTTAAGTTTCTAATTGTTGATTACGGTCTGTTAACTCATTGTTTTCTGTTCTTAGGGATTCAACCCTTGTTCGTTCTTTCATGTCAGCTTTTTTCTCTATTCTTTCATGGTTTTCCGCTAGTGGCCTGATTCTCTTTCCATGTCCTCTGGTCAGGATGTTGTATCTGTTCACATTCCTTCTGATCAATCTTTTTCCTTTTCTGATTATTTACAGTTTTCTTTTCTTCTAGCTTCTAAGAGGCCTTGCTCTCCTCTCTCCATTTGAACTGTTGATTCTATGACCCTGGTGATTCGTCTCATAATTTTTCTTCTCCATCTCCTAATCCTTCTTTTAATTTTTCTATTCCCAAGTCGGTCAGGGCTGAGGAGATTTTATCCAGTCAGGGTCTCTTTGGATGACTGGTTCCTGGCTCCCAGGTGGATTGCTTAGTCCCTTTCTATTCCTTTTAAGTACGAGTTTTCTATAGACCTTTCTTTTGTGTCGACTCTTTCCTCTTCTAATTCTTCTTTCTTATCTCCTCTGGTCCTTCCAATTGACAATTTGGTCATTAACATGTTAGTTTTCTTTGTGAATGATGTTAATTCTAAGGAATTTATGCATACATGAGAGCGTTCAGCGTAGGGTAGGATTTCCTACCCTGTCATTAAAGCTTAGTAAAATGATCTCTATTCACTCTGAAACATTCAAATCTGCATTAATTTTAATTTAACAAGGGGGTATGACATAATTAAATCTCATGATTCTTGCTCCCACGTCAAGATGGAGACCATCTCCCAGATCATTTCCAGTCTAGATCAGGGTATGTGGTCGTTTCCATCAACCAAAATGACGCCTTTCATGTTTTCATTTACCCTTCCCTCAGAAAATTCCTGTGATTTGCTTACTAAGATCGAGTTTGGCAGTTTCGCTTCATGCCTTTTGGCCTGACCACGGCTCCTTTTCTTTTTACTCGCCTAGTCTCAGCTGTGGCAGGAATTTTACACCGTCGTTCTATCCATCTACACGTTTATATAGACGATTGGTTAGTAAAGCAGTCTTCCTCAATTCTCTCAGGAATTCTTCCAGAGGTTTGCAGTCTGGCATGCAACCTAGGGTGGATTTTAAATCTAAAAAATCAGGCATAGGTCCCTCTCAAATATTCACGCATCTAGGCGTTTTCTTTCGATCTGGCCCAGGGTCTAGTCTTCCCCTCAGATCCAAGAATAGCAGGCCTCTCCACGAGATACGAGTGATTGCTCTCTTCTCGCCTCCACTCCCCTAAAATTAATTTTAGGCGAGTATCTCATTGCTTGCCTCCATTGCTTAGTAACAATGGCAGCATATAGGCGAGTACTGATACAGCTCGCCTCACTGGGTTCAGGAGAGCAATTTATTGCTCTCCTTCAAAATTATCATTGAGAGCCCTGGAATATAGGCTTTATCTGGGGCAATGGAAATCCTGTCTTCTTCTTCCATGGTCTGAGCAAGATTTCTGCTAAGAGTGATAGGTTTCATGGTCAGCGTAGAGAATGTTATTCCATGGGCGGC
Organism: Chaetoderma sp. LZ-2023a; assembly: GCA_034401795.1. NCBI lineage: Eukaryota > Metazoa > Mollusca > Caudofoveata > Chaetodermatida > Chaetodermatidae > Chaetoderma > Chaetoderma sp. LZ-2023a. Next base: position 81,542,261 of record CM067360.1, read on the forward strand.
GCTGATGAGAAGACCCTTCCAAATGTATTTAATGTCCCTTTGGAAGCAGTCGGTTCACTCTATTCACCATCAGATTCCCATCAGAGAACACTTGATTCCTTTTCCAGATTTTTGGAAAGATCGTTCTCTGCTTCTGATGGGTGTTTCACTGGTAAAGTCCTCCCCTCAGGCGATTATCTTCACAGACGCTTCTCAGGAGGGATGGGGAGCGGTCTGGGACTCCCTGTCGGTTTCCGGTCTTTGGTCTCTGGAGCAGTCGACAGCTCATACCAACATTCTGGAATTGTGTGCTGTCAAGAAGGCTCTCCTTTCATGGTCAGATCTTGTGATAGGTCTCAAAGTCTCGATTCGGTCAGACAATTCGACAGTGGTCTCTTATATCAACAAGCAGGGGGGTACACGGTCATCTCTCCTTTGTCTATAAGTGTGGAACCTTCTCTTATGGTGTTGCAAGATTCAGATTCTTCTAGTGTCTTCTCATGTCCCAGGCAGTCTGATTTTTCTTGCGGACCAACTGTCACGTCCCAGCAAATTCGACCACACAGAGTGGCAGTTAAAGGGGTCGGTTGTCAAAGCGATTTTCAGTCTTATGGATCGTCCTCTGGTAGATCTGTTTGCGACATCTGTGAATGCTCAGATCTCCTCTTACATGTCTCCTTTTCCGGACAGTCAAGCCCTGGTGGTGGATGGCCTGTCTCAGTCCTGGACAGGAATGTTCATCTATGCGTTCCCTCCAACGATTTTGATTCCGTTAGTGTTGAAGGTCAAAGAACAAATCTGCGATATTCTTTTAATAGCTTCTCTTTTGGTCAAAGAGGATTTGGTTTGTAGACCTTCTAGATCTCCTGGTAGACTTCCCTCGTCTTCTTCCATTCTCCCACGATCTGTCTCAAGTAAGAGGTCTTTGTCTTTATCCAAACCCAGAAATCTTCAGTCTCTGTGTTTGGAGAATATCGAAACTAAAGTCTACGAGAATAAAGTTTCTTCAAGATCGCCAGTTATTATCGATTCTTCCAGAAGAGAGTCGCCTTGCAGAGTTTACAAGTTTCGACTTAAAATTTTTGGAGAATGGTGTTCAGACCAAGGTCTCGTGCCTGATTCTGTTTCTATTCCCCAAGTATTAGATTTTTTAACATATGTCTTTGTTTCCTTACATTTATCAGCTGATACGATTAGGGGATATAGATTTTCTCTGGCATCTTCTCTTCCTTGCCTTCTGTATGCCGATGTCAAGGGCACTAAGACCTTTAATAGATTTTATTAGAGGTCTAGGCAATATTCGTACTCCGATAGCTAAGCCTTTATTTTCATGGAATTTGGCTTTGGTTCTTCAAATGCTGGCACACCGTCATTTTGAACCTCTCCTCTATTAGTATTAACGGCCTCTGCTAGAAGGCATTCGGAAATTCATGCTTTTTCTGCTGAAAGGGAGAGATTTATCGTTTCAGGAGACGGTGGGTTTTTTTTATCCAACAAGGGATTTTTTTATCTAAAACTCAGTCTAACCGGTTTCCTGCCAGTCCGATCATTTTAAAATCATTATCGTCTTTTTCGCCTTCTGACAAACTCTGGTTAGGGCATTAAGAATGTACAAACAGCGAACTGATTTCAAAAGATTTGATCCGTCCCTTTTATGGGTTTTTTATGCGGAAGAGTTAGCTAAGCCGGTCTCAAAGTTTACGATATCCTGATGGATTTGGGAGACGATTAAGCTTTGTTACGAGATTGCTTCTCCGGAACAAATTAATCTCTCCCATATTAAAGCTCACGATGTTAGTGGAATGGCTTCCTCTTTTGCGCTAATTGCCCGTTCGTATTTAGATGAAGTCATGCAGGTTGCAGGATGGAAATCTGAATCCTCTTTTACAATCTTTTATCTGAAAGATCAGAGTGCAGCAGCCTCCTTCTTTCGTAATATTACGATTTTAACCAAAATAGCCCATTTACCATGCACATCTCGCCATTTTCGTTAAGACTGCATCTGTAAGAAATGGTGAGAGTTTATTTTGGTTTTTATTTATCTCTAAGTTCAAGTTTTCCGTATTTGATAATCACTGTGTGATTGATTTAAATGCACTATTATGTTATGTTATTAACATTTGGGTAAGATTGGTTTGATTTGTATCCTTGTTTGTTAATTCTCAAATCGCCTCCCACCTAATGTTTTAAGTGGGGCACTGACCAAATCTATGTGTTTAGCAAGTAGTGATTGAACGGTAATGGATGTTTTTGTGGTGTAATAACAACCCCCACAGACCCCCCTTGCCGGTTGGTCTGTTGTTTTATTAACCACTATAAAAACATACTTACCGTTCAATCACTACGACCCAGCCTCAGCCACCCCGCATGGAATTTATTTGAGAACTTGCCTATAATATTGGGCACTTAAATTCAGAAAAGTGCATCTGTTTCCTATTTAGGCTCCAGTGCGCGTGTGCAAGCGCGCTTAGTGACAAGCGTCACTATGGAGTGAGTACAGACTGGTGCCAGTCTATATCAGTTAATATACTGGAGATGGACCTAACCAGTAGCCTGGTTGAGGGTCAATGTTTATAGGAATAAGCATGAGGATGAGTGTATGCAAGCATAAAAATCTTAGTCTGGTAGCCTAATGCAGATAATTGATTTAGCAAGTAGTGATTGAACGGTAAGTATGTTTTTATAGTGGTTAATAAAACAATAGACCAACCCACAAGGGGGGTCGGGGGGGGGGGGGGTTGTTTTGATCGGATCACTCCCATACTTGTGTAGGATGTTACCGCTGATGATTATTTTTGAAAAAAATTTTTTTTGCAAAATGGCTGGCCAAAAATACGAGTTTTCACTATTTGCAAAAATGAATTCCGGAAGAAAAATTTTGAAAATTTTGTTTGAAAAAATGATGACCAGGCACACCTTTTGGCGTCCAAATGACCAAAATTTTTTTTTAACAGAAATGAACTCCTGGTCAAAATAAAAAGATTTTCCTAATTTTTTTCCATAAAAATGGCTGCCAAAATTACTTTTGCTCAGATCGACTTGAGATTTGGTGAACTTCTACCTCTCATATTGACTTCATTTGTTATCAAATTTAAGGTTGATCCGACAAACAGCTCTCGAGAAATTCAGCATTTGGGTGCCAAATATCCCCATAGTAAACCTATGGGAGCAATATTGGAACAGTGTTATCTCCTATAGTTTTGTTCCGATTGTCTTCATTCAAAAATAAAATTACTCTTCTTGGTCTGCAAATGGACACTTTCTATGAGAAATTAGAGATTTATTGACCAAATTTGACCATTAAAGGGTTAAATACTATTGCCGCATGTCTGGCTGAAGGTCCTTGCGACTTAAAGTGGCAACAACTTTCCATCAAATACTTTTCAAGTCTCATATTTACCTCTCAGGTATCCTCAAAATACAATATAGCCTAATAATAAGCTTTAATTTTCTTCTTTTTTTTTTTAGCAAAGCATTCGACGGAGATTTTCTGCAAATGACGCTCATGTAAATAAACCAAGTAAGTAAAAGCTAATTATTAATTACTTGCATTAATAAGACCTAACATAAACATTTGTATATATGCTGCATATTTAGGCTTAACCGGTGTTGTTAGTAGTATGAATTTAACCCAGTGATGCTCCATATTGGTCAAGTAGACACCTGCTAGGGGGATGTCTATTGCTAATACATAGCAAACTCACCATAACCTAATGGTTTGGATGGCGTATATTTTCCTGTTAAACAGTCCCCATTCACAGGTGGGGTATGTGTGGAGAAGTAAGAGTATCTGATCATGTGACAATGATAATGTGACTACATCGACCAATGAAAAAGTAGGAACAATACATTTCTACAGGGTGAATAGGCATCATCTGTTAGCTAAAATGAGGAAGTTTGAAATGACTGTATCATTTTTAAAACGTTGAATCCCGTGATGAATTTTCTTCATTGCATGGACATTTTGGTAGTGACTGCAGAAGCTTTCTTGAGCAGCTTGACCTGTTAGCTCTTTAACAGCTGAAATTCCATTCTCTTAACCCGTTGACCGATAAATTCCCTACTGGTATATCTCAGTTTCAAGGCAACCATCCAGGAAAACTGTTGAATATTTTGAAATTAATTTGACTGTAACAGCTTCCAGTTTCAAATTAGTTTGAAAAAATATTCAACAGATTAAGTTTTAAAGAATATCCTTTTTTCAGGGATTTGTCGATGAAGGGGTTAATTACAAAACAACTATACAAGCAAGATGTTGAATATTTTTGGTAGCTCCCAGTCAAGTTCATTTTGAAATTTTCAATAGAATATTGATTAGTTCAAAGTGAATTTGCCATGGATGATCTGTAGGTGTTAACGGATTAACCCTTTCACCGATAAATTCCCGTATCTCAATCTCAGCGCAAACAAACAGGAAACTAATAAAATTATATTACCAGATTTAGAATTACAGCTCAGAAATAGCTTGAGACATTTCCAAAACAAAAACAGAAATATGTTAATTAGTACAATTTTGAACATGATGTAAAAAATGTTCTGTTTGAAGGTTTTGAACATAATTAGTGTCGTTCAGTTCAAAATATTCAACAGAATTTTATTTTGTTTTGGAAACGTTGTACAGAATTTTTTAGCTGTACTTTAGGTACAAGTATTAGTCACATCACTATGTCATGTCACATGTCAGTGTACGCTCTGTAAAATTAGATGGTTTTTCAGTCAGGTATGGAAAATATCCACAGAAGCGACGAAAATCATGTATGTGTAAATAGAGCTTGCGACACGACGCCAAGAAACACACTGTCTGAATGAATCTTTTCTGTACACTAGTTTTCGATTCAGAATACGTAGTAAATCCTACTTACTTTGCTACAGTTGCAACCCTTTGAAGGCATCCTAGATGTTTATGTTCGTGTTAAATGCAGACAAACTATTTTCAATATATTTAGCAGGTGCGAATCTGGTAGAATGACTGCTCATTCTTTGTACTGCCTCTGCCCAACTTTAATTCCAATAAATTTGACCAATCCTGAAGATTATTTCTGTCCCCAATAAGCATGTGTCCATTTTATAAGCATGTGTAACTATTTGTCTCATTCTCATCCTCCTCATTTAGTGGTGTTTTGTTTTATGTGTTTTGTCTTATGCTATATGTTGTAGGCAGCATCCAGTGCTGTCCAATCAATCTTAGTAAGTAGTGTCGCCGTTGTCTTACCTCGTACATTACTTCATTTTATCCCTGTTGTTTCAAATACTCCTACCTATATATCTCCCGAATTGACCTTTCCAGAGTATCCATCTATCATCTGGCTTCATATGACGTCATAATCAGCTAAGTGGCGTATAGGATAATGTCATAATCATTACGTCATAAGTGATTCTATTTGCCCCGGCTTTGACTCTTAATAGTCTGACACTTTGTACGAGTTGTATGTCTACTATTTAATAAACATGCCTGTGGCAGCAACAGCGTCCAGTCAAATTATTTCCAAAATATTCAACAGCTTACCTGTATAGTTTTCTGGAAATTGATAGTCAGGGAGTTCAATCTCAACTCGAGCTAGGTGTGGGTGGAGCTTAGCTAGAGATGGACAGGGTATAGCTAAAACTGGAAAGGTCCATTGTCTACCTGTACTAATCCATTCTAAAAAGCATGTACAATCTTATTATTGACTTGCAGACTACCTTAGATCTGGAGGTCGCAATTTTTCCTTACCAAATGCTTCTTATATCTCCTGCCATTGTGAGTAAACATGTGTGCCGTGTTTGCATGACTAACACTGTTGTAGATTTTAAGTTACACGTAGATTCTTAAGTTTCACGTAGCTAGTCATTCACACTCATTTGACATGTTCAAACTTAAGTAACATAGTCCAGGACATGGCTAGATGGGTTCCCACAATGTTCTGATCATTAGTCAACTTAATACAGCTATGTTCTCTTATCAGTAACAAGATTTCTTCCGTTATGTCCGTCATATAAATAACTACTTATTTTTACTAACATCTTTATTTAGCCTTTTAACACTCAAATTTATTCAAGAAAATTTAAATTTTCTAGAAAATCTCCATTTGCAGACGAACAGAAGAATATTTTTGAAAATCTGTCACTGGAATGACTGGCTCGGGTAGTTATTCCAGTGATAAATTTTCAAAAATAGTCTTCTTTTCATCTGCAAATGGACATTTCTCAAAATCATTGCAAAAGCCGTTTTAGGCCGTTTTGAGTGCTAAAGCGTTAATTATTGCATTTCATTGTTGACTTACTGTACATATGCCTTTTCAAGTACTTTCTATAAGAGATCACTGAATCATTTATTTCAGCTGCATATGTGTGTATCTGAGATGATGCACACTGAAAACCATTGTCATAATATACGTGTTAACAATACCTCTGATGTCAAAATTTTAAACTTAAATTAAATTAAAAGATGAACTGGTATTCATTTTTCAACAAATTTAATGGAAGATGTTGCTGTCCTAGACAGCAACTAGGACAGCAACATCGTGCACCAAAATTGCTGAAAATTTTACACCAGTTTCTCTACTATTGATACTAATGATTGTCAAGATTCGTCAAGGCAATTGAAATGTTTGCTTTGTGAAGACTTTCTGAAACTTTAACTCTGAAATGACTGGCTCGATAAGTCATTCCAGTGAGAAATTTAAAAAATATTCTCTTGGCATCCAAATGGATATTTCTCAAGATTAAGAAAACTAATACTTGGCCATCAGGACCATTAACCATTCTCATGTAATGTTCTATATGTTACTGTATCCATAGCCAAGAAATTGCTATACATCTTAAAACAATTTTGGGTGGCTGTAGGCCAGTCAATATGTACAATGTTTGGCAGCCATCTTGGATTTCCTGGAAATCTTTGAGAACATAAACAACTGCTTATTAACCACTGGGACACTTTTAATAAAACTTGGCTAAGCCTTCACAGAAATTAGATTGGTAAATATTTTAGATGGTCAAAAAATTTATTTGTAAGCTAGTCATGGGGCTCTGAAGAAAACAATTATTTTTTGCTCTGTCCGACCATTCATCCGTTGGAACCTGCCGGCATACCACCACAATGGCTGCCATCACTGGAGATTGTATGAGTAATTTTTTCATATCTGGTTTAGAAAATGTCCATATTACTGATTTAGAGAAGAGTATTTTCCCAAATTTATCAATGGAATGACTAGCTGCTACACATTGTCATCATTTTTATTCTTTAACCCTCTACTGGTCAAACCGTCCAGATGCAGACTACAGTGGTCTTGAGGAATGTCCATTTGTTGGCCAAGAGAAGAATATATTTGAAAATTTACCACTTAATGCTTGGCTTTATAACCATGCCAGGAATGTAAGTGGCGCATTTTAAAAAAAATACTCTTGACCTGCAAATGGACATTGAATAAGGAAATATTATTTTCTTATCCAAATTTTAACCATTAAGACATTCATGGTCATGGTTTATCAAGAACACTGCAATTTGTGTGTAATGAAGAGATGACTGTGTACCATGGGAATGACTGGCTCGATTAGCAAGCCAACCATTCCAATGGTAATACAATTTTGTAAAGTCTTCCATTGGCCTGCAAATGACCATTTCTCCACAACACAATGTAGAGCCCATTTTTTACAAGCCTGACCATTAAAGCTCTAAATAGGTCGTATTTACTACTAAGGAGCTGAATCTTTAAACTACATGTACTCAGTACTCTTACTTGTCAGTGCTCAAGTAGCAGTTTTTAACTCGGCTGAGTTACTCCATCAGCTGAGCTACAGCAGTGACCCTGACCTAGCTGTCTGTCCATCATAATAATTTGGTTTCCGAATAACAATCATAATGCAGACTATAGTGTGACATTGGTTCTGCAGAACACAGCAATTCTTCCTTTGACATGAATACTAATAAATTATTGAACAAATAGGTTGAAAAGCCTAAGTTTTGGGCAATTGTTTTTCAGTGACTCTGAGCCGCTTGTTAATAAATCTTTACCTTGCTAAAAAAAAAAAAAATCTACCGGTAGTACTCACAAGTATACAAATATCTTGACCTAGAACTCCCTTGAGCTGTGTGATAGTAAGGCACCAAATTACACAGTGCAAATAAAGGTCCCATTTTCGCAACTAACAAAGTCAGTGCTTTTGTTGACTTGGTTCATACCATGAACTTAATCTGAACCAGAAATGCTTAAATGGGATATAAGCGAATTGGCGACATTTGATGATCGTAATTTTGTGGCAGTGTTGTGAACCCAAAAGCATTCTAGGGTAAATTGCATTAACTTTAGCAATTAATTTGATCATATTTCGATTTATGCTTTCATTCAGTCTAAGTAATTCGTGGACAACTATATCCACTAAAATATTGAAAAAATTTTATCATTCAAATAAGTTGTAAAATGTAGATATGCGCCGCCATCTTGAAATTACAAAACATTAACCATGGTAACAGTGAACCGAAATCAAAGCTCGCTTCCTGGTTTCAACGAACCTTATCAGTAAATCATCCACTTCCAGAATGCCAAAGTGCATGAACCACAAACCTCATCAGTGAACCACTGACGCCGTCAGTCGTGAAAACACACCCAATATTATTTATGATGCAAACATTACAACTCAACATATTTATACAGATGTAATTTAACATCTACCTCTCTCTACCTTTATCACAATCAAAGTTTTTGATGATGACATAAATATTTATTGTACCAATGTCAAATAATGCTAAAGTTACATTGAATGTTCTTTTTCAGATGCTCACCCCCACCCGCATATAGCAAGCAGTCCAACAACCGCACTGAATCAGCTTCCGGAGAGCATACAAAACATACTCGACCTGGAACAGGCATGGGAGTTTAACATTATACATCTAGAACAAGCCACTAACAATAGGTATGATTCAATAAGCTACTTAGCCTTTTACCACTCAAGCCAGCCAAAAAACAGTGTCAATCTATATATAGTATTGTTGAAAAATTACTGTTTTCAGACCAAAGGAAGAATTTTTTTGAAAATTTACCACTAAATAATAATAATAACAATAACCGAGACAGTCATTTCAGTGGTAAATCTTCAAAAATAATGTCTTGGTTTTGCAATGGACTTTTTCTGTGAGAAAATGAAGATTTTCCGTGACCAAATTCGAGCGTTAACCATTACCACTCTAATATCAACATTCTATTTTTTGCTTTGTCAGTAGCAAAGAAACTGGTGTATATTTTTAAACAATTTTGGTAGATGAGTTTGGTAGACATGTTTCCCCAAATCTGTTTAAATATAATATAATAATGTAGCAAGAGAAACAGGATTGGATGATCAATGGCACACTATCACAAATCTACACATGCAGTGCCTTGACCATTTGAGTCCCCCCCCCCCTCCCCTCCCCCCACCATTTGGCGCAGCCAAATGTAAATGTCCTCTTGCACTACACAATCATATGAGCAACTCTCCAATAACAAATTTGATTGAAATTCTAGCCACGGTTTTGGAGTTGCATCACAATCAATTACTATACCTTAAGATTTTACCTTTTGACCCCTCACAGTTTTGGTGGAGTTGCGTTACAATCAGTTTCCACACAGACTGGTAGACAGACGTGACAGCATAATCCCCACTTTGCTTTGAAAAATGTGGAGATAAGCAGACATTGCAGACCCTCGTACTTCCGGTTTGAGATTCTTTTGATATTTCCATTTTGGATCAAGACCAAATTGAGTGAATCTTGTTTTTCCCAAAAGTATTGGAAAGATGATCAGAACTATGGGTCATGGCAACCTTCAAGTAATCAAAATTATTGAGCCATTGTTCATTGTTGGATTTTGACAGAAAATGTTGATACAGATATTTTGGACCTGTTGACTCGGAATTTGGCACTTCAGTCTAATATAGTGATCCATTTCTCGCGATACCCCACCCATTTCTAGATTTTCTAGATTTATAATAAAAATAAACGTGCAGATGTAAATAAATATATGTTTCCTTTTTATCCTCAGACCTCTAATTTACTTGGGCATTAAGATAATGCTGAGATTCGGTGTGTGTGAATACCTGAACATCAGTGAATCATGTTTATGGGGCTGGTTACAGATGATTGAGGCACATTACCATTCTGAGAACACATATCATAATTCCACACACGCCGCTGATGTACTGCATGCCACTGCATACTTCCTGGATCGTGAACGCTCAAAGGTAATCAGTATCAGCAGTAATTCTGATTTACATATTAATGGTCAAATTTGGTTATGAAAATTCAAATATTTGTTTATTCAATGTCCAATTGCAAGCCAAAGGAAGACTGGCTCAGTTATCAAACCTGGCATTCAAGTGATAAATTTTCAAAATTAGTCGTCTGTTGGCCTGCAGATGGTCATTGTTCCTGACCATTGCAAAGGCTGACTAAAAAAGGGCGGCTAAAAGCTGTTTTAGCCGACCTGACAGTTAAAGGTTAAGTGACTCATTGAGTTTTCTGAGACATTAGAGTTGGGGTTTGCTTCAGCTTTCAGCAATATCATTTTAAAAATTAAACACAATCTTCATTTCACATCTTTAAACTTATATGAGTTGTGTCACAGCTAAAAACTGGGATCAAGATCGGATCAAATTCTGGATATGGGGATATCTAAAAAAACTACGGCTCCCATTTGGCTCAAACTTAACAAAACAAATGGTGTAACCAGACACTAGGATCACACAACTTTGGTCATCAGCAAGTTTTGAAAATCTGAAAAACTTTTACAATGTAATAAAAACGGTTGTTGTTTGCTTCAGGTATGCAGTGTCTGATTTCTCTCGATTTTTATTATTTTCAGAGTGTATTTGATCAGATGGATGAAGTGTCAGCATTGATCGCAGCAGTCGTTCATGATTTGGATCACCCAGGCCGTACTAATGCATTCCTTGTCAATGCCAGAAATGAACTAGCTATTCTCTATAATGATCTGTGAGTTCTTAATGTATATATGTCCATGATGGTCTTTAGTTTTGTTTACGCCTGGGGCGTAGACAGTTGGTTTCACAGCATTATCAGTATGGTTTAAATGATCATGCTATGAATTATTATAGGGATCAGAGTCCCGGGGAATTTTGAAATGACAAACAAAATGACCCATTAATGTACATGTCATGGCTATTAATTAGTGTATATAATGAATTTTTACATGAGTTTCCACATATATCAATTTTATTTCTACATACAAATATTCTGTTAAATATGTCATGACTTGTTCAACTGCAGCCAGTCATTCCAGTGGTAAATTTTCAAAGATAATCTCTTGGTAGCCATCAATTGGACATGAGATTGAATGCCGTGATAAATTTGCATTTATCAATTATTAGCTTACCTGACCTAAAAGACCCTTTTTTTCTTTATACATACAGCATTTACATTATAATTTTAGTTGGATTTTGTTTAGCTGACTAGTGAAATTCTTATAGCACTTCATCCCCTAATGGTTAACCGTTTAACGCTCATATCAGCCAAAAACGGCTTTTGCAGTGGGCTTGAGAAATGTCAATTTGCAGAACAAGAGAAGACTATTTTTTTTAATTTACAACTGAAATGACTGACATGATAAACGAGCCAGTCATTCCAGTCGTAAATTTTCAAAAATAGTCTTCTTGGTCAGCAAATGGACATTTTCTATGAGGAAATTGAATTTTTTTTAACAAATTCGACGGTTAAACCGATCAATCTCAGTTTTTTCAGTCATCTTGATAGATGTCCATTTGCAGGCCAAGAGAAGATGATAACAGAGTCGTTTATTCCAGTGGTACATTTTCACAAATAATCTCTTGCTGTGCAATTTGACATCTTTTTGTCAGAATTTTGATATTTTTTCTTGACCAAATCTGGCCTTTAACCCTTACCACTTTAATGTCAATATTCTATTTATACTGTGTCGATAGCAAAGAAATTAGTTTACATTTTCCAACAATTTCAATGGATCTTCCACCAAATTTGTCGACTAATGAACACTATTTCATCTTTTAATTTAATTTGAAAATTAAGAATTTTTACCCCAGGGTTCTCCGTGTTAAATGATTATCTATTTAAATTTCAGTGTCTTAATTTAACCCTTGAAATGACAACTAGAGAGGAAAGCTATTGAATATTTTGAAACCAGGTTGACTGGAATCTGTTGGTGCCATAATCAGCTACTGCTCTTTGCCCTATTAATTTCAAAATATTGAACATAATATCCCTTAAAGAAAGTTTCTGATGTGTGATCGTTAAAGCGTTAACTTGTATTATTTTTGTTTTCTTACCAGGACTGTTTTAGAGAATCATCACGCTGCATTCACATTTCAGCTCACTGCAAAAGATCCACAATATAACATATTTAAAAATCTAGAGAGGTATGCATAAAGTACTAGAATGCAATGTTAATGGAATGCCATCACAAATCTCCATGCTTTTGTCGCCTTTGACATCCTGCGCTACCACCCTCACCAGACACCCTCATCACTGCGGGGAACTGAGCCTAATGTAAACATCGTCTCACTATCTGCAACCATTTGAATCTCTCGCAATTTGTTTGAATTCCGCCATCTTTGGAATTTGGCCCCCTTTCTTCCCTTCTTTCCCCCCCCCCTATCCTACCTCAAACCCCACCACCCCCAACCCATTGGTGGAGCCGAATGTAAACGGCGCCCCACAATCATATGAGTAACTCACATGCCAAATTTGGATGAATTCAGCCAACTTTACCTCCCCACTACCCGCCCTCCCTCCTCAACCCGGGAACAGTGCGTAATGTAAACATTATCTCACAAGGCGTAATCATATTTTAGTTAAACTCCACCAACTTTAACTTTCTGCCAATCAACTCCACCTTGCTGCCACCCAAAGCCAGGGGTTTGGGCCTAATGAAAATGTTGTCTTACAGTCGGCAATTATATAGGTAACTCACATAGCAAATTTGATTGCATTCCATCAAACAATTTCTGAGGAGATAGCCGGATGGACAGACAGAGGGATTGAAGCCCGGCCCAATGGAGGCAATATCGTCACACGTTTTCAAAACCTGTGGCAATCAATATAATTCTTGCTTGATTGTAGGTGATTTACAGATCAGGTTAACTGTAATGGAATTTATTGTAGAAGTTAGTTGCTTCTCACTTATATTGAGGTTAATAAGCCTCATCAAACTGATGTCAAAAGGTTAACAGTATAATGGTCAAGCCATCTGAAACCGGCCTCTGCATTCGATTTTGAGTCGGCTCTTATGTATGTCTTGACTCTGATGTTTCATTTTAAAATCAAATTTAAAATGTAATACAATTTGTTAGTATTTCATATTTGCTGATTATCTCTGAAGCATCTATTAAATTCAGTTAGTGTTTTTATCTCACCTGGCGTGTCAGTCAACTTAGCCATAGCGATTCCCCTCCCCCCCCCCCCCACTCCCCTGCCAAAAATAACCTATCAAAATGTTCCTATTGAGACCTAGCATCTGCATTGTGAAAATGAAGCTGATTCGACGAAGTGTCAGAGTTGTCATAGATATCACTATTAGCCCTTACCCCTCTGATGTCACTTTTCTATCTTTTACTGTGTCGGTAGCAAAGAAATTGGTGTACATTTTTCAACAAGTTTTGTGGACGATGTTACGACAGCAACATCCACCAAATTTGTTGAAAAATGTACACCAGTTTATCCTTTGATTTAATTTGAAAATTTTAAATTTTGAAATCAGAGTTGTAAGGGTTAGCTCAAAGGCTCCTTACTTTGATATCTAGCATGAAACACTTAGCCTACAAAATCCCAATGAATGGAGCCGATGTGTCGCTCAAGTATCTGATGCCATAATCAATTTGGTTACTTGTTAGCTGATGTCACAATCAAAATAAGCTATGTGTCTGTTAGTAAAGTCGAAATGTCTGTCATTAGTCTAAGAAATTGTATGTTTTGGATGAATTTACAATTTAAAAAAACATTTTGTTGAATATTTTGAAAGTAATTTGACTTTGAGCCAACAGTCAAATTAGTTTTAAAATATTCAACATCTTAACCTGTTTAATTACTTTTAGTTTTACCGTTTGGGAATTTAGGTTGCAGAGTTTCAAATCGATTCCAGCAGTGTGCACAAAGTGGGTGAACGTTAGCTAGAAATGGGCAGAGTATATGTAGAAATAGATCTCTCTATTGTCTCCCTTGAATCACTTGCAATAGTTAGGGGTGGCTGGGGAGGGGGAGGAGGAGGAATTAAAAGGCCAAATTGATTGTCTTTTAACTCAGCCAAAATCTTTTGATTGAATTCAACCAAATTTGGTATGTGAATTACCCATATGATTACTGAGCGCAAGAGGGCATTTGACTCCGTCCGCAGTTGGTGGGAAATTGGTTGTAATACAACTTCAGAAATCATTGGACAGAATTGAACCAAATTTGGTATGTGAGTTACCCATATGATTGCGAGCTGCAAGAAGATGTTTACATTTGGATCGACCCCCAGGGGTTCGAGGGTTGGGGCAAACGGTCAAGAAATTGATTGTAACACAACTCTGAAACCATTCAACAAAATTTGGCATGCGAGTTACCCATATGATTGCAGCATAGAAGAGGATATCTACATTTGTTTCCGCCCCAGGTGTGGTGTAGGATCAAAATGTCAAATCGGTGAACGTAAGGATGTATGATGACGCATTATTGACCGAGCAATCTAGTTTAAACTTGTTCATTTGTTTGAGGTGTAGTAACACTTTACAGTAATTTTGTACTGGATATGCTACAGCTGTAAGCTAGTGGCTTGAGTTTTCAGAATGTCATTGTACCAAACAATTTAAATATAAAGTCGATAATTGAAACAAAGGCTTTAATGATTATCTTATTTACTTTGTAATTATTTGTTTTTGTAGAGATGACTTTAAATGTATGCGACAGACAATTATAGACATGGTGCTAGCGACAGATATGAGCAAACATTTTGAGCATCATTCGAGATTCTGCAACAGCATTAATAAAGGGGCATTACAAATGGATGAGGAGTCATGTTCAATTGTGAGTATTATAATGCAGGCATGCATGTACACAGGCATGCACGCACACAGGCATGCACGCACATATTATATAGTTTTTCATAATTTATTCATTTACCCAGCATAGTATATGGATCAATTTTAGGCTAACAGTGTCAAAGAAATCATCCTTGTTGTATTTCCAACAATCTTCCACCTATTGTCCACCAAACTTTGGTTAATGGAGCTTTGTAGGCTAAAGGTGTGCGATATAATACCTTTCATGCGTCATTAGCCCTTTCATGACAAATCTAGCCAAAACCGGCATGTGCACTTGTCTGCTGCTGTTTTTGAAATGTATCACTGAAATGACTGGCTCGATATCTGAGCCAGTCATTCCAGTGGTTAATTTCCAAAGATTAGTATACTATTGACCTAGAAATGGACATTAATAAGCAAATATTTTAATTTAGTTTAACGAAAGCTTTTCTTCTGGCATGGGTAGCAATATCCTCTGTGATGCTGCATCACTAAAACTAGTTTAATCCATCTGTACAATGTTGTTTATATGAATGTATATTTTGCGTAATAAATGGCTATTTTGTGAATGGTCATTGTGTTTATTTAATGTATTTCTTGCCAAAAGGTGATTGACAACTGCAAATCATTCTGTCGTAGCTAACAACCTGCTGGTGAACACACATCAATGGATGGATCCATTCTGATATATCTGACGTCATAATCAATTACATGACTAGCTAGCTGACATCACAATCATAAAGATGTATAACTTAGCCAAATAAATCGAAAATTCTGTCACTAGTGTACGATTGTATGTCTTTGATGCATTTACAATTAATATAATCTTCACAGAACCATGGAATATAATTTTGTGTATTTTTTCAGCGGGAGAGTGGCGCATTGACTGACCCTAATATACTTAGTCAACTGTCTAGTCCGGAAAATCGTGCCATCATTAAGCGGATGATGATTAAATGTGCCGATGTTTCCAATCCCGTCCGTCCTCTTGAACTTTGTATGGAATGGGCCAAGCGAATAGCAGAAGAGTATTGTATACAGGTAGGTGATACGCAGCTTATAATAGACACCCATTTTGTATGTCAGAGTTTGTACTTCAGCCACCCTTAAACACCTAGTGGTCGCAAGCCTCGAGCGAAACTCAATTGTTTGTCATAAATGAAGGACATAGGATTTACTCACAATCAATTTATCCATGTGTACATGCATTTATCTATCCTGGATTTATTGCCGGAAAAGAACATATACATGGCTTCATTGTAGCGAAAACTGTTCTTATTTACCAGAGGTATCTCCCCTGAGAATCTTAAAATTGTTAACACCTTTTTTCCTAAGAACTATCTGTACGCAATATATTTATATATAAGTCTTATATTATGATACTTTGATAAAAATAAATAGTTTTATCTCTGAACATTCATGTTCTGCCTTGCATTCAAGATTTTAACATGAGAGCATAATTTTGAACCAGCTGGCTAGGTCATTTCACTATAAGACTGGTGAGCTTTAGCTTGTGAGCCTATTCCACTCTATTATTGTTTCCCACTTATCACCCTGGTGTCAAGTCAGCAGGTGAAAGGTATGGTGTACATTTTGGAAATTGTTGCTGAAAGCTGTTACACCCATAGACAGCATAAGTTAACAGCACAGTTGTTTCCAAAAGTGAAATCCAGTTATCGTCATATTAGAGGAAATGGAGTATATGAGTAAATGTCACTGAACCAATGGTTAAAGATGACCGGAGTGGGCATGCAAAATTCAGCTTGATTGAAAGTTTTATGGTTAATCTCAATTATTATTCCCAGTGTCAGTCATGTCTATGAACTTTAAATTTATTGAGCTATAAAGGTAGGTCTTTTTGTTCTTCTCCGGTCCTCCCATCAGATGCTTTCACATTTTGAAATATTTTGATACCAATATGTATCCAAAAAGGGCATGTGAGAATTGAATCTGCTGGTTTTGTTGCTATGATATTAGCGTATTATTCTTAGCTCTGTATATGGCGACCCTTTGCGACTACTTAACCGCCTGGCTGCTGAGTTTTTACAGACAATATTATCCAAGGATTATATCTCTGGACTGGCTAAATATGTTGAAAGCAATTTGATTGAGTTTTTGGTGGCTAAGCCACCAACAACTTTCAATCAAATTGCTTTCAAAAGAGTCAGCAAGTCCATAATTTTTGCTCATTGAATTTAATGTCTCGTGGCTTGTAGCAGCAAGACAGTTAAGGCATGACAGAATGACTATGTCCTAAACCATTTCATGGTAAATCCAGCCACAAATGTCCTCTGCAGTGGTCTTGATGATTGTCCATTTACAGACTAGAAAATACTATTTTTGAAAATCCACCACTGTGATGACTGACTTGATAAGCGAGCCGGCCTTCCAGCTTGAAAGTATTACAACAGCTTATATTGTTGTCGATGTGTTTTTATCTTGCAGACCGATGAGGAGAAATCTCAAGGTTTACCCGTTGTTATGCCGGTGTTTGACCGCAAAACGTGCAGTATTCCAAAATGTCAAACTAGCTTTATTGACGTCTTTATCAATGACATGTTTGAGGCATGGGACTGTGAGTATAAATATATTGCTATATGTTATGTAATATTTGTCCACATTGTTTTCGATGTTCAATACAAATTTGTCCACCATCTATGTGTGTGCATACATCTGTTAATGTGTCATTCTTTGTGTGTCAATTTCAATAGGAACGCTGTTGACTATTTTGAAACTAACAGTACTTAACAGATTCCAGTCAAATTAGTTTCAAAATATTCAACCTAATTTTTCATGCGTCATAAAGACTGTCATTTCTGGTCTTCGAGTGTTTGTGTTATCAAATCAAATCTTTATCACTCAAGCCGGCCAAAAATGGCTTCTTCAGTGATCTTGAAAAATGTCCTTTTGCAGACCAAGAGAAGAATATCTTTGAAAATTTACCACTGGAATAATTGGCTCGGTAATTTCAAAAATAATCTGATCTCAAAATGGACATTTTCTGAGAAAATTGAGATTTGTGGGTTGAAGGATTAACCCTTTAATGGTCAAATTTGTTTGAGAAAATCTAAATATTCCCCTTTTTGAATGTCCATTTGCAGGATAAGAAGCCTATTTTTGAAAATTTACCATTGAAATGACTGGTTCGGTTACCGAGTCAGTCATTCCAGTGGTAAATTTTCAAAAATAGTCTTCTTACCCTGCAAATATTCATTCCGCAAGACCACTTCAGCAGCCGGTTTTGGCCAGCGTGACCAGTAAAGGGTTATGATAACTCCTACTTTTACTGAGCTTGTGCTCTTTAACCATTAGCACTCTGATGTCAAAATTTTAAATCTTCAAATTAAAGTAGCCCTGTTGGTGGGGCTTAGAATACACCTTCCGTATCCTCTGCGTGTTGTAAGAGGCGACTAAAGGAGGTAAGGGTGAGGTAACCCTGACAGAAACCTCGAGTGCTGAAGACAGAGGTTCCAGGCCGCACGGCGCACTCTAATAAACCATGGCTCCACGCACTTAATGCTTATGATCATGTCGCTAGTCACTTACAGGACTGGCGGTATGATCAGCGAACGAGAAGAAGAAGAAGAAGTAAAAGATGAACTGGTGTTTAATTTTCAACAAATTTGTTGGAAGATGGTGCTGTTGTCGTAGACAGCAACATCTTCCACCAAAATTGTTGAAAAATTTTCACCCGTTTTTTGTTATTAATAATGTAAAAAATAGAATATTGACATCAGTGTGCTACGGATTAAGTGTGATTCTGTTAGACAAGGTCAACTGTATATATCATTTAACGGATAATGTAATCTATTGAATGTCTTGTTGCAGTCTTCTGTCCTATTCCGGAAGCCATGACACACCTTCAGAACAATTACAAATACTGGCAGGAACAAGAGGAAATCGAAGCGCATGAACGTCTCAATTCTGACACACAGGCAGTGCTTAGCGATGACGAGACATAACCACCTCACAATAGCTTGAGTGGCATGAGTTTGTTTATTTTTTGTAATTTCATAGCGTAATAATTACTTAATCATGTACTGTAAGAACACACTATGTTAGCGTGTTATATATACCACCAGACATGTATTAACTTATCATCCGTCGGGCCATGAAAGGCCAGGCACTAAAGCAGTCAGTTGATGGGAAACAAGTTAACTTATTACAAATTAGATGGAAATAGTACATTGTTTTCTACTGAGCTACACGATCGTGGTTCTTTAAGACAGGTGTGTTGTCTTTAAACCATGTATCTGGACGTTACCTAAAAAGCTGGTGGTCCTTATAGATAGGTTTAATCGCATGAACGAGATATAAATAAGGTCTGCTTCTCAGATTTAAATATTTCTGTTAATGATATGAGGGTTATAGAAAGTGTATATGCATGATATATTGGTCCTGTTCTTTTGTTCATGACTCTCTTCTGAAACAAGCTCTCCTTTAATTTCATTGGTTATATTAGGTATAAGTAAAGTAATTGACCAATAGCAATATTAAAAAAATACTTCAGGTGAGCAAATATGCAAACAGTAGCCATAAATAATTTTAAAACCCTTTATTTGTTAAAAATAACTAGTCCAGAAAATCAAAATTATTGCTCAGTGAATGTACATTTGCAGGCTTAGAGGGGACTAGTTTTGAAAATGTACCACTAGAATGACTGGCTCAATAGGCAAGCCAGACATTCCAGTGGTAAATGCAAAAAAATGGTCTGATTTGCTTGCAAATGAAGATTGTGCAAGACCACTGCAAATGCCAGTTCATTGTAGGGTTCAGCAATATAGGCCACTTGTGTGCAGCTACTGCTGCTCTTTATCAAGCTGTCTTATATGTTCTTCTAACATGTCATTCATCTTTATACCATTACTGATTGTGGCTTCTCTGGTATAAAAGACAGCTAATGATTAGCACAGTCAAACACCTGTTTAAGAGTTCACATGCCTTTTAGGGCCAAACAGTGATGGTTCCTTAAGACAGAGGGCAAGTCTGTTATGTTAGAAAAGGATAAATTGTAGATAAGTTTAAGGTTGTTAAGCGTGATAGTTTCGCGCCATGTTTTATAGTGTGGACAAGAGTTAGTTATTCTGGAAAGAGCAGTTTTATATTCATTGATCGGAATAGGAATAGAATGCATCAACTCAAAGCCTGATCAATAAAGCTTCCTGGACTAAAAGCTGCAGGTTGATATATCACGCTAATTGGTCACAAATCAATCATCTTTTGCTATAACGTATTGTTAATAAGATTTTTTTTTTTTGCTCAGCTGACTTAGCTTAAACCTTTAGCGATCAAGATTGGTCAAAATCCCAATTTTGTGCTTCGTGAATGTACATCTTCAGCCCACGAGAGCACTATTTTTGACAATTTACCATGGGAATACTGGCTTACTTATTAAATCTGTCATTCCAGTGGTAAACTTTTATGGCTTTATGACCTGAAAATTTACTTTCAATAGCACTGCAGAGGCCAGTTCTGGTTGGCTTGACCATTAAAGGGGTTGTGTGCGTAGCAGCTAAGGGGTAGGTTTTTAGGCCTCTTGTTTAAATTTGTGACACAATAAGCTGAATATCTCACATTCTATAGTAAGTCAGCTGTTTAAGAAAGCACATGTCTATTGTGACTAATGAATATATCCAATGTCACTCAAGTGTATGATGTCATAATCAATTATGTCAATCAGAATGCGTAATGAATGGTGTATCTAGCTTCATCATGAACAATGACTACTATGTCAGTGTACGAAATTGTATGCTTTTAAAATTCAATAAACAGGCTTGAATATTTTGAAACTAATAGGCCTGAGCGCTGTTGCACCCAGTCAAATTAGTTTCAAAATATTCAAAAGTTTACCTGTATATTTATCTTGATATTTGGATTCTGCGAATTCAGGGTTTGATCAATCCCAACACGTGCAAAAATGTGGGTGGAGCTTAGTTGGAAATGGATGTGGCATAGCTTGAAATGAATCCGTCTATTGCAAACAGATTTTAAAGTATATTATAATCTGAAAACCAATTTTCAAGATGGCCACCAGTGCCATATTATATGGCACTGGTGGCCATCTTAAAAATCGGTTTCCAGTTTATAATTACTGCTAGCATTTCTGGGAACAGTTGGAAATTTCATGAGCACATTGGATTAAACTTATGGAGCACAGACAATGAGTTGCAGTAGCGAGGTGGTCAGATAACACTATCGATGAAATATACAAATTAAAAAATCTACCTATTTGAATAACGAATGTCCATTTGCAGGCCAAGCGAAGACTGTTATTATTGATAAATTGTCACCGCTGTGACTGGATTGGTTATCGAGCAATTAACTCCAGTGGTATAATTTTAAAAATAGTTTTTTCATTGTCTCCAAATGGACATTTTTCCTGATGACTGGAAAGCCTGATTTTGGACAAATAAAGTGTTATTTATAAGTACGCTGCTATAGAATATACATCTTGCAGCCTAAAGATCCATGTGGTTCTTTAAGATAGGTATTCTATTGATCGCCTCATCATCTTAAAACTATAGCTGACCTCTATTGATCGCCTCGTCATCTTAAAACTATAGCTGACCTCTATTGATCACCTCGTCATCTTAAAACTATAGCTGACCTCTATTGATCACCTCGTCATCTTAAAACTATAGCTGACCTCTATTGATCACCTCGTCATCTTAAAACTATAGCTGACCGCTTTACTCTTTAACACTCACATCAGCCAAAAACAGCTTCTGCAGTGGTCTTGAGAAATGTCCATTTGCAGACCAAGATAAGACTATTTTTGAAAATGTACCACTGGAATGACTGGCTCGATAACTGAACCAGTCATTCCGGTGGTAAATTTTCAAAAATAGTCTTCTCTTGGTCTGCAAATGGACATTTTCTATGAGAAAATTTAAATTTTCTTGAATAAATTTGAGGGTTAAAAGGTTAAGTATGATAGACTGTAAGTGAGTTAGTGCTGTACAGAATTAGAATTATTTTTTTTATTAAATAGTTAATAATCATGTTATATAGAAAACCGTTTAATAACTGTTGTTATAGTTTTAAGCAAAAACTAATAACTTTAAAATGCAGCTCATTTTCTATTGATTTTTATGTCTGAAATCCATCCACCCATGCACCCCTCCCCCACCTCATAACCTCCTTGCAATTATGACAATCAGAGTGATTGTAATATTTACAATTCCAAACTGCTGTGACTGAATTATTTATTCCGTTCATTTATTGATTAATATAGTTTTTAATTAACGCTAATTACCCCAAGTGTACTGCTGCTAAACCGAGCCAATGAAAAGGCCAATAGATTTTAATAATAATAATAATAATAATAATAATATTTATTTTTGTTTGAAAAATTTAGATTATTCCAGTTATTAATAATAATAATAATTTAATGAATAATAAGCAGTTCCTGTAATAATGAGAATCTAGTTCTTGTCAAATCTGCCCAAAGTTTTCAGTCCTTCATTTTTGACGGGTGCCATCGCACCTGCACCCCTCAGCACCCATAAATTAATTTGAGGAGTGTGAAATATCGCACCTGTCAAAATCGGCATTCTCTGGGAACATGAGTATATCGTGCGTACATTCCAATGACGTACCTCGATCGACACTAGTAGTAGACCCGCCAGCTTGAGATGGGATGTACTCCATACATAATATATGTGCATTATGCTGCCTCTAACGCAGGCATTTCACATCATGAGAACATACTTACCTCGCTAACACTTGATATACTAGTATATCGGCTCTAAATTCAATAATATTCAGAATTATAGAAAGTTAGGTGCCCCTAATGGGCAGGTGGAAGTACACAGTCATGCACATGACAGACACCACCCACTGCGCATGTGCATACCGGTACTTCCGTTTTCTAATATATTGGCTGAGAAGCAACATGTGAAAATCTTCACAGGCTCTTTATACTGAAAATTCTCTAGAACAAAATCATCCCAATCCATCATGGCTGATGCTAAAGTATTGGAGGAGTCCTCCTCGTCATCCGCTAAGGTGATATTGTTCCATATATTTATTTAAGACTTGTAACTTTTATTTGTTACCGGTTTTCGTCGTGGCCGTTTCGGCTGTACCGCGTTTTCAGGCGCTGGGAATCCTTGCAAATTTTTTCCCACCACCTAGGGCTATTAATCTCTTGTGCTTTATGCTTACAGGTTTGTCTTATGACTGAATAAGGATTCCTGTTCTTCTCCCGAAGGTTGTGCTCAACAGCAGTACGCTCATGGTGGTGCTGGCATTGTCAGAGGCCAGCAGGTCGGCCGATTTCAGAGACCGCGTCGGCCGCGCCAGCAGCAGCGTGTTGTTGTCTGTCAGCCAGCGCCTCAAGCGCAGCCAGCCAGACAGCAGCCCGTGCACCGTGGTGCACGTCGCGCTGGTTGGGGCGCGCGAGGAGCGGCGCGTGGTAACCGGGCTTGTTGCAATAAAAGTTTTTCCGGCTACCGCAAGTACCACTCAGGTGTTGTCACTCGTACCAGAGACACTCCCACTTCTAAAATTTATGGGCACCCCGTCAACCCTAGGTGCACCAGTGGGAGGTCGTTTGACTTGCCACATTCAGAAGTGGGAGCGGTTAATTCAGGACCGCTTAGTCTAGAATGGATAAGAGGTCTGCCGTTGCATCTGTCTCTGGTACCGGTCTGGACTCAAATTCCAATTGATCCAGACAAGCGGTTGTGCATAGAAGAGGAGATAGAATCTCTAATTCTAAAGGAAGCAATTCAACCGTCGCAAGATTGCCTGGGCTTCTATTCAACCATGTTTCTTGTGGCAAAGGGGGTGGGGGGGGGGGGGGGGGGGGGGTGGAGACCAATTCTCAACCTTAAACCTCTAAACAAGTTTATAGACACACCGAGTTTCAAAATGGAAACAGTAAGATCGGTGTTGTTGGGGTTAGAGAAGGGAATGTGGACAGCATCTATAGATCTCAAGGATGCTTATTTCCACATTCCAATTGCAAGGAGTTTTCGTCGGTTCCTGAGATTTGCTTTTCAGGGACGCCAATGGGAATTCACGGTTCTTCCATTCGGCATCTCGACGGCTTCAAGGGGCTTCACTCGAGTGGTACTTGCTATCACGGCATACCTCCGCAGGAGAAATATAGCTGTTCACACTTACATAGACGACTGGTTGCTGAACACACAACCCAGAAAGTTTTGAAAACACAGATTTAGGCTGGATAATCAACTTTCAGAAATCAGAGCTGACTCCATCCCAGAAGTTTGTTTACCCGGGTATGTTCTTCGATCTGGAGATAGGATATGTTTATCCATCCCAGGAGAGAGTGGAGAATCTCCTCTCATGCATTCAGTTGGTTTGCAACAGTCGTTATATTCTAGCACGAGTCTATCTGAGAATGTTAGGTCTGATGATTTCAATGGAACCAGTCATTCCTCAGGCGGCCTTACGCAGGCGGTCGATTCAATTGTTTCTCATGGCTCAGTGGACGCAGAGTTCAGGATCACTGGACTTGCGCATTCAAGTGTTGGACCCTCTCATTCATCACCTTCATTGGTGGATGGAGAGGAAATCTCCTGGCGGGGGTCATGCTGACCCCTCCCCACCCTCAAGTAACGATGTTTACGGATGCATCGATGGAGGGTTGGGGAGCTTGCCTGGAAGAAGCCACTATATCAGGGCTTTGGAATCTGGAACAGTCAAAGGAACATATCAACATGCTAGAAGTATGGGCTGTAATTCTAGGCCTGGAACACTTCTTAAAAGAAGTGGAGGGAAAATTTGTGATGATACGTTCAGACAACTCTACAGTAGTGAGTTACATAAACTGCCAGGGCGGAACGAAGTCGCCCAGTCTCTGTATGATGACATGGAAGCTGCTTTGCTGGTGCATGGATCATATGATCACCTTGAAAGCAGTTCATATTCCGGGAAGGCTGAATCTGTTAGCAGACTCATTGAGCCAAAGGATGAGTATTCTGCCTACGGAATGGCAACTAAATCAATGTGTGGCGGATCACCTGTTCAATCATTGGGGAAAGCCCAACATAGATTTGTTCGCAATGAAGAAGAATGCGAAGATGACGACGTACGTTTCTCCGATTCCAGAACCAAGCGCTATCGCAATAGATGCGCTAGCTATCAGTTGGAAGGGAATGTATACATACGCATACACTCCAACAATCCTGATTCCAAGGATTCTTCAGAAGATCAAACAAGAGGAATGCCAAGTGCTTCTTATCGTCCCGAATTGGCCAAGCCGATCATGGTTTACGGATCTGCTGGACCTTCTGGTTTGCAATCCGGTTCCTCTGCCTCTGATGGACAATATTATCTTCCAGGGCAAGACCCTTCACAACAATCCAATGTTTCAATTGACTGCATGGATGTTGTCAAAAAATCCACGATTAAGGACAGCTTTTCTGAGCAAGCAGCCAATTTCATGGCCAGAGCCAGAAGGGGGTCAACCTCCAGAGCTTATAATTATAAAATCAACAGATTTGCAGAATGGTGATCAAGGAGATGTATCAATCCGATGGAAGCATCTATTCAGGTAGTAGCTGATTTTCTCTGTCACCTGTATGATGCCTATAGTCTTAAGCCTAATTCTATTGCTGGATACAAATCAGCATTAATGACTGTTATCCCTTGCTTGGCAAAGAGGGGAAGTGATGAAGTAAGTGTTTTAAATACTCTTATTAAAGGTATGGGCAATCTCAGACCAAGAAATCCTCCACTGACACCGTCATGGAGTCTTTCGCAGGTTCTGCAGGTTTTGAGTGATAAACCTTTTGAACCACTTAGTGCTATATCTGTAAAATTATTGACACTTAAAACTGTATTTTTAGTTGCGGCAGCATCAGCCAGACGCAGGAGTGAAATTCATGCCTTGTCTGCTGAGCCTGACCGTTATATAGTTACAGGTGAAGGCCTTAAGCTTCTAGCAAGATTGAATTTGTTGGCTAAGAATCAATCTTTAAAATATCCGGGTTAACCTATTTTTTTACCCGCCTTAACCAGATATGATCCTGGTGCTAAAGTATGGTGTCCTGTCCGTGCTCTAAATAAGTACAAGAGAAGAACTCAGGTTTGGTGGACGGACCCATGTTCCCTATGGTTGTCATATATTGAACCCCATGGTAGGGCGTTAAGAGACACTATTTCCAGATGGATAGTAGAATGTATTCAATTCTGTCATAAGACAGCCACTGGAATCCAAGTAGATAGAGCCAAGGCTCATAGTGTCCGTGGTGTGGTAACTTCCACGGCATTATTTCTATTGAAGACATTATGTCAGTAGCGCAGTGGCACTGTGAATCAAGTTTTACCGACCATTACCTTCATGACACTTCTAACCCGCTCGCCGTCTCAGTCCTCAGAAAATAAAATAATGTAGAGGTTTATGTTTGTAAATAGTTTCCTCCTCTGCTATTTACAAATATCACATTTGTTGGTAGGGTATCCCTACTATTAGCTGGTACAATTCTCTTCATCCGGTGGGGGGAAGAGATGAGTGCCGCATCCAAGACATCAGAGGTCAGTATTTATGAACATTTTTGTTTTTTGTCTTGGTGATGGTGTCATTTTTTATTTTAATATGGTGATGGTTAATGTCTCTTAATTGTGGTTCTTTCAAAGAGTTTTTTGAAATAGAAGCAATTCTTCTTTTTCCAATGTCTAGTAATACTTTTCATTAAGTATTAGAGAACGTGCTAGTCATTTAGAGCAGTGTTTTTTCCCTAACCTTCCTCAGAAAGAGGGGGAGGTGGGGGGGGAGCGCATTTGCCTTTTGATCACTCTCTCTTCATCGGTCGATTATCCAATGCAAAAATGTTATTCCTGGTTGTGTTTCAGTCACAATTTCAGTTGTTTTAAATCTCTTGAGAATTCAAAAAGCCTAGTCTCTTCGTGGGTGTGCTGGTTTTCAGGACCTTGCCTCCCTCCCACCAAATTTACTTTCAAATTCTGGTTTTTATCAAGAGTGTTAGGAGGTAAGTATGTTCTCATGATGTGAAATAAGAAAATTTATCAAATTTCTTTTTCACGAGTGAGATGACATACTTACCTCCCTAACAGGATCCCGGCCTCGCGACCCCACGGAGGCCTGGTCCTTTGGTTATTGAATAGTTGCTTCTATGTCAGCCAATATTTAGTAACGGAAGTACCGGTATGCGCAGTGGGTGGTGTCTGTCATGTGCATGACTGTGTACTTCCACCTGCCCATTAGGGGCACCTACATTTTTATAATTCTGAATATTATTGAATTTAGAGCCGATATACTAGTATATCAAGAGTGTTAGGGAGGTAAGTATGTCATTTCACTCGTGAAAAAGAAATTTGATCAATTTTCTTAAATGCTTTAAAGTATAAATATATATAATGCAAGAATCACACCCCCCAGCGACTTGAGGGGTGCAGTGTGAAATGCACCCCTCACCGATTTGAGGAGTGTGATTTTTTGCACCTGTGCTATTTTCAAAAATGAAGGACTAAGTTTTCAGTTTTGTACGACATATTAACCCTTTAACCCTCAAATTTATTTCAGAAATTTTCAATTTTCTCATAGAAAATGTCCATTTGCAGACCATGAGAAGACTGTTTTTGGAAATATACTACTGAAATCTTCTTCTTCTTTTCGTTCGCTGATCATACCGCCAGTCCTGTAAGTGACTATCGACATGATCATAAGCGTTAAGTGCGTGGATCCATGGTTTATTAGAGTGCGCCGTACGGCCTGGAACCTCCGTCTTCAGCACTCGAGGTTTCTGTCAGGGTTACCTCACCCGTACCTCCTTTAGTCGCCTCTTACGACACGCAGAGGATACGGAAGGTGTATTCTAAGCCCCACCTACAGGGCAAACTACTGAAATGACTGGCTCCGTTATCGAGCCAGTCGTTTCTGTGGTAAATTTTCAAACATCATATTCTCTTGGTCTGCACATGGACATCTGCCAAGACCATTTCAAAAGCCATTTTTAGCTGACTTGAGTGTTAAAGGGTTAAAACTAGATAATATTTTAATAAAAGTTATAATTTTATAATAGCTGTTTATTATTATTATTATTATTATTATTATTATTATTATTATTATTATTTACAAAATTTGAAGTCATGTAAAGATATTTGGCAAAGAGCTTTTATAGTTTAAATAATATATCATTGTACGTGTCACGGTTCATCAGTGTAATATGTATATAGGTATATTTATTACTGTTAATATATTAAAATTAACATATTATAATTCTATGTTATGTTCTCAATAGTTCTGTTGTTGATTAATATAATGCACTAACCTCTCTCTGATGGCCACCTGCCTTGTATGGCTATAAGTGGGTGAGGTTTTTTATCCCTTTACAGATACTTGTAAGAAATGAAAAATTCTTTATGATGTAAGGAATATTCTGTTGACTATTTTAAAACTAATTTGATGGAGCTGGTGCTGCAATGGCAGCAACAGATTCCAGTCAAATTAGTTTCAAAATAGTCAACAGCTTTCTTGTATAGGGGCAGTGAAATTGAGACTGGCGGTTCAGGGGTTAAGTCTGACTGCTGATGTTTTGCAAACAACTTATGCCATGGGTTATATCTCTGGACCTGCTAAATATTTTGAAAAAATATTTGACTGAAAATTGCTGATGACTTATAAGTCAAATTGTTTTCAATATATTTAGCAAGTCAAGAGTTTGTTCATTGAAATTATTACCAGTGACTTGTATAATGGCAAGACAGCGAAAAGGTTAAAACTGGTGCTATTCTCCGGGCCCCACATTACAGGGTGTCAAGCAAGCAAGTGACTCCCTGTTACCTGTCTCCCTGCTGTAAGCCACCAGAAAAATAATTTCAATGAGGAAAAACTCGACTTGCTGAATATTTTGAAGACAATTTGACTGAAAGTAAGCCACAAACAACTTTTAAGTCAAATTCTTTTCAAAATATTTATCAGATCCATAGAGGTACCCCTAGAATGTCGTCTGCAAAAATTAAGCAATCAAATGGTTACGGGTGGACATTATAGACAGGTTTGATTATTAGTGTTGATTTTCTGTTTAAGTGCTAAAATTGTTAATTTTGTGCTCTGATAAAATACTGATAGTTTTTGATACTTTTATTTCAAAATAACTGAATAACTGTCTGGCTGATCCAGAGTTAAACCCCATGGAAAATGTAGTCTGCAGAAGTTCAGAGGCAGAATGTTAACAAAAAGACAAAAGAAATTAGTCAAATGTGCTGATGGAGAGGCTAACTGCTATAATATATAAATAGCAGGCATCGTAGTGTTCTTATTTTTAGAAATTCGTCCTTTGTCCTAGTTTTCCTGCTGTTTCTTCATTTTGTTCAGACATCCAAATTTATTCTGCTGTATGAGCGTTCAGTGAATTTAGTGTTTAAGATATTCACCAGCTTTTATATGTTGTTGCAGGGGTGTAGAAATGTACTTTGACCTGGGGGTGCTAAATTATTGTGGGGCCAAACCTAGGGGGTTGGGAGGTGGTATGGGGGAAACACTATGGGAGAGGAAAGACCTATGGGTGTTATCACCCCTTTACCCCCCCCCCCACTGCCTGTTCCTCTGCCTATGGATTGATTACCATCACCATCTAGTGGAATAGCATATTGCATTTGTGTCCGCTTGTCTGTCTGTTTGCCTGCCTGCTTGTTCGTGTTTGTGTGTCCGCCGCTGTATCTCAAAAAGAACTGATTCGATTTGGTTCATATTTTGAGAGAGTAAATGGAGGATATCAAGATTTTGTGTGTGATATCGATAAAAAGAAATTGGATCCAGATATCGCAGAAACTACTGGTCAGATTTAACTCAATTTTAACGCAATAAAGGGTGTGGTTGTACACTAGATTCCACAACTGGCACTCCAGAAAATTTTTAATTTTGACAAATTTACAATGTGACAAAACCAGGAGGGTTAATATCCGCAATGACAGATTGCTCCTGTTTGAAATTGAAATACAGATATCTTAGTTTTGAGTAGATTAGTCCTCCAATGGTCAGGATTGGTCAACAGACTGCAAATTTTGTATTCAGAGAATGTCCATGTGCAGGTTAAGAGAAGACTATTTTTGAATATTTATCACTGGAATGACTGGCTCGGTTATATCAAGACATCAATTCTAGCGCTAAATTATGAAGGAAATTATCTTATACTGCAAATGGATATTGCTCAGTCCATTACGGAGGCTTGTTTAATGCGGTTTGACAATTGACCTTATAATGGCTAAACTTAGTCAGGAAAATCATTTTTTTTTTTTAGTGTCCATTTGCAGGCCAAGAGAAGACTATTTTTGGAAATTTACTACTGGAATAACTGGCTCGGTTATCAAGCCAGTCATTCTAGTGGTAAATTAAAAAAAATTATCTTCTCTCGGCCTGCAAATGGACATTCCTAAAGACCACCGAAGAGACCGCTTTTGGCCAGCTTCGCTATAAAAGGGGTACACATGTTACACGGTTAAGTATAGTTACAGTTTAAGTTTACGTTTCAGTGCGTTGTCCTGTCCCAATCATTATTTTGTGTGTAAATAATTAATTTATCCTAATTAATTAAAAACAGATGATTAGTGATTACTTTTAGATGTGCAATGGAGGAATCCAGTTTTAGCTATGCCCCACCCATCCCTAGCTAAGCTCCACCCACACTTTGCCCATGTTGTAATCGATCAATCCCTGCACACTCTGAATCTCAATTTTCAGAAAACTATACAGGTAAGCTGTTGAATATTTTCAAACCAATTTCAGTGGATGCTGTTGCTTCCTACAGCAGCATCAGCAGTCAGTCAAAGTAGTTTCAAAATATGTAACAGAATGTTTGTCAAATAGTAAAGCCATACAAGTCATACAAGTTGAAGGACTGTTAAACATTTAAAGTTGGACTAAATCGTGCCATTCGTAACATAATTGATTATGACATCATATGATTGACTGAGAAACTGGATTCCTCAGTTGGCTTTGCCATTTATCCATAGCTTTGCTTTTTTCTTGGCTTTTCTCAGTCCTTTGCTCTAAGCTAATCTCACATGAATTTCTTTAAATGATGTACCGTACTTCAGTATTAATTCAGTGTCCATGTAGGAAATATTGGAATGAATTGATTTGTTACGGATCTGACTGTTTCCGCCAAGACACAAGTATATTTTCAACCTTGATGCTGTTCACCATCAAAATGCACACCATTTGAACAAGGATTGAGTACCACAGGTGATACATTAATCAAATTTTGAACCATTTTATCGTAAATCCGTTGAATTCTGCTTTCAAAAGCAATAAAAATAACACCTAGAGCTTCAGAGTGTATTGTACAAGCAATTTGAATGAGTTGTTACTGATTTGTCTTTTACTGGTGAAGATTGGCGAAGAACTATTTTTGGAAATTTATCACTGAATGAATGGCTCGATAATCGAGCCAGTCATTTCAGTGTTAAATTTCCAAAAAAATAGGCTTCTCTTGGCCTTTAAATAGATATTTCACAAGAGTTTACCATTAAAGTGTTAACCCAGACTCTAAACAAGAAGAATTGCTGGTGCAGATCTATCACAGCCTATGTATTCACTTACTCCAACATTTGGATTGAGCCAATATATATTTTCACGTACATCTGACTGACTCGTTTATCGCGGTAGTTATTCCAGTGTGGTAAATTTCCAAAAATAGTTCACTTGGCCTGAAAATGGACAATCCTCAAGACCACTGCAGCGGCGGGTTTTAGCCAGCTTGACCGTTAAAGTATTAAAAGTGTAGGGTTCAATGACCAGCGTCTTGTGACACTGAATGGCATTCTCTCTGACAGCTTACCTGTATTATAGGCGCACCTGTCTTTACTAACCACTTTTCGTGCTCCTTTTACTTACAGATTATCTGTCTTATGCAATTCTTAACCCTTTAATGATCAGATTTGTCAAGAAAATTAAAATATCTGCCTATTGAATGTCCATTTACAAGCCAAGAGAATACAATTAAATGGACATTCTACAAGATCATAACAGAGGTCAGTTTTGGCCAGAATGATCATTAATGGATTACCGTATATTCCCATATATAGTCCGCACAGTTTTGCTCAATCTAAATGTTCTAAAAACTTAATGTGCTGTATGTTCAATGATAAGACTTAGTGATAAGACTTAGTGAGATTTTTTTCTCTGAATTTTGAAACATCTGAACTTCTAAGAGACCATGAAAATTTAACACAATTTCCCGGTAAAAATTATTGTGACTATGTGTAATATATGCCTCAAAAACACCATCGCGGAAAGGAAATTATCAAATTTAACTGCCTAAATAATGCATACCCTTTAATAAAGATCGTTTATTCCATCAAAATTAATGTTAAATTTGACAAAAATATTGTCTTGAAAATATCTAAAACATGTGATATTAGGAACTTCGCTCAGGAGTGTTTTGCGCCTCCAATCACAAAAGAGTTTTATTTAGAGCTAGTACTCGGATATATAAATTTTCTGGATTTGGAGCTCGGCAATGCATTCTACCCTACCTGTTAGCACGTCCAATCAAAGGATTATTGTGCCACCAGGTGGGTAGCCAACATAAGAAGGGTATTTGCATCATTTTAATTCTCGGGCGTTCAAGCAATTTTTATCGTACATCTCATTTCGTTTTGGTTCATTTTATGTTGGTCACTTACATTGCAATATAAGCAGTCATATATGATACATTTTCTCGCTACATTTAGAAATCAAATGCAAATATTTCATAAATTTAGCCAGATATTCTTCTACTACTCGGTGCTAGCTAAGAATTTCAATGATGGTATTAATATTGTCAACTTGTTGCGTAGCTATGAACAGCATATCTTTGGCAAAAAATTGGGTGACGGGTTCAGGGCTGATTTTGAACTATTCTGCTGTTGCTGTGAACATGCTGGTAAATAAGATTTAATCCAAAATATTTGTTAAAAGAATAGGCAAATGATTAAAAAATTTTAAAATAGATTAACACACGCCCGAAACTTGATTGTATAAAGGAAAAATATTTGAAGCGCAGTGGTTGTTTTGTTAACATGTTTTGTTCATGAATCTCTCGATCTCACAGTGGCTTATATATGAAAATAAGAATTTTTCAAGCCGATTTGGATCAAATTTAGGGGTGCGGGACTATATACGCTAGCGGACTATATTTGGTATGCACGGTAAATTACAAATTTAATATTAGAAATAAGACGTTGTTTTTCTTCAATTGATTCGGCAATAACTAACATTTCCCGATAATCTCATGGAACCGGGCCTTACTTAATAGTATTTATGCATACATATATATATATATAGAATTATAATATACATAATCATATAATAATATATTTTGTAGAATATTTTTCCGATCATGCTAACATTAATTACACCATGTACTCTACAGCCATTGGCCAAAATTGAATTTCATCTGAATAAAACAACGGTCTCCTTTTTAAAGATATATATTTCCTGTATATTATATACATAAATTTTTTCATCATCAGTTTTATAGGTAACTAAACAGATAAGCTGTTTAATTGCTCATAGACGCAGGAGTATTAGTAATGGACCTTTCCAAGTTAATCCATCGATCATCTGACATCATATGATGTCATAATTAACTAAGTTTCGTGTATGCTGACGTCATAATCATGATATCATGAATGATTCAAAATAGTCCGTCATTAACGCTACATAGTCTGACACATTGTAGTACAAATTGTATGTCTGCTATTTAATAAACATGCTGTTGAATATATTTGTAAATTTTCAAGACTAGTCTTCTTTTGGTCTGTAAATGGGCATTTCTCAAGAGCACTACACAAGCCATTTCTGGCCGATGTCAGTGTTACAGGGTTACGCATATCGGCACTAACCTTGTATACATGGTTCCATAAGCTGTTAGGAATTTGTGTGATGACATTGGAGTCACAAGATCCAAGGTCAAAGTCACTGAACTCGGGACAAGTTTTTGTGTTTATCAAATCCCAGTGTATATTTCAAAATTGGTTTACCCTATTAGAATTAAGCTTAGAAACATGGTTGGCTATCATCATGTTATGGTCAAGGTCACTGTGACCTTGAAACAAAGTATAAAACGCTGTTTTCTTCAATGGTTTGGCTTATATTTTATGCTTGGTTACGGTCACAAGGGTCAAGGTCACTGCCCTTTGATCCTTATCGCCTATGAGAGGAACAGGCAAGGAATTTAATTCCAGGGAATTATGTGACAACCAAGACAGCAATTGACTTCAGATAAATTTTTTTCAAAATAATTAGCAACATTATCACAATAACATATAAATTAATAAATATTTTCTATAATGCATGAAATGATATAATAATAATAATATAATCAATTTTACATTCAATTTAATTGGAATTAGTGTCATTTGAAGTTTTACGAAATAAGTCTTGTTTGTAGCCAGTCGCATTTAGTATGTCTGTTTATCAGTCAAATTTTTTAGATATCTGGGAAAGCTGTACATGTACAGAGTACATGGAACATGTCAACTGTAATGTAGTCAGGCATGTTTTTACCTCACTTTGGTGAACTTATCCAATGCAGATTTCTCTGTTGTATATCAGACAACAACTGGCACGTTTTGTCATTTGTTGGTGGCTTAACACCAAATTTGAAAGATAAGTTCTTTTGACAAGATCTATCACTATCTGACCCATGAATATGAAGTGGCCAGACCTTCAAATACTTTAAATTATTAGCTCACCTGGCCAGAAGAGCCAAGTGAGCTTTTGTTATGGTGACTGTCCATCGTCTGTCCATCCATCAACTTTTACTTAAAATCTTAAAATCACTACTGGCTCATCCATCCATTTGTCAACTTGCTACTCCTAAATGGCTGCAGATTCTAACCAAATTTTGGTGAAAGGTCTCTATTATGCTAGGCTCCAGAACTTCCATTCAGAATTTTGATTGGTCAATTTTTCTGGTGGACACCTTGGATTATGGCTTGTTCTTAACCACTTTGTGAGACATCCACGCTTGCTATGTCTCAGCAAAATTTGTTCATATTTGCCATATTATCTCCCCAAAAATTATTATTCATGCATTTATTAAAAAAACATGGATTGCTTCGTTGGCTAATCTTCCAACTAAAATTTGCGCTTTATAAACCTCAGCATTTTATATTCCTGACAAAATGTTTAGGACCCTATAGCGACTTGTAGGCTATGGCCTTTCAAGTTGAAATGCTAATGTTCCAAGTGAGCGATATGGGCCCCTTGGGCCTCGTGTTATCTGTTGTTTGATTGTCAAAATATTGAAACCTCTTGGGAAATTGTAGTTGCGGCACATTTTGTTATTAGTAATTAACCCTTACCACTCTAGTGTCAAATTTTTTAATTTTCAAATTAAATTAAAAGATAAACTGGTGTTCATTTTTCAACAAATATGGTGGGAAATTGTGCTGTCTTATTCTACTTCGAATAATACTTACCAGATGTACTATTATGATAATGGCTATTATCTAGTCTAGCTCAAAATAAACAATTAAAACTCCGAACTCTCCATGTTCCTGCTCATACTGTGTCCAGGAATTACCATAGCCTCCAGGCACAGAGTCAATTCCCAACAACAGTCAGATTCATCTATTTTGCTGACTTTAACAGTCGCGGTTTTTTCTAGTCTGAGATTTAGCTAATTGTTTGCGTTTTGAGTGCCGTGAGCAGTTTCTAATCGCTGCCGTAATGGAAGGAAAAGGGAAATCGTTACAGGGCAGGTTGTATCAATCTAGAATTTATACATTCGTGCCATAATGACTTTGAAATTTCCTTAAATTGGGACATTGTTTTAAAATGGTAGCCATTGTTGGAGTCGCTCCAGTACCTGTTATCTTTTTAATCTTATCCGGGTACTCGGTTAATTTCTCTTGCGACTTGGTTCCTTCCAAGATGGATATGCCATAAGAGTTTTAATTCTTATTCCGTGTTCGCAGAAAGTGAAGGGGCAGGCCAAGGCCCCGCCGGATACTTTATCCTCTCGCTGCACTCCCTTCATGAAGCGGAAGTTCGCGGGGCACCACTGTGTTGGTTGTGCCAAGTGCAAGGGTGGAAGTCCTTGCGATGTATGCGTAAAGTGGTCGTCGGATGTAGTGGCGGAGTTTGATCGCGATCGGCGTGTGTGTGTGGAGAGAATAGAGAAGGCCAAGATGGATCAGGCATCAGTTAAATGTTTGGAGGAGCACCTGAATGAGCGGGTGTTTGGGCGGCCCAGTTCAAGGCGATGTTTGAGTTGTTCCAGTCCACGGTTCCGTCGATGCAGCCTAGTGCAGGACAACCTATTGGTGGTCCAGCCAGTTTTGCTGAGGAACATGCACCTGACCTTTCTCTCGCATCGGCTCAAGAGCCGACGGCGGAGGAAGAGGATATTCTCCTGATGGAAGACTCTGGCATGCCAGAGCTTTCACAGGTGATGGACTCTAGTATTTCCCGCGGCTCACCCCCCCCCCCAGGTTTTGTTCGGATCTGTCAGCCGGTTGGGGATGTCAACGTTCCATTGGGCATCTTCCACTCTGAGGTCGCTCTATCTGGAGTGCCGTCAGAGCTGTCTTTTATGGCCACCATCGGCATTACGGATGTGGGTATGGTGGCTCCTCTCGGAGTCCCATGTCCTGCCGTGTTAGCGGCCACAGTCCCGGCTTCCGTGCTGGAGGCGATGGATTGTGGTGATTCCGTATCTTGTGATTCGCTAGATACTGGAGCCACAAGTAGTCAAGCCACGGAGACGCTTCGAATTGGAAGTTTGGTCTGTAGCTCTCAGCATGGATCGTCGGTGGCCTTCCCGAGCCTGAATGGGTGCAGGTTCTTGGATGGATGTCCAACCGTCTCGGGTTGACATCTGACAATGGGTCTCCGATCCGGCGATGGAGCGGATGTCAGAGCATGCGGCTAGCACTCCGTCGACTGGCTCTTGAGCCATGCCAACTCTACCCTTGGACACTCAGACTTCTGACTTGTTGGAACTCGCGGCATACCGTCTGGTTCAGCCGGAGTACACGTTACCCAAGGCCCCTAAGGGGATTAGGAGTAGGGTCCGCTTTCCAGAGCAGGCCTCTCATCAGTATGCCTGTGTTCCTCGGCTCTCAGTCAGAGAGCGTGAAGCACTGAATGGGCCATTAGCTGTGAAATCCAAGACTAATGAAGATGCCTTCATTGAGCTAGCGCTTATTGAGGATGTGGCGAGAGTGTCTATGGCTGCTCTCTCCAATGGCTGTACCATCTTGCAGGGGATGCTGACCTGCGTGGTGGAAGGTGGGGAAGTGCCAGAGGCTGCTTCCAGAGTTATCCGGGACACCATGCGCTTATCCCCAAATTGCCTGGCCAGAGTGATCACCAGATCATTGGCGGAGCGGAGGAGAATGGTTCTCGATTGTGTAGAACCAGGACCAGAGATGAGGTTTGGCGGCTCGGCAAGACAAGCCCTTTTGAAGGTTGCGTCCATGGTTGCAGAGCAGGAGGTTGTCGGCAAGTCGTGGAAGTCGACGAAATTATTCAGCCGCAGCAGTGCTTTAAGCAGCACCGTCAGGAGCAGCAGAGGCAACGACAAAGATTGCCCTTCTGTCCGGCTGGCTGTAGGGCATCCGGTTCTCAGGGACCTGGCCATTCGTCATCATATGGGTCCTCTAAGAAGAGGTGGTATGAAGACAATAGGAAGGGTGGTGGCTCGGGATGGGGTGACTACCATAAGGATAGCCATGGTGGCGGTTTCGGGCCGTCATCTTCCAAGAAGCCGCGAGGTGGCCGTGGGGGACGGTCCTGACAGGCTTCCGCCGAGACCCATTCCGGTGATGCCAGGAATGCAGGGAGTCGAGGATCTTCACCAAAACGAATTAATGTCTTGTCGCGAAACATCGACCGCGAGCTGTGTGCAGATTCCTTCTGTTGCAGGCAGACTTCAGCTGTTCTCAAGCCTGTGAGAACAGGTCGTGCAAGATTATTTAGTCTGTCATTGGCTAAGAAACAGCTACGAACCAGACTCATCCGTCAATTGTTAGTTCCATTAACGTCCACTCCCGTATGGACCCTCTTTCCAAGGGAATCCGATCGTCTGGATGTCATTTGCTCAGAACTCAAAGATCTTCAAAGAAAGAATGCGATTCATTTAGTCCACAATCGGTCCTCGCTGGGCTTCTATTCGATAATTTTCCTCATTCCGAAACGCACCGGAGGTTGGAGACCGATTCTCAACCTTGAACCGCTGAACAAATTCATTCTTTCACCAAAATTTCAGATGGAGACTGTGGCAACGGTGATGACAGGGCTGAGAAAAGGCATGTGGGCAGTATCGATAGATCTGAAGGATGCATATTTTCATATTCCAATGTCAATTCCTTTTCAGAAATACCTTCGCTTTGCGTTCCAAGACAATGTCTGGGAGTTCAATGCGTTAACGTTCTTCACCAAAGTGGTTCTCGCTATGACATCTTATCTTCGCAGGAGAAACATAGCTGTTCATACTTACATAGATGACTGGCTGCCGAAGGTGGGGAACCCAGTCACTCTGCGCAACAATCTTCAGGTAGTCCTGGCCTTATTAAAGGACCTAGGATGGATTGTGAATCTAGAGAAATCAGAATTGACTTCATCCCAGGAGTTTATGTATCTGGGAATTCTTTTCAATCTCAGGGACGGTGTGACTTATCCGGCGGAGAGCAGAGTCAAGAGCTTGATTTCTGTTCTGGGGTAAATTTCTCTAGGAGCCTATCTGATGGCACGTCAATTTCTCAGAGTACTGGGTTTACTAGTAACTCTGGAGAAGGTGGTTTCTTAATCGGCACTCAGGCGCTGGCCGATTCAGATGTACTTAATGTCATTCTGGTCTCCGAGAACGGATCTGTTATCTCTGAGGATTCCAGTAAAAGAACCATTGATATTCCATCTTCATTGGTGGTTATCCGAACAGAATCTCCTGCGAGGTGTTCCTCTACAACCGCCTCTACCGCAGATGTCCATCTTCACAGATGCATCAACGACGGGTTGGAGAGCAGTATTGGACGATCTGGCAGGGGAATGGGATCGGATCAATGCGCAGAAACATATAAATGTTCTCGAATTATTAGTGGTGGCATTAGCACTTGGAAAATTTGAGAACTTAATCCGAGACAAGATTGTCCTAATAAGGACAGACAACTCAACAATGGTGTCTTATCTGAACTGCCAAAGCGGGACGAGATCACCGGAGTTGCGTATGATGATATGGACCCTTCTGCTGTGGTGCCAAGAGAGGATTGTTATTCTTCGGGCAGTACACATTCCAGGAAGATTGAACATCCTAGCGGATGCTCTCAGTCGAAGGATGGTTTGTCATCCTTCAGAATGGCAGCTCAACCAATCGGTAGCAGGGTGACAAACTTGTACCTTCAACCCTAACAGCATATAAGTCTGCATTAGCTTCAGTCGTTCCCAGTGTGGCCACTGTAGGAGTGGAGAATGACACTTTAAATGAAGCTATTAAAAGAATGAGCAATCTGCGACCTAGACAGCCAATTCCTATCGCAGCATGGAATCTATCTCTTGTTCCACAGGTTTTAGGGCATGCTCCCTTTGAACCAATTAGATCTATAGGTATTAAACTGTTAACTATTAAGTCAGTTTTCTTGGTTGCATCGGCGAGAAGGAGAAGCAAAATTAATGCTCTTTCTGCCGAACAAGACCGTTTTGTCGTTATGGGTGAAGGTTTAAGTCTATTACCACGTTCTTGTTTCCTGGCAAGGAATCTGTCACTTAAATATCCAGGACAGCCGATCAATTTGCTAAGTTTAGTTAGACATGACCCAAGCTCTTCTGCTTGGTGTCCTGTCAGATGTCTGAAGATGTATAAGAAACGTACTGAGGAGTGGAGAGATGACCCGAAATCTCTGTGGTTATGTCTCAAAGCTCCTCATCTTCGCGCCTCGAAAGACACCATTTCTCATTGGATAGTCGATGCTATTCAGATGTCGCATAAAATCACAACAGAAAAGCAGATTGATCATGCGAACGCCCATCAAGTCCGAGCACTAGCAGCAGCATCCGCCCTTTATAAGGGTGTCTCTATAGAGGAGGTGATGTCTGTAGCACAATGGTATACCGAGTCATCATTTACTGATTTCTACCTTAGCGATATCTCCAGCGCACTTAATCCGGTAGCCGTCGCCAATTTATTGAATCTCACTTAAAGCCCCATCCGACCACTGTACACATACACCGTAGGGTTCTTCCACAGGCACTGACACTGGTGATGCACATGATCGGTGAACGACCGTGGATTGGGCGAAGCTCCTGTGATGATCAGAAAAAGACCAAGCACTCAGAATGGTGAGTGTTTTCTTAGTTTAAGTGACTAATATTAATTTACTTAGTCGAACTAATATTAATTTACTTAGTCAAATTCCCAGAGTGATTAGTAAAATTCTGGTTCAAGCGTGTCTTATTCATTGCAATAGACTCATTCAAATTTGAAAATCTAATCGATATACTGATAGTTTTTTCAAAATTAGAAGTTGTGGTAACTTCTTTGCACTCTCCTGGACTGCCTTAGCTGAGACTTAAGGCTGACACGGGTCTGGTGGGTGTTGCCTCCCCTTTTGACAGCCCTCGGGAATTGGTGTGGACAAATGAGGAGGGGGAGCACGGTCTAGACCATGGAAATTTAGCACTCTATGAGTCAGATAACGGGACCCAAGCGTGTGCTGGGGTTACAGTCTCTTCACAACCTTCTCTGTCGGATGGTAGATGAGAGCTGTTTCAAGCCTCACCTCCTCCCATCGGAGTTTTTTGGCTGTCGAAATCCGGAGTTTATCATAATACTACATCTGGTAAGTATTATTCGAAGTAGAATCAAAAAGCATCCGCTTTTGTTTCAACGAGAATTGATAATACTTACAAGATGTACTATGGCCTGTCTCAGCCGCCCCGCTGAGGTGAGGCTGAGCTGCTTTCGCTGTTTGTCAAGATAAATATAAGACGAATCTGACTGTTGTTGAGACGCATTTGACTACAAATAGTATCATTCTACAAGGATACTTTGAAGCAAGGGTTTACCCTATCAAAATTCTCAACGAATCCAGGGCAAAAGCCAGATCAAAAGACAGACACAGCATCCTTCACCCACACCAAAGACAACCGCCACAAACACTACAGAGGCTCATTTTTGTCTGCGAGTTCATATGAACTGGCATCTTTCTGAAGAAAATCATCAAGAAGTTCTAGCCAATTCTGGAAGCCAGCAGCAAATGCAGAAAAGCTTACCCAGAGCCTTCTCTCTTCGGTTACAGAAAAAACAAAACAAATCAAAGATATGATTGTCAGGGCTAAACTTCCATCAGATAACGCCCCTATACAACACAGAAACCCTCTAAAAGCATGCACCACTAAGAACTGTAACATCTGCCAATGGATGCAAAAAAACAGATTCTTCTCTAACTCACACACAGGCCTAACATACAGATCCAAGATCATAGGCAACTGCCAGATGAGTAACATCGTCTACGTACTAACTTGCAACAAATGTAAGAAACAGTATGTAGGAGAAACTCTATGCACTTTCAAAATCAGAATCCAAGAACATCCGAGATCGATATGAAACCTCCATTGAAATGAATGATACGACACACCCGTATCCAAACATTTCAATAAACATGGACATTCCAGAACTGACATGCAGTTTAGAATTATCCAGGTACTCTCACCAGACCTGGACGATGAAAACTCCACCCCGTGGAGAAAATAGAAGGAATGTCATTGAATACACCAGCTCCACACAATGGAGCCTATAGGCATAAACCAAGCCGGATAAGGGATGCTTCTCCCCTGGATCAACACGCCCACCACGGGTGGACACACCCAGTACGTTGTTATTAACCAGGAATTGACTTGGTACCTAGAGGCTATGGTAATTCCCGGACACAGTATGGGCAGGACCATGGAGAGTGCGGAGTTTTTAATTGTTTATTTTGAGCTAGACTAGATAATAGACATTATCATAACAGTACTTCTGGTAAGTATTATCTATTGTCATAGAAACAAAAGCAGATGCTTTTTTGAGACAGCAATATTTTCCAGCAAAATTGTTTAAAAATGTACACCAGTTTCTTTGACACTTACACAGTAAACGATAGAATATTGACATCAGAGCGCTAAGGATTAATGGATTAATCCTACGCTTTGTAAGAAGGTTGATAAATTAGATTAAAAAGTTGATATGAACAATGTGTACAATATTGCTGAGAATTATATTAACCCTTTCACCAACAAACCCCTGAAAAAGTACATTCGTTACCATATAAAACTTATTCTGTTGAATAGTCTGGTTGCCAGACCAAGTACCCATAAAAATTGGCCTCAATAGTTTTTGGTGTTTTTTAACCATGAAACCCTACTGATTAAGAATCTGGATGATGCCCCGCTGGCACCCTTGAGGAATTTGAAAACTCCAAGATGGCCTCCAAAATACATCATCATCTATGTCTTGCTTTCCTGTAGAGGTAGAATAATAAGTGTGGTGTCTAACTGTGGGTTTTCAGGGTCACCGAGTCGAATTATGCACAATAAAACTAGTTTCGTTCTCACATATACCAATGGACATTAACTTATAATGTA
Organism: Chaetoderma sp. LZ-2023a; assembly: GCA_034401795.1. Lineage (NCBI taxonomy): Eukaryota > Metazoa > Mollusca > Caudofoveata > Chaetodermatida > Chaetodermatidae > Chaetoderma > Chaetoderma sp. LZ-2023a. The sequence goes on from CM067360.1 coordinate 81,584,781, forward strand.
TAAATGGCCAAGATGGCTTCCAACATACATGATTAGCTATATTTAACATTCTAGAACAGATACAATGGTGATTTCGGCACCTAAATGTAGGCTTTGAGGGGCACAGAATCTGATTATGTCCATTAAACTTTGTTTGAGTCGTACCAGGCACCAAGGAAGAAAACTTATTTGGTGGTCATAGATGGTTTGTTTTTTTAAGAAAATTTCCGAGGGACACCAAAATACAAGATTAACAATATGTTACTCCACTATGTGGTGACATCCATTTGTCTGCGTATGACACTCTTTGACTTTCTTGATAAGTTGATCATAAATAATGCCTATAAGCTGGTGCCAAACTTGGTGCTGTAGGCATAAAAGCGATCAAATACCAGATTCACATTCGCCTGGCGAAGCTTCTCCAGAATGGAGCTCGGGAAACCATCCACATATGTTTAAACTGTTTCTTGTACAGGCCAGTTTATTAACCCAAAGTATGGCACACCAATCAATTATAATAGCATCAGGTTGTTTTAGCATTGCTCCAGATTGTGTAACCTCGAGCTTCTTCAATGTGGATTTTGTCTTTGCTCCTCGCATGTCACTGCCATCGCCAAATAGAGAAGTAGGGATTCACCTCGTGGTGAAATATGTTCTCAATATCCAAGTCATGTTAGTGCATCATACCCATCAGCCTGGATTATTCAAGTTAAATGTCATAAACACGATCTGATCCTACCTTCACATGTTTTTGGTAATGCCCATTGTAACAACTTTCTTAATCAATGGACCATCAAAACCTCAGGCCATGTAGCTTGATAGTCATTCTTTGTCTTTGGTCTATAGCTAATGCATTGCCAATGCTAACTGTATCATGAGCTAGCCTACCTGTCACTATGGTTATTATACCATCAGGGTGCTCAGATGTGTTCAGGGGATCAATAATTAGTTGAAGCTTTGTGTGGATCATTTCTCTGTCTTTTGTGTCTGCATACAATCTTGCAGGTTTTTCTTCTTTGTTTTCTGTGATCTCTTCTCTTTCTGATGCATCTCTGAAATGTATTTGTTGAGACGACGGAATATATGTACATGCAGTCTAAGTCCACTAACTGCACTTGGATTTAGTTTTATTTCTACAATTCTTCCCAAACCATGTCCATACTGCATCAACGCTGTATCGATAAACATCAGACCACATGCCATGTTCCACGCTTATGCCGGATCACATTCATGCTCACCTTTGAGAACTTGTTCCATTGACGTGAGATAATAGAGTCCATGGCTGGCATAATTTGCATGTCCTCTAGCAATGAGATACGGTGTCATATGCAATGTGTAAGGGCCAATCACATTCTCTTACCACTCTGACATAGCAAAAAACGATAAGAATAGGAACAATCAGACACTCTACCCAAATCTTAGCAGCTCTACTTTGGTCAGCTTTCTTCTCAAGCAAATCCATTATATCTTGTCCTTTTTCAGTTCCTATTACCACATTATACAGGAGCTCCTCCATCACCATCCGCAGAGCCCTTATATTCTACAGAAGCCTCTTCCCAGTGAGCATACAGTCAACACCAGCAAATGCAGGTTTCATAGCTTTTTTCAGACCATGGTTTGCCATCAACACTCTTATACAGCCCATGAAGCTCATAAGAGTATTCATACCCCCTAGTCGTGGAACGAAATTAGTGAGCATTTTTTGATAAACGCAAACTATGTTTACCATCATGCGGTATAACTACTTCATCAGTAATTCTTTTGCTTCCACAATTGTAGTCATCATTGTTGTTGGCTTCCACCACTGTAGTCATCATTGTTGTTGGCCTCCACCATTGTAATCATTGTGGATCAGAGGGTGTCATATACACTGCCTTGATGGCGGGCCTCATATGTATTGCTTTGTTCGTGGTGTTAACTCCACCATATTCTGGGGATAATGGCGCTTCAACAATGTTCTTTAGAAAAGTAAAGTCTAAATCACATGCATGCCTTAGAAAAATGTGTTGCTGTGCCAGCACATTCAACGATAAGACTGAAACTTTGTACTCAGAGTCTGGTATTTCTGGTTTCTTAGGACCGGTATAGCATTTGACTGTTACAGCATCAGCGGGTCCAGCTTTCATTTCTGCCTTCTTTAATCGAGAGATGAGCCTTAAACCTTAGCATTTCATAGTATGAACATTAAATACCAAAACTGCTTAATACGGTTTTATTTTCTTAAGAAGTACACCAAGAGTTATTTGAAATATTTGAAGGTTTGTTGCTCTGCTGGCGATAACAGAAGTTATAATATTGCCTATCAAAATGGAATGCAGTATAGAATCTAATTCTTCAGAAATATTGCGCAATGGTGGCATCATGGTTAAACTTACACATTGCAATGCAATGCATTTATTTATTAGCTCACCTGGCCTGAAAGGCCAAGTGAGCTTATGTCGTGGCAACCGTCCGTCGTGTGTCCGTCCATCAACTTTTCCTTTAAAACGACTTCTCAAGAACTGCTAGGACGATTTCAGTTATATTTAGCAGGAAGCATTCTTAGGGCATAGGGATACAAGTTTGTTCAAATGAAGCCGATCAGCCAATATGGCCGGTGGCCATCTTGGATTTTGGCCGATTTTTAGAAACGTCTTTAAAAATCTCCGAAACCGCTTGAGGGATTGAAGGAAACCTCATGAAATATGATCTAGGGCAACAGCTCGACCAAGTTTGTTCAGGGGAACTTGATTGGTCAAATAGTTCGGTGGCCATCTTGGTTGACCTAGTTTTAGTGAAAATTACTTCTCCAGAACCTCTGAAGGGATCAGGCCAAAATTTGGCAGATATGATTGGGGACTAAGGGCCACTAAAGTTTGTTCAAGAGAAGTTGATCCATCAAAAAACATGGCTGCCGTGGGCCAATCAAAATATAGCATGTTTGGCGGCCATATTGCATTTTTTTATTTGATGGACTTTGAGGCTGAAATTGTTTTTATATGATTTTTTGGGTATTCTGATTTGAAGTGTGCAATTTTCAAAACTATCGGATAAATTGTTTAGCGGCCATCTTGGATTATTTTCCCACCAAAAGCTCCCATACTAAAGCAATGGGAAATTTAAAATGTCTTCCTTTCAAGAACTACTGGGCCGATTTCAATTATATTTGGCAGGAAGCATCCTTATGGCATAGAGATTAAAGTTTGTTCAAACGAACCCAATCGGTCGATGGCCATCTTGGATTTTGGCCGATTTTTAAAAATGTTTTTAAAAATCTCCAAAACCGTTTGAGGGATCGATTCAGAACTCACGAAATATGATCTATGGTAAGAGCTGAACCAAATTTGTTCAAGGGAATTTGATTGACAAAATGGTTCAGTGGCCATCTTCTTCCCCAGAACCGCTGAAGCGATCAGACCAAAATTTGTGATATATGATTAGAGACTAAGTGGCATTAATGTTTGTTCAAGAGAAGTTAATCCATCAAAAAACATCGCCGCGGTGGGCCAATCAAAATATAGCGTGTTTGGTGGCCATTTTGGATTTTTTTATTTGATGGATTTTGAGGCCAAAATTGGTTTTATATAGATTTTTGGGTATTCTGATCTCAAATTTGCAATTTTCGAAACTCAGATAAACGGTTTGGGGGCCATCTTGGATCATTTTCTTGCCAAAAGCTCCCATACTAAAGCAATGGGTAATTTAAAATGTCTTCTCGAGAACTTCTGGGCCGATTTCAATTATATTTAGCAGGAAGCATCCTTAGGGCATAGAGATTCCATTTTGTTCAAACGAAGCTGATCGGCCAATTTGGCCGGCGGCCATCTTGGATTTTGGCTGCTTTAAAAATCTCCAAAACCTTTTGAAATATGATCTATGGTAAGAGCTGACCCAAGCTTGTTCAAGGGAACTTGATTGACTAAATGGTTCAGTGGCCATCTTGGATGACCTCGTTTTCGCAAAAACAACTTCTTCCCCAGAACCGCTGAAGCGATCAGGCCAAAATTTGTGATATATGATTAAGGACTAAGGGCAAGAACTGCACCAAGTTTGTTTCAAGGGAACTTGATTGGCCAAATGGTTTGGTGGCCATTTTGGATAACCTAATTTTTGCCAAAATGACCAGAACCATTGAGCGGATTGGGCCGAAATTTTGGCGATATGATTAGGCACTGAGTACCCATTAAAGTTTTTTCACGGGAGGGTGCTACGTCAGAAACATGGCTGCAGTGGACCAATCAAAATGTAGCATGTTTGGCGGCCATATTGGACTTGCAAAAATGTCCCCAAACTCATTTAGAAGACTACTCATAAACCACCCACCAACAATTGTGACAAAAATGCATAATGCTCCAGGTGAGCGACACAGGCCCCTTGGACCTCTTGGTCTGATTTGATAAACCGGCTTGTCAGCTAAAAGCGCCTTAGACTGTTTCACAATTATTTTGGCGACTTGAAACAGATCTCGACATAGCATCATCTTCCTCCTTCACCATTCTAACTACATATGATGCTCTGTTTCGGAACAAAGGTATATTTCCTACTCCAGTGGCGTACAACACCAACATGTCTGTAAGAACAAACACCTAGACTTGCTGCTTTAAATGTTTTCTAACGTGGCCCTTTGTGTTGTTCTACAAAGTTTTGATTCACGCCACCACTTTGGATTTCTATGGTCTGGACCTATCTTACATGACAAAATAAGTAATGTTCCAAGAAACTGAAAGGTACTACATCAGAACTCGTTTTCTGTTTCGAATGTGATGGGCCACTTAACGAACTTTATTAGCATTTACCGTGTTGTTTCATATATTTCTGTATATGTGAAGACGTGGTGTATATTGAGACAGAAGTTCGATGACACTATAGTCAGATTGCAATTTTCATTTAATGGTTTCTGAAGTTGGATATGTTTCTGAACTAAGCAGTTTGTCAGATATACCACACTTGAAAACGCATTCGCTTTCAGTCATAAGTTGCTGTATTTTGAAGTCATCTCAGATAGAAAACAATGACAATGTTAAATCTTTGCTTAGGTGCACTCCCAATGGTTTTCAGTGTTGCTTAAACTGTGAAACCCTACTGATTAAGAAGTTGGATAATGCCTAAATCGAATTAAAATTAATGATCTAGAGATAAGGAAAACATATTTATAAAAACTTGCCATTGATATCACTGGGTGGCCTTGCCAATTAGTCGGTCATATTAGTGAAAAGCTTTTAAATTGCCGTTTACACATATAAGTCACCCTCGATAAATTGAGGTTTCTCTCCATTTGTACGTTGTGGATACCTAAATAACTTTTATTGCCCTGAAAACCTGTATTTAGGCACCAAAATCATTATTCTATCTGCTCTAGGAAGTAAAATATAGCTGATCATGTATTTTGGTAGTCATCTTGGCAATTTCTAAATTAAGTGTTATCTTCCTTGGTGTATGGACTACCCAAACTAGTTTTATTGTACATAATCTGAATCAGTGAGCCTGAAAACCTACTTTTAGACACCAAAATTATTATTCTAGATGTTCAGGAAAGCAAGATATAGCTGATCCTGTATTTTGGTAGCCATCTTGGATTTTTCAAATTCCTCAAGGATGCCAGAGGGGCATCATGCAGATTTTTAATGAGTAAGGTCTCAAGATTTAAAAAACACAAAAAACCATTGGGAGTCCAAAAAATGTGAGTCAGATTAAAAATCCAGTTTTGGCAACCAGACTAAATATTTTGAAATTAATTTGATAGGCAGGAATGGCTTCCAGTCTAATTAATTTCAAAATATTCAACAGTTTTAATGTATTGTTGCCTTGAAAATGAGATATGGGGAATCCATCGGTGAATAGTTTAATATTATGTCGATTACAGAGTTTTAGATATCTATTATAAGTATTGCTAACTTTGAGAATATGTCAATTTTATTGTTGTTTGTTTATGGATTTCCATTACCTGTAGGTCTTGTATAGGGAGGCGCATTATGAAATTTGCTCCAGTTGCAAAATTCAATATGGTCCAGAGTTATTGCCCATTGAAATTATTGTCTGGGGACTTGCAGTCATCAGACAATTAATAAAGCAAGTTTTTTTGCCAACGTTACAATCTCATGAACATGTGTGTTTTGTGTTTAATATTATAATAATAATAATAATAATAATAATAATAATAAAGTGTTGTTAATATTATTGAGAAAGGCTTCCAATGTTGTTAATTGTAAACTATATGATTCATTGAAATAGATTACTAAGCAGAAATACAACCCCTCATTCAGCAGCAAGGGACTTGTTAAAGAATTTTTTGAAATCATATATTATCGTTAAAAACTGTTTGTTAATTTTGATAATAATAATAATAATAATAATAATAATATGTTTGTTGTATTCCCACCTTGTTTGCAAATCTATACAAATTTATTTCCCCATCCAATTGTACACAAACCGGTGTATATAAAATGAAATCCTTATTGTATTTATGAATGAACAGGTTGTGTAATTTTCATAATCCGTAGAAAAAATTAGAATACATTTTTATCAGCTAATCTATTCTTAAGATGTTATCCAATATTGTCTAGTTTGGCTGTATATTCTGCGTGTGGTGAACATAAAAGCTCTGATTAAATCGGCACGTAACGGACCTTTCCATTCTATCCATGCATCATATGACATCATGATCAATTACGTGACATGTAGGATGACATCATAATCAATGACATCATAAATGCTGTAGATAAATACATAACGAATGCAGAATTTATGACGGGCTAAGCGTTGTTGTACAAATTGTATGTCTTTACTATTGAATAAACATGCTGTTGAATATTTTGAAACTAATTTGACTGGGCGAAGCAACAGCACCCAGCCAAATTAGTTTCAAAATATTTAAGTTTACCTGTATAGTTTTCTGGAAACTGATAGTCAGGTAGTTCAGGGATAGATTGATCGCAACATGAGTGAGGTGTGGGTGGAGCTTAGCAGATTGGCGGGGAATAGCTCAAACTTGAAAGGTCAATTAATTCCTCTTTCATGGAGTAAGTATGGTATCTCCTAACTCTTGTTCACACCACATGGCCCAATGATGAATGAATCTCCATTTTTAGCTATGCCCCGCCCATCACTAGCTAAGCTCCACCCACACCTCGCCGTGTTGGGATTGATCGATCCCCAAATGCCCTAGCTATCAATTTCCTGAAAACTACAGGGAAGCTGTTGAATATTTTGTAACTAATTTGACTGGGTGCTGTTGCTGCCTGTGGCAGCAACAGCGCCCAGTCAAATTAGTTTCAAAATATTCAACAGAATATTTATTAAATATTAAAAGCAAAAAATGTGTACAGCAACGCATAGACCATCTTCAAATATGCATTCATGACGTCATTCATTCTGATGTCATTGTACACATCACGCAGTTCATTATGATGTCATATGATGGGTGGGTACTCTGGAAAGGTGAAGTGTGTCTTAGTGCACGGGAGCCATACACATGTGTACAAAGTGATTTTGAAACTGTGCCACTGATATGAAGGGTAGTGATTGAAATTAGCATGGATATGCTATGTACTGCTCATTACAGATCGGTTCTTGATCGGTACTTTCCACTAGTCGTACTGATTGACACTAATAGTTGATCAATTCTGTATTTATATTTAGTGAGTATATTCTGCATAATTTTGAGCTTGTATCATTCCAGTCCTGTTTTAATGATAGCCGGTATAAGCTTGAAAACGGGTTTGCTATAAACTGTCGGTGCCGAAGTTAGCAAGACTGTTTACAAAATCACTCCAATTTCCGATAGATTAGATTATTCAGCAGAATATGCCTATGTTTATTGTATTTAATTGATATTATTAGTGTCCATGTTAGGCAATTTATTATTAAACCACCAGGCTGTTCAATCCATGAATACTACTAGCCCAGACAAACTTCTACTTTAATTATTACTTAATCGTCAAGTGGATAAAAAAAATGGCTGCAAGCCAGTCATTTCAGTGAGGAATTTTCAAAAATAGTCTTCTTGGTCTGCAAATGGACATTTCCCAAGACCGTTGCAGAAGCCATTTTTTGCTGTTATGAGTGTTAAATGGTTAACTATGAAAGGGTTAGTTAACTACCCATGTGTGCAGACTGACACTTTGTTAGCTAAGTGTTTATTTTAGATACACTGGTGTTTGAGTTGGCTAGGTATTCTTGTATATAAGTACAGCATTGAGCATGGACTTGTTTATTGAGCAGCTCTTGTGCATAACCTAATGAGGATCATTATATCTTACAGAGGGTTATATTATTTATTGATTCACAGGGATTTTTATTAGTCAAGATCATTAAGAATCGAAACTTTGTTTGTGAATGTTCTTGTGCAGGCCAAATAAGAATATTTTTGAAAAATTAGCACTAGAATGACTGACTTGGTTATCGAGCCAGTTATTCCAATTGTAAATTTTCAAAATTGTCATTTCTTGGCCTGGATATGAACCTTTATTAAGACCATTACAGAGGTAATTTTTAGCCATTACATGGTTAACAAATCGCTGTAAATGGAGAAATCCAGTTTAGCTATTCTCCGCCTATCTGTAGCTAAGCTCCACCCACTCTTCACCCATTTTGGGATCGATTGATCCTTGAACTCCCTGAGTGGTAATTTCTAGAAAACTATACAGCTAAGCTGTTGAATAATTCGAAACTTGTTTGACTGGGTACTCAACAACATATTTATTAAGTAGTACAACCTAATGGACTATTAAGCATTTAAGACAGACTAATTCGAGTCATTCATGACTTAATTGATTATGACATCAGCCTACAAGTCACATAGTTGATTATGACTTCATATGATTGACTGTGAAACTGGATTCCTCAATTAACATGCCCTTCCGTAATGAATGACCTCTATATGTAACTGTATGAGTTATCGTAGATTCCTAATGCTATATACATCGCAATATTACACCCAGTGTTGGGTCAAGTTTGAGAAAGAATTAATGCAAGTATTGATTTGACATAGTGAAAATCTAATGACACCTCTATAACAGCCACTTTAGGGTTATTCAAAGATTGGTCTCTAGCGACAGGTTGCTGCTCAATGTCATTTATATAAATATCATCTTAAAAGAATGACTATCTTGTGAGGAATATGTGGGTGGTCTCTGTGGACTAGTTTGACTACTAGAATAGGTGTCTACCCTTGAATATGCATGCATCGTATTTGAATACAAAATGTACAAGTAGTAAATTGCGTTTTTTTCAAGTATTGGTTGTCTAATCCATCTTACAATTTGTATTTAGATGCTATAATTAAGCCTTTAACACTCATATCAGCCAAAAACAGCCTCTGCCGTGGTATTGAGAAATGTCCATTTGCAGAACAAGAGAAGCATATTTTTGAAAATTTATCACTGGAATGACTGGGTTGATAACCGAGCCAGTCATTACAGTGTTAGATTTTCAAAAAATACTCTTCTCTTGGTCTGCAAATGGACATTTCATGAGAAGATTAATATTTTCTTGAAAAAATGTAAGGGTTAAAGATATAATAATAATAATAATAATAATAATAATAATAATAATAATAATAATCAGTTTTTGTACAGTAATACAGATTATATTGGGGATTTCCTCCAGATGCTATGACAGTTCCTATATTTATCAAAATGCCTGATGCAAGGATGCGGATCTCGGATAGGTTATATATATAGGTACATATATATATATATATATATATATATATATATATATATGTATTTAAGATGCAAATTGCTGTATAACATGGCTTGCGATTAAGGCTAACCTAAGGCTGAGAGAAACTTGCCATGGGTATAACTAGCTAGGTGCTATGCGTGGCATAGCCATTCCACTGGGGTAGTAACAATTTATAACTTGACTAATTGTGGTACTGCAGGTGGGGGTGGGTGGTGCAGTTGGGACATTGGGTAAATTTCAACCTCTAAGAATGCTTTGCATACCCCCCCCAATAAAAATTTTCATGAAGATATTTCATGCATGAAGTTATTTTATTTATGAAGCAAAATAAGAATGCTGTGTGTCACTTAAGAGTGCAGCTAATGGCTTCTTAGAGCTTCTAATTTTCGTCAAGGAAGCCACACACACACACACACCCCCCCCCGGCCTTTTGGGAGGTTGTCACTCCCTCCATCAACCATGCCCCCCCCCCCCCCCCGGTACAGACTTGCCCCCTCCCCCCTAACAACCACTGATAAGCACCCTTGTAGGCTTGTTAAGTGATTTCATACTTTAACCATTTGACTATACTTTGAAATTTCACTGCCTCAGTTTCAAGGCACATATACATGAAAGTTGTTGAAGATTTTGAAACTAATTTGACAGGGAGATGTTACTGCCTGTTAGTTTCAAAATATTTGACCTTATTCTTTCCATCATAAAGAATTTATGATTTCTGGTCTGTAAGGACCTAACCCTTTCACCAATGAATTCTCTATATCTTATTTTCAAAGCAACCATACAGAAAAACTAATGTTTTCAAATTAATTTGACTGGAAACAGCTTCCAGTTAAATTAATTTCAAAATATTCAACAGAATAATTCTTTATCGTAAAGTATATGCTTTACCCAGGATTTGTTGGTTAACGGGTTAAGCAATTGCAGATGATGACAGCATAAACACTATATTATGACTTAGTAATTTAAGCAAATTACTATAATTGGGGGTCAATAGCTTATGTGTAACTTAACTATCTCACTGCTCCAAGCCATCAGACAGTAATTTCAATGGGCAACAACACTGAACCTGCTGGATATTTTGAAAACAATTTGCTGGCGGCTTAGTCAGCAAACAACTTTCATTCAAATTGCTTTCAAACTAGCATGTCCAGAGTTAAACCCAATACCTAGTGGATGGTATTTAACTGATGTAATTTTGAAAACGGCCTTTATCTCAAGCCATGGATAGCCATAATAACTGGCTCAGTACAGGAAACTCCATAAACAAACCAGTTTTACAACTGACGCGATTTCAAAAATATGTCTGCCAATACATAAACATTTTCTTGTGCCGTATGAAAAGTTACCTCCTTTGGTGGCTAATGGTTAACCAAGCTGACATCCTATTCTCTGGCCTGTTCTTTTTGCGTTATAGCTGCTGAATTTATTAACTTAAAAATATTAAATAAGAAATAAATTGTTATTGTTTAATGGTGCTTGTGATGGCTGTTGTTATTATTACCGGTATTATTATACATGTATAATTTCATTATATGTATATAATGGAAAGCCGAGTCTGTTTTTGATTTGTTCATGTATGTTAATTACGAATAGAATTCTGTCTGGGCAATTCACCCTCATGTACGAGAAAATGATGTTAAAAGCGGGACAAGTATGAGTACAGTTTGACTGATACAAAGCTGTTGCTAAGCAATAGTTAGTTGCAGATTGCAGTGACAATCTTGCGCAAATGCATTTGTGATGCTGTTGAAGACATTAGAATCGACAAATTGTGCTTTTATAAGCACCTGTTTGCATTTAGTTGCCTCAAATTCCATTTATTAACACTGAATTCCAAGAATACGAAATTTGTTTCACGGTAACAACAGATAAACTGTTGACTATTTTAAAACAAATTTCACAGGAACCATGTCCACAGGCAGCAACAGCTCCCAGTCAAATTAGTTTCAATATATTCAACAATATATTTACTAAATTGTAAATGAGTTGTTGAAGTTAGTATTTCCGTTTCAAACTGTTAATGTATCAACCCCACTACGATCTGAAGACACAAATATTAGTGCAGAATTTTCCTTTTAGATTGCTAAATTGGGCAGAGCAATCACCAAGTCCACGACGAGAACAAATGTGCCACTATGACTACCGTACTATTAGCAGATTGATCATCCCATTAAGAATGTGTTTCATAAGCATTACATACACAGTAAATGAAGGTGTCACATTGCGCAGATGATAGATTCTGTTGGAAACTGGTGAAAGTTTGAACGTTGCGTTGCTTCGAGCTGAAAGCAACAGCGTTCACTGGTTACAAACTGGCACCAATATCATACAGCAGTAAGTTGAATAACATGTGTAATGGCTGGTATGTTGTATAAGGGGGAACATCATTACCAAATTTTTTCAAGTAATTGTTCGGCTATAAATCGTTCTTTCGTAAGTTTGAATTAATTAAATTGACACTGGATATGCTTGTTAACCTTTAACCTTTAACCCTCATATCAGCCAAAAACGGCTTCTGCAGTGGTCTTGAGAAATGCCCATTTGCAGACGAAGAGAAGACTATTTTTAAAGTTTACCACAGGAATGACTGGCTCGATAACCGAGCCAGTCATTCCAGTGGTAAATTTTCAAAAATAGTCTTTGTCTGCAAATAGACATTTTCTCTGAGAAAATTGAAATTGAAATATTGTTAAAATGGAGTGAAATAACCAACCTGCATAAACAGTTCAAAATAATTTGACAGAAAATAATTTGTGTGTTTAGCAGCAATACATTCAGACAAATTGCTTTCAAAATAATTAGTCTTATTTTAACAAAAAGTAACATTCATCAGTGGGAATTGCTCAGCTAAATGTCATTCATTTTTGTATGAAGTGCGTTATTTGATGTAAGATAATTTCATATGGAGTCCCAGTGAGACATTAATTGAGCGCTTACTGTTTAGCAGGTAATGGATAAATTCAGTTTATCGATCAATCATGTAACGTCATAATCAACGTCACATGTAGGCTGAGGTCATAATCAATTACATAATTAAGGTTGTCATAGACGCTTAATAGTCTGTCAAGTTGTATGAATTATTTGTCTTTACTATTTAATAAACATTATGTTGAATATTTTGAAACTAATTTGACTGAGTGCAGTTGCTGCCATAGTATGGCAGCAACAGCACCCAGTCAAATTAGTTTCAAAATATTCAACATATTACCTGTATAGTTTTCTGAATATTTGAGATACGTGGAGTGTAGTGATCAATCGATCCCAACAGGGGTAAAGCGTGTATGGAGCTTAGCTAGAGATGAGCGTGACATAGCTAAAACTTGGTTGATCCATTGGTTACTTAAAATAACTAATTAAAGATTTGCTTGCAGTGAATGTTAAATTACTATTATTAGAACTACTAAAGCTATCGTTTTCTATTACTTGTTACTTCTGATATAATAATTTTAAAATGTGATAATAATAATAATAATAATTTATAAATTGTTGAAGTAAAAGCTGTTTTGATGATTTCATATCACATGTTGTGACATATATTCTAATAAACTTAGAATATTATTGGTACGATATTGTTTTCTTATCTCTATATGGTTCATACAAACTTGAAAAGTACTTGAATTTTGACATGTTCCTTGAAAAGCCTTGAATTTGAGAATTCCCGTGAAAAGTACTTGTAAATTGCTTTAATGCATTGAAAAACCCTTGAATTTAAGATTTCGGTCCAAATTATATCCATTTTGTACAAAAGTGTTGCATGAATCATCAGTCAAAATGAAGGAATTGTCTTCTATGCGAATCTAATGTTAGAATTTTTTCATTAGCAGACTCAGGGGCCCCTTATAAGTTGTATTTTGAGGGGATTCCCCAACCAGCTCTCCACATTTATTTCCAACCTCATGTCCAGTCTGGTATCAGGCCCTTGAACATTTTGAAATTGCGACCTTGAAAGTCCTTGAATGAAAACCCCTGCCGGTTGTAGGATCCCTGTGAGTCTAATCTACTCGTCTGTCTTCTTGTTGTGGTTTAGAATTGTAGTGTGCAGGCATATCATATTGGTACACTGTTCAATAAGGTTATTTGGAAGGTGATAGATTCCCAAGAAAAGCTATTTATTTGGCGATACTGTCATTGAAAAACGGAAACGTGCGGAATCAGTGTGATACTATTTAACAAGCCAGCTGACAATAATTTCAATGTGTTTCATCACCAACAACTTTCAGTCAAATTGTTTTCAAAATATTCAGTATATCCAGTTAAGCCCCATGGAAAATGTAGTCTGCAGAAATTCAGCAGGCAGACAGTTAAGATACTACCCTGCTGTTGCCAGAACATTTTCATAATGTTTCGAATCAGTCTTACCTAAGCACATGAAGTGTTGCAATTCTAAGCGCACAGACATAATGTTAACTTAACCCTTTAATGGTCAAATTTGGTCAAGAAAATTTTGATATTTTCTTACTGAATGTCCATTTACAAGGCAAGAGAAAACAATTTTTGAACATTTTGAAATGGAATGACTGGCTTGGCTATCAAGCCAGTCATTCCAGTGGTAAATTTTCAAAAAATGTATTCTCTTGCCCTGTAAATGGACGTTCCACAAGACCATAGCACAGGCTGGTTTTGGCCGGTGTGACCATTAAAGGGTTAATGTTCTCGTAAGGTAAGAAAAGGTGTGGATTTTAAATAAATTCTGATTTTCATCAATTAATGAGAATTTTAAGATCACCTAATTGACGATTATGTAATCGTTAAGATGAGCTAATTGCCGAGTGTACAATCCAATTGATGGATGTCCATCATCATCATTTTATGAGGCATAAGCCATTGGCTTGTTATTGCCTCAGAGTTTTTTTGTTGTAGTATGGCTTGTTCAGTCTAATTCAAAAGTTCTTTCATTGAAGTCGATTTCTAGTTTGTTCTTGAATGATTTGACTGGTGTTGCTTAATTAAGTCTCCTCGAAACCATTAGATTTTAGTCTTTGACCCGTACCACTCTGATGTCAATATTCTAACTTTTGCTGTGTCAATAACAAAGAAACTGGTGTACACTTTTCAACAATTCGTTTGATGATGTTGCTGCCTATGACAGCAACATCATCCATCAAATTTGCCGGAAAATGGACACAGTTCATCTCTTAATGTAGCTTAAAGTTTTAAATTCTGACATCGGAGTGGCAAGTGTTGACATTGATTGGTGGAAATACTGTGCTGCAGATGGGTGTTCCCCCGCGTTAGCTGCGGTGTGCCGCCTACACGCATGGTTACACCCTGCTGCCCCTAGCATTTGTTTGCATGCTGATTTGTGGAGGCCGTGGTTTGTCTTATTGCTGTTGTTTTCATTTTCTGTTTTCATCGATATCCAAGTCTCCTCTATGCTAGTGTCTCTTCATGCAACCACAAAAGTGCGGGGGTGGAAGCTGAGATGAATCTACTGGTAATGGGAATTGCTACCAAGTGTGTTCCTGTCTATACACACGCTACTCCTAGATCAGTCCAGTGTATTTGCAGATTCACAGCCCATCAGTCATTGCATTTATGGCAAAGACACCGCTGATTAGGCAATCTCATAAAACATAATTTATCAACTAATTTGACTGCAACATGTTGACCGAGAAAATTCCTTACATCATAAAGGATTTCTACTTTCAGCGTAATATCCGCAAAAATGGTAATGAAACAAAATTCTACATAACAGCGACAATTTGTGATAGTTTGTGTATCTAAGTCATTGATGAAGGATGAGCAGTAGATATTGTCTGCTTAGATCTTGTCAAAGCTTTTGCCACTGTCCTGCATTAAAGACTACTTGGCAAACTACATAGTTAGTGAAATGATGGTGATGTTCTGGGCTGAATTTGAGCAGAAGACAATGTCGTGAACTAGTTGCTTGCATTGAATTGGCGCCAGCCTGTGGAAAAGACGAGAATCTGTGGAAGCTGCAGTCGAGATTTGATTGTATAATCTTTCTCAATCTACTGATGCAGAGATAATCTTTCTCATTCTGCTGATGCTCTGCACTGGATGCGACATAGGTTCTTCTTTCCTCATTGTATATATCAAGTTGTCAATAGCTGAATCTATGTCGTCAGTAGAATTTAATGGATGATCTTGGTCTAAGGCTTCCATGACTATCTGTATAGCTTGAATGATATTGGTTCCAGCAGGTTCTTGAGATTATAACTGGTTTTGCAGTGATCTCCTTTGTGAGGGATACCCCTTGAATCACTACATGCACTGATGGGTGGCTTTATATGTTGATGTATTAATCATCTGGCTTGCTAATACTCAAATCTGTTATGTAGTTGTGGTCAGCACAGAAAATATAATGCAGTTCATCTGAACTTAGAAGCTGGGAGGCTCTCCAACTTCTTTAATACATTCGCCTCGAGAATGGTGATTTTCTCCAGTCTGTTGCTCTTCACTACTTTTATATTTGTTGGTATCTGAGCGTTATCTGCCTGAAATTTTCTTTCCACCTCTTTTCTGGTTAATGACCCATCACTGCGTTTCAAGTTTGTAATGCAAGGAGTTGTCTTCGTTTTGTCACAATGTAGCTATAAACACCTTTGTGTTGGTTGTCCAGGGGGTCTGAATTCCAAGTGCCCTCTTGACCTTTACTGCATTTAACATATGCAACTAGAAATGTATCCTTTACGCAAATTTAATATGGAATGTATTGTAGGCATCTTCGCATAGCTGCAAGTTGGTTACAGCTTCCCAATTCACTTCTGACATTCTGCACCTGAATCTGTCTATATTTTGGTTAGAGAAGTCTATACATGTCTACATGTGGATTTTTCCTTAGAGGAAAATCGCTTATAAGAAGCTGTAGCATATTTTTCAAGTTAGAAGATAGGTAGATGGTCGGAGATGTCTGTTACAAAAATTCCAGCATGTCTATTAACATGATTTGTAGTGTTTGTAAAGATACCAGCAATGATGGTAGCTGTGAGGTCTGTTATTATGGTGTGTTTGGTTATCATTGGGTATAAATAGTATGCTTTCATTAGGTTCGTAAAGTTTTGTGTATAGGAACAATTTTGTTTTAGTAAGTTGCTATTGTGGTGAACTCAATTCAGGCTTGTGGGAGAATTCCATTCAAACAGAACAACTGTAAAACTAAAACTACTTTAATCAGCTTTGTTAGTGTGGTCAACAAACTCTATTTACACTATATACAGGAAAGACAGATAAACAAATAACTTTCAAAACCAGTCCATGGCGAGCGAGAATTAGACTTAGCCTTCCGACCCCCTCTCAAATAAGTGGGCTTTATACAGTCGAATGTTGTGAGTTTCTCGCAAAATGACATAAAATCGCTTCTCGCGTAAAGCTATAAATTTACACGCAAAAAGGCATAAAGTCGCTTCTCGCGGAAAGCTACAAACCCCTTCTCGTTTAAAGCTTTAAATTTGCACGTGTAGAGCCATAAACCACGCGAAAAACTATAAAATTGAAGAAAGACATAAAAGTTAGATCGGCACTCCTGCATGATGCATCAGCCAGCTTCCCAGGCAACACGTTGTCAGGATTGGGAGAGAATATATGCTTATAGTGTACTGAGTTGGTACTTGTGATTTTCTCAAATCACGCTATTCTCGTCGTTCTTTGTACCGATCAGGACCGGAAGGAAACGAGGATTACAGAACTTTTTACCTTTTTAAAATCAGATCAGAAATGGCCGTGTTATCATTAAAAGTCTCGTTTAAATGATCCCCATAATATTGCTTTGATGCCGTAATTACGTGTACATGCATTAAGTGAATGGGGAATGCGCTGTTCACGTGATAGCCACGTCACCACTTCTAGCTGTACGCTGATTGGCTACTGCTCGCCCTCTGATTGGCTGGAGCATTCTGCCTCTGACGTCACGAGTATTATAAAAGGGGCGAGAAAACGAGAATCGAGAGCATCATCGGCATGGAAGCCAACCCGTCAACAAGACTGCTGGACCAGCGCAGTGGAAGACGTTGGAGAAGGGCTAACTGACTGTGGTACCTACATCACAGCAGTGCCATTTGGAATTGAGATATGGTGCGCCAGTGAGCAGTCTTGGACATCCGCGATACCAATTTTGTAAGCTCTGGGACGGCCGTCCGGGGGCAAAAATAAATTAATATAAGAACTCAAGTTTCCGAACTTTCACAGAGGGGTTTCCTGCGGATTGGGATTTTATTATTTCCGTTAATGGTACTGATGACTAATAGATACCTACACGTTCCTTTCAACCGTATTTGTATACTTTCTGTTTCATACTGTATATATTATTTTTATTTTCGTGTGCTCTCAACTAACCAGCACTGTGAGGTCTTATGACCTGATATGTCGTTAGCACTGTATTAGTTAGTTATGTATATGGCAAGTAGCCATCCTAATTATTATGGTTTGTTTCTATATAAAAACTCTAGAACGGATTACGCTTGGCAATACTATACAGCAACATTATATCCGCATCACTATATTCTCCCAGCATCAATTTTACACTGAGGTCACTGATCATGCTCGCCATGATCGAGTCTGACATGTGACTAACTAAACCTGGCTATTTAAGCACGATAAGATAGGTTTAAAGCAGTTAGGGACAATCTCTCCATAAGAGACAATTGTGTATGCCTCTTTTCCAGCTGTAGTGGATATGTAACACCACGCACTGGCAAGATTGTGTAAAATTGGCCAATTACCTTAGGGCCTCTTATTAATTTTGAGTAATTGTCTCTTTCTGCGTTCCTCCAGCCGCAAGGCTTAATAATTGTCTGGACTCCCAATCAACACATTGGCAGGATCTGACTCTGGGAAGCTATTGCAGTTTCCGAGCGGTGATAACTATAGTGTCGGTTTACACACACTTCCCCCAGTATTTTTAGATACCAGTTAGTTTAGATTCCCCCGCCAATGTAGGAAGCACTGCAAAAAGAAATTATATTATATAATAGAGTGGCCTGCCATGCATCTCTGGGAATTCTGGAACATAACCCTAACGACAGGTGAAATGTTAATTCCGCAACACCTGGGTGACGGACAAGATGCAGATCTCCATCCAACTCGTAGTGTCTGGGTAAGGTCTTAGAACCCACCACGTCCTCACGGGAAGGTCACTAGCGATGGATATCTGTCTCTTATTCCCCACCATGACTAATATTGCCCTTTCTAAATCGCTTTTGTGAACTATGATGGATCGTCATATGATTCGGGAGCTATTGCTCCATAACATATACGCACGGTGTCTTTCTGAGGAAGATGCTATGCAGGGCGACCTTCGGGAAGCTGGGCATCTTCGCCAGTTAGATGTATGTGTCTAAAGATAGGTAGGAATCCCTGCCATTTACGGCCAAAGCTTGGAAACGTATCCAATAACTAAATGGTAGGTTAGAATGTAGCAGAAGCCAGCATAAATAAAGCGGCAACTACAAATACAGTATCTTGGACCCCACATAAGACTGTGACCTATGAATTCTTTGGAAATCATCCAACCCGTCTTCGCATAAACCAGTGTGCATCACATTAATTATGGCTTCACTAGGATTGACCAGCACTTAGCTTTTTGTTCGAACAAAAGAGTGGCCCTTTTTGCCAGCTCTTTTCCTCCACTTCAGGTTTTAAGGCATTTTCCTGTGACGGAGGCCCGCGCGAGGCACTTTCCTCTCACAACAACAATAATAGTTTGTCTGTGCTATGGGTATAATTGGTTTATATTAAACTACTCAAGTAACCTCGTTGCGATGCTCCCTTGCAGGGACACCTCTGCGGATTTACGAATCTGTGGTACCTTCGGCAAAACCACGTAGAAAGAACACCCAAGTGGCACTATGTACTGTATTATTTTGTTCATTTACTGTCAAACGAGTAGCACTGTTTGTATAGTTATTATTCTGATTTTTTTTTTTAAATCATATCGTCATGTCCAGACTTTTCAGTTAATGGACCAACATACCGGTGACACGAACAGTTGGGACGAGACCATGAGGTTCAATCTCAGTGTCAATGGTTGCACTGCCTCACTGGAACGTGACCGTTCCACCGGCTCTAGTCAGTCTTTGTACCTTCCGGACAGACGTGATATGGGATCTGTAACCTCGAGACCCATAGCTAACCAGCCCTCACGCGCATCCTGTACATGCAGTGCAATGGAGTGGATCGACATGATGGACCAGCATATACCCCCGTGAGCTACAAGTGGTGCCCGATGTGGGGACCAAACGAGAAGCGAACCAACGCCAACTCTCAACACACGCAGGTTTCAGTCTCCTTCATCAAACAGTCAGCTCTCCCTAGACATGGAAGTAGCATCATATGATGGACGAACTGCTCGCATGCTCACCGACTGCAAATAATTTTCCCGGTGCGGAACAACCAGCACCGCGTTTACACAAGTTTTCGCCAATCAGCGAGGGGACATTCCATGATGTCTCGCAAATAGGAACTCAATATATCACACTGTCAGATATCCGTGATAGGCACTCACCATCTGCGCCAGATCTCGGTCGACCATGACACAGACCTCTACGGGGGCATACTTATCCTTCACAACCATTATGTTCGCCGTCATCACAGAGTGACCAATGGCCGGAACCTCATGTACCATATTCTGCATCTCCACCAGTACGCACGTCATCACCATACTATCCCTCGGTACCACATTACGAGCTGGAAGATGCGGCATCTCCCTTCCAACAATACACCAGAAGAGCATCAAACAGCACACACCATCCCTGTCAGTCATCTGCACCACTACCGTATGAGGAACACTCGTCACAACATCCAGTCATCCGTCCACGTCATCTATATAGCATGCCTCCACCAGTCTATAGACCAACACATGTCCGCAGAGCCAACTTATCATGCACAGCACCATCGACGGGAATCTCCCTCACGGACATGGCATCATCATCATCATCATCAGGGACATCGACGGGAAACACCACCAACACCACCACCACCAACACACAGACCAGCATCCGTGTTTACATCAGTCTCCCCAGCACCACCACCAGGATTCGCACCCATCACTTCTTATCGTGGACATGGCCGGATCATTCTCCCCCCCCCCCCCTCCAGAATTTTTTGGGGAGAATGATTGGGCTAATTATAAAGTTCAGTTTGAGATTATAAGTCATACAAATCGGTGGACGGATTGTCAAATGGGAGAGTATCTGGCTGCAAAGCTGTTCGGGAAAGCACTTCAAGTCCTGGCAGATTTGGGCACAGATTACACACCAATGTACACGGAGTTGGAAAGCGTGTTGTCGGAAAGATTCGGAGACACCGCCTTCGGGGAGATGAGTCGTCTGCAACTTAAGAACTTGCATCGCCGATCAGGAGAACCACTTCCGGAGTTGGTTAGTCGTGCACGACGACTAGTGACCTGCGCCTATCCCAGCAAGAATCATGAGGGTATCACCCATTTACATCTAGATACCTTCGTCGACGCATTGAGCGGTGAGCCCACCCTAAATTAAAATTTAGTCCTTACAGAACATGGTTGTCTACAGCAACTTACAGCAACCACTGTTCGGATTGAGAATGTTTTAGAGCGGGAGAAAAATAATTGCTGACAACTACACCACATAAACGAAGTAAACGATGTGAATCTCACTACCAGTACCGACAACAGCACTGCATCCGCAACTACACAAGCCTCAGACCTGCAAACACAATCTGATCAACCCACTGGTCAAAATCACACGTCTAAAGGAAAAGGGCATGGCCAATCCCATCGCGGAGGCCACAACAACGCCCCAGGACACGGAAACCAGCACACCAACAACAATAGGCAAAACATGCATGATAGGTTAGAAGAGATCACAAAACAAATCTCAGCACTCACCAACTTAGTCACCATGTTCAGCACCACAGTCGCCACACAGTCAACAACACGCCCAGCAACCAATATGATTTCAACACAGCCACCGAACACATGTTTTGGATGTGGTCAGCCGGGCCACGCACTGGAAGGAGCGATGTCCTAATCTCCCTCCGTCAACAACTCCAACCGCTGACTGACATACCCCGCAGCATGAGACCCCGTTAAACTAAAAAGAGCACTGATTACAGAGTCACTTTCGTGCTCATTCTCACAACCCGGCTCAACTGGGGCCTCTGAACGACAACGTCAGGTGGCCAACATAACAATTCATTCTCATCATTCATACACACACACCCGGCTTCTTATGTCAGTACCAACAATGCATACTGCATCTGCGGCACTGACATCTCCCCCTGCCGGAAATTGTGACCCTGCAGTTTCTGCATCCAACAAACCATCTTTCCTATGTAAAACGGCAGTGGTAAGTTGTAGCACCGCACTGAAACAACGTTTATACTAGCAGCACGACCCACCACCAAGGCACTTATCACCTGGTGTCCCTTGGTGGTTTCCAATTCACAAGTCCTCAGCATCACCTGCTACATCTAGCAGCAGCAGTAGTGATACAGATGGCAGTCATCATTCGGCATCATGGACCCGCAAGAAGAAGCGTCATTCAAAGTACGGGAAAACACCACACCATCATTGCTTCTTCTGCGCATCAACCAAACATCCCATGATGCATTGTCAAAAGTTGCTCACACAGGTAGCCCTCATCTGCAATCGCACCAGTCCTATCCGCACTGCTGTATACACCAACTCACAGTACAGAGAAACAGCATCAACAACACCACCATTGCTACCCCTAGCTCTGTCTTCACCTAAGCAATCGCAGCAGCAGCGATGACAGGTTGGCCCTTTCCTCACTCAGCCACCAACTGCACTTATGGAAGCTATATGGAAACAAGCCGACTATATACAGGATGATACTGCACCAAAAACACTCCCGCAGACGGTATCATTGGAAACTCTTCCACAGGCACACCGTAATGTAATATATAAGTGTGCTTGTCTGTTTAGTGGTGTGGTAGTGCCACTGATGACACTGGAGCTTCCATCACCGTTTTTAACAAGCGCTTGTATGAGAGCATCCCACCTCATAAGAAGCCACCCCTTCGACCTACAAACATATTTTTGCAGACAGCTATGGGAGCCGATGTTCCCGTGGCTGGTACGGTAAACCTCATAATACAGATAGAGGAAATGCAATTCATACAGCGAGTTGTCATTGCCTCTATTCAAAACGATGCCCTGCTTGGTTCTGATTCCCTGAGTGCCAGCGAAGCTGTCATACATTGCAGACAACAAGAATTAGATATACACGGCCGACGTATACCCTTTGAACCGGAATCATCACTGTATAACACTTGTACAGTGATTTTGGCATCAACAGCTACAGTTGAGCCGGGACAAGAGAAAGTCGCATGGGCCACTGCACCACAGTTAGGAAACAACACACATATAGCTATGCTGGAACCTGACCCTGAGTATATAATCGCCTCACAATGCGGCAGTCCCCAAATGATCGTGGCCACCACCGATAAGGATCATATACCTTTCGTGATATTCAATGGCACAATGGACCCAATAACTCTTGAACCAGGAGTTCATTGTGGCCATCTGGTGGATGTGATATCACTGGAGACACCCCCTACTACACCTACACCAGCAACAACTTCTGATGATTTGCCGGAGCACTTACATGACATATCTGCATGCCACAGCTAGATTCATGCAATCCCACAAACGTGATATGAGGAAAATCTTATACAAAGTTTGCGATAGTTTCTCGGCTGGAGACATGGACCTGGGAGAAACTCATCTCGTGCGACACTCCATCGACACCAGCAATAACTGACCCATTCGACATCTTCCCATACACAAGGAGGCGGAGGCACATGAACAGGTAAACAACATGTTGTGGAAAGGCATAATAGAGCCATCAGCATCCGCCTGGGCCAGTCCCATTGTACTAGCAGGCAAAAAGGATGGATCTTTGCAATTTTGTATAGACTACCGCCGCCTTAATGATCTTAGCGTCAAAGATGCTTATCCGCTACCTCGGATAGATCAGGCCTTAGATTCCTTGTCCGGAGCCAAGTGGTTTTATACCCTTGATTTAGCTAGTTTATACTGGCAGGTGGCCATGGATGAAGCTGACAGGGAGAAAACCACGTTTGGGTGTAGAGATGGTCTTTTCCAGTTCTGCAAGATGCCCAATGGATTGTGCAATTCTCCTGGAATGTTCGAGCGTCTCATTGAGCAGGTATTAACCACTCTGCAATGGGAAATCTGTCTCTGTTACATCGACGACATAATCGTCTTTGGCTCCTCATTTGAGCAGACTTTGTCCAGTCTGGACAAGGTTCTAATGCGCTTTCACACCACGAATCTAAAGCTCAAACTGAAAATGTGTCAGCTTTTTAGACAGAGCATCGAGTTCCTGGGAAATGTCATATCCGGTGATGTGGTGGCTACTCAGCCTTTAAAAACAAAATCAGTAGCAGAGTGGCAGACCCCCACTTCAGTCATGGACACCCGCAGTTTCCTTGGTCTTTGCCAGTACTATCATCGATACATCCTTCATTTTAGTGAGATTGCATCACCATTAATTAGGATCACCGAAAAAGATTGACCATTCGAGTGGATGAGTGAGTGTGAAGGTTCCTTCAGGGCACTGAAGGAACTCTTGACGACCACCCCAATTCTTGCTCATCCTAACCCTAACCTCGATTTCATCTTAGACACTGATGCATCAGCTTATGCCATTGGTGCAGTTCTATCTTAGGTCCCAGAAGCTGGAACAGAGCAGGTACTGGATTATGGTTCGCATACTCTGAACAAGACGGAGAAACGTTATGCAACCACTAAGAGGGAATTGTTAGCTGCGGTTCATTTTGTCAAGTACTATAAACACTTTATGCATGGGCGCCCATTTACCCTGCGTACAGATCACGCCTCCCTGTGCTGGCTAAAAAATCTGGAGAGCCAGGTAGCGAGGTGGCAGGAATCCCTGCAGGCCTTCAACTTCAATGTTGTTCAAAGACCCGGCAAACTGCATGGAAATGTCGATGCCTTCAGCAGAATCAGGCTTGAGGATGAACAGGAAGTGGCCACAACCGTGGCACATACTACACAGCCATCTCCAGTGTTCCCAGAATTGTGGTGCGCAGAGTGGAACATGGAGGCAGTCGCTCATGAACAAGCAACAGATGCACAAACACGGAACATATACACGTGGATCCAGGAGGGGGTACATCCTCCTAAGGAATCTGTTACACCACTTTCCTCGACAGAAAAATACTACTATCAGAGGCTTGGAGAGTGCCATATGCAGGACGACATTCTCTACATTAATAACCGGATAGTAATCCCTGAACGTTATCGTGAAACTATTTTAAAACAACTAGATGATAGCGCTGGACATCTAGCCATCGAGCGAACCACAACCCGGATAGAACAGAGATTCCACTAGATCGGGATACGCGATAGTGTGAAGGCATGGGTCGCCAAATGTGTCCCATGCCAAAGACACGCTGTTGGCCAGCACCATTCCACACCCTTACAAGTTAAAATTGTTGGTGCACCATGGGAGCGAGTGGCTATTGATGTGCTCGGACCCTTGAATACGACGGATGAAGGAAACATCCTCGTATTGCAAGATTATTTTACGAAGTGGGTAGAAGCATTTGCTTTGCCGGACAAAGAGGCATCCACAGTAGCGGAGGTTCTGACAAACAATGTGTTCTGCCGGTTCGGTATGCCATATGAATTGCACTCCGACCAAGGAAGTAATTTTGAGAGCCGGCTGATCTCCGAGCTCTGCAAATTGTTTCATGTCGTTAAAACAAGGATGACTCCGTACTATCTGCGTAGTGACAGGATGGTAGACAGGTTTAATTGTACCTTAGCGGAGATGCTTACTAAAGAATCATGCCTTGAATGTCGAGATTGGTATCTATGACTCCCATATGTGCTCATGGCATACCGCACTTCAATACATTCCAGTATGGGTTATACCCCTGCTCAGTTAATGTTAGGCTGTGAATTAGCCTTGCCCCTGGATCTGGTCATGCCCAGGATTCCAGGAGAGAAAAATCAGCATCTCAACAGAGCTCATGCGGCAGTGGATAGAACAGACCCATGAGCTAGTGAGAGTAACTTTATCCACTACACACCGGCTTCAGAAAACGTGGCACGACCGGCAGGTGCATGGAGACCCATATGAGGTGAGAAGAATGGTTTGGGTTCACGATTCGCAACGTTCTACAAATGTGTCGAGTAAACTGAGTTACAAGTGGAAAGGCCCCTATATGGTAGTCGGTAAGAAGTCGGATGTGACCTACCATATCCGTGCCTCAGATGGCCTGACCACAGTCATCCACCTCGATCGACTTAAACCTTATGTCAGTGATGACCCAGTGTCAGAGCTCAGACTGGGCATCCCATATGACACCGGTACCCAGACAGATGTCTCTACAGAAACAGGTATTCCTGACGTTAGTCCCGAGCACCGCAGTGCCAGTTCGACCCCTCTCCTACCAAGCCAGGAGCCTGATGAACATATGACTAATGCTGAGGACGATGATGAGATACGTACTCACCCTCTCCCTTCTCAGAGCGGGTCTACAAGATCCGGGAAGTCGTATCTGAAGACTTTCTCGTTTGTGCTGTCCAAGGGAAAGGACGGAAAAGTTGTTCCACCGACCTCTTTCCACTCCCACCCACTTCATGCTATTACCCCAATTATAGAGTTACCACAAGCGGAAGCTGAGGCTGCCCCGGGAAATGCTTCTTGAGGGGTGGATAATGTAATAAATAGCATGGAAGTGAAGAGGCTTGATGAGGCCTTGGCGTGTTTTGAAGAACAGCAAAACCATACAACTTGGTGTACCCCTCCAAGCCCGCAAAACGCAAAACCACACACCCCTTCCAAGGTGCACCCTGTCCAATAGCACCACCACCCCACTCCAATTCGCATCTCTCATCTATGCACCAAGTTCAGACATCATCGGTCCTGTCCACTTCACACTCCACTCGTCATCTGTTGACGGACAATCTTCAGATATGAGAGCGTCAGCTGTTACAGAGGAGGTGGCATCCCTCACCACAGTCACCCCCCCCCCCCCCCCACCCCCACCGCTGATGGCCAGGGAAGCAGCCTGTTCAGCAGACTCTTGACTCGAATATTCCCGTACTTAAAAACTATGACAGAGTACTAACCGTCGTGTAATGGGAGATGACCCACTCCATCCAAAGGGCATCCCTGACCACAACCGCCCTACCAAGTCCCCCGTGAGCAGTCAGAACATCACACCAAGACACAGAAAGTCAGGAGCATACAGAACACACTTGCCCGCAAGGATGGATGCGTTAATTCATCATTGCGCGAACGGCACACACATACCCGGTTAGAGAAGTGATATAACGGAGACATTCAACACATCAACAACATCGTTAGCAAACACTTAGCTTTTATAATAGAAAAAGTTTGAGACACATTTTTCCGCAACATTCCACCCAGCCCCCCCCCCCACCCCCGCATGAATGTGGGAAGCTCATCACTTTCTGCAACCTGACTTTTCCGCAATAGCAACAGACTCAGCATTCCCCAGCGTGGAAACCTGGATATGCCCAATTTGCATTACGCCAGCATCACACAGCAACCCCGACTTCCCTACAACAGAACACCACCATCATCAACACAAGATCGGAGTCAACATTTTCTGCAAACACCCCCTTATCCGGTATGCAGAAAACTGATCATACGGAAAGGAGGAACAACACCGCCGCCATCTACAGTACACACTACGGGGGGTTCCCCACCCCAACCCCCGGAATCAGCGTACGTAAACAGCTAAACTTTCACACTTCAATCACACGTAATAACAGTCAGTATTATTAAGAGAGCAAGATGCCCGCATTCTGTTGTTCGTATCAAGTAGGATTTTACTAGTGAACTGAAGATCGATAATGGATTGATTCAAGTTACAACAGCACCCTTCTTGGCCATCCACACTCTAAAGTAACTCTGTCCCGTCTTCGGACTCGGCCATTACAGAGCGAAATACATCATGTCCGATAAAGTTGACACCACACACATGCAGCTGCCTCGCCTCACTGCCATAAAAATGTCACACTTCACAACAGCACACGAATCATCCGCAGATAAGAAGCCACGCGTATCAATCAAATTCAACAACATGACAGAGACACAGACACTCAGGATTACTGTATTCACAATCTCGAAACGACGGTATTGTAAATTTTTAAACTGCGGCACACATTTTCCGAGCTGTACTGTGAAAATTAAGTTTGGTTTAGGTGAGGTGAGACTAGTCCTACCCACAGAGGAGGATGCTTGGCAGTCCACCCACCCGGAAAACACAGTCCAGCTTCGCATGATCAGTAGACTTGGTTTCCGCAAGACATGGAGCTGTTTAAACCAAACAATAAATTACAGTCAGCTATGCTGTCCTAATTTTGATTAAGAACACAGCTGTTCTACCGTGTGTACACATCATTAGCGCGTGGGCTGATGAAGCAGCATCAAAACTTAGACAGTATAACATCACAGAGAATTTCAAATATTCTCTTACCTACATATTCCAGTCATTAATCAACACAGGTTGGAATAAAACTCCTACACACAAGAGGCGGCACATGTGTAAGATCACGCGCATATAAAGGGACGCTGTTCTAAGGAACATAATTTTGAAAACATGTATTTCCATTTTTCGCATCAACTACAAATAATCAGCAGCATCAACACTCTGCCAATACATACAGATTGCCTAAGTTTCCGATCAACCACGTGCTTCCAAAACAACAATCACGTGATCAGCACTTCTAATTTCCATTAAATTGGATCAAAGACTATAAACAAAAGAACCGCCTTATGCGCATCTACCACAGCGTGATGGAAGAGGCGAGAGGTGGTGAGTCGGGACCAGGCTGCTGACGTCATCATGCTCTCCAACACCCCATTGGGCGTTCCAGCCTGAAATTTGATCAGGTGAGTTTATAAGCATCCAACCTGAAAAACCGCTTCACGCTAATTAAAAGGTGAGCTTCCATGGGAATAAGTAGTTCCGGATTTTAACATTTTCAGTCAAGGAGGGATGAAAGCGACTTTTTATATTTATATTTACCTCCTTCCTATGGAGGGAATATATGATCCGACTCCTGGAGAATTAAAACTAAATATTTCCATATTTGGCTGGACCGACTCACCCTAAAACTTTCGGGTATGGTCGTCCACCCTCCTGTGATGTCGCCAAAAAGTATAAAAGAAGGAAAGCGTGCACTGAAACTTTGTCTTCCCATCAAACTCAACACTAGAGAAGATGGAGCATTAGGCTAATGTTGTGTCGCAAACCAAATACTGCTGTTTTCTTATTATTACTTTATTATCTGTTATATTGGCCAGGAAAAGTTATGAAGAGTTAAGTTTAAATTAGGTTAGGGCAGTTTCCGCAAAAACAACATCATGCTGGAATAATAAGTCGCTTGCAGAAGATCTCGCCTTGTCCGACAGCTTGGAAGAATCAGCACCGGCTCATCTCAGAAAGAAGTATCCGTGTACAGCTTTACAGCCTACCAGACAGCCGTGTAAGCATGCATTTTCCAGAAACTCAGACATAACTCTTCACGTCAATCGCGACCATTTATTACAATAAGCATTCTGTGCAGACTGCAAGTACCTGTATTCGGCTACTGGGTATGGTGTAACACACGCATTATCTTTCAAACATCATGTGTTAGTTGCGATGTTAAAACCTGGTGAACAGAATAAGGGCATAGATATCCTCGCCACTCATTTCGAAAGTGTACTTCCCGTTACCATGCTTCCAACGGGAAAAATGGCAAAGACAAAATGTACCAAACGACGACAAACTGACCTTCTGCATTTAGCTACACCAACATCATCCGCAACACAGCCAGCTAGCATCAGCACTCCAGCATCCATCACCACGACATTGGCAGCACCTGCAAGAACAGCATGAGCAGCACCTGCGGCATTGGTATTTACATCAATTGTAGTTTCCGCACCGGCAACACCCGCAGTGACAACATCGACAACACGCAGCATCACCACAGTATCCGCATCCGTGATAGGCCAGCCAATATCAGTGGTAATAACAACTCCTGTGAAGATATATGAACCGGGTTTACAGGACATTTCCGATCGTTCTATCTCTCCATGCAGTTTAGTAATAGACGAAGGGATCAGCCTCACGGAAGCCATCATCACCACCACTGGACCGCAGACCAGCACACCGACACCCACACGCAGCACATTCCAATAGATCCTGCTATTAGAAAATCAACTACACTGGACTGTCAATATTTAGGAAAACGCAGACTCGCGCATCAGCCAGAGATCCAAGCAATTCCCAGAACGTCCGCCAGCAAGTTAATTAATGCTGTGAAAATAAGAAAGTTATCTGCAATCACTGCAGCAGCATCAACGCCCACTATCATCACATCATTTAGCCACCTGGCAGCCAGCACCACCATTACAACCGCCACAACAACAGTGATGTCAGCCATCTCAGCACTGCCACCAGTCAGAACTACACCCGCCATCAACCACCACCACTAATGCATCCGTAGATACATCAGTAGCTTCATCTAACTTAAGTATTTCCGACCTAGGCAATATAGATAATGAGATTTCGGCATCGGAGGACCACCCACCACGACTGTCCAGTAAGAGTCGTGGAACCCTATTCCTCTGGGCTGCATGCCTCCTTAGGAAGTCTATAATTCCTGCCTAGCATGCTCCCGCGCATTCGATCCGTGATGTGTTGATCGTTTGTCACGGGTGTCAAACTAGGAGGGGGTGGTGTAGCATGGATCGACCGGACGGGTACGGTCCATCCCCATTAAGCTGGATATGGGATGACCATTCCGGATGCGCTCCAAGCACACCCCCCCCCCCCTGAGTAGGATAGTACGCATGTATAAAGCCCTCTGAGAGAGGTATCATTAAAACGGCAAAGTCTGTAAGAATGCGTAGCATGCATGCGTGCGCGTGAAAGCTTCTCTGGCAACATGTGTCAGGATTGGGAGAGAGTGTATGCTTATAGTGTACCGAGTTAGTACTTGTGATTTTCTCAAATCACACTATTCTCGTCGTTCTTGGTACCGCTCAGGACTGGAATGAAACGAGGATTGCAGAACTTTTTACCTTTTTAAAATCGGATCAGAAATGGCCGAGTTATCATTAAAGGTCTCGTTTAAATTATCTTCAAATTATTGCTTTGACGTCATAATCGTGTGTATGCATTAAATGAATGGGGAATGCGCTGTTCACGTGATAGCCACGTCGCCACTTCTAGCTGCACGCTGATTTGCTACTACTCGCCCTCTGATTGGCTGGAGCATCCTGCCTCTGACGTCACGAGTAGTATAAAAGGGAGAGAAAACGAGAATCGAGAGCATCATCGGCATGGAAGCCGACCAACCAACAAGACTCCAGTGCAGTGCAAAATGCAGTAGTCTTGAACATCCGCGATACCAATTTACGATACTCCCATTTCCGAACTTTCACAGAGGAGTTTCCTGTGGATGGGCCTTGCAGGCCCGATGTAATTCTACAGGATGTTGAGCTGATGGTGATTCTTGGTGGATAACTCGTCGGATCCTCCGGACCATGCTGAAAAGTGGTATCAAACTGCATGTCGCATGTGTTAATTAACTTTATGGATCGTCATATGATTCGGGAGCTATTGCTCCATAGCATGTACACATGCTGTCTTTCTGAAGAAGATGCTATGCGGGGCGACCTTCAGGAAGCTGAGCATCTTTGCCAGTTAGATGTATGTGTCTAAAGATAGGTATGAATCCCTGCCATTTGCGGCCAAAGCTTAGAAACGTATCCAATAACTAAATGGTAGGTTAGAATGTAGCAGAAGGCCTGCAAAAATAAAGCCGCAACTACCAATACGGTATCTTGTACCCTACATAGGACGGTGACCTATGAATTCTTCGGAAATCATCTGACCCATCTTCACGTAAACCAGTGTGCATCACATTAATTATGGCTTCACTAGAATTGACCAGCACTTAGCTTTTTGTTTAAACAAAAGAGTGGCCCTTTTTGCCAGCTCTTTTCCTCCACTTCAGCATTGAAGTCATTTTCCTGTGACGGAGGCACGTGCGAGCCACTTTCCTCTCGCAACAATAATATTTTGTGTGTGTTAGGGGTATAATTGGTTTATGTTAAACTACTCAAGTAGCCTCGTTGCGATGCTCCCTTGCGGGGATACCTCTGCGGATTTACGAATCTGTGTGGTACCTTCAGCGAGAAAGAACACCAAGTGGCTCTATGTACTGTATTATTTTGCTCATTTACTGTCAAACGAGTAGCATTGTTTGCATAGTTATTATTCCGATTTTTTTAATCATATCATCATGTCCAGACATTTTAGTAAAGGACCGACATACACGTGACACGAACAGTTGGGACGAGACCGTGAGGTTCAATCTCGGTGGCAATGACCGCATGGCCCCACTGGAACATGAACGTTCCACCAGCTCTAGAAGTTGGTCTTTGTACCTTCCGGAGAGACGCGATATGGGATCTGTAGCCCCGAGAACCGTAGCTAACCAGCCCTCCCGTGCATCCTGTAGATGCGGTGCAACGGAGTGGAGCAACATGATGGACCAGCGAGCTACATTTCACCTTACTGTTGGTCTTTCTAATTCCAAGATGGTCAGATAATACAGTGTCATGCATCTGTTCCAATACCCTTGTTTGGAGATACATGGAGACTATGAGCTGCAGATAGGATTGAACTTGATTGGGACAAAACCATCTTTTATACAGCACCCCATTCCTAAGTAACAGTAAATCCCAATGCAACCATAGGTTCTGTACTGCGAGACTTTCTGATGTTATTCTGTCCATGGATGGTCTATCTGATGACCTAGTCAGCCACTGTATCACGTCTTCAAATCAGCATCGATGGCCTGTTTAGAAGCAATCTATTCAGCCGACCAGTCCATGATCCATGATATAGGTTCATCACTGAAACCACCGTCACTATCATGGACACACAACTGAG
The DNA here is from genome assembly GCA_034401795.1 of Chaetoderma sp. LZ-2023a. Classification (NCBI taxonomy): domain Eukaryota; kingdom Metazoa; phylum Mollusca; class Caudofoveata; order Chaetodermatida; family Chaetodermatidae; genus Chaetoderma; species Chaetoderma sp. LZ-2023a. The sequence continues at coordinate 81,617,358 of CM067360.1, forward strand.
GATTTTCTCCTGGCAATTCATTGAGGCCTGTATCAAGTTGCGTCTTAGGCACCATTGAGTCCTCATCACCATGATTCACACACAATCCCCCACCTAATCTTGCCTTCCACAGTCGCCGAACAGCTCTAATCCATTCACCAATCTGATTACCAACACCATAATGATCCGGAAACTGTTTTGGCAACTGTCTTACCCGACTATACACATTCCTACTTAACGATAAAAGTGTGCTAAACAACATAATAAATACAAATATGACTATATTTGTAACATTGACAAATTGTTTAGAACTGATGTTGTCTCCATGCGTTCTTTCATTTAGTTTCTTTGGTGACCGACTCAAAATCTCAGTCAATACACCATTTGTTGGATCTATGTGCTTCACAGCAAATGTTATTGTGCCATCTAGCTCGAAAGATCTTTGTTCATTCTTCTCGGTGCACATATCGAATCCACTACCTGGAAACTCAGCTAAAACAGTCTCTCCATCATAACAAAGACACTCCTTAAGATCACAATTCAATTCTGGTAATCCATTTGCATCACATCACTGAGATCCCCGCACATTAGTCAACACATCTATGCCATCTAATTTTAAATATCCATTAAAGTCCAATACAAACTCATGGTTGCACAAGAAATCAGTTCCTATTAGACCGTCATGCTGTATTTGTAGAACATATACTGGCCATTGATAGCTTTGTCCATTTATTTGCATATTAGCTTGAATTACATCAGTAACATCTAGCAAACTATTGTCAGCTGTCTTCAGATGCACATTTGGTAACTGATACTGACACATTAATGCAGGTTTCAACTGAGATGGAGTAGAATCAAATATTGATTTAGAAATAATGGTTACTGACGCACCTGTATCTATCAGAAACTTAGCTTGTACTCCATTTATTTCAACATGTAATAGAAAAGAGACATTGTGATTTCTCTTACCACCAGCAATGCCTGTAATCCGCAAATCTAAACTGCCTACTGGGACCGGTGCCAAGCCGATGGAACCTGTCCTTCTTAGTTTTCCGAATTGTCAATGCGATTGCAAGGTTGTCGATCACTATTGTGACTAAGGATGGTCCGCTTTGGGCACTGGTGAGAATAGTGTCCTATCTCGTGACACGAATAACATTCCACAAGTTTTTTTAAACTTGTAAATCGATTTTGCTCATGTTTAATCAATTCCTCTATTTTGGTAAATTCAGATTCCATTAACTGCTTTACTTCTGTCCCAAACTCACAAAGTCTTGACTCTGTCACATATGACTCCTCATTTACAGCATGAATTCTCTGAGGTTGCACCTTCACAAGGTCATCTCTGAGGCTCATATAAGTCTCATAGGCATCAAGAGCTTCAACAACTGTGTTGGGTTCTTTCATACCAACTGCTAAAATAGGATTTGGATCAGCCAATCCTTTAATAAAATGTCTCATTGCAATTGTCTCCAGAGTTAAAGCATCTGCAGAGGGATAACCATTGTTCACACGTTTCTGAATGTCAGCAATATACTCCGATAGTTTCTCTTTAGGGTTTAATCGACGATTTTCCAGTCGAGCAAGATATGATGTAATGACAAGTTTCTCTTTGAAACGATTCTCCAGAGCACAAATTAATAAATCATAGGAATTCAGTATATCTGGTGTAAGCTGATTAAATGCATACTAAGCTGCTTCTCCTCCTAAACTGTTTGTTAATCGAAAAGGTTTCTCATTTTCTGACCAAGCACATGCAATTGCCATAGATAAATATGGCTGATTGAAACTGTCCCATGTCATTTTCCGATCAAACACACCACAGCGTGGTAATCGAATATCATATTGGTGACCGCGGTGGCCACCTCTTCCAGGTGGTTGTGAAGTAATATTTGATGGCTGTCTAGGGATACACTGATCCGTTATGGTCAGGAGCTCTGTAGTTTGCTCACTACTAGATGGCTGTGCTCCCTGTTCCGAGGATCTAATTTCGCTCAATTATTTTTCAAGAGTGACCTTATCATTCTCAGCTCTATTGGCTCATTCGTTGGCAGCTGTGGCAATTTTCAAAATAGCTTCTACTTCTTGACGAAGATCTGCTACTTGTTGTTCAATAGTCACTGACTGGTGATCACCACTAGAAGCACCTTAACTTGTTTCCATTGTTTCCTCAGCTTCAGCCTGCTCTCTAACTCTATCACTAGTCTGAATAATGCCACTCTTAACTATTTTTACTAATAAATCACTCAACAGATCAAAAACTTGTTAAAATTAAGTTCTTTTCTGAATTGTACTCCACAAAGTTTGTTTTAATGTTTTACACAGTTCTATAAACTTTTCATTACAAAATTGTCTAAAACAATTAACTTCAACATCATTATTCTAACACTGATTAAAAACACACTAATCAAAACCGTTTCTGAAAATGACTATTTTCCTCAGAATTGGCAGAACACAAAGTAAGCACGTGTATAAGTTCACATCCCAACACTTGTCACCAGTGTGGTGAACTCAATTCATGCTTGGGGGAGAATTTCATTCAAACAGAACAACTGTAAAACTAAAACTACTTTAATCACCCTTGGTAGACTAAGTGTGGTCAACAAACTCTATTTACACTATATACAGGGAAAGACAGATCAACAAATAACTTTCAAAACCAGTGCATGGCGAGCGAGAATTAGACTTAGCCTTCTGATCCCCCTTCTCTCAAATAATTGGGCTTTATATAGTCGAATGTTGTGTGCTTCTCACAAAAAGACATAATCGCTTATCACGTAAAGTTATAAATTTGCAGGCGAAAAGGCATAAAGTCGCTTCTCGCAGAAAGCAATAAACCCCTTCTCGCATAAAGCTATAATCGCTTGCACTTGCATGCGAAAAGGCATAAAGTCGCTTCTCGCAGAAAGTTATAAAACCCTTCTCACGTAAAGCTATGAATTTGCACGCATAAACCCATAAACCACGCAAAAAACTATAAAATTGAAGAAAGACATAAAAGTTAGATCAACACTCCTCCTGCATGATGCACCAGACAACCCCAGCAGCAGCACCAAACCACAGTCTGCTGCAGGCTATGGCGCAATGTAACCAAACACTCTGACCAGTCAGGTCACTGCACTATTCAGCCAGCTCGCCTGGCACTGAGAAGCGCTGATACAACAATCAGTTGTAAGTGGAGCCAGTCAAAATCTATATCTATAACCAATTTGATTATTCATTTACGTGTTGTAGTAAGTTAAGTCGCTATATTCAAAATTATTTTTACAGTGTAGTGTTTACTGTTGAAACTTAACTGGAGATATAGCACGGGTCCACTTCATAGCGTTTTAGTGTGTCCATCCTAAGGGGTGGTAAGGGTAATAAGTAAGGTAACATCTTTACAATTTATTTTCATATTCGCTCTGCTGCTCTCTTACTTGTGCCCTACTGTTTCGTGTACACCAATTAGATAGACATCTTTTGTAATGACCCGTCTAATGTCCTCTTTCTTTCTCTTGTTTTACTCCAACATCAGCGTCGCCATTTCTTGGAGAATCATGTCTCTTTTGATGAAGATATTTCTCGCACATTTCCTGTTACTCTCTGAGCTGTGCGCATTTGACAAATACATTTTTATGTGTCAGCACTATTAGCTGTGACTCATAGAGGCCTAAGCTCGCTTTCGTTAGCTTACCTGGCCTGAAAGGTGGAGTGAGCTTATGGCATGGCGACTGTCCATCATCCGTCCATCAACTTTTCCTTTAAAGCACTGCTCATAACTGATTGGTAGATTTCAAAATAATTTAGCTGAAAGAACCCTATGGGTGTAGGATTCAGAACATGTACATATAGAATTTTGATTTTCAATTATTTTGCCTGATTTTATGAAAGATTTACCGGAAATTGTCAAAGTGCTACTCCTCATTATTCCCTTGATGGATTTCAACTTAATTCAGCTGGAAAGAGCCTTTTGGGCTAGGCTTTAGAACTCTTTATAACATTTTGGCTGGAAATCTTAGATTTTATGAAAGATTTAGCGCAAATTGTCAAAATATTACTCATCGTTGACCACCTGCTGGAGTTCAACCCTAGTTGGCTGAACAGACCCTATTTCAATACACTCAAGAACTTCTATTTTTGCGTGAAAATGTCAGATTTTATGAAAACTTTGCTGGAAACTGTCAAAACACTTCTCCTTAACTGCTTTACAGTTATCAACAAAATTTCGCTAGAATGACCCTATCGTGGCAGGCTCTAGAACCTTTATTTAGAATTTTGCTTGGTCATGTTTTGGGGTGAAAATCATAGATTTGATGAAAAATTTATTGGAAATTGTCAAGACGCTACTCCTCCTTAACATATTGGTGGATTTTATCCAAATTTGGCTGGGAGGACTAGTTGTAGGCTCTAGAACTTCTATTCAAAATTTTGGCGCATTTTTTTCAATTTTCCTAAACCAATTAAAACGTTACTCCTTAATTAATGGCCCGATTTCAACTACAAAGATGATGACATGACAGTTGTACATGAATCATAGAACCTTCTGAAATGACCCTGTTGCGCTAGGCTTCAACATATCTAACGAGAACGTTGATTGATAAATTTCTTTAGTGGCATGCGTATGCTAATGGTCCAGGTGACCGTCACAGGCCCTTGCGTGCGTGCGTGCGTGCGTGCGTGCGTGCGTGCGTGCGTGCGTATGTGCGTGCGTGCGTGCGTGCGTGCGTGCGTGCATGCGTGTGTGTAGGGGGTGGGGTGAGTGTAGGTGAGTATGTTGGTGTGTGTAGGTGTGTGTATGTGTCTGTGCGTGCGTGCATGAATTTTCTACATTAATTTTCGTTTTGATGTGGCGAGAACATGTACATAGGCAGCTCTGTGCAAATACAATGCTCTTATTTCTTGCAGTAATCACATTAATCATATAGCTATTGTTTAGGCCTTGACAGAAACATTTGCCGTCTCTGGCTGCGCGCTGTGAGTTAATTGTTTACTGTGAGTTGTGCTGTCCAAAGGACAGTTGTTTGTGTAAACCTCTTTTTCGATTTATGTGGCTCTGTTACATCACACGCACTGGCGAGTTTTCATAATTGGCCATCTACCTTAGGGCCTCCTAAATTCTATATATTGAGTAGTTGTCTCTTCCTACACTTCTCCGGTCACCTGGCACATTAATTGTTTGGATTCACCGCGCCTCGTTGGTTAGGACTGATTTAAGAAACTATTGGGTTTCTTGGCAGTCAGAATCAAAGTGTCGATGACCACAACACCCCCACCCCACCCCACCCACCCCCCTGGTTCTTCAGATACCTATTAGCTAAGCCTTTTTGCCAAAGCAGGAATCACTGCGAAAATATAATTATAATAGCCTGACCCAGCAGTGCATTCTTTTGGACAATTTTCCTTAATCCTAAAGCAGATAAATGTTAGCTCCAGGGAGCGAATCTCATGTGGTCCGCTTTTGAATGCTGGGTGATGGATAAAGACACAGATCGCCATCTAACTCAATGGTAACTGGGTGCGGCCTTCGAGCCCTCCACGCCTGTGAAGGTCACCATAGTTTAATATCTGTTTTTTCTCCCCACCGGAAATAGATATGTGCTTTCTAAATGCGTGTGTAATATGACTTGTCCCTGTCTTGCTATTTGTGGTGGTGCTGCAGTATGCGTAGGGATCGTTATTTGATTCTGAAACTACCCAGACGACATGTTTGTGTGCTGTTGGTCTGAAGTGGATGCTCTGTGGCGGTACCCAAAATGAGCATTGAGTATCCTCGCCAGGAAGGCTTTCTCATTAAGGATAAGTAAACTCTAAGCCACTTGCGGCCTAAACCGTGAATGCTTGGAGCTAATAGCAAACTGTTAGTTTAACCCCATTAAGAAGGCCTGCTGAAATAAAGCGGCATCTACTAAATTCTTCGGAAATCATCCACCCCATCTTCACGTAAACCAGCGTACATCCCAATAACCAATAATTACACTAGGTTGATTCATTTTTTTCACTCTTAGCATTGCTTGAATAGGAGAGTGGCCCTTTTTTCTGCATCTCCTCCTCTGCATCTGCATTGTAGGAATTTTCCTGTGACGGAGGCCCACGCGAGATACTTTCCTCTCGCAGCCAAAAGATAATTTGGCCGGCCTGAGGTAACTATAGTTTATATTAAACCCACCAAAGTAGCTGCACTAGGACCCTCCTATGCAGGGATAGCTCACAGAATATAGAGATCAGAGATCGGTGAGGTACCTCTGGCGAGATAGATTACAAACAACACCATTCCATACTTATTAAATTACCAGCAAACGAGTACGATTGTTTGACTGCTATAGTGTATTTTCTTATGTCTCAAATCTAAATTAGTAATAATGAATCGACACACCGGTGACACCAATAGCTGGGACCAAATGGTGCAGTTCAACTTAAGTGTCAATGGTCGCATGGCCCCACCGGAATGTGATCGATCCACTGACTCTAGAGGTCAGTCTTTGTGGAGTCCAGAGAGATGCGGTTATTCGCCAATATCCCCGAGGCCAGTTAGCCGACATCATCGGGCTGATGTACTGTGCACCTGCACCACCGATTTACAGGATGACTATACAGAGCAGTACATACCCCTGGAGGCTACAGGCGCCACGTCGCCCACCAGGTTTCTCCTCTGAATCGGCTGTTTCCCCATCGTCCCGATGATGCCGGTTAGCTAGCCTCTGGGATTGAGGGAGGGGCGAGTGTGCCACCGGCGACCACAAAATCTGACCCGCAGGGTTGCGGGAATGACATTGTTCCTGTGAAGCCGGGCGACCATTGCCACCTACAGCAAACACCACCGTATCATCTCGGCTGTTGGTGTAGCATGTATGACACTGCATGATGTCTTATTTAGAAGATATAAAAGGACATAATGCCGGCGAGTCAAGGACTGGCTTATGAGAAAGCTATATTGATAACAATATTAGATCATTAACTAAGTATAAAGATGAAACGTAATGGACTGACTGTTGTTATATCTCGCGAAGATATCTATCCTATCCTTAATTAAACAATAGGGATCCTTGCAAGCGAGGCACCCTAATGCGGCTAATTAATTTAATATACATTAATGCCTCACGCGGGCCAACAAGTTGGTTTTGTGAGAGGAATGTGCCTCGCGTGAGTCATCACAGGAAAATGCCTACAACCCCGAAGCGGAGGAGGGAGCATGGTCAAAACCATACTCCCCATTTAGGCCAATGCATGATGTATGTTATGTTATCCTAGTGGTATATAGTTTTAAGGGATGCGTGCTGTATTACGTGGAGTTGGAGTGCCAGCTTCAACAGAATCTGACTCTATCACCTCTTATTATAGATGTTGTTTTAGTCATCGCCGCATTATTTTGGCGGTCTTTCCAGGGGTGCTAAGTCAACCTTTAGTTATTTCGTCCAGACACAGGGATTTATTACCTCAAATGTCCTATCACCTACTTAACTTTAGCAACAGGTTGTTTTCCTGGTGGAATAGTCCGGGTAGCCTTTCTTGGCACATACTCACTGGACTCCTCCCTCAGGCTAATGGCATGTACAATGTTGCCAGGCGGCAGGTCCAGGAAGCCGATGAGTGACTCCCACTCCATGCGTCAGCACAACCACATATAACAAGACATGGACAGATAAGACACGAAAGCATAAGAAAGCAACGTATCTAGTTACAGCTAACTCTGAGAAAGCAGATAGGCGTGGAGAGTGTATTGGGCATTTCTCAATCACTATTGAATTAGTCTGTGAACCACCTTTTTAGTCAACACCAAGCGTGGTGAGAGCAGGGTTGCCCACAACATCTGATTTTTGGGGTTCCAAGGACCACACACTCAGATTTGAGGGTCCCACTGTAAAATCTGGTGGTCCCATGGGGTCCTCATCTGAAATATGGGGGTCCCGTATTTTTTTCTTAAAATAAACACAACACATTGATCTAATTATAAAGCACTTTATTAAACATGTTGAAAGCACTAGTTATGACATTGTGTAAATACTGTTAATACTGAGAATATTAACTATGCATAGTTTATTAACCATTAGCACTTAATACTTTTGGCCACCATTGTAGATCACCAAAATACCTATTTTTGAGGGTTTAACACTGGAATGACTGGCTCTAAACAGTGCCAGTCATTCCAGCGGTAAATTAAAAAAAATGTATTCTGTGATCTACACTGGTGGCTAAAATTGATCTATTGAAATGGCCCTTGTATATTTAACTAATAACATTTGAACTGCATGTCAATAAACAATAACTTAAAGCGCTGTACTTGTTTGTTGTTATTGTGAACCTCACTTTTCCCTCTTCTTCATCTTATTGAACCCTAAGACAGCCAAATTCACATTAAAGGACCCTCTCTCTGGACCATTCGGCTTGACATAACATAGCTTGTCTAACCTGTCAGATGTAATTTTATTCCTGAGTTTGCTTTTGACCATGGTCTGAATTGAAAATCCCCGCTCACAAGGTACACTTGTGACAGGAATTACCATGCCAATTGATAACAGTATGCAGAGGTCAGAAAATACATCTGCATAGTCACTCACAATCACATCAACCATGCTGAGGAATGACAAGTGGGATTGAGAGTTGGGCACATTCTTCATCAATGGATATGTGTTCTTACAGTTGTCCCCCATTAACCCTCCCTTTGTAATGTTCCACAAGAACAGATAACTCTTCATTACCATGCTTAGCTAGTTGAGTTTTATCTGATGGATATGCCTTACAGTTAAAAACAACATCTAAACAACGCAAGATGTCATTGGTTTCAGTGGGGAAGCGATCTCTTAGATTGTTAACTGGCCATTGCAGGTAAGTTTGTTTTACGTTACCAAATTTGCAGTCTAACTGTTTCAGCTAGAGGGCTCATTGTGTTTTCAACCTTGACACCTGCTTCATTCACACAATGATATTTGTACACCTGTTCACCATCCGCAATGGTGATACTCTGTAAGAAAGCAGAGAGGTTTGGACAGTTGCTATCATCAGCCATGGCATCTAATGTCTCAATAGTAGAGGAAACTGTCTTGCTGACCATGGAGAAATTGATGTCATCTTTCTGGAAGAGTCTGCTTACAGCACATATCACATTCATGACATCCAACATCAGACATGTTGTCGCCATGAATGTGTATGCCTCTAAGCAATGCAATAGACCCTTAGATTTGGCAGACTGGTTGTTCTCACATTCATGACTCAGGGAGTAAACCAATGAAGGCCACCATTCGTTGATCATTTCGACAGCTGATTGGATTGACCGCCATCTGACCATAGTGGGTTCATGGACCTGCTGAATATGGCCATGTAGTAATAGTTGTAACTCACGAAGTTTATGATACCTTATGGCTGATAGACTATAGAACGCAAATATTGAACTCGTTGTACTCTGATATTTCTGCAAATATGGTACAGCCTTGGCAGCCTGCGAAGAAGCCAAGTTAATTTGTGTGCCTCACAATGTATTTGTATAAGGTCACTGCGCTTGTCTTTCAATTTAGCCCCCACACCATTTTTGTGTCCCATCATAACACTAGCCCCATCAGTACCGATCCCAACAACACGTTTAACATCAACATTACAGTCTGAAAGCTTAAGACATATCGCATCACATATTGTTGCAGCCGTTCCGTTGGCCAAAGTAACATTTCCTAAATAAATAGTCTCTGCCTTCCCACCATTAAGAATCTGTGCATACATTATAAGTTTCTTACATGTGGTGATGTCATTAGTCTTGTCAGCCATGATTCCTATGAATGGGCTGCTGTCGATCTTCTTCTGAACTGTAGCTGTTATCACGGTCGAAATAGCATCCCCCATGCCAATCACTGCATACTTTCCTCTGTATGGATTTTCTAGGTTTCGACAGCCATTTGCAATCTCAAAATTAATAAGCAAAGTAAAGTTGACAATCTTATCTGATAAACCAACCAACCTACATTGACAACCTTGTATGATTAACATTTCCAAAGACCACTACATTAGTAATTAGCAAAGACCACTGCATTAGTTTTTCTATAAAACCGTAACTTGACTTTGGACGAATTGAAAAATTACGAGTATCTGGGGCGAGTTTGCTCAAGGACGTCTTGAACTACTTCGATATAATGCGTGCGTATTTTTTATAATGTAACTGGAATGACTAAATATAGTGGAATACATAGCCTAAGATCAGACAAAACAATAAGTTATCAAAAATAATCTGTATAAATCAGATTAAACTGCGTAATTAGTGAAAATATATCAGCCAATAACCGGATATGTCTAATTCATAGGGAGTAACTATGTAACACGATTGCTGATTGGTTGAAGCATAGATAACGCATTAGTGTGTATCCAATAAGGACGCTTGTGTCGGGGAGCTTTGAGCCATACGCTGTTTGAAAAAAAATCAATATTTTAACGTATACCTACCTGTAGATCGACGATATCGTTGAACATCGCTGCTGGGATGAGATTTTTACTCATCATATACACTGTCCTAATCTGGGCCTCGTGGCTCTTCTTGTCCTGGTATAACTGACGATCGAACTCTTCATTTGATGCAGCCACTGATTTTTCTAATCGAATCCGTAGTATGGAAGCAGTCTCTGCCTCCTTGTGGTCTTGCGATGCAATATGTCGGTCTAACGCTGATTTCTGATAATTTGTACTACCGCTCACGAAATTATTAGTCTTCTTCGCACTGATACATAACGTACACTTCATTTTACCATCCAGAACAACCTCAAGCCATTTACTATATGTCAGTGTTTTAAACCAAACGTCACTGAATTTCCTAGACTTCACTTGCTTTACTTTAGCCACATTTTCACAAATCTTTGCACTGGTGTTACAAGACTTGCTACAAAGGTTGCTACGCTTTGCCGTACTTTCATCGTTATCATCACTATCAGCACATGTAGAATCTAGAGGTCGCTTAACGCCAAACTGAAACAAGTTTTGTTGCATTTTGACTAATTTACTGACGCCACTATTTCTCTCGTATATACACACACAGATAAATCAAGTCTACTACTCGACATGATTTACTCAATTATTGTCTTAAATTCAAAGAGAATACTGAAGCGGACAGATTCTATTCAGATCAATTTAGTTGAGAAATTGGGAACACCTAACGATCGAGTATTGTTAAACATTATAAACACTAATCCATCAGTCAATCAATCAGCTGCTATTGCTAAATAAAAGACGGCTTATAGAGCGTATTGATACCGTTATTCAAACAGCAATACAAAGACACCGCCGCTAATCCGTCAAATTACCATTCAAATGTAAAAGATATCACAATATCTTCCATATATTCCTTCATCCATTTGGATATTTTGATAAGCAAATAGAAAAAAATATTTCTCCTGTAAGTCGTTGCTGCTTTAGGCAAGTAGGCATGCGCAAATTAATTTCAAAATATTCAGCAGATTAGTGATAACAACTTTGTGATCTGTCCAATGTTCTGAGCTGTGAAAAGGTTAAGACGCCCAGACAGGTTTGGATACGCTTGATCAGTTGTATTGGATTTCTCAAGCGTGAGTTCCTCTAGAGGGAGATTCCACTGTTATCCAATCAAATACTGACATGTCACTCTGACGTTTAGCACAACAGACAGCAACATGGCGGGTATTTTTGCAATTTGTAGGCCAAATAAGGCGACTAACATCGGGCTTGTAAACTCATTATTTATAAATAAAAAATTAGATCAAATGGGATACTAAGGATGATTTGGGGATTGTGTTTACAATTAAATGTGGTGGTTGAATCTGATTTATGGGCATTAACAACTTTGAGTTGTGCAAGAAAACATACAACAAATCATAGTCTTAAACAACGCAATAAGTTCATTTTTATTGAACACCTAATACATTAGGTATATTTTTAAAAGTAAAAACATGCACAAATGAATATACACACACGATAATATAATCGATAATTAAGCACACGCAAAGTTACCAGTTTCCATTATACTTTTTCACTGCGTCCCTCATGCGTCCTAGGGGACGCAGAGGGTTAATTTTTATGCGTCCCTCTGCCATTTATGTGCATATATATACGTGCAAAAGGACGCATAAGGGCAACTCTGATCAGCACATGTGGAATCTAGAGGTCGCTTAGCGCCAAACTGAAAAGCTTCATTGCATTTTGACTAATTTAATGAAGTCAATGTTTCTCAAGTATATTTTACTCAATCATTGTCTTAAATTCAAAGAGAATGCCGAAGTGGATAGATTCTATTCAGATCAATTTAGTTGAGTAATTGGGAACACCTACCGATCGAGTATTGTTAAACATTATAAACACTAATCCATCAGTCAATCAATCAGCCGCTCTTGCTAAATAAAAGACGGCTTATAGCGCGCATTGGGCAACTTTGAGTTGTGCAAGAAAACATACAACTCATAGTCTTAAACAACGCAGTAAGTTCGTTTTTATTGAACACACAATACATTAGGTATATTTTTAAAAGTAGAAACATGCACAAATAAATATACACACACACGATAATATAATCGATAATTAAGCACGCGCAAAGGTACCAGTTTCCTTTACACTCTTTCACATCCTTGGGGATTCAGAGGGTTAATTTTTATGCGTCCCTCTGCCATTTTTATGTGTATATACGCACAAAAGAGCGCATAAGGGCAACTCTGGGTGAGAGTGAACCATATGAGAATCGCTCCATAGAGCTAATGTTTAGCTGTATCTAGGGTTATGTAAATTTGCCCATGAGGTCCACTACTAGGACGTACCTGCTTTAGAATTTATGTTTGCACAGGGATTCCTACTTATGGCTTAAGACTAGCTAATAGGTACCACAGCGGGTACAGGGGGTGTACATGTGAAACATCACCGTTTTGATTCTCCCCATCAAGAACCCTCTATGATTTCCTGGGTCGGCGCTAACAAAACGGACGGAGGGGACTACCAGACAATTGTTGGGCCAGATGGCCAGAGAGTCGTAGAAGAGACAGCTACTCCAGAAGTAATTTAGGAGGCCTTAAGTTGATAGCCAAGTATGTAAATCTGGCATGCGTATGTAGCGTAGCAGCATCACCACCGATAAAGAGGCTTTACAATAAAACAGCACTCCTTCATTTGAGCAGTTGTCCCCAGCTACTCTTTCCTGACAAAATACCTGAGCTTAGCACTAGTGAGGATTAGCTGCCATATCCCAGGCTGTATGGGTGTGAGAGACAATTGTAGTGTAATTATGTCGCCGTATATTAGAAGGTTTAAGTGTATCTATTAATGTAGTTATTTAGTATCAGCTTAGGTGTATGCACATTTGAGCAAAATATACATGTATAACTATTTAACCTACCGTAAAAAGTAATAATAATTGAAATATAAATATAAAGACTAAATGGTACTCGCTGTATCTATACATAGTACAATGTAATAAGGTCAGATTGACCTACAGTGCCTACCTGTAATCGGTGCTACATATGAAAATAAAATAACTATACTACACTAAAAAATAAGCTCCTATTAGTCATCAGCGGCAAGTCTGTTCTTACAACACAAAAGTCCAGTTGGAGCCTGTTAGTCATCAGCGCACTTTGGACTCTGTTGCCGAAGTTTAATGTGGGCGCACATAGGCATTTGTGGGTGAAACACCTGTTAGTCAACAGCGGGTGTGGGTGTCTGTGGGTGAAGTAAACAACTGTAGCCATGATTTAAGTGCACGTTGGTGTATGTGGGTGAAGTTGCTGGTAATAGTCGTGTATTCGGCGTTATGGGTGCTTCATAGTCATTGACACTTATAACATAATAGAACAGTTTGATTTACAGCTCTTGTAGGTGTACCTGTAACTTGGTACTAATGAGAGTTGCCTCCAATGATGGAGAGGCTGGTAACAGGTCTATGGCACAAGCCGATCCCTGCTATCTAGCTCACTAACAGCATGGAGGCCAATGTTCCCAAGCAGTGATGAAAATGTTTAAAACATAGTTCACTCAGATACGTGCTTGATTTGGTCTCCCCTAATCGGCATGGTTTGGCAGGTTCGGTTCCCGACAATGATACTGTTACACATGAACTTTTGAAATCTAAATTGTACAAATATGGTGTGTCAAAAACATTCTAGATTGGATTGATTCATTCTTAACTGATCGCAAACAATATGTAGTAGTCAATGGTTCTAAATTAAATGCTGCAGAGGTAGTGTCTGGCTGACCTTGTGTCAAATACTTTCAAAGGTATTTAAATACAAATGCAAATACTCCACATTTGTTCAAATGCAAATGCAAGTGCAAATATTTTCAACTTTGTTCGAATGCAAGTGCAAATGCAAATGCTTTTTATAAAAGTATTTCAAATACTGTCAAATGTTTTTCATTTCTATAATACCGCAAAGGCGGAAGCAGAAGCAACAAATAGTACAGTTAGTATGAAAAGACTCCCCGGAATGGTGCTGTGCCTTAAGCTGATCTGAGACTGGCTTTTCTTGTCTGTTTGCCATGGCTCTTCACAGGAATCTATGCAAGACCATGTTCCGTGGACTGCACCCGAACGAAAACTGATTTCTGTGACTGAGCTGTGGGCTTCTCATACACCTGTTCAAATATTTACAATAGAATCTATGTACACGACATTTACACATGATTACATTCATAGTCATCAATAGCAATGCTGTACACTCACGAATCATCAAATCCGACTTGAAAACAAACAAATTCATGTCTCTCTAATCAACTTTCCATTCATGTCTGACATGCACTATTCCCCATGAGAAACTCCCAGAATCCCATTCGTTTTCACCCTACTACCTTTACGAACTTGTAAAATATGGATTCCGGATCAAATGTCTATAATAAACTCTTCCTCTTTGATCCTAGTATCCCAAATTTGTTTTCAAGGTTTCTTTTATTATAGTTTTCAGCTTACACAAAGTTCAATTGGTAAATTTTTTAGTTTATTTATATTTTTTAAAAGATCAAATTTAAGTACATGGTCAGTATACTGTTTACACATCAAAATCCAACTACCCATGACATACTGTGTGCGATAACTTCACCTAATGTCTGTTGTAGGAGTTGGACCATTATATCAGATTCTCTAATTGTGTCTCTTCTTGAGTGCTAGTGGAATCATGGTCAGCATTATCTAACTGAGTTCTCTCAGAAGCAATGGACGCTGCAGCCCAGCATCACTCAACCGACTCACCCTGGACATGTCAGAACTAACTGAAACCCACTCATCTGAAATGCTCACATTGTTTTCATTATGTATGTCATAATAAAAATGCTGGAAGACTGGTTGCTGTTTACTACAGAGATCAAAAGAAATGGCTGCATATCACTCCTACTCTGATTCAACCTGCCAGGTCTTTCAGGAAAGAGTGCCATTAAGTCATTATTTTGCAGGACGTGGTGACGGAAATTGGTACAATCCTTAACCCTGTGTGTATTCCTTTCACGACACTGTATCGCCTCAAACGGATCCTGCCACCACTTCCGCAGCTTTGTAGGCTTCCCCGACTTAGGTGCGAAATAAATCCGAACCTTGCAGTCAACAATATAGTCACACTTCATCAACTTCTCTACACTCTTCTCCACATCTTCATGGGCCGCTTTCAGTCGCTTTGCAAAGTTAGTTTCCCAAGGTGAAGGCAACTTCCTAGTCTTATAAGAGGATGACTCATTAATGACCAAGGGTGTTCGCGGCTCCCACCCATATAAAAGGGAAAACAGCCACCGTCAGTATGATAGCAAATCTGTTTGTATGATATTTCTAAATCCCACTTCTTGAAATCATGCAACTTCTGTCGAACCTCCTCCTGTCTTAGCAGTGAAACTTTAAATATATTATACACAATCTTGGAGATAACATCTTCTTAGTTTGAAAATGATTGCGCTGAAACCAATTTCTCATTCAGGAATTTAAATACATTTCTTCTTCTTTTTCTTCTATTACAGTACATCACTCATAGCTTGAGAATAGTCATACTAGGCGTGAGTCACAGCAGAAGGAAGTTAAAAAAATTGTATTTACAATTAAAAACATGATGTTGCTAATTATGTATTAGCGTAGCCTCACAGAAATGGACCTTCAGCTTGAAGGTGTCCAGGTCTGGACTCTCGACGACGTCAGCAGGCAGTGAATTCCACAATCTGATTGTATCATCATCATCATCATCATCATCAATTTACAAGGCATAAGCCATTGGCTTGTTATTGCCTCAGTGCTAAACTGGTAGGGCAGGCAACCCTGGTCTGGATACAACACGTGTAGCTATCTTCATGTGTGCATGTTCATGTAGATGCACAGGCTGTTTCAAGATTAGTCCACTGTGATGTAATAATTGTATTATGACTTTGGGAATTGACGGCTCACATATGTTGTATAAGCATATGTGTAACAGCAACGTCCACAGCCACACCACAATTAATTGTGTTCAGTCGAATTCAAATATTCTTTCTTTGAAAAAGATGTCTAGTTTGCCCTTGAATATTTCGACTGTGGTTGCTTCGACTATTGTTGTTGGCAGTGAATTCCAATATGGTGCCACTCTATTTGCGAAGGAGTGCTTCCGAATATCTTTGCTGCTACGTTTTATGTTGAGCTTGAGCCTATGACCTCTGGTCCGTGTAACATTGGACAGTTCGAAAAAGTAGTTCTTATCAATATTATATAGATCTTTGATGAGTTTGAATGTTTCAATCAAATCTCCACGAAACCGTCTATATTTCAGTGACATTAGATTTAGGGCTTCAAGTCTTTCTGTGTAGCTATACTCTCTGATTTGTGGGACAAGTTTTGTTGCTCTGCGTTGTACTCTTTCTAATAGCTGCGATTGCCTTTTCAGTCTTGGAGACCATGCTGAGTTGCAGTATTCAAGAATGGGTCGCACAAGTGATTTGTATAGTAGCGTGAAAGTAGATTGATCAATGTTGGTAAATGTTCTCTTGATTAGTCCTATTGTACTGTTTGCCTTGGATACAATGTTCCCTATATGTATGTCAAAAGTCTGGATAGAATGATTTATGGAAGCTTTCAGTCAAGTTATTTTCGAATTGACGTTTTATGATATATGCTCTATTTTTTTTACTGATTCATTCTATTAAATGGCTAAACACTGATTTGCATAGTTTATATCAAGAAATTGTATTGCTATAATACCATCTATTCATATTCCCGCAAAGATACTTGACCTAATCCGACAATCTGCAAAATCCGCATTTCTGCTATACCCCATAATTTTCCGTTTTCGGCGGTTTATTTAAACAAGTTTACGTAACCAGCTTGGAATCTGTCTAGGTTGTGCCAATTATATTTCTATACAAAATATTTCCATAGCATTGGAATTATATTTTGTGTAAATATGCTTAACTTATATGACATTTCCATGGAGATTGTATATTTTGTGTGTAACACCAGTTTTCGTAAAGTTGCTTAAAATGTGTTATCCAGTAAGGTGCTTTCGAGGTTGTCGGTGCGGCTAACCAGTTTAGCATTAACCTGATAACCAGGGAGACTACATCATAGTTGTCACGGGTCACCACTGATCTTGGTCGCCGTATGATCTTGGCCTCTAGTATACTGATCTTGGCCACTAGTAGTAGTATAAGTATACCGATCTTGGCCGCCTATTATTTATATATTATTTATATATTTATGTATGGTCAAGTTCCACTCGCTAACCTATTCAGTTTTATGGTATACTGATCATACGCAGTTGCTATGCCCAGTCGAACTTGATCGTAGTCGGCTATAGTTCGTTGCTACCCAGTTGCCTATTGAATTACTATTGCAGAAAATTTGGAGCCGGGTACCAGTCTCCATTAACCCTTTCTGAGCTACGAAAATGGGTTATTTTTGTCCTCTCAGGCGTCAAAAAGCGTCCATATGACATAAAGTGGGAATGAATAGGGGCTTGAGAACATTGGCATACAGTGGGAAAGCATAATTTCATCAAAACTAAGTTATTTAATGAAATATTTACACTTTTTTATGCATTTATTCATGCCAAGCGACAAGTATCCGCCATTTTGAAATTTACGCAAATATCGGACCAACCATCTGAACCGAGGTCGGGTGCTCGGTTGACTAGCTAGTTAACTATTTGAAGTTCGACTGGTACTCTAGTTAGCTATAGCTAACTATGGTTAGGAGTTGAACTTGACCCATAATAATCACGAGAACTTGAGAATGATTAATGTCGTATTACCGGCGATTAGAACTGGGCGGTATTGATATTTACATGACGGTACTGGTACCATGAAAAAATACCACGGTATACCGTCATCTGAGCTTGAGGCATGCCACGAAATTAGAACATTTTTTTCCATTTCCTTTTCACTTCCATCTCCAATCAACGGTAAATATAGGAAAAATAAATAAATCGGCTTCCTGATTTAGAGAAGAAAAACATGGCTATTGCGACTGTTTAGTTTCAGGATTTTATTAGGTCACTATTTTTATTGACGTAATATCATTCACAGGAATATCGGTCAACGGGTGTGGTCGACTCGCTAACTATAACCCGCTGTTTGAGACATTGGGGCGCACTATTTTCAATCTGGGTTGTTCTTACTATTAATGCGTGCGACCAGCAAGCGGTAAATTTTATTTTGGCAGTCGAGCGCTTTGATAAACAGAGTCCAGACAATATCAGCGAGTATTTAAACGGGGCGAGTGTTGTACGCTTTTATTTCTGTTGGAGTCGTATATCCTGTTACTCGCGAAAACAGGCCTATACACATACATATAACACGACATTGAATATAGCCGTTTTCCAAAGCTTCTGATAATTACCGAGTACCCGATGTGAAGACTCGTTACTTGCCATGCTTCACGTGAACAATGCGTGTAAAAAGCTATTTCCGCGAACGTCCGACGTGTAGCCAGTTGAAAAATGAATTACAAAAACTAAAACACTATAATTTTTAGGTGTCGTTACTTAAACTGGGTTTAATCCGTAAAGAAATTTCTTAAAACAAGCCAGAAAAATAAAAAATAACGACTTCAACGTTGCTTGTTGTTAATAAATTAGCACGTGATCAAAACGGCGCGAGCAAATACTACGTTTTAGTAAATTTTCATTGATAAATTCAGCATAGTAATGTATTTTCCCACGGTCTAGTTCATGAACAACCAATCAGATACGTCTGCGAGATTGCTGTTGTGTTTGAATAGCACGCAGTCTGTATGTTATTTTGTTATTCTAGCGTGTTTGTTCGGTGACAAAATGCTTGGAGTAATAAATTACAAATAATAGAAACGGGAATAGGGAATATATTACAGTGTAATTACTACCGGCGGACGGCCAGAGAATGAGTTTAGATGTTTTAAATAAAGCAATTTTACCGTGGGACTTTCAAGACGTACGTTTGACATACAATTCTGCCTGTCATTATTTTGTAATTGACGTCTTGACGTTTGTTTTTACAACCCTTTCACCTGAACTCGGCTAATAGTTAGGGATGCCTGTATTTTTGGCACTATTAGCACTTATTTACCCTTGGTCAAGTCAGATTTTATGAATATATTTCTCAAATATTACTCAAACATTATGGACGGTATTCACGGTATTTGGAAATGTCACGGTATCGGTTCACGGTATACCGCAGTCCTCACGGTACTACCGTCAGACCGCCCAGCTCTACCGGCGATCTATATAGGTGTGTTTAAATCTAATTTTTTTTTCAGGTTCTCGACGCATATGACATTCACGTGAGTCTAACAGTATCCATAGCTATCAGAACCATAGACCTCCTTTTTATTCAATGCTACGATAATTCTGTTTAATATTTTGAATATAATTTGACTGTTTGTCTTCGGGTTTTCGAGCCAGTCATTCCAGTGGTTCGATAATATAAATTCCTAATGTACAAATGTTTTTTAAGCAAATTTACGTCATTAAACTATTTGTACAGTAAACAGAAATACGCTTGTATTCAGTAATCTTGTGCAGATGGTTTATAGTGGTTACCTGGCACCAGAAAATATGCTGCCAGGTTTGTTTACACAATTTACTTTAGAAAATTTAGATTTTCATGAAAATACTAAAGACAGAACAATCCTGCATGCTACTTCACACATTCTATACCAATATAACCAAGACACAAGCGCAAAACAGAAACAGATCTCTTTGCCACAAAGTTTCGAAAAAAGTAGGAAAACAACAGTGAAGGCCCCAAATCCATTCACTGTAGATGTGGCCCATTTAAGCCTGAAAGACAGAAGACAAACACAGTTTTTGACTGATACAAATTTACCTGACAGAAGATAATGAATATAAGCTGACTGACACAAACATAGTTTTGATGCTGTCTCGAATGATATCATCAAACCTTATGCCAACCAATGACTTGAACATAAGTCCAACATGGACAACCTTTCAGAAAAAGAAGTACAAACTAGAAGAGTCAACAATGATTAGAAGAGTCAACAATGATAGGATATGGACCACTATTCCCAGAATCTCCAACCAAACCAGAGGTTGTTCAAGCATCACTGGATTATTTCCTCAAGGCAGTTGAAGCACTGAACCGAGAAGATTTTGTTGCTACAGCAGATCAAGTGATATATGACATTGTCAAATGTCTGGCAGCAAAATTCCCAGATAAATATGGTTCTATTGTAAAGCGGTTAGGTGGATTCCACATTCTAATGAACTACATGGGTGCCCTCGGCAAAATCATAACGGGTAGCGGAATTGTAGATGTAATGGAGAAGGCTGAGTTATGCAAGAAAGGAACTGCAAATAAAGTACGGGCTGGTAAAGATTACTATAATATGGTTCAGTGTCATTCTCTTGCAGCCGAAGCAATGTTTTCACTGAAATGGGAAGCATTTAAACAGTGGATGGTGGACACGGGTGATATCGAAATATCAAGTGTTCTACCTTCACCATTGGCAGAGTTTGCAAAAGTTCCTGGTGAAGAAAAATTGGATGATCTAAGATTTATGGAAGATATCAAGCTGCAAGAAAATTGGGATGAGTTCACCTCGACACCCCTTACAACAGCCAAATACTGGGATGCATATATCGAAGCGGTAACCATTGTTCTAGGCTACATTGAACCAGAAAGATCTGGTAATTAGCAGAAACTCCTAAAGGAAGCTGAAAAAATACTACCATTATTAGTGTTCATGAAGCATCATAATTACATGGTATGTCTTCCACAGTACCTTCGTGAAATGAATGAACTGCCAAATACACACCCGAACGTGTACAGTCAGTTTTGTTGTGGCAACTATACAGTAAGACAGACAACATCTTCATTCAATGGGGTGTGGACAGACTTAGGACTTGAGCAGACATTTAACAAGGAGGGGAAATCATCTATGTTCAAGGGAGTCAGTCTTAATAAATCTGTACGAGACAAGTATGTTAAAGCAATACCTTTCATGGCAAAGGTTGGTGAACATGTTAAGGTAATGACCCGCCTAAGCAATGAGGAAGATTTACAGCTAGCTACGAACAGGAAGGCCTTTGAAGAACAGGAGATTGTTGTACGAATTGTGTCTTTACATTTAAGAAACATTTTGTGGACAGAAACAGCACCCTGTCAAATTAGTTTCAAAATATTCAACAGCTTACCTGTATAGTTTTCTGGAAATTGATAGTCAGGGAGTTCAGGGATCGATTGATCCCAACATGAGTGAGGTGTGGGTGGTGCTTAGCTAGTGATGGGCGGGGTATGGCTAAAATTGGGTGAAAATCTGAGATTTTATGAAAAATTTACCAGAAAAATGCCCCTATGCGGGTAGGCCTCGGAACTTGTATACAGAATTTTAATGTGTCAATTTTTTTTGGGTGAAAACCTTAGATTTATTTGGTGTAAATTATCCAAATGCTACTCATAAACGGCTTTGCGGATTTCAAATTTATTGGGCTGGAAATGCAAAGGACCCTATTGGACTATGCTTCAGATCTTGTACATGTAGAATTTTGTTCAATTTTCCTGGTGGCCATCTTGGATTTTCCAGAAATCCTTTAAAATGCTACTCTTCCTTAATCAATGGCCTGATTTCAATGAAACATGGTTGGAATGCTCCTATCGTGATCAACTTCAAGAGGTTTAATGAGAATCTTGATTGGTCAGTTCCTTCTGCATGGATCTTGGATTTTCTAGCAGAGTTTAAATCATTTTGGATTTTCCAGAAATTATCCATCATGTCTGCAGTCTATTTAAATGCAAATGGTTCAAATACTAATGGTCCAGGTAAGTGTCACAGGCCTCTTGTTGTTAACTGCATTGATACGTCTTCCATTTTTATTTTATTTTTGATGTCAAGCTTCATATTTACCAAACTTGGGTGGAATGATCCTATGACGATAAGCTTCAGGAATGTCAGGAAATCAAATGAGAATTTCAATTGGTAAATTTCTTTGGCGGTCATCTTGGATTTTCCAGAAATTATCCATCATGTCTAGTCTATTTAAATGCAAATGATTCAAATACTAATGGTCCAGGTAAGTGTCACAGGCCTCTTGTTGATAAGTGCATTGATACATCTTCCATTTTTATTTTATATTTGATGTCAAGCTTCATATTTCATTGTAAAGTCGAGCTTCATGGTTGCATTGCAACCATATTTCTGGTTGATTTCTCATTGTGGTTGTGGTGAACAAAAATTACTCCTGGCAATTTAGATTCAGGTCATCTCCAGCAGAACAATAGTTCCATTCACCTCAAGCCCTTTTACCATGGGCTAGTGTTGTTTGTATTGGTGCAATTATAAATATAAATTTTTTTTTGCAGTTTGCCGGTCATAAGATATTAATTCGGGATAATATAGGATCTGTGAGAATTTATATATGAAATTCCAAGGATCGCTGGTGCCAGTGAGAGCATCATGACAGATCTGCTGCAAGCGACACCTGGGCGACCATTGGCTGCACTCATCGGAGATGGAGAGGATAACCCATACATATTCAGACCATCGACGGTGGATAATCTACCAGTAGACCCTCCTGATGGACATTTCTTTACACCCAAGGTATACAGCTGTTCTCTTTAACCATTTAGTTAAATGCTAAAAAATTGTTCAAGAAAATGTAAATTTTCCCATAAAAACTATCTATTTGCAGCTGTAGAAAGAAAGTAAATGTAATGACTAGTTTGATTAACATTCCAGTAGCAAATTAAGTCTTCTATTGGTCTTAACCCTTTAATCCTTTAATAATTTCGGGAAAATTTAAATTTTCTCTTAGAAAATCTCCATTTTTAGACCATGAGAAGATTATCTTTGAAAATTTAACACTGAAATCACTGCCTCGGCTGTCGAGCCAGTCATTCCAGTGGTAAATGTTCAAAAATAGTCTTCTCTTGGTCTGCAAATGGATGTTTCTCAAGACCACTGCTGAAGCCGTTTTGGCTGATATGAGTGTTAAGTGGTTAATGGACATTCATCAAGATGTGTCAAAAGTCTGCTTCACCATTAAGCGGTTACTGAACAAATGTTTTAACCCTGGAATTTTCTCAAGAAAATTAAAAAAAATTCTCAGAAAATCTCCATTTGCAGACCTTTTTTTTGGTTTTTTATCAAGCCACTCATTGCAGTGATAAATTTTCAAAAATAGTCCTCTGTCTACAAATTTATGGACATTACTCAACACCTGCAGAAGACGTTTTTGGCTGATATAAGTGTTAAATGGAGACAACTCTCGGCTTTGTGCTAGCACAGTCTAGGCATTATGGCAAGGCAATAATGCCTATTTTGAAAGCTATTAACTAATATGACATTAACTGTTTCCTTAACCCTTTAGGTCAAGCTCACCACAAATGGTCATTGCTACGGTCTTGCAAATTTTCAAAAAGGATTTTTTTTTTACTGGCAAAATGAACATGAACATTTTCTTGACAATTTTTGATGATAAAAGGGTTAAGTGGAATATATTGAGATATTAGTTTATTCCAGGTTGCCATATGTTAAATTGCAGGCCTGTGATGGCATTACCAAGCGAACATAAGAACGACCGACCAGGTTGTTCATCTGCTCAAATTTGGTTCCAACTAAAAAATTTAGAAGAGCTATAAATTTATGGGCTTGCATAAAACAAATTGACATGGTTTATCCGCAGGACTTCCATTAATTTATAAATACATGATGTCTGGTAATCAGGCAGGCAGGCGGGGTTCAAATCCCGCTCGACGTGCAGGTGATCTGATAGCTAATGGGCAATCAGTGGAAACATTACAAATATCCGTAACTCCCTGATGCCTACACATCATTCCCATGACACATCCTTGCAGAGGGGACATAAAGCCGTTGTCTGAGAAACCCTTCATGAAGCACTTCAAAGATAGAGTCATGGCTCAAATACACTTCAGTGTGAGCGGCCAATAAAACCACCTGAACAACAACAATTTCTTGGATACAATTTTATGGATGCTGTGACGAGTCCAAACATGCCAAACACTTTGGTAGTATAGTACTCCCAGACTTCCGACGAGTGTATGCCATGTTTTCACAATGTATAGTAGAATTAGCGCTTATTATGAACAGAGACATGGACATGTTGGATGGAGCACAAAATTATAGCTTGTACTGTAGCTCGCCGGGTAGTGTTGTGCCGTTCCGGTGTATCATGTCGACTCGCCGTGCCGCAAGTTCACGACGAGTGATGACGCTGGTTAGCATCCGGTCTTGGGGTGACGGACCTTGTACGAGACTGCCCTGCGGGAAACAAAAACAGGCTCCTAAGGCCGGTGGAACTCAATCATTCCGGTGGGGCCGTGCGACCATCGTCGCTAACATTAAACACAACTGTCTCATCCCAAGAATTTGTGTCACCAGTATGCCTGTCCGTAGCAATTTCGTGATCTATGGACTTACAAGATTTGAATTGGTGGCCTAAAAATATAAGTCTATAGAATGATTTTACCTAAACAATTATAAATATGCTAGCTCTAAGCTGAAAGGAAGAAGGTTATCTCGGACGAAAAGTTATGTGCCTCATGTGGGCACTACTAGTGCTAGTTTGGGTGAGGAGTATTATCCTCGCGTGGACCGTCGTCGCTGGATCCTTGCGAGAGGCAAGTGCCTCACGCGGGCCTCCATCTCGGGAAGGTGTCGCCATTGCTTAAAGCGGGAGAAGAGTAGTAGGCAAAAATGGGCCCACTCTAATATTTCAACCAAAAATGCTTGAGAAAGAAAAGACCATACCTAGTGAGATTATGACTATAGGGGTGCGTGCTATTTTACGTGAAGACAGGACGAGTGATTCCCGATGGATTCCCTCGTCACCGTCTTATGTGATTCTTAGTATGCTGAATTAGTAGTTGCCGCTTTATTTCTGCGGGCCTTCTGCTTTGCTTAATTAGCTTTTAGTTGTTTTAAAAACAAGATCTATTTTTGGCCGCAACTGGCTGGTATCTACCTAGCTATTAGACACGGCTGTCACTGAGAACAGATGCCTAAGACATCAATGCTGAAAACAGCGCTCATACATGTTACTTAGTAAGATCTCCGAACTGGATAAGAATCCGGACATCCCGCTCCGTAACCACATAAAACGTGAACAATAATCAGAAGTTCCAAATTACTCCCGTAGGTAGGAGTTACAAAATGGTTTTAGTGCGGTGGGTTGGGCAACTGCCAGCTACGGGATAAAAACCTGACACATAGCGAAGTAAAACGTGTATTGTCGGTTGCGCTGATAGTAGCTGGTACAGATCCAACCTGCTCTCGATCACTGGATCGCGTCTCCTTTTATACTCCTCGTGACGTTACAGGCACAGGCTCCAACCAATCATCGTTCGAGCAACAGCCAATCAGCGCGTAGCTAATAATAGCGCAGCCGAATGTTCTAGAACATTCTAGAAGTTCTGCGTCCACATGGTTATGACGTCACGGGAATATTTTGAAGATAATCAAGAAGGGTTTTCTGTGGATAACTCAGCCATTTCTTAACCGATTTTGAAATGGTTTACAGATTTAAAAAGCCCATTGAATTCTGGTCTTGATCAATGCCAGATCTAACGGGAACAGGCAATCAATAAGGATTACCGGGTGCCATCTCAGTACACTAAAAACGCCATCCTATCTTGGTCGTAACTACGCGTTCCATCAAAAACAGCATCCTGGCGCGTGCATGCGCATCATGTGTTTTAACGAACATAGTCGTTTTCGCAACGCGATCTCTCCCATAGGCCTATATACGCTTATTGCTCTACCCAGGGGGGCGTGTTCAGGAAACGAATCCAGGGCGGCGCGTACGCAGCTTAGCTGGTACGGCCGGTATCCGACCGGTCGATCCGAACTATACTACTACTACTACTACTACTACTACTACTACTACTACATTTAAGGTGCCACACCATGTATGTTAAATTTCATACAACCCAAAATTGCATACATGCTCTAGTGACATCAGTGATATTATCCTAATGCCCTACAAGTTTTAAATTCTGAAGCCATAAACATGATCATGTTTTGTGTCGGAGCTACTGACTACCCCACCATCTGCACATTTCTTATGGCAACCGTTACTGTTAGAGTTGTAGTAAATCTTTACTTGCTGAGCATGGCTTCTGTTGTGGTCTTCAGGAGTGAAATACTTGGCTCAATAACTGAGCCAGTCATTCCAGTACTTGGTACATTATCAAAAATAGTTGTCTTGGCCTGCCAATGGACATTCTTTAAGCAGAAATTTAGATTTTATTGACCAACCATGACAATGTATGAATCCACTTTTATCTAGGCCCCACCCATTTCTAGCTAAGCTCCGCCCACACTTCCTGTGTCGGGATTGATCAAACAGTGATTTCCCAGAATCTCGGTATCAAGGTAACTATACAGGTAAGATGTTGAATATTTTAAGACTAATTTGTCTGGTTGCTGTTGCTGCCTATGGTAGCAACAGTGCTCAGTCAAATTGGTTTCAAAATTTTCAACAGAAGGTTTATTAAATAATAAATCCATCTAAGGCATACAATTCCTACAATTGACAGACTATTTCAACTTTATGACGGAGTATTTCTGTCGATTATGTTTGTGACGTCAGCCTATATGTGACGTAATTCATTGTGATGTCATATACATATATGTACTTGATCAACAGATCAGATTCATCCGTTAAAGTATTAATATTATCTGCATTTCTGTGTAGTGATCATTGGCTCACCTGGCCAGAAAGGCCAAGTGAGCTTATGCCATGGCGACTGTCCTGTGTCTGTCCGTCCGTCTGTCAACTTTATCTTTAAACCACTTCTTCTCAAGCGCCACGGGGCCAATTTCAATTAGATTTGGCATCCTTAAGGCATAGAGATATATTTTTTCAAAGGAAGTCGATCAGCCATTTGGCCAGCGGCCATCTTGGATTTTGGCAGATTTTTAGAAACTGCTTTAAAAAGTTTCTCCAAAACTGCTTGGTGGATCAATTCAAAACTCATGAAATATTATATAGGGCAAGAACAACCAATTTTGTTCACAGGAACTTCATTGGCCAAAGGACTCGGCAGCCATCTTGGACGGCCTAATTTTTGCAAAGACAACTTCTGCAGAACTGCTGAACAGATCGAGACTAAATTTGGGGGATATAATTATGGACTAAGGGCCATTAAAGTTTGTTCATGGGAAGTTGATAGGTAAAAAGACATGGCCGGCATGGACCAATCAAAATATAGTGTGTTTAGCAGCCATATTGTATTTTTTTATTTGATGGATTTTGAGGTCGAACTTAGTTTTATTAGCTTAACTGGCTTGTCAGCCATCCGACGCATGGCGATGACCCCAGTCTCATCTGTCTCTCCGTCCATCCATCTGTTTGTCCATCCACAACAATGGTGGCAGCACGTGTTATTTCTGGGTGGATTAACTCCAAACGTGGTCACAATGTTAATGTCGGCATCTAATATCTGTCTTGCGAAAATGAAACTGATATGGTGTCAAACACCAAAGTTATCAGCCCTTAACCAGTTGCACTACTAGTATAGTGTCACTTTCATAGGAGAAATATTAGACAGGTTTTTCCCCTACTGCGCAATAATTTATCATCCCCCCCCCCCCCCCTCCCGACACATTTTATTGCCAAACAAGATAAAAACAATTAGCAGTTTAACATTTTTTCCTCCACTGCCTAAGTATTTAAGATATGTATTATGTGCTCTGATATCTATACTATTGAATATTTTGAAATGTATTTAATTGAAAGTTGTTACTACCTAAGGCAGCAGTGACTTTCAGTCAGATTATTTTCTAAATAAACTCCAGCTCACCTGGCTACACATCCCCTTCCGCTAACTTGGTCATTCAGCGAGATGTAAGTGGGTTGAATGAATAGTTTGGAATACTTTCAGTTAAAGCTGCTATAAAGTACACCTGTATTAACCCTTTTACCATTAAATTCCCTATATCAGATTTTCAAGGCATCCGTACAGAAAACTGTTGAATATTTTGAAATCAGTTTGACTGGAAGTCATTGTTGCCTATGGTACAATGGCTTCAACTACAATTATTTTCAAAATATTCAATAAAATAAGTTTTATATCATAAAGAATATACCTTTTCCAGGGATTTATTGGTGAAAGGGTTAAGAGACCACCTGCATTTAGAGACTATTTTCTTCATTTGCTAATTCCAATTAAGCAATGTATTTGAAACTTTATTAAGAAACCAACTGCAGTAATAGACTGCCTTCTGATTCTCCGTTTGGGTGTTGTCTTAATACAAGTTTGACTGTATGTCATCAGTTTCTATTGTTAATACTGATGTCATCTATTTTCACGTAAATATTGTTCAAAATCACAATTGCAAAAGGCAGTCGAGAGATTATTGTCAATATTTCAAAAATTAAACCATTTGACTGAAAGTCATTGGAAGTGGCACTGATTGATGTAAAAATCAATAAAGATTAGTTGAAATGACAAAGTTCCAGGTGAGCGATACACGTCCCTTGGGCCTCTTGTTTGGAATGTCCCTAGGCTTGCGCGATTACGTGATTAAATAAAAAATCACGATTATGTTTTAAATCGTGAATTTATATGATTAAAAATTAAATAATCGAATAATCATGAATATTTTCTATTGCATAAAATATTTCAAAACCTAACTTTCAATTACTTTTTAATGCGATCATTCATGAAAAATGACATTTTGCTTAGTGAATGTATGTTAATAAATGGTCTTCTCTTGCCCTGCAAATGGACTTTTCTTAACGCCATTGCAATTTTCATCATTGATATTCTTTTGTTGTTATGTCTCAAGGTAATTTGTATCCAAGTTGATTAAGTAATCACGTTTATTTTTTAATAATCGATCGCGATCACTCAATGCAATAATCGCACAAGCCTAAATGTTCCATGACTGTTTACGGTATAGTTGGCTGGAATTCACGATTGTAAAACTTGTAAAAGAAAAGAATTATTCGTAATTCGCTTAACCCTTTAACACTCATATCAGCCAAAAATGGCTTCTGCAGTGGTCTTGAGAAATGTTCGTTTTGAGATCAAGAAAAGATTATTTTTGAAAATTTACCACAAATTAACGGAGCCAGTCATTACAGTGGTAAAAAAAAATTAAATACTCTTCTTGGTCTGCAAATGGACATTTTCTATGATAAAATTTAAATTTTCTTGAACAAATTTGAGTGTTAATTAGTTAAAAACTGTTGAAATACTTTTAATTTCAGTCCTCTCCTGGTGTTAGTCCGGTAAAGGATTCAGTATTGAGGGCTCATAATAGACCATCACCCGGAATTACAAATAACATCAATAATCGTCTGTCATTTACAAAACTGAATAAAGATGACATTGAAAATAAGGATCCATTCATCAGCGTTCTCGGCAGTCCAGTGATTGTTGCAGACGAGTTTGCTAAAACAAGGGACTCACCACTCGCGGAAGTCAATCTTTCCCAGAGGTGTAGTCAGGATGTGTCTGAGCAACTATCTGATAAGGTAATTTTTATATCCCCTCCTACCTGTAGAGTTGGTATTATGTTTTCATCACTGATGACCATACATACATCCCGAAAATCTTGTCGCTGAAACTCCTACTATTTGAGAGAGAATTTTTTGTACCGTGACAGGATGCTTGTACACCACCCAATGATATGCCTAATGTTAAAATTGGTTTCATCGGTCCATCCCATTGGTACGTACATCCATCCATCCCGACAATCTTGTCGTTGCAATACAGTGTTTCCCATAACATCTCAATTTTGGAGGTCCTTGGGATCTCACATCCTGAAATTTGGGTGTCCCAAACTGAAATCTGGCATTCCCATACAATTTCTCTCTTCTCCTTCGATCAATACTCACCATTCTATTACTTCTGATATACAGCTGGCCCTGACAGCTGGCTCTAGGACTATAGACTTAGAAAGCTTTACCGACTCCTTGGAACCGGGTACTCAGCTCCCAACTGCCGAGTACCCGTCTACCATGAAGCTCATTCTTGTTTGCATAGCGACAAGAGAATACATGCTTTTTGCAGTTGGAAAGTCTTAAGATTGTTTATGCCTAAGTCTTTTTACTGTGATTAATCGTGATAGCTTGTGCGTTCTCAAAAGGATATTTTGGATTAATATGGACGCTTCCGATGATAACCAGGTCGTATATTTCCATGTTATTCCATAGTTAAAAGACTTAGGTCTCTAAAATTTTGTCTGTGTCGCATGTTCCAATTTCTAACCCCAAAGAATCTGGGACCTGTGTTAACAACGAAATATGCCAGATGATCGCCTTCCTTTAAATCCGCAACAGGCGATCAGCAGATATGAAATTAGGTGTTGGCTTATCGGTGTTTTAACACGATGATCGGCTGACGTCGTTCTCCGTAAGATCCGAGCTGGTGTCGTCACACCCGTGTTTCTCGGATGTTTATGTGAAGAAAATGTTTCATTAATTCGCGCATCTGATTCTGGGTGCTGCGTACTTTAATTGGTACCAGAAAAACTTTGGAATTTTCAAGTTTTGCTTGTTATCACGATCTGTTTGCAATGATCAGTGGTTTCAAAATTCTTGATTTAGATGTGTGGTCTGCGGTTTTACCGTGTGCTACAGCAGTTTGTTTACATTTTGTTGTTTCTTCACATATCGTTTTGCCTTCGTTAGGAGTATAATTTATATTTATTAGTAAATATACCCCGAATGCTATGCGATATGATTCCTGGTTCCGTTATACATCCTTGAGGATCAGTGCATGGGTGTATTATTGCCCGCTTCGTTCTTGTCATAATCAATGCGATCTTTGCTGTAACGGTGCGGGAGGGTGACAGTTAATTTATGGTCAATATATTTGAAAATTAATTGTCTGCCTTCCATTTTTGTTTCGTTCCGCTGGCTTATTGTAGGTTTGGTTTTTTATAGGCCAAGCCAGCCCCGCCATCATGTGTCGAGTGCCGCATATCGTACGGGTTCTATGCAAGGACCATGTCTGTTTCCACTGTACTAAGTGTAGTCTTGACAGTAGGTGTAACGTTTGCGCTGTGTGGTCGGTCGATATGATGCTTAAGTTCCTTGCCAGAAGGACTTGGCAGGGTCTGACGCGGGGTCAGACGGTCCGAAAGTAAATCGTGGAGCGTCCGTTTCGGCCCGTGGGGGCGTTCCACGTCTGCAACCGGAGGTGGTGGAGATGGCACCGCCGGCGTGGTTTGGTCCGGCTAGGCAAGGTGCATCGATTAGGACGGGGATCTTGCCCGCAGCCCTGATCCAGTCTGTTGGACTGGATCCATGGTTTATGGTGTTGCTTGATGCTATTTATAGCAAACAACGCATGAACAAGAGCCAGCTTCGTGCGGGCGATGGGTCGTATTCCACGGGGGGAATATGACAGGTATGGTGTCCCGTCGGTCACCGAGGATGACTGCTGGGTACTGGGTGTCCAGAGTGCTGGAGCGGGTGGCCCCGCCCCGGCACTGGTGGAGAAGGCTCAGGTACACCATAATGAAGTCCTGTCCCTGTGTGATGGGGGTGTGAGGTGCTGTCAACCACTCTTATCGTCTTCTTCAGTCGGTGTGGGCTGAAGTTGGGGCAGGCCACCCTGTGGCGCTTTCGAGCGTTAATGACGGACTGGTGCTGTCTATGGACGCATTGGCAAGGGTGCAGGCGCGTGTGACTATGTCCAGGAAGCAGATGGCCCTTGACCATATGCGTCCAGCTACTGCCGTCAGGGAGTGTCTTCTTGGGACACCCCTGACAGGCCGTAGCATCTTTGGTGGCCAGGCGCTGGCCATCTTGGAGGACACGGCCAGCATTGTGCAGAATTGGTTGGCGGTTTATCTGACTAGTCAGGCCGCTGACCGGGCAACCTTCAAGAAACAGAAAAAGCAAGGTGAAAGCCTAAAGCATAGTGCTGCTTCTGTTTTCTGCTGGGTTTTCTCAGCCGCCTCGGCGAAGAAAGCCAAGACGGTTGTGGGGGCCTCTACCCTCCCCAATATTGCTCCTGATCGCCCGAGAGGCGGGAAGGGGAAGGGCAGAGGTAAGTCCTCAAAGGGCGGACAGAAGGGAGCGGATCGTACCCGAGGGTGCGAGGGCTCCCTTCGCATCTGCCTGGACTGCACCTGTGGGACAGGAACAGCGGTGCCAGTTAGACCGGCCAAGCCAAGACCAATATGGTTCTCTCTCTCTCGTCAAGAGAGGGGGGGGGAGCGGATACGCGAGCCAGACACCCCCATTAGGCGTTGAGGCATCTATAGTGGGTGGAAGGCTCATGCGTTTTCGTCGAGGTTTGGAGAGGTGTGACGTCAGACAGTCTGGTCCTGGGATGCTTATCCCAGGGGTACATACCAGAGTGGTGGGACTTTCCACCACAGAATCTGTCTTTGGCACCTGTCTGGTCACCCGTTCAACGGGACCAGACAAGTTAGAAGCTATTAAAAACGAAGTGTCAGGTTTGCTTCTGAAGGGAGCAATAAACCAGCAAACCGGAACACTCCAGGCTTCTATTCAAACATGTTCCTTGTCCCCAAGAGCACAGGGGGATGGAGACCCGTACTCAGTCTCAGGCCATTGAATTGGTTTATCCATACGCCTCAGTTTCAGATGGAAACTCCGAGGTTGGTAATGGCAGGATTGAGGAAGGGGGTGTAGTGTGTATCGATCGATCTGAGAGATGCATGTTCCCACATTCTTATGAACGGGAGTTGTCACAGGTTTCTGAGAGTTGCGTTTCAGATTCTAGTATGGGAGTTTAAATCCTCCCATTCGGCCTGTCGACAGCTCCAAGGTGTTTTCACCAGAGTGGTCCTTGTGGTGACAGCATTTCTCAGAAAAGAGAACGTGGCGCTTCACACCTACATAGACGATTGGCTGATCATCAGCCAGGTTAGAAGTGGATACTGCTCTGAATCTGAAGTTGCTTTCAGATCTAGGCTAGATAGTCAACAAGGAGAAATCTGAGTTGACACACCACTCAACATTTTGTTTATTTAAGGATGCGATTCGATCTCGAGGAGTGCGGGTTTTTTTACCCATCAGAGCCGAGAGTGGTGTCTCTGTTAGCCATCCTCAAGAGTTTCGATTGGGAAACTACATTCAGGCGAGGCGGTTTCTTCAGATGCTGGTCATGATGGTCTCCATGTAGCAGGTATACCCGTTAGGGTTGGGCGATTTTTCGATATTATCGTCAATATCGCGATATACCGAATACCGATACCGAAATCATCATAATTTTGAAAAATCGTCAATACCGACAGGACGATATTGCACTTTTAACTGTGAGCATAATATAAATAACTAAGTTAGAAATGTCATACTCTTACCTCTATTCGGTCCAGTAATAGTCTTTAAGTAATAATCCAGTCTGTCTAAGGTACTAAAAACTTAATAAACTCCAAAATAATCTGTGTTCACTTTTCATAATTACATAAATAGACGACGCCATGTTTTTTCTTGCCTCATTCTGAGTGTTAGTTAGTGGGGAATACCATTTGCACTACCCACATTCCAATTTCATGACGTCATTACTACAGGTCAAGCTATTTATCTATTAGTCATTGATCTGCATGGTTAAACATTCTTCTGACCGTGAAAGACTTAAACTTTAAAACTTTTTAGGTCGATAGGAAACCACACACACTTAATCCCTTATCAATACCACAGCTTGGAACGGTGGGTGAGGGGGAAGTTAATCTCTTGCTTTACCGTTATACGTTTTTATGTAACTTTATACAATATATTTAGCCATTTTAAACGAATCAGATCAAAATTCATTCCATATATAACATTACAGATTTATTCTAAGTGAGAAACCGCCTTAAAATAAATAATTTAGGCCTAATTATTTCCAGTCTTCGATCTGTTGTGGCAGTTTTGGTTGCAGTGTTAACTGGGTTAATTTCACAAATCCCGGATACGCCTTGAGATCAATGGATAGGACCGCTAAGTAGTGAGCGAATTTGAATAGGTCTACAATGGGGCAAATTAGTATTTAATGTTACAGACCAAATAAAATCTGACATAATTGTTTCCAGTCTTCACGCTGGTTCTCGTTCAAAATCATGCAGCGTTATTTTATTAATTTGCATCGTCTACGCTAGCGGTGGCCGTGATAACAGCTGTCGGAATTCTGCAGTGTGAATTCTGATTGGCTCAAGTATGATACGGGGGCCAATCAGATTTTGCTCTGCGGAATTCCTTTCTGCGCAATGAAGTTAATGCGTGTTCCTTGCTCAATCTTTTGACAGTTGTCGTGAGGTAAAGATAACCCAAAATACAACACAAGAACACAAGGAAATCCTTTATTTTTCTTATTTGTGATGAATACGGTTAGTTGCATTACATTCGTTGCTTTAAGCTGTATATTGAAGGGTGTCAAAGTGTGGAATTTCGTGTATTAAATATGCGGAAATGGCAATCATGGCGATCTCAATTTACGGTTTCAAGGCAACAAATTTAATGAAAATAACTTGTAGACACCACCAATTTGAAATACATGTTATTCTATGTTTACACCCTAACTCCACACCCCACCCAAATGACGATATATCGTGATACCGCTGTATTTTAATGAGATACCGATATCGTCATGCCTTGAGCAATATCGCCCAACCCTAATACCCGTACACTGCTCGTATGCGAAGACCTATCCACTTGTATCTGATGTCTCTGTGGAAACAGAGAATAGAACCCCTGTCAAAACTGGTGCCAGTTTTGGAGCCAATAATGTCGCATCTTGTATGGTGGGAAAAAGCATCAGAATCTCCTAGTAGGAGTTTTTTCGCTGCACCTACCCCAACCCCAGCTGTCCGTGTACACGGATGCATCGCTGGAGGGATGGGGGCCCTACCTGGGAGAACACCAGGTCTCGGGCACATGGACTCTCCAAGAGAGCCGGCTGCATATCAATCTCTTGGATATAATGGCAGTGGAACTGGCATTGGAAAAGGTTTCTTCCAAGAGTCAGTGGCAAGGCGATATTGATGCGGTCGGACAACTCGACAGTAGTATCATACAGAAATCGCCAAGGCGAGACCAAGTCACCCACACTATGTATCTAAGTGTGGTGCGTGATTCATCGGCGCAGGAATTACTCGGTTGTTTTTAAAGCAGCTCATATTCCTGGGCAATTGAACATTCTGGCGGATGCTTTGTCTCGCAGACAGAGAATTCTGCCAACAGAATGGTCTCTCAACCCTCCAGTTCTTCACAGGATCTTCGAGCATTGGGGCAAACCCAATGTGGACTTGTTCGCCACAAGGGAAAAATGCTCAAATCATGACTTATGTCTCGCCGATACAGATCCTAATGCCGTTGATACAGACGCTCTGGCGTTAAGCTGGAGAGGGATGCACGCTTACGCGTACCCACCCACCATTCTTCTACCGAAGATATTGGTGAAGATCAGGGAGGAACCGTGCCTGGTCCTGCTATAGCGCCATTTGTCCCAGCAGGGCGTGGGTCACGGATCTTCGAGGTCTGCGGGTGGAAAATCCAGTGCAGTTACCCGAGATTCCGAACATAATCTCCCAGGCCAAGGGACGCTTCCTACACGAGCATCCCGAAATGTTATTGACTGCGTGGTTGTTGTCAAACAACGTTCCACGTCGGAGCGCTTTTCTCGACATGCTGCAGATTTTATCGCAGCTGCGAGAGGGAGGTCAACCTTCAGGTCATATAACAACAAGGTTAACGGATTTGCAGAGTGGTGTGAAGGAAAGGTTATTGATACCTTTCAATCCACTATTCAGCAAATAGCAGACTTTCTCTGTGAGCTGTTCTTTTTAGGACTAGCTCCTGTCACAATTGCTTGATACAAGTCAGCTTTGGCATCAGTTACCCCTTGTCTAGCCAACAGGGATAGTCCAGAGGTGGCCCAGTTGAGTGTGATGGTGAAGGGAATGAGCAATCTCCGACCGAGACAACCGGTAGTCATTCCAGCCAAGCACCCTTTCGAACCGTTGCGTTCGGCTAGTCTAAAGCATTTGACTCTAAAGGCGGTCTTTCTATTGGCAGCTTCCTCAGCTAGAAGGCGCAGTGTGATCCATGCACTTTCAGCAGAGAGGGACCGATTTATTGTCTCCAGAGAGGGTCTGCGTCTACTGCCAAGAGCAGAGTTTATGTCAAAGATTCGATCTTTGAGATATCCTGGCAAACCGATCGTTATACCGAAACTAAGTAGGTTTGATCGTGATGCCAGTGTCTGGTGCCCAGTCCGTGCTTTGACTAAGTACAAAACGGACGGACTCGTTACGGTCGAATGATAGACATCTGTGGATCTGCCATAAGGAGCCATATGGCGCCGCATCCGTGGATTCTATCTCTCGTTGGGTAGTCGAAGGCATTCAGACTACCCGTGAGATTACGACTGGGCACCAAGTGCAATGCGCAAGGGCACGATGTTAGAGGAATAGCCGCCTCTTCCGCCCTTTACAATGGTGTTCCGTTTAAGGACATCATGGCTGTTGCACAATGGCACTGTGAGTCCTCTTTCACGGATTACTATATGAGGGATGTGTCAGACTTCGCCATTCCACTCGCT
Source organism: Chaetoderma sp. LZ-2023a (assembly GCA_034401795.1). Taxonomy (NCBI): domain Eukaryota; kingdom Metazoa; phylum Mollusca; class Caudofoveata; order Chaetodermatida; family Chaetodermatidae; genus Chaetoderma; species Chaetoderma sp. LZ-2023a. Next base: position 81,654,198 of record CM067360.1, read on the forward strand.
TTAGCTGTTTTGAGACGATAGCTATATGACCACACTGCTCTTCTTCCTTTTTTGGCATTTGTAAGAGAGAATTAAGAAGCAGACATGGTCGAGCGAGAGGATATCAACCAGATTGTGTCACTGATGGCGGACAAGTGAATGGTTGGAGGCTCCAGGTCTGAAATCCAAATATCATGAGGTAATTCAGGATTGAGAGTGTTTTGTATTATGTCTATATATCATGATCATTCATCTTATATATTCATGCTCATTCCCAGGCTAATATATGCAAAGAGCAGTTAACCCTCTTGGCATATTTGTGTTTTCAGGCGAGATGCATGTTCGTGAGTTCTCTCCCTTTTCTTAGGAGAAAAAAAGGGGGGGGGCGGCGGTGATGCAAATGTGATTCGGTTCCGTTAACTTGATGGTCCTTTTAGGTCTCCATTAGTCAAGTTTAAGTCTAGCTCTTTCTCCAAGGGACAAAAGTAGCAGTTATGGCTTGCCCCTTCCCACCAGGTTACTGACCAAATCTGGTGTATATCAGAAGTAATAGAATGGTGAGTATTGATCGAAGGAGAATGTAGGAAATTTCAATTTCCCTTTCTCCGAGATCTATCAATACTCACCATTCTATTACGGACCCAGCCTCCCAGCCCCATGGAGGCAAGCCATGAGTTTCTCTTGTTTGGTGGCTATGCAAACAATATGAGCTTCATGGTAGACGGGTACTCGGCAGTTGGGAGCTGAGTACCCGGTTCCAAGGAGTCGGTAAAGCTTTCTAAGTCTATAGTCCTAGAGCCAGCTGTCAGGGCCAGCTGTATATCAGAAGTAATAGAATGGTGAGTATTGATAGATCTCGGAGAAAGGGAAATTGAAATTTCCTACAATCCATCATGTCGAAATGGACCTTTCCATTTTTAGCTGTGCCCCGCCCATCACTAGCTAAGCTCAACCCACAACTCGCCGTGTTGGGATTGATCGATCCCCAAATGCCATAGCTATCAATTTCCAGAAAACTACAGGGAGGCTGTTGAATATTTTGTAACTAATTTGGCTGGGTGCTATGGCAGCAACAGCGCCCAATCAAATTAGTTTCAAAATATTCAACAATATTTATTAAATAGTAAAAGCAAACAATTTGTACAACAACGCATAGACCGTCTTCAAATATGCGTTCGTGATGTACTTATCGACGTCATTCATTATGATGTCACTGTACACATCACACAGTTCATTATGACATCATATGATGGGTGGGTACTCTGGAAAGGTGAATTATCCATGCTAAAGTAGAGGGTACCAAGGACTCACCACTGTGAATTATGTGGATCCAAAGATAGATGTTGGGTATATTTGTGCCAACAATATCTATATCTAATTAGTATTAACAATCATAGAAGATTTTCGGTGTTTCCATGAGACGCATTGTAACCAGGGATTCCCATAATAGTCCTTTTGAAAATCCGGCTTGGGACCCCCAAAAGTAGTGAGTGACGATCCCATGGGACCCCAGAAAATCTTGTATGGTTGTGTTATACTAAGTAGTTTTATAGGCTTCTGCACAAACGTATCTACACAATCTAGCAACTCAATAATTCAGAGTTGTGAATCTAGCGCACCATTTAATTTTAGTATGGATGAGAAATACTGCTTGGGACCGCCCGATTATATCAGTTTCTAACCTTCAGATTTCAGCTGAGGATCCCCTGATCTCAGGGTGTGGGGTCCCTGGGACCTCCAGAATTTAGATGCCATGAGAAACACTGATTGCAACTACTTTTGGGGTCCCGAATTGCATTTTTGCAGTATATACCTTATTATGTGAATCGCTGCTAGTGTCCCAAAATTTGTGCATATTAGGCTGTTAAGAGATCTCAGCTTTCAATCTTATTATATGATATAGTACAGTTGAGTACAGCTCATACTCAATAAATAAATAAATAACTCAACATTTCTCCAAAGCAAAGATAGAAAGCTGTTAATTAGTACACTTCTGAATATGATGTATTGTCAGAAATGTTCTGTTGAGAATGCTTTGGACTTAATTTGATTGGAAGCCATGGCTGCCTTAAGCACCAATGGACATTTCCATTTTTAGCTATGCCCCATCCCTCTCTAGCTAATGTCCACACACACCTCGCTCATGTTGGAACCAACCGATCTCTGAACTCCCTGACTATCAATTTCCAGAAAACTATACAGGTAAGCTGTTGAATATTTTGAAACTAATTTAACTAGGTGCTGTTGCTGCCTGTCAGCATGTTTATTAAATAGAAAAGACATACAATTCTTACGTGTCAGACTTTTAAGACTTAAAGATGGCCTGTATAGAATCATTTATGACGTAATGATTGACGCCACGTAGCTGATTATGATGTCATTACTCTGGAAAGGTCCTTTGCTTCCGATCAGGTCACGTCCAAAATAGTCAACAGTGCACTTTGTTTAGTTTTTGGAAACATGTTAACTTATTTCTGAGCTGTACTGTACAAAAATTGAACTTACTTGACTGCAGGATGAAACAAAGAATATGTTACAAATTGATAAACTATTATGGGTTGAAATTAACAGCGAGGCTGGTATAGGCTTGCACTATATTGTCTTAGGAGGTATCGCGATATATCGTGGTGAGAAAATCACGATATTTCGATATATCGTATAGCCTATTTTATAGGGCTGCAATGATTCATCGATGGATCGCGATAATTTCCCCATGATACGATACATGATACTTGTTTTCCGAATTGCGACACGGCAAAAATATTTCAAGTGAGATTAATTCAGTAAAATCGGATATGACCATTGATTTTAGACGTTAAATACTCTAAATAATGTGCGGATACAATAACCTTTTTAAACTACGATGTAACTTTACCTCGAGGAGGGATTTTAGTGCAGAAAATTCAGCGACAAGCCACGACTGTTGGTTACGAAATCTGGTAACGCCACATAAATTTTACATCGTTCTTGGTCAATTTTTGCGCAATATTTTCAATAAATTGTCGCAAACATATTTAGTTCGGTCTTTAAACACTTCTACAACGACGCCGGCAATGAAAATTCCTTAAATTTAATCCAAATTTCTCAGGATATGGAACCGTGGTGGGAGGCAATGACAGCTTTTACGGTTTATGTACTATAGAAGAAAAATCGCTTGCTTTTGTACGATGCGGAGGGTGTCTATGGGATCAGCGTGAAATACGAAAATAAGAGCGAGTGAGATACGAAAATGAGGCTTCAAATTATTAAATCAATGAGCGCCTGACGCACGTAATATACACTATAGAGGAATTTCATTCATAAATGCACACTAATTGGAGTTCCATAAAGGGTGATTCCAACAGCATCCAATCAGATTATTCCACTTACTACTACGTCATAAGACATTAGCTGGCTATTTTCCCGGGAATTGCCAACTGTTCGTGGGTTAGTTGAACTAATTTTATTTTGACTCGTAATTGCTGCACAATTTGCGTGGAATTTTAAGAGCTGGTAAGTAAAATATAAAATGCCTGTACATAAACAGTGTCTTGAATTGCCGTAAATATTCATAAATATGGCATTCAGAACTGCTGGAATCGGCCTTCTTACGACATTAGCGTAGTCATCCGGATATAAAAAATATAAAGCAGATTTCACAGAGCTACCGATTGGATGGTTTTGGCCAATACAATTCGCTCGTTTTACAACGGCTGCTAAAAATATTTTACTTTGTCATTGGCATAGCTGACATGAAGTATCGCGATACGTATTGCATTGTGACAGGAGTATCTTGATGTGTATCGTATCGTTGCTTAGTGTATTGTTGCACCCCTACTATTTTATGGTATATGAATTCACAGGGTGAATTGGTCTTGGGTTGAGTTGGACTGCACGGTTTGGCTTATGTAGACATGTCGGCTTCGCTATCAGTTTTCATATCAGTTTTAACCAAATATGATTTCTAATTGGTAAATTTCAACAAAAACTCAATCCAGTCGCCAAGATGCTTAAAGAACAATCGTTAATTACAGTAAAATAGGACGACACAATTTCCCGGTGTGCATTTTCGACGCCTTACACCTTGGCTTAATGTATACCCTGTCCATCATTGCGGGAGTGAAATTATTACAATGGACAACAAACTAAATATTGCGTACTCTGTTATAATCATCGTTTATTACATCAAAATGAATCAATTCATGTCGTCTTTGTGAAAATGTACAAATCATGTTATGTTAGGAATGCACTTTAGATCCATAGATATCTAATGTTTAGATCTCATCCACATCTACCGAGTACCCATTTACTAATAATAGTTAGCCTTCAGAAACATCTCGGATAGTTCACCTTGCAGGCTAAAGCGAGTATACTGTCTCATTTAGCTATCACATTTGTGAACGCACCACCTCTCGCCTTCAAAATCAGGAGCGCGAGCAAAATCACGTGATCTATATATTTTTACTAATAATTGTTAGCCTTCAGAAATATCTCGGATGGTTCACCTTGCTGGCTAAAGCGTGTATGCCATCTCATTTAGTTATCACATTTGTGAATGCACCACCTCTCGCCTCCAAAACCAGGTGAGCAAGCAATATCACATGATTTATATATTTTCACGACGCCATTGTTAAATTTAGGATTAATTTTGATTTTATAAACCATGCTTATTAAGAAATATACAATATTTATACTGTTCCAGGTAATAATTTCACTCACGTGATCGTGGTTTTGATATATACAGTACGGCGGCAAGAAATTGTACCCGTAAATTGCATTCAATTTTCGCATTATTGTCCATCTTTTAAAACAATTTTAAAGAATGAACTTCAACTTTTTCTTGACCTATACCTAATATAAGCCCATCCCTCTCGCAAAGATGTTGGTTTGGAAATAAATTGAACAGCTTGCCGTAATAGAAGGCTACGCTAGAAACACATGACAAATAGGCAAAAATTCACGATGTTTCAATTTTTTTCAAAATCATATCGTAAAAAATCATAGCTGGAAAAAAAATCATGATTTTCGATAATATCAGATAATCGTGCAAGCCTAGGCTAGTAATATTTATGGACTGACCAGTCCTGTGGGCTAGTACCAATTTGATATCTTAGTTATAACATGGATATCATACATGAAATAAAGGAACGGCTAGATGATAGGAAACCGGTGTGTACAGAAAATAAAATAGATTTCTGAAATGCCTACAGCGATATTGTTTTCAAAATTACACCAGTTTTCCTTTAAAACAAAATTGAATAAGACCAAAACTTTGTTGTTTGACCCTTTAATGGTCATGCCGACCAAAACCAGCTTCTGTTATGGTCTTGTGGAATGTCCATTTACAGGGGAAGAGAATATAACTTTTGAAAATTTACCACTTGAATGACTGGCCAGTCATTCCAGTGATAAATTTTCAAAAATTGTATTCTCTTGCCTGGAAATGGACATTCAATAGGCAGATATTTAAATTTTCTTGACCAAATTTGACTATTAAATGGTTAATGACCAAAAGGTAATTGGTGAATGGTGAGTAGTAGCTAGTAAATATTTAATTAGTTGAGCTAGTATAATCTACTTATTAGGCTTGCGCGATTATTGCGTTGAGTGATCGCGATCGATTATTTTAAAATAATCATGATTACTCGATTAATCAGCTTGGGTACAAATTACCAAGACATAACAACAAACGAATATCAATAACGAAAGCTGCAATGGCGTTGAGAAAAGTTGATTTGCTGGGCAAGAGAAGACTATTTTTGAAAATGTATGACTGGAATAGCTGGCTCGATTTTCGAGCCAGCCATTCCAGTCATACATTTTCAAAAATAGGCTTCTCTTGCCCTACAAATGGACATACATTCACTAAGAAAAATGCCATTTTTCATGAACGATCGCATTAAAAAGTAATTAAAAGTTAGGGTTTGAAATATTTTATGCAATAGAAGATATTCACGATTATTCGATTATTTAATTTTTAATCATATAAATTCATGATTTAAAACATAATCGCGATTTTCGATTTAATCACGTCAAATGATGGATGGTTTTTATTTCTTAATAATTATTTACAAATACGGGCTAGCAGAAATTTAGAAGGGCTACAAGGTTCTGCAGGGGCTAGTAAGTGAAAATCAGCAAGGTTAATTTCAACCCTTATGGTTTGAAATATTAAGAAAAATCTTGTACATGTGCATCATACAGTTAATGTTTTTGTTAACCTTTAGGACCGGTATGAATTAATCCGTGAGCTAGATGACACAGAGAAATGGTCTGAGCGGGCGACAGTGGTGACGCGGCAGGATCATGATGACAATATTGTGAATGCACAGACAATTCTTTCAGATATTCTCTCCAATTTACCTTTATTTGAGTAAGATATCTATTGGACCACTTACTGGGCTTTGCAAAATTATTAAGTTTTCATAGTCAGCTCTGCAGATAAGAGGTGTACAAGTATAATATACTCATAAAAATTGTCCATGTACGCAGACATTAAAATATTCATGCCTACCATGTGTGCCTTGTTTAAAGGACAATTTCGGGATTGGTAAAAGTGTATTTTATTTGAAAGACTATTATATGACTAGCATTGGATCCTAAATAAAAACAATAGACAAATAACACGGGTAATTATACCATCGTAAACATGGGATTATTTTATCTCCCGGGCGGCGCCATTTTCTTGCAACGAGAGCGAGATTTCACGAGATCCTGACGTCATCCCGGCACCAAAGGTATCTTTACCGAGCACGAAGGCGGTACAATAAATATGTATATTCATGGATGCCTAATATGTGCTAATTTGTAATCATTAGGACATTGCCCAGTTAAGCTAGCAAGTTTTCAAGTAATTCTAGTATCCGAAGTCAGTGGGGAATTGTTAACCCCTAGACCACTGAAGCATAGATTCCATTTTCTCTATCCTATCAGAATGTGTTCATTTTGGCAACAATGCTGCCGTAAGTCATTGCTGTGCACAACAACAACACGTTTCAGCAACATTTCTTTTTTTCAAAATGTACCTCGGCACTATCTCTGTAAGTAGGCTATTATGCATTTTACACCATGCGATAAGGGTTAAATGAAGTGGCACACTTGACACGTGCGTATTGTCAAATTACTCAGCCGACTCAAGATACCGTTATAGCGTGTGTCGCAGGCAGTGTAAATATATATTCCAAGAAAACATGATATGATAATGTTGCCAGAACCACAGAACCGATTGTAATAATTCTGCTACCTACCTGTAGCTGCAAATTTGAAGATTTATCCAATGCTAGGGATGTTTGAATCAGCCTAGTGGTTCAAAAGATACACTCTGCGGGAAAAACTAAGCCAACAAAATTTGAAACAAAAATTTCAGGATGCGCTCTATCCCCATCATCCCATATCAGAATGAGTTTTACAGCTACAATGACAGAATTTGCTGTGCCGAAGCTTTACAATGTTATCAAATAACGGGGAAAATTCCATCAAAGTATCTTAATTGTTGAAATTACTACAGCTTGCCGGGCAATATTGATCGGCGATGAAAATTCCCAGATTTTATGTCAAAATTTTAATTCATTTGATGATATCTCTAGCAATATTCACGTGAGGAAAATTATAATTGGTCAGGCAAATGGCCATTTCTTTCAGCTTTAAGCACACTCTAATTTGATGACAATACGCAAAGATACAGTCTGAGAGACAAAAACCATCTCATGGTGAATTTGACCAAAAAAGGATAACATATTCTCAGATCATATCTTAGATGAATAATTTTGTTATATATTCCAGTCTTTTGAACTTCTTGTCCGATATTAGCATCCATTATATCATATTAATCCCGAGGTCGGCACCTATTTAGAGATCCTAGAATCATTGGAATCGCTTCGGCTGTACGTTTGCTATTATCATTTATGTATAACTCCTTAAAATATATATCCACATCTATTCGCCTCGCTCCTCCAGGTTACGCTATTTCTATCTGGTTATTATTCTGGCGCAATTTCATTAAACATGTAATAATCTTTCAAATAAAGCACACTTTATCATCCCGGAATTGTCCTTTAAATGCAGTATGCAGCAGTGTATTAAACTGCCTCTACTAGATTACACGAGGGTCATCTGCACACTAGTCACATACATGTACTATGATGTACAGACGATATGAGCAATCAGTGCTTATACTACCATCAATCGTGTCAATAAATGTCATGATTTCCATCTCCGCAAGAGGGTTTTCTTTGCTGCCTTACAAGCCCTCTGCATTAACTATATGCACGTAAATGAAAAAAAATTCTATCAACATTATTAGCTCACCTGGGCCGAAGGGCCAAATGAGCTTATGCCATTGCATCCGCAGGTGTTGAAATGTTTAAAATTTCAACTGTCCCTAGTGACAAGTAGAATTCTGTTTTACTTGTCATGTTCGGAGTAGTACCTGTTCAGCATCATTGGTGTACAGGCTACAGATGACCCTTTCTCTCAATTTCAGGTAGACGGGTAAACATTTCGACTCCTGCATTTGTCTGTCCATCCATCATCCCTCCATCAAATTGCATCTTCTTAACGGTTTTGATCGATTTCAACCAAATTTGGCTGGAAGAATCCTATCATTGTAGGTTCCGGAACTTTTATTCAGAATCTTGGTTGGTCAATTTTTTGGTGAGCATCCTAGATTTTATGAGAGATTTACCAGAAAATGTTAAAATACATCTCCTTAACACCTGGATAGAGTTCAACCAAATTCAACCAAGGATATGGTGGTAGGCTTTAGAACCTCTCTTCAAAATTTTGATTGTTAAATATTTTCGTTCAAAATCTTATATTTTATCAAAAATATACCGGAAATTGTCAAAGCGCCTCTTATTAACTGCTTGGTGGATTTCAACCAAATTTGTGGGGTGCTCACACATTTCCTTCTATGTTATATATGTCAATAATGACAATCTGTTATAGTTGAAGCTCTGCTAATAATTTTTTGATGAAGTATCAGGGTTGTCCTGATTTGACAGTAAGTTATTAATTGTTGTCCGCAATTTCTTTCAGTCCAACTAGCTTCTAAATTTAGCCCCTTTAAAGCAAATCTTTTCAGAATGACAAGTATTATCAGAGCAATGTATTTATTCGTTTGCCACAGATATATCTATATATTTATAATGCTAGTGTATCTCTATAGGCTAATTGTGTCCACACCAGACAGCAGGGTTTAATTACAGATAGCTTTACACAGATGATAACTTTACACAGATAGCTTTGACACCAATTTGCAACTGTTTTTTCTCTATTTACTGCAGATCTTCAGATCCCGGTTTGAAACAGGACCTCACAGGTGAGCATGAACTATCTACATCTAGATCATCATTAGGACCGGGATCTCATCCGTACACTGACACTGATGAGCTGCTTGTTCCTATGAATACTTCGAATAACGCAAGCGTCACCGACTATATGCCTGGCCTAGATAGATCATCTTTAGGCACGGCTTCTAATGTATTTATGGATACCAATAATTTGTTTACTACCTGTACACCGGCACTTGTGGATAGGGCATCCTCAAGGACATCTAGTGTGCATATAGATGCGGCCAATGCGTCGCCTCTATCAAGCTCTATTCCAGCTAGCATGGATAGCTCATATCTAGGAGTGTGTGCTAATAAACTCAGTGAATCTGCTGCTGATCAGGCTGCTTACAGTTTTACAGATGCAGATTTTCAACCGGCTAGTGAAGGTAGGATGTCAAATATATTTATTAACCCGTTAACCCTCGAATTTATTCAAGAAAATTTAAATTTTCTCATAGAATGTCCTTTTGCAGACCAAGAGAAGACTATTTTTTTAAATTTACCACTGGAATGACGGGCTCGGTTATCGAGCCCGTCATTCCAGTGATAAATTTTCAAAAAGTCTTGATCTACAAATGGTCATTTCTCAAGACCGCTGCAGAGGCCGTTTTTGGCTGATATGAGTGTTAAAGGGTTAAGTAGGGTATTATGAGGGGGCTTAACGATGTTTTCAGTGGTGTCACCTGGGGTGCATTTTCGCGACTAAATTTGTTCATGAATTTGATGACTTGGTTCGTATCACGGAATTGGTTCAAACCAGGAACATGAAAACGGGATTTATGCTATTTAGCGAGGTTTGATGGTCGTAATTTCGTGGCAATGATGTGGAACCCACTTGTAGGCATTCTAAATTATGTTAACTTTAGCAATTAATTTGATCATATTTCGATTTATACTTTAAATTCAGTCTAAGTAAATCGCGGATAAAGGTGTCCACTGTTGACCAGATTTTGTTATTCGAATAAGTTGTAAAATTTAGTTGTGTGCCGCCATATTGAAATGTACGAACCAGTAACCATTGGTAATGATGAACCGAGACTAAAACTTGGTTCCTATTTCGCCGAGTAAATTATCCGCTTCCGGAATGCCAAAACGGATGAACCAGGAACTGCATCAGTGAACCACTGACGCCATCACTCATAAAAACGCACCCGGGTTAATTTTTTTCAGTAGACAGAACAAACGGGTTTGGCAGGATATGAACTCATACTAACAAACTGTTCTCAGTCCCATACATAACTCTCGTTTTATTTGCCTCGATATTGTTAATTTAAAAGCTTTATATAAGTTTGTCTTCTTCATTTTAGATTTTTTCAACGAGGCAGCAGGATGGAATTGGGATGTCTTGGAGAAATGTGGTACAGGTCATCGGGTATGTCATCACAACTCATTAAAGATATTGTTTAAATACATACATAAAGAAACCTATTTTATGTCGCTTTTCTAAGTATTTGAAGCATTATTGTAGTGAAATTAATAATCAATAAGCTTTATCTGTCTATCATGCGCCAAATATGTCATTGTATGTGCATCCAAATGTTCAATCTGTGTACATGCCCACATACTTCGAAATTGTTCACAAACTATAGTTCCCATTTATTGGATAGTGACCCTCAAGTGATTTCTCTTGTTTATCTTTTCCTTTCAGGACTCTGCCTTGTCACGTGTTTCATTATATCGCAAATTTGACCCGAATGTTGCCTCGCGGCAATCTTTGATGCCAATGCCAAACATGACAGGTTTGTATCACTGCTGCGTAGACTCTTACATTAATTAATACGCTAACATGTATCCATAGCTGTCTGACTTGCAAGCCACCAGACAATAATTTCATTTGGCAATAACTGGACTTGCTGAGTATTTTGAAAACAATTTGCCACCAACAACTTTCAGTCAAATTGTTTTCAAAATATTCATCATATCCAGTGTTGAAAACCATGAAAAATCTAGTCTCCAGAAATTTAGCCAAGCTTGCTCAAGAAAATTTAGATTCTTGCTTAGTGAATGTCAATTTACAGACCAGGAGACGACTATGTTGCAAATTTACCACTGGAAATGAAAAAAAGTCTCCAATTTTGTTGGATTCCCAGATAAATACTCAAGTTATACAGTATGGATCTTCACCAAACCTGTCGTGTGTGTAGTCGTGTGTCCGAAGAATCTTAATAATATTGGGGTTGAAAGGTCAAGGTCATAGTTACCAAATTAAGGAAATGGGTTTGCGTTTTCTGGATGATATCAAAAGTTCTACTGAAGTAATCTCCACAAGACATGACCTGTGTTTTGCCCTTGGGGTACTGAAAACCCCTATTGACTGGGGCTGAAAGGACAAAGGTCACGGTCATTGTTATGGCCCCTCCCCCATATAAATATATGGGGGAATAACTCGAGTTGTATTGAAGGATTGTTACCAATCTGGAGTAGGAGCTTTTTCCATGGTCGTCCGAAGAACCCTATCAATTTTGAAATCAAAGGTCAAGGTAGTTCAATTGAAGGGATCGTTACTAATCTTGGGTGGGAGGTTGTCCTTGGTGTTTCGAAGAATCCTATTGATTTTCGTGTCAAAGGACAAGGTCACTGACCAATCTTGAGTGGGAGGTTGGGTTTGGCGGAATGGGGGGACATACTTGAGCAATCTCTGATTGTCGTTCTTGTTACCAAATTAAGGAAGTTCTGTTGCATCTCTGGATCATAACTAATGTCCTATGGAAAGTCTTCACCAAACTTGGCCTGTGTCTTGCCCTTAGGAAATAATTTAGTCTATAATGGTTCAATAAAGGGAATTTAGATTATTTTAAATTCTGATAATATGCCTATTTTGGCTGAGTGAATGTCATCAGTGCAGTACATACGTGCATATATAAATAAGTATGAGCACAATATGCTATGTCGATTTCCTTTGACTTGACACTACACAGCTAGACAAACGTCAGGTCATTTCAGGGTAAGTTTTTTATTTAGCTCATCTTAGTGCAACACTTTTTATGTAAGTCTTTCATGTCTTTGCTTAGTGTCAGTATGTCTAGTTGCAGATCAAGAGAAGCCTATCCTTGGACTTTTACCATCAGAATGCTTGGATATTGTCTTGTATACTTTCAGAGAAAGCTCATAGTCTGTGTGATATACATGTCCATCTGGGCAAACATCAGTCAATCAATCCACAGCTTGGAGCAATCACAGAGAGGTTTGTATGAATAATAACATATTCCAGGGATCATTAACACATTACTAGTCACATGCAACAAGGGGATGGGGTGGGTGGTGGTGGGGGGGGGGGTGCGAGGTGGTGTACACAGTTTTTAGAAAATAACCATCTGTAGATATTTGTTTAAAAAATTTGAAGTGAAACTCACAACTACATAACTGCTCAGAAATAACTACAAAACAAAATATAATGTACCATAATTGAATTGGAAGATATTGCTGCCTTAGGCTGGTTTACAGTGCGACTATTGGATAAAATGACTGTAAACAGCTAATTCTGCCTTATGTTCTGTAAGAGATGCAAAAAATAGTTTCTAAAGGTCGCTCTGTTAGAGCGGTCTCTAACAAAACTATTCTATACGGAACGATAATGTTTCAATAGAGCGCTTTCCCCAGCATCCTTATATATATGCCTCTGTGATGTATGACGTTTTGCGTGCAATTATGTCACAGATTAAAAACATATTTTGTTATTCGTGAGTCACCTCCAAACATATTTCGCGAAATATCATAGGAGAAACTTTTCTGCTTTGTTAATCAAGGAGAGTGCGCTGGAAGGTTTTCGCTATGGAATGCAATTCTGTACGAGCTCTGACATGTCAGATATTGTAATTACTATTAGCCCGTATGATACAGGATTTTAGTTTTTATTGAAATCTATTTTTTACATGGTAACTAGCTAGTGTAATTTTGAAATGGTCAGCTTTCAACAAACAATGGTTTAAAATTACAACTGTCTACTATCTACCAGCCTATCTACTATCTTCCATAGAACCTGACTTGTATATGAGTGTACATGTGGATTGTTATTTAGTAGCCATAATAGGCCTGCGATGTAAAATAGAGGGATCTGATCTGTCACCCTTGTATCTGACATTATTATCAAAATATGTCACTCGTTAACTGACATCACTGTCAACTGATACAGGTCTGATGCGAAAGTAGCAACGGTCAAACAGACAGTAACCGCCAGACTTGTGTGTCATGTCAGAATTTATAATTTAATAAACATTCTGGTGAAGATTTTGAAACTAATTTAACAGGGAACTGTTGTTGCCATGGATAGTTACTTTGAAATTGAGTCTGTTAACCCTTTAGCACTAATATCGGCCTAAAACGGCTTCAGCACTGGTCTTGAAAAATGTACATTTGCCGACCAAGAGAAACCTATTTTTGAAAATTTACAACTGGAATGACTGGCTCGATAACAGAGCCAGTCATTCCAGTAGTAAATTTTCAAAAATAGGCTTCTCTTGGTCGGCAAATGGACATTTTATATGAGAAAATTGAGATTTTCTTGAACAAATTGGAGGGATAAAGGGATTCGTGGTTCAAAGAGATAAGATTTATTAAAACGCAGAGAAATGAGCGTGGCATAGCTAGAAATGTATCCCTCTATTCATATTGCCACTAGCCAATCTGGTCAATCTACAAATCTTAGAGAACCCTGTTAAACGCTCTAGTGTGCGTAATATTAAACTCTGTGCTAATAACATGATCCATTACAAGTACAGTTCATAAATAAGTAATTGTGTTTCCAAAAAAACCAACCCAGAAACATGTTAGTTAGTAGGAAATGCTCTGTTGAATATTCTGAACATAAATGGATCGGAAGACATTGCTCCCTTAGCATTGTTGCCTTACAACTTTAACACTTATATCAGCCAAAAAACGGCTTCTGCAGTGCTCGTCAGAAATGTCCATTTGTAGCCCAAGAGAATATTATTTTTGAAAATTTACCTCTGGAATGACTGGCTCGATAACCGAGCCAGTCATCCTAGTGGTAAAGTTTAAAAAATAGTATTCTCTTGGTCTGCAAATAGACATTTTCTATGAGAAAATTTAAATTTTCTTGAACAAATTTGCGGGTTAAAGGGTTATGGCAGCAATGTCCTCCAATCTAATTATGTTCAAAATATTAAACAGTACATTTTATTTTGTCATGGAAACTAGTGTTGGGAATTGATACTATTTTTGTGATCAATGATTGGTCTTATATACTAACCGATGATCAATTAATGATTGATCATAACAGGTTCTCATTTTTTACCCATTTTGAATGCAGTAATTATAGCATGTTAAAGGATAATCACCCCTTTTAAACCAAGTCGCATGTATGACAGATTCTTAATAATTTAAGAAATAATCTGTTGAATATTTTGAAACTAATTTGACTGGAAGCTGTTGCTGCCTTAGGCAGCAACATTTTCCAGTCAAATAAGTTTTAAAATATTCAACATGTTATTGGTCTGGTTGCTTTGAAATTAACATACTATATCAGTGCTGAAAGAATTAATGTCTTAGACAAAGGAGTAATACTATATAGTTGTAACAATTAAATTTAGGCTTCCAAAAAGTATTCGTTTCCTAGCTTGAGCAGTTAAAATTATTAATAAAGTCAATTTACAGACAACCAAATTTGATTTCTGAAATCATGATCAATTGGTTGGTTAAACATGCAAACCAATTAATCATCAATCAAATCGATTAATCGGAAAAACACTAATGGAAACACATTACGTTACTTCTGAACTTTACTCTGATTATGTTCAGTGATGAGAACCTGTTGCTGATGTACACACCACCTGATGCTTCAAAGATGCTGGGTACCACTGGAAAGAACATACATGGAGCTCACTTAGCCGTTTCAAACCAAGTTGATCTTTTGACAGCATTCAGCCCTGCTAAGGTAAGATCTTTAATAAATAATTCCTCATACGTTGAGTTTGTTTTTCGTGGTATCATAGACAGTATCATGATATTTAGTACATGATAAGTGCCTATGAATCGTGATATATTGTATGCCCATTATGCCATATATTGGAAGAATTCTTTGTATATGGTTGGATCTGGATGCATACACACATTGGTGGTAATAGTGTCAAAGAAAGCCAACGTCAAACTGTTGAATATTTTGAAACTACTTTGGAAGAACAGCAGCCCGACTTTTCACCTTGGCATCATTGGAAATAGTGGTTATTGGTTTATTGATCGAATTGATCAGGGCTGTTCTTCCAATAAAAGTTATTTCAAAATATTCAACAGTTTGACGCTGATGCTTGATGTTTCCAAAACAAATAACAGAAATATGTTAGTTAATGATAAATATTCTGTTGAATATTTTTAACATAATGGACCTTTCAATTTAGTTATGCCCCACCCATCTCTAGCTAAGCTCTACCCACATCTCGCTCGTGTTGAGATCGATCGATCGATCTCTGAATTACCTGACTATCAATTTCCAGAAAACTATACAGGTAAGCTATTGAATATCTTGGAACTAATTTGACTGGGCGCTGTTGCTGCCTATGGCAGTAATAGTAGAGACAGAATTCGTACAACGTGTCGGACTATTAAGAGTTAAAGATGGGCCAAATCGAATCATTTATGACGTAATGATTATGTAGCTGATTATGATATCATATGACGTCAGATGATAGATGGATACTCTGGAAAGGTGATATGGATTTGGCGACATTGCTTCCTTAGACAGCTATGTCTTCCAGTCCAGGTATGTTAACGATATTCAACAGTGCATTTTATTTTGGAACCATGTTGGATTGTTTCTGAGCAGCAGCAGCTGTATATTCAGTATGGTAATGATAATGGTAGTAAATTAGCAATGCCTGTCTGTTGTCAGTAAGTAACTATTGTTGTCATTTCGTGGCAAATTTACCACTGGTTTAACGTGGTCAAACCGACCGAAACCAGCCTCTGTTATGGTCTTGTGGAATGTCCATTTACAGCCCAAGAGGATACAAACTAAGGAAATTTACCACTGGAATGACTGGGTAGATAACCGAGCCAGTCATTTCAGTGATAAATTAAAAAAAATTGTACTCTCTTGACCTGTAAATGGACATTCAATAGGCAGATATTTAAATTTTCTTGACCAAATTTGACCATTAAAGGGTGAATAAAAGCTCAGTTGGAATGTGCTTTAGTCAGAGTCCAAGTCAAATCATCCTGAACAAATGTGATAAATTTGGTATGAATTGACAAAGATTTTGAGCTTCTATTTATTATATAAGCTATTATTTAAGATTTTCACATCAGTTCTAGTCATTTGATTATCATTTTACCTTATTTTCTTATCAGCGCTGTAACGTGTCACTACTCAAGTTCTGACCACTGCAACTGAATATAGTGACAATCATTTTAACTGGTAGAATTAGTTTAAATAGCACAGTGTTTTTGTAGCAATGTTCATTGTTATGGTGTGATAATGCAACAAACATTTGCTAATGATATTATTTTGGTAGAAAAAGATGAAAAACAATGCTAATAGTCCATCGGATGAATCTGGAGTTTTGGTAAGTTGTGGTATTGTACGCTTTCTGTAGATTATAGAATGGCTAGATGTCGTAATCGTGTTGTAATCATGTTATAGCTTTTAACCCTTTAACTGCAACAAATATCAAGACAGATATGACAGATAGAAATAGCCAGTTATGGAAAAGGAAAATGTGTCTGAAAGTTTTTTCTTGCTATGATTAACCCTTTAACCTATAAAACGCCAAAGTCCAGTCAATTGCAACACAACTATTCATGAAAGCTGTTGAATATTTTCGAAACGTTAACAGAATATCCCGTTATAGTTTATATCTCAAAGCTAATGCTGATAGGCAGAAAATAAATTCACATTTTATCCAAAATAAACTCGGATCCTTATTTTAATGCATGATATAATATGTACCATTCTATAGAAATGATTTCCTCCATGCTCAAATTCTGTATTCCAGCCATACAGTAAGTGACATTAGGATGATTTATAGCTCTAATAATAATGTATGTGAGCAAATGTTATGCAGGATTTCTACTTCGAGTAATACTTACCAGATGTACTATTATGATAATGTCTATTATCTAGTCTAGCTCAAAATAAACAATTAAAACTCTGCACTCTCCATGGTCCTGCCCATACTGTGTCCGGGAATTACCATAAGCCTCCAGGTACCGAGTCAATTCCCAACTACAGTAAGATTCGTCTATTTTGCTAGACCTTTCAGTCGCTTTTTTGTGGTCTTTAACTTGGCTTAAATTTTTGCGCTTCGAGTGCTTTGAGGAAGTTTTAATCGCTGGAAGAAAAAGAGAAATCGTTGCAGGGTCAGGTTGTATCAATCTAGAATTTATACATTCGTGCCACAATGACTGTTTGAATTTTCCTTAAATTGGCACATTGTTTTAAAATAGTAGCCATCGTTGGAGTCGCTCCGTTACCCGTTAACTTTTTAATCTTATCAGGGTACTTGGTTAATTTCTCTTGTGACTCGGTTCCTTCCAAGATGGATGCGGCCATAGCCAAAATGGTGGCGCCCATGATTAGTGTTTTGGTTTGGCAAATCTATGCACTCAGTTTTAAGCCGATCATTAGCTCTCACTTCAATGTCGAGGGTGTTTGTGGCGATCAGTCTTAATTTCTTGTTTATTTTAATGCTAGTTAATCTCCAAGTTGTGTTTATAAAATATTTACTCTAAAAACTTTCAAATAATTTCCTGCCTAAAACTTGATTAACATTAATCTAAGAGAAAGTTAATGTTTTTAAGTAATTTAATGATTGCAATCAAGTTATTGTGCGCATTGCTTGTCTTCATGTCACCATATACAGCGTTTTAATTCTTATTCTGTGTTCGCAGAAAGTGAAGGGGCAGCAGACACGCTTTGTTTACACTGCAATCGCTTCATGAAGCGGAAGTTTGCAGGTCATCACTGTGTCGCCTGTCCTAAATGTAAAGTTGGGAGTCTTTGCGACGTATGTGTTAAGTGGTCATCAGAGTTAGTGGCAGAGTTTGATCAAGATCGACGTGCTCGCGCTGAAATCATCGCGAAGGACAAGGCCGCCAAGGTGGATCAGGCGTACGTCAAGGTATTGGAGGAGCGCCTGGATGAGCGTATGCACTCGGCCTTGGGTGTTTGGGTGGCCCAATTTAAGGCAATATTCGAGTCGTTCCAGTCTTCGGTCCCATCGATGCAGTCTGGTGCAGGACTACCAATCAGTGGTCCGGCCAGTTATGCGGAGGGACAAGCACCTGCTTCTTCTCTCGCGCCGGCTCAAGAGCCGATGGCGGAGGAGGAAGATCTTATGATGGAAGACTCTGGCATGCCAGAGCTTTCGCAGATGATGGATTCCGGGATTTCCCCCGGGTTTTGTATGGGTCTGTCAGCCGGGTGGGGATGTTAACATTCCGTCAGGCATCTTCCACCCGGATTTCACTATCCGGAGTGCCGCTCGAAACATCTTTTATGGTTCCTGTCGGCATCGCGGATGTGGGTATGCCGGTTCCTCTCGGAGTCACATGCCCTGTGGAATTAGCGGACATAGTCCAGACTCCCGTGCTGGAGCCGATGGATTGCGGTGATTCCGTGTCTGGCGATTCGCTAGACAATGGCGCCGCGAATAGTCGAGCCATGGATCCGCTTCGAATTGGAGGTTTGGTCCGTAGCTCTCGGCATGGATCATCGGTGGCCTTCTCGTCTAAGGGTGAGGAGGACGAAAATTGCAGTCCTTTAATGGATGAGTCATCATTCTGCTCCGAAGCTGAATTGGTGCAGGTCCTTGGCTGGATGTCCAACCATCTCGGGTTGATATCTGACCAGGGATCTCAGTGCGATCCAGCGATGGAACGGATGTCAGAGCGTGCGGCTGGCGCTCTGTCAAATGTCTCTTCGGCCATGCCTACCCTTTTGTTGGATACTCAGTCTTCTGACATGTTGGAAGTCGCGGCATACCGTTAGGTTCAGCTGGAGTAGACGCTTCTGAAGGCCCCTAAGGGGATAAGGAGTAGGGTCCATTTTCTCGAGTTGACCTACCATCATTATGCCCGTGTTTCTCATCTTTCAGTCGGGGAACGTGAAGCGCTGAACAGGTCGTTGGCTGGGAAATCCAAGGGTCATTCTCGACCATTGGGTTCACAGACTAACAAAGAGGCTTTCAATGAGCTAACGCTTATTGAGGATGCGGCGAGAGCGGCTATGGCTGCTCTCTCGCATGGTTGTACCATCCTGCAGGGGATACTGACCTGCACGGAGGAAGGTGGGGAAGTGCCAGAGGCTGCTCCCAGAGTTGTCCAGGACACCATGTGCTTGTTCCAAGATTGCCTGGCCAGGGTGATCACCAGATCATTGGCAGAACGGAGGAGAATGGTTCTCGATTGCGTAGAACCAGGACCAGAAATGAGGGCTGCATTATCTTCTGCACCTTTCATTTCTCCGGGCTTGGTTGGCGGCTCGGCAAGACAAGCTCTCCAAGGTTGCGTCCATGTTTGCAGAGCAGGAGGTTGTCGGCAAGTCGTGGAAGTCGACTAAAAGGACTCGGCCGCAACAGTCCTATAAGCAACACCGACAGGAGCAGCAGACATCCGGTTCTCAGGGACCTGGCCATTCATCATCATACAAGTCCTCTAATAAGAGGCCATATGAGGATGACAGGAAGGGTGGCTGCTCGGGACGCAGCGGCTACCGTAAGGATAGCCGTGGTGGTGGTTCCGGGCTGTCATACTTCAAGAAGCCGCGAGGTGGCTGTGGGGGATGGTCCTGACGGGCTTCCGGCGAGACTTGTACCGGTGGCGCCAGGAATGCAGGGAGTCGAGAATCTTCACCAAAATGAATTAACGTCTTGTCACGCAACATCGCCCGCAAGTTGTGTGCAGATTCCTACCATTGGAGGCAGACTTCAGCTGTTCTCAAACCAGTGGGAACAGGTCGTGCAAGATTGTTTAGTCTGTCATTGTCTAAGAAACGGCTACGAACCTGACTGGTTCATCCGTCAATCGTTAGTTCTGTTAACGTCGACTCCTGTAAGGACTCCCGTTCTAAGGGAATCCGATCGTCTAGATGTCATTTGCTCAGAAATCAAAGATCTTCAGCGAAAGAACGCATTCATTTAGTCCGCAATCAGTCCTCTCTGGGCTTCTATTCGATAATTTTTCTCATTCCGAAACGCACCGGAGGTTGGAGAGCAATTCTCAACCTCAAACCGCTGAACAAATTCATTCTTTCACCAAAATTTCATATGGAGACTTGCAGCGGTGATGACGGCTGAGAAGAGGTATGTGGGCATTATCGATAAATCTGAAGGATGCATATTTTCATATTCCAATGTCAATTCCTTTTCAGAAATACCGTTGCTTTGCATTCCAAGACTGTCTGATAGTTCAATGCGTTACCGTTCGGTCTGACCATGGCCCCAAGGGTCTTCACCAAAGTGGTTCTCGCCATGACTTCTTATCTTCGCAGGAGAAACATAGCTGTTCATACTTACATAGATGCCTAGCTTCTGAAGGCGGGGAATCCAGTCACTGCGCAACAATCTTCAGGTAGTCCTGGCCTTCTTAAAGGACCTAGGGTGGATTGTGAATAGAGAAATCAGAATTGAATCCATCGCAGGAGTTTGTGTATCTGGGAATTCTTTTCAATCTCAGGAATGGTGTGGCTTTTCGGGTGGAGAGCAGAGTCAGAGTTTGCTTGCAGTTCTGGGGGTTGATTTCTCTAGGAGCCTGTCTGACGGCGCGTCAATTTCTCAGAATACTGGGTTTGCTAGTATCTCTGGAGAAGGTGATACCATATGCGGCACTCAGGCGCTGGCCGATTCAGATGTATTTGATGTCATTCTGGTCTCAGAGAACGGATCTGTTATCTCGGGGGGGGTTCCAGTAAAATAAACATCAATATTCCATCTTCAGTGGTGGTTATCCGAACAGAATCTCCTGCGAGGTATACAACCTCTACCGCAGATGTCCATGCATCGACGACGGGTTCAGGAGCAGGATTGGACGATCTGTCAGTGTCAGGGGAATGGGATCGGACCAATGCACAGAAACATATGAATGTTCTCGAATTATTAGCGGTGGCATTAGCACTTCGAAAATTCGAGAAGTTAATCCGAGACAAGATTGTCCTAATAAGGACAGACAACTCCACAGTGATGTCCTATTTGAACTGCCAGGGCGGGACAAGGTCACCAGAGTTGTGTATGATGATATGGAACCTTCTGCTGTGGTGCCAAGAGAGGAATGTTATTCTTTGGGCATCACACATCCCAGGAAGATTGAACATTCTAGCGGATGCTCTCAGTCGAAGGACGGTTTGTCGTTCGATGGAATGGCAGCTCAACCAATCAGTAGCGGAGGTTCTATTCAAACATTGGGGTAAGCCAAATGTGGATCTATTTGCGATGAAAGGAAACGTAAAGATGCTCACATACGTGCCACTGATCCCGGACCCGCTAGCTCTAGCAGTAGACGCACTGGCAATAAGTTGGAAAGGAATGTACGCATACGCGTATCCTCCGACGATTCTCATGCCAAAAATTCTGGCAAAGATAAGATAAGGGCATATGCCAAGTACTACTGATCGCCCCTCATTGGCCAGGCCGATCATGGTTTACGGATCTGCTGGACCTTCTGGTCTGCAATCCAATCCCTCTTCCAGACAGAAGGGATCTGATTTTTCAGAGCAAAGATCTGTATCACCACGACAGACCAGAAATGTTCCAATTGACTGCATGGATGTTATCAAGCAGTGAGCAATTGAGGGTGGCTTTTCTGAGCAAACAGAAAAATTTGTCGCTTCAGCCAGAAGGGGGTCAACCACCAGAACATATAATTATTAAATCAACAAATTTGCAGAGTGGTGTAAGGGAAGAGATATTAATCCCTTTTCTGCATCTGTTCAACACGTAACAGATTTTATCTGTCATTTATACGAGGTTGACAAACTTGTACCTTCAACCTCAGCAGCATATAAGTCTGCATTATCTTCAGTCGTTCCCAGTCTGGCCTTAGTAGGAGCAGGGACCAACACCTTAAATGAAGTTATTAAAGAAATCAGCAATCTGCGACCTAGACAGCCAATTCCTATCCCAGCAAGGAATCTATCTCTTGTTCTACATGTTTTAGGGCATGCTCCCTTTGAACCAATTAGATC
Source organism: Chaetoderma sp. LZ-2023a (assembly GCA_034401795.1). Taxonomy (NCBI): domain Eukaryota; kingdom Metazoa; phylum Mollusca; class Caudofoveata; order Chaetodermatida; family Chaetodermatidae; genus Chaetoderma; species Chaetoderma sp. LZ-2023a. Next base: position 81,676,617 of record CM067360.1, read on the forward strand.
TATAGATATTAAACTGTTGACTACTAAATCAGTTTTCTTGGTTGCAGCAGCTTCGGCGAGATTCATGCGCTTTCTGCCGAACAAGACCGTTTTGTCGTTACGGGTGAAGGTTTAAGACTATTACCACATCTTTGTTCCCTGGCAAAGAATCAGTCACAGTTTAAATATCCAGGACAGCCGATCAATTTGCCAAGTTTAGTTAGACATGACCCAAGCTCTTCTGCTTGGTGTCCTGTCAGTTGTCTGAATATGTATAAGAAACGTACAGAGGAGTGGAGAGATGACCCGAAATCTCTGTGGTTATATCTCAAAGCTCCCCATCTTCGCACCTCGAAAGACACTATTTCTCCTTGGATAGGCGATGCTTTTCAGATGTCGCATAAACTCGCAACAAGAAAGCAGATTGATCGTGCGATCGCCCATCAAGTCCGAATACTAGCAGCATTATCGGCCCTTTATAAGGGTGTCTCATTAGAGGAGGCGATGTCTGTAGCACAGTGGCATGTCCAGTTGTCATTTACTGATTTCTACCATCGCGATATCTCCAGCACACTTAATCCGGTAACCGTCGCCAATTTGTCGAATCTCAGTTAGGCCATGTCCGACCACTCTTAACGCATACTTCGTAAGTTTCTTCCACAGGCACTCACACAGCTGATGCATATGGACTATGAATGACCGTGGACTGGGTGAAGCTCCTGCGATGATCAAGAAAGACCAAGCACTCAGAATGGTGAGTGTTTCCTAGTTTAAGTGACTAATATTATTATAGTTATCCCCACGTTTTACAAAAACCATCGGGGATATTGTAATCGCCTCTGTCCATCCGTCCGTCCATCACGCTATCTCCTCCCAAACCATTGGGTGGAATTAAATCAGATTGGGTATGTTGGTTACTCATATGATTCCTCTTCGCAAGATGATATTTAGATTTGGCTCCGCCCCCAGGGGGCATGGCAGGGGTCAAAATGTCAAATCAGTTGTAACGCAACTTCTCTGAAATCATTAGACGGAACTGAACCAAATTTGATATCTGAGTTGCCCATATGATTGCGGAGTGCAAGAGGCCATTTAGATTTGTCTCCGCCCCAGGGGGTGGGGTGGGGGGAAAAAGGTCAAATTTTAAACTGCGGAAATTGATTGTAATGCATCTCACCTGAAACCGTTGGACAGAATTCAACCAAATTTGGTCTGTGGGTTACCCCTATCAATGTGGAGTACATGCGCACATTTACATTTGGCCCCCATCCCCAGGGGTGGGTGGGGTGGGGGTCAAAACGTCATAAAATTGATTGTACTGCAACTCCTCTGAAATCGTTTGATGGAACTCAACCAAATTTGATATCTGAGTTGCCCATATGATTGTGGAGTGTTAGAGACCATCTAGATTTGGCTCTACCCCCAGGGGTGGGAGAGGGGTCAAATGGTCAAATTTTAACCTCCGGAAATTGATTTAACACATCTCTGGAATGATAGGACGGAATTCAACCAAATGTGGTATGTGAGTTACCCATATCAATGAGCTGTGGATGATCACATTTACATTTGGCCCCACCCCAAGGTCATGAAATTGATCGTAATGCAACTCCTCTGACACTATTGCACGAACTTCAATCAAATTTGGTATGTGAGTTACCCATATGATTGCTGAGTCTAAAAGGACGTTTACATTTGGCTCCGCCCCAGGGGTGGGTTGTGGGGTGTGTTAAAAGTTCAAAGTGGGGATTTGCGTCATCGACCGATCAATCTAGTTTTTCCTTACGGTCGAATTCCCAGACTGGTTAAGTGAAAAAGTCTGGTTCAAGAGTATTCTTATTCATTGCAACAGACAATGAACTCATTCAAATTTGAAAATCTTTTTCAAAATTAGAAGTTGTGGTGGCTTCTTTGCACTCTCCTGGACTGCCCTAGCCGAGACTTGGGGCTGACACGAGTCTGGTGGGGGTTGCCTCCCTTTTGACAGCCCTCAGGAATTTGTGCGGACAAATGAAGGGGATTGGGGAGTGCGGTCTAGACCATGGAAGTTTAGAACTCTATGAGTCAGATGGCGGGACCCAAGCGTATGCTGGGGTTCCAAGTCTCTTCACAACCTTTTCTGTCGGATGGTAGACGAGAGCTGTTTTGAGCCTCACCTCCCACCGGAGTTTCTTGGCTGTCGAAATCTGGAGTTTATCATAATAGTACATTGGTTAGTATTATTCGAAGTAGAATAAAAAAAGCACCCGCTTTTGTTGCTACAAGAATTGTTAATACTTACCAGATGTCCTATGGCCTGACGCAGCCACCCGCTGAGGTGAGGCTGAGCTGCTTTCGCTGTTTGTCAAGACAAATATAAGACGAATCTGACTGTAGTTGGGAATTGACTCGGTACCTGGAGGCTTACAATAATTCCCGGACACAGTATAGGCAGGACCATGGAGAGTGCGGAGTTTTAATTGTTTATTTTGAGCTAGACTAGATGATAGACATTATCATAATAGTACATCTGGTAAGTATTAACAATTCTCGTAGAAACAAATGCGGATGCTTTTTTGATTCACTATTACAAGATGGTTCTCATTTACTGCTTCATTGTTCCAGACATTAGTTGACCTATATTTATGATCGTTTCCACCTCGCACTGCTTGCCATAGCAGCTTCAGTTCGCATCCAACTTTGTCAGCATCTATCTACCATGTAGCCAAAGTAATTACTAACTATTGACATTACGTACATTCTCTAAATATAGGCTTTTCTGTAAGTATTATCTAATAAAATGCCATCCCATCCACAGATGGTGTCACCAGTGATATCAGTGCAAAGTTATCAAAAAGACACCTTTCCTTACCAATATATCCTTTGGTTAGCCGTTGTCGCCCATGGCCTATGTAACCAGTAGTTGCTTACGAATAAAAAACTTGAATTAACTATAACTAATTAAAAGGACAAGGCATGTTTATTGTTTAAGCCGTGTGTATAAGTGAACTGACTTATACATACAAAATAAAGCATGTAGCTTTTTCACTATTAACTTTAGTTTGTCTCGCATTCGAAGCTGAAGTGAGACAAAGCTAGCATTTCCGACGGCGACAGAAGCATCGTCAGCATTAGGTTTTGTGTTGAACAAATCGCTTAAGCTTATATTTCAGGCTTACTGGAGCTAAGCATACATACATTGTTGTCTGTGCTGGTACGAAGTAGCGCAATGCCAGTGAGGTCACTAGGTCAAAGGTCAAGGTTACTGTAACATCAATTGTAATACAATCCTACAAACCCTCTTGACAAAGAGGGAAGTCAGCTGTAAAAACATTTAATGTCACAGAATTCTCATTAATAAACATCAGTAGTGATTCTGATGTTAACCTACTAATGTTCTCGGATAACTTGAAATGAAGGTAAGCCACGATCATTAGGCTAGTATAAACTTGTCAGGACTAATTCTCTATCAATGCATTGATCAGGCCAATGGACTAGTAAGAATGTGTATCAGAAACTTTACCTGGATGCCAAATAATAACAGCTTTAGCCATATTAATGCTGAAATTAGGTCAAGAAAGTCCAAATATTTGCTTATTGAATACCAATTTGCAGGGCAAGAGAAGAGGTCTTTTGAGGACTCCACTGGAATGACGGGGTCTGTTACCGAGCCAGGCATTCCAGAGCCAAATTTTCGAAAATACTCTTCTCTTGGCCTTTCTCATTCCTCAAGACTACAGCAGAGACATTTTTTTTTAAAGCTTGAACATTGAAGAAAAACATGTTCAAAACAAAATAAAACATATGGGTGAATATTTTCATTTTAATTTTATTGGCAGCCATAGCTACCTTAGGCCTTAAGTTCAGAATATTCAACAGACCATTTCATCCATCGTGTTCAAAATTGTACTAACTAGCATGCTTACGGCTTTGTTTTGTTAAACATGTTTATTTATGAGCTGTACTGTAGTTGATAATTCTGTAATCCATGTTGCAGTTTATGTGGCCTAATGGTGAGCCAGGTGACTATCATTAGGGCTGACAGTGGTAGAATTTGCTCCAGAATTTAGTGACTAGTGATTCATGGATGTTCATGTCTTAGTGTGCAAGCCAGCCAACAAAGCCTCCATTCTGGCCATTCCAGACCATTTGGAGGCTGTGGTGGGACTATTTAAAAAGTTTTGTCACTGGAATAACTGGCTCGATAACTGTAAGCTTGAAAGAGTGTTCTCTCAGCCTGAAAGTGAACATCTAATGAAAGATTTCAATTTTCTTGACCATTGATCTCAAGCCATTGTAGAGCCAGTCATCTCAGTGAAATGTTATCAACAATTCTGTGCCGTACCCATGGCTGCCTTATATCTGTCCATTTGTAGAATAGAACAAGCTATGTCTGTCTCATTTGGCACATGTTTATACTAAAGCCCAGCGCAGATGGCTAACATTTTATGCGAAACATTGTTGAGAACAATTTTTCGCAGAAAACGTTGGCGGCCTGCACTGAAAAAATCAATCGAAAATCAATCGAAACATTGTTCCCCAACACTGTTTCTGATATTAAACATGTTTAATATCGCCTAACATTGTTCTCTCGTGTGCGGTGCCCAGCGAAACATTGGTGGCCGTCTGCGGTGTTTACTAACAAAGTTGCAAAATACTTTTTATTATTGACTAATCAGCATTCACCCTGCGATCATGTGATTCAAAGTGGCGGCCCACAGCATGGATGAAGGAGAACATGTGGAATCTGATGACTTTATGTTCAAGAGAGAAGGAAGAATTAATCCATAGGCTCCCATAGTAAAGCAATGGGCCCATAGTAAAGCAATGGGCCCATAGTAAAGCAATGGGGAATTCTTTAAACGACTTCTCAAGAACACTGGGCCAATTTCAATTATATTTTGGAGGAAGCTTTCATAGGGCATAGAGATCTAAGTTTGTTCAAACGAAGCGGATCACTCAAAATCCAAGATGGCCATCGGCCAAAATGGCTGATTTTTAGAAACACTAAAAAATCTTCTCCGAAACCGCTGGAGGAATTGATTCAAACCTCATAACACATCATCTGTGGCAGCGGTAGACCCAAGTTTGTTCAAGGCGACCTGATTGGCCGGTTTGCTTGGCGGCTATCGTGGATGACCTAGTTTTCGCAAAAACGTCTTCTCCCGAACTGCTGAAGGGATAGAGCTGAAATTGTGTAAATATGCTTAGGAACCAAGCGCCTTTCATGTTTGTTCAAGGAAAGTTTGTTCGTTAAAAAACATGGCTGCCATCAACCAATCAAAATTCAGCGTTTCTAGGTCATATTGGCTTTTTCGTATTTGATGTATTTTGATGGCGAAAATTGCTTTATATATGCTTATCAGTGTGACGAGTTCAAATATGCCACTTTCGAGACTGTCGGATAAACATTTGGCTGCCATCTTGGTTTGTTTTCCCGCCAAAGGCTCCCATAGTAAAGCAATGGGCCCATAGTAAAGCAATGGGGTATTCTTTAAACGACTTCTTCTCAAGAACCACGGGGCCGATTTCAATTATATTTGGAAGGAAGCATTCATAGGGCATAGAGATCTAAGTTTGTTCAAATAAACCCGATCGGTCAATTTGTCCGGCGGCCATCTTGGATTTAGGCCGATTTTAGTGAAAAAATCTCCGAAATGGCTTGGGGGATTGATGCAAACCTCATGAAATATGATTTATGGCAAGGGAACTTGATTGGTCAAATGGTTTGGCGGCCATCTTGGTTGACCTAGTTGTAGTGAAAATTACTTATTCTCCAGAAGCGCTGAAGGGATCGGGCCGAAATTTGGCAGATATGATTAGGGCCTAAGGGCCATTAAAGTTTGTTCAAGTGAAGTTGATCCATCAAAAAACATGGCCGCCGTGGGCCAATCAAAATATAGCATGTTTGGTGGCCATATTGGATCTTTTTATTTGATGGATTTTGAGGCCGAAATTGTTTTTATGTGTTTTAGGGTATTCTGATCTCAAATTTGCAATTTTCGAAACTGTCGGATAAATGGTTTGCTGGCCATCTTGTTGATAAAGAGCATTCTAGTTGAAATGCCTATTGTCCAGGTGAGCGCGATACAGGCCCCTTGGGCCTCTTGTTAACCATGGAGCCACCTGAAACCATAAACGCAAAACTTAAGATGCCCGGTCAAGGGCCCAAGCTTTTAATTAAGATTCAGCGGCACACAAGATCCCAGATTTAAAAACACAGGCTATTATAATTTAGGAGTTAGGATGTGTTAAATACTTTGCTTTCAAAAACCCTTTCACCGCTAAATTACATGTATCTCAATTTCATGGCAAGCAAACAGAAAGTCTTGAATATTTTTAAATTAATATAACTGCAATGGCTTCCAGTCACATTAATTTCAAAATATTCAACAGAATATGCCAGGGCATAATTTAGAATTTAATATTTGCATAGCATGAATTGCTATGCAAATTATAAATTGCATAGTTGTCTGCAAAAATGTATAGCAACTAACTCTTTCACGGATAAATTCCGTGTATCTCAATCTCAGAGCAAACAAACAGGAACAGCTGTTGAAAATTTGAAATTAATTTGACTGGAAGCCCATTGCTGCCTTAGGCAGCAATGGCTTCCAGTCATATTAATTTCAGAATATTCAACAGAATATGCTATACATTTTAAAGAATTTACTTTTTCAGGGATTAGTCGCTGAAAGGGTTAATGATAGAACTTATGAAAATCAATGCTAAATTGCAATCGCATACAAATTTTGCATAGCAGATACAGCTTTGCATGATGCAGAATGTATAGCAGTGGCCTAAATATGTGTAGCAAATTGAGATGCGATAGCAGATAAATTAACCCCTGTAGGCTATACATTGTAAAAAAATTTACTTTTTAAAGATTGAAAGGGTTAATGAAACTGTTTCGACTTGCAATAGAGTCGTCAGATATATAAAATTATTTCCTGGTAACAATCTTAAAATATGAATGGACAAATTTAGGCCGCCACATGGGCTTGTGAATTTGAAATTCTGGTAGCCCAGCCTAAAATCTGCCCAGTAGCCCATAGTAGCCATGGGCTACTGGGCCGCTGCTAATCTTCATCACTGTATATAATTATATATATATGTTTGTATGTTCATTGACAGGATATACAGAGTGAATGTCTGAGTACGGCCAACGCAGCAACACTGGCACTGTTTGGAAGCATGGAGCAACCCAGACTGATCGAGGTGAGAATAGATGGATCCGATCGGTCACTCAAGTATATTATATCATAATGAAATGCTTCTCGTATTAGCTGATGTCTCAATCAAAATGAGCTATAGATGTGTCGCAAAAATCGAGAAGTCTCACGAAGTGTATGAATTGTATGCCTATAATGAATTTTCAGCTTGATAAACATTGTTGAATATTTTGAAACTAATTTTCTGGGAAGCTAGTAACAACCCCCATTCAAATTGCTTTCAAAATATTCAACAGCTTACGTGTCTACTTACCTTGAAATTTAGATTGTGGGAATTCAGCGTTCAAAGTATATAAATAGATTGCAAAACACCTAAAATGTGGGTGGAGCTTAGGTAGAAATGGATTCCTCTGTTTCTTGTATTTCAAGAATCCTATATTTCTAGATATAGATTTCCTTCTGCCGAAAAGAGTGGAAGATTCCAGTTTATCCATCAATCATATCATTAATTGATGACTGACTAAGCGTTGTTGTACGAATTGTATGTCTTTACTTTCGAATAAACACGCTGTTGAATATTTTGAAACTAATTAGGACTGTATAGTAATCACGGCGTCTGTCCACAATATCTTGTAAACAGCATATCATACAGAACCACTTCAGATATTTTAATGAAACATGGTGTATGCCTCAGTTATAATACGCAGATGTGCCTTTTGAAGAACTCAGCTTGATAGGTCCAATATTTTGTGTGAAAATGGGATTTTAAATGCAAAATCTGACAATTTTTGTCAATATTCTTGTAAACGGCATATCATACAGAATCGCTTAAAATAATTTAATGAAACTTAGCAGGTGGCTTCTGTATGATACGCAAATGTGCCTTTTGAAGGATTCACCTTTATAGGTCCAAGAATTTGTATGAAAATGTGCTTTTTAATGCAAAAATTCACAATTTTTGTCAATATTCTTGTAAACAGCATATCATACAGAATCGCTTAAAATAATTTTATGATAGTTAGCAGGTGCCTTCCGTATGATAGGTAGATGTGCCTTTTGAAAGATTCCCCTTTATAGGGCCATGATTTTGGGTTAAATTTTTTTTGTCAATTTCCTTGGGACCATCTGTCCAACATCCATCAACTTTTTCATTAAACGACTTCTCAAGAACTACTGGTCTGATTTCTGTTATATTTGGCAGGAAGCATGGGCATGGAGATTAAAGTTTGTTCAAATGAATCCGATCGGCTAATTTATCCGGTGGCCATCTTGGATTTTGGCCAATTTTTAGAAACGTCTTTAAAAATCTCCGAAACCGCTTGAGGAATCGATTCAAAACTCATGAAACATCATCTAAGGCCAAGCGCTAAGCGAAGTTTGTTCAAGAGAACTTGATTGACCAAATGGTTAGGTGGCCATCTTGGATGACCTAGTGTTCGCGAAAGCGATGTCTCCAGAATCGCTGAAGGAATCGGGCCAAAATTTGGGAGATATAATTCGGGACAGTCCTAAGGGCCATTGAAGTTTGTTCAAGGGATGTTGAAATCTAAAAAAACATGGCCGCTGACCGCTGTGACCAATCAAAATGGAGTGCATTTGGAGGCCATTTTGGATTTTTTTGTTTGATTGATTTTGAAGCCGAAATTGGTTTTATATAGGTTTTTGGGTATGCCGATTTTAAATTTGGCACTCGAAACTGTTGGATAAACAGTTTAGCGGCCCTCTTGAATCGATTTCCCGCCAAAAACTCCCATACTAAAGCAATGGCAAATTTAAAATGGCTTCTCGAGAACTACTGGGACGTTTTCAATTATGTTTGACAGGAAGCATAGTGAGGCCATAGTAATCCAAATTTGTTCAAAGGGAGCTGATTGGCCATTTGACCGGTGGCCATCTTGAATTTTGGTCGATGTTTAGAAATGTTAAAAATCTCCAAAACCGTTTGGTGGATCGACTGAAATATGTCTGCCATGAATCAATCAGAATTTATCATTTTTGGCAGACATCTTGTATTTTCTGCAAATTTCTGAGAAAATCATAAAAAGACTGCTTATTAATCACTGGGCCAATAATAAAGCTTGGTTAAACCTTCTTCACAGAAATTAGATTGGTAAATTTTTCCAGTGGTCATCTCATTTTGTTCGGTTGTGCCAGTGGCCAATAATTCCAAGTGAGCGATACCGGCCCCTTGCGCCTATTGTTTTTGTTAGTTTTTTAGCTCACCTGGCCAGAATGGCCAATTTTTCTGGTGGCCATCTTGAATTTTCTGAAAAATTGGCGGGAAATCGTTTAAAATGCTATTCCTCATTAACTGATTGAGCAATTTCAACCAGACTTGGCTGGAAGGACACTAGGCTGGTAGGTTTCAGAACTTGTATACAGAAATTTGATTGGTCAATCTTTCTGTCAGCCATCTTGGGTTTTATGAAAAATGCCGGGAAATCGTTTTAAAACGCTACTCATTAACTGCTTGAGCTATTTCAACCAGACTTGGCTGGTAGCTTTCAGAACTTGTATACATAAATTTGATTGGTCCATTTTTCCCGCTGCCATCTGGGATTTTCTGAAAATTTTGGGAAATCAGTTAAAAGGCTATCCCCTCATTAACCGCTTGAACGAGTTCAAGAAAACTTGGATGGAAGGTCCCTAAAGCGGTATGATTCAGAGCTTGTATACAGAATTTTGATTGGTTAATTTTTTCGGTGGCCATCTTGAATTTTCCGAAAAATGGCTGAAAATTGTCTGCTCATTAACTACTTGGGCGATTTCAACCAGTCTGGCTGGAATGAGCTTAGGGCAGTAGGTTTCAGAACTTGCATACTGAATTTTGATTGGTCAGTTTTTTCCTGTGGCCATATTGGATTTTCTGAACATTTTGGAAAATCAATTTAAAAGCTACGCCTCATTAACCTTGATTTTGATGGTGGCCATCTTGGATTTCTTTTTAAATGGGAATTCATATAAAATGCTACTCATTAATCGCTTGGGGAATTTCAACAAAATTTAGCTGGAACGATCATGTTGGTACATAGCCTCTAGAATTTCTATTCAGAATTTTGATAGGTCAATGTTTTGGCAGCAATCTCTGATTTTCTGAAAGTTTTCCGCAACCATTTAAAAATGGTACTCCTTCAATCAATAGCCCGATTTAAAAAAATTTGGGTTGAACGATCCTATGACGGTATTAAACGAGTCTTGATTGGTCAATTTTTTGGACCTCTTGTTTGTTTTATTTTTATTTTTTAATGATATGAAAGCCTTGAATAAAGTTGTTACCGTCTACATAGAGAAAGGTATTTTCAGTTATTGTGGGGCCCTCTGAGTAAAAAACCATTTTAGTTTAACTGGAGATGCTGGGCACTGTTGCTGGACATAGGAAGCTAGACATAGGCAGCAACAACACCCATTCAAATTACTTTCAAAATATTCAACAGCTTAACCTGTATGGCTGTATAGTTTTCTGGAAATTGAGGTTCAGAGAGTGCATGGATCGATTGATCCCGACACAGACAAAGCATGGTTGGAGCTTAACTGGAAATAGGTGGGGCATAGCTAAAACTGGATTCCTCCATTCAACCGTGGCGTCGAAGTCATTGTGATATTGGTAAAACCTTTTTTTGTTTTCAATATTAACATGTTTACTAAATCCTATTGGAATCAAAGTTGGACACATGCTTCTTTATAATGACATACATGACATCTTGGAGTACAAAGGTCAATGTCAGAGTGATAATGACAAAACAGTAACATTTTGGTTTAAGTGGTTCATATATTATGTTAGGTTAATCATACTGTCCACACGGGATGGCACAAGGACTGATCATTGATAAGTGTAGTGATAAGCCTTCTATATCTATTTTATATTTGAAGTCTAGGTTCGTAGTTCATTGTAAAGTCGAGCTTCATGGTTGGATTGCAACGACATTTATGGCTTAAATTTGACTACTGGGATGACTGGCTTGATAACCAAGCCTTAGTGGTAAATTTTCAAAAATATTCCTCTTGATGTGAAAATAGATATGTAAATTTATTTTACAGAAATTTGATTGGCCTCCTTGATTTCCAAAAGCATTCAAACCGCATCGTTAAAGATTATCCATTTCAAGTTTCAACAATACTTGATTGTAATGATGCTAAGGTGGTAGGATTCTGGAGATTTATACGGAAATCTGATTGGTCAATTCTTTTGGCGGACGTCTTTGATTTCAGACAATGTCCATGAAATTGTTTAACAGGATGCTCTTCATTAACCATCGGGCTTATTTTAACCAAACTTTTGTGAAGGGCCCCTACAATGGTACGCTTCACAAACTGATAAGGAATTTGGTTGGTGAATTTTTCCAGCAGTCATCTGGGATTTTCCAAAAAAATTCTTGTAATCCTTTAAAACTCTTGGACCAATAGCTCAATATCGATGAAATGGGTGGAAGGATCCTATCGTGGTAGTGTGTAAAGGTTCTAATAAGAAATTTTATTCGTCAAGTTTTTCAACGGCCATCTTGGATTTTCCAAAAATGTTAGGAAATCAGAGGACTACTACTCATTAACTGTTTGATCAAATTTAAACAAATTTGACAGGGGTAACTCTAGGTTAGATAACTCTAGATGGCTTCAGAAAACTTTACAGAAAGTTGCTTATTAAATTTTTTTCACTGGCCATCTTCGATTTTCCAAATACATTTCGAAAGTCCTTTAAAATGTTATTCCTTAACAAATGGTTCAATTTCAGCAAAATAAAATCTTTTGGGATATCTTCCTTGATGCACGTTTTGAATAAACTTAACCCTTTGAACCCTAGTGTGCCAGTCTCAATTTACAGATATAAAGCGTACAATAAAGGTAGCTATTGAATATTTTGATAGAAATTCGACACAAACCTGTATGGCAGCAACAGCTTCCAGTCCAATTAATGTCAAACTATTCAAATTATTATGCCTTAGTTTATAAACGATTATAATATATGGTAGTGCAAGTTCAAATGGTTAAATGTCTGAATGGTTAGATTGTCTTCTTCATCATTACAGGTGGAACAATATACTGAATCTGATTTAAAAAGAGCTCGTCAGGAGCAAGCATTTGAATATCAGGCCGCGCTCCTGCTTAAAGAGAAAGAATTCCACAGTGAACGGCAAGTGTATGAAGAGAAGCTCTCCAAAGAACAGGAACGGAAAGATGAACTACTGAATGTTATCCAGCTTGACAGGTATGTCTTTAATGTAGAGTATCTATGCAGAGGTGACTTTATACTGAGGTGATGTTTATTTTGACAATGTTATTCCGTTAATGCTCAAATTTGTTCAAGAAAATCAAACGTCCATTTGCAGATCAAAGATTATTTTTGAAACTTTTACACAGGAATGATAGGCTCAGTTATCAAGCCAGTCATTTCAATGACAAATTTTCAAAAATTGTTTTCTCTTATTCCGCAAATGGACATGTATCAAGACCACAGCAGAAGACATTTTTTGTCCGGCTTGAATGTTAAATGCTTAATTAAATAGAGATTGTTCTTTATAATTATTCAATTTTTTCTGCAAAAACAGTAAATAAGGCATCAAATATATTTTTTCCAATGACATGAATGAGCATTAAGTTTCCGTGTTTAGGGTTTGAAGACAGCACAGTAATTTTGAGGTCAACGGTCAATATTATTGCGGCCTTGGTACTAAGTATGGCGAGTAGAATGTGGAAAAACACATTCATAGATATGACCTACTTGACCTTTCGACCAAATAGCTAATAGTACAATGCAAAATCAGGATATGTCCTGATACTTCCCATAATATAGATTATTTAATGACCAATATTGATCAAGGGAATTGAGATGTTTGCTACGTGAATGTCCATTTACAGACCAAGAGACGAGTATTATTGAAAATTTACCAGTTGAGTGACTGGCTCAGTGGTAAATTTTCCAAAATACTATTATAGTCATCTCGACGTGTAAATGGGAATTCATCAAGATTACTTTCATAGGCCAGCTTCATGATTAAAGTAATACATTATATTGTTAGCGTTAAGCCTTTACCTGACGAAGCCAGCCAAAACTGGCCTCTACACTGATCTTGAGGAATGTCAATTTGCAGGCCAAGAGAATACTATTTTAGAAAATTTACCAGTGAAATTACTGGCTCGATAACCGAGCCAGTCATTCCAATGGTAAGTTTTCAGAAATAGTCTTCTTGGTCTGCAAATGGATATTAAATAAATAAGCCAATAATTTACTTTCTTAACCAAATTCATCCATTAAACGGAAAAAAAATACTGAAATATACATTTTCTGGAATCATAAACTTTGACATTTTTCTTTTGTTTCAGATCATCTACTGCTTTGTTGATGGAGAAATTTACAACACTAGCTGGTGAGATAACATGCTTTCACCTCAAGAGAAAAACTTACCTCCCTATCACTATGATATTTCCTAAATATCGACCTTCACTCAATAACCCCAGATTAAAAAAGATAGGTGCCCCTAGGGGGCAGGTAGACAGGTGACAGTCTTCCGGATGCCGGCCCCAACCTCACGCAGGCGCAGACTGACACTGCCTCTTTCTTGACTATTGACCTGAACCACATGCTTGTATTTACTACTTGCTAAGTTTTTGCTCAGTTATCTATCAAAAGTTGTTTTAGTGTTTGTTATCATGTCTGAACATCATAATTCATCTGAGGCCACTCCAGGACCGAATTATCAGGTGAACTCTATTACAATTTTGTCTTAATTACGTATTAATTACGCCGTGTCAGCTATTTCCGTGACGTGGTATAGACGTTATAGGCGCACATAAAACTGGTAACGTTATTATCTGGCGCCATAAAATGTTAATCTCTCTATGCTTGTGTCCAGAGGTTCCTGTAAGGAGGTTTGTAAACATCTAAGAGGGTTTGTCTCCACTATTTCCATATAAATGTTAGGAAAAAGACTTCCCAGAGTGATATAGGCTCCCATAAGAGAGATCTTGTTGTTCTGCCCTCTGGTCCCACCCCTCCCTTTATAAGTAAGTGAGTGGTGATGAAGAGTGGTTTTCTGGGGGAGCTTCCAAGAGCTGGACGTGGTGGTATGCCTTTGCTAAACATGCAGGTTCTCTGGTTATACTTTATGACACTGTAAAATATTTGAAAATATTTGTGATTATTTGCTGCCAATATTTTTTCAGTCATACTGTTTATCTGTATCATTATCATGAGCTATTACTGTGTTCTCATTACTGTTTATTGTGCTCTTGTATTAATACAATATATCTTACACCTTGATGTTGTTCATATGTTTCTTTTTAATGGAAATTATGATGTCATAATCATTATTATTATTATTATTATTATTATTATTATTATTATTATTATTATTATTGTCTTCTTTGAGGCTGGTTGCATCTTTTTCACTGTCCTGTTTAGGCCTATAGGTGAATTCTCTCTCCTTTATGAGTTATTTAATTTATTTCAAAGGTTTAATTATAAAAGAAACTTTAACTCATTGTCATCATCTTGTCCCTTTTTTCAGAAGCCTTCTTGTGCCACTTGTAACCGCTCCATCAAGCTTAAATTTGCTCCTCACATATGTGTTAAATTTCACCTTGCGGTCCATTATTGAAATGTGATGTCTGTAAACAGTGGGGTTTGGGGGGGGGGGACTTATATGTGAATTTCTTTCGTTACAGGTGAAGGATAAGGTGTCAGAGGAGGAGAAGTGTGCGAAGAAGAGTGTAAGTGGCAAGGGTAAGAGAAAGGCCTCTGTTTCTTCGGAAATGGAGACTTTCAGGTTGGAAATGATGGAGGAGATGAAAAAGACAACAGATTTGGTACCAGAGCTGCTTCGCAGTATGCTCCCTGGGCCAAGTACTTTATTGTCTTCTTCATCTGCCCCTGAGCAGAAAATCCCCGCCGCTGATTCTGGTGTCCATCATGGTCTGTGGTCCGATAATGTTTCAGAATCGGTGGTGGCTTGAGTAGCTTTTGGAAGGCCCGCCGCCTTGCCAATGGATCCTGGAGCAGGCCTAAATGATCCCGGCTGGAGGCTTGCCTCGTCAGTTGATCTTGGACTGGGGCTGCTAGACAGAGGCTCGCGCCTAGAGTGTTTGCGCCCGAAAGGTACCATCTCTTATGATGGCCAGGAGGAAGAGGATTTTCTGCTGGGTTCACCCATTGATGCCGTGGACATGGAAATGGACGATCGTGCACCCCTCGCGGGGAGCATGGGTGATTTTTTTCATGGGACTACTTCCACAGGGGTAACCGTCACGGCTCAAAGGGTGGCCCGGGTTGGAGCGGATGACCGCCATTACTGTATACCTTGGCTTGCCGAGGATATAACGGCCGCTGGTCCCGGCCATGGTGTGGTGAATTACACCCCGCATGCTTCCATGTCGCCCCTCCTGGCTTTTGGGCTGTGGTGCAAGACATGCCTACTCTTTTGGGCCCGCATGTTTTCCACAGCCTGCCAGGGGTATCCTTGGTTCCAGCCACGTTTACACCTGCGAGTGCTGTGGAGTATGACGAAGGCCCGTGCCTTGTCGAGCACTCACAGGTGGTCACAGAGGAGGACTGGTCTGACGCGTGCCAATGGCTGGTAAACATTAGGCCAGAGCTCTGTGTGGAACAGTTGGTAAGCCAGCGGGACCAGCACCCATGGATGGCTGGAAAGCGGGCAGTTACCGCTATACCATCTTTGCCGTTAGCAGGACATAGTTGATATGTTCACGGCGGCAGTGATGTCCATTAAGCTTAATGGACGGCTTGTGAAGGCCACCCCCACCCCCGCGAGGTGGCCAATACCAGTCATACGGTACAGTGCCAAAGCCGAACGCTGATGATCGTGCAGCGCTTGGCGAGGACACGCAGCCAGGCTCCTGTTCTGACATGGGAGCGCTGTGCTCGAGCGACCTGTGCTCAGCAAACACCACGTTGCGCGATGCAGATGAGATCTCTAAAGCGTCCATAGCGGCGCTCTTGCATGTCTCACAGCTGTTACAGGGTGTAGTAGCAGCATCTGCATCGCGCCCAGAAAGTCCTGTCTCAGTTCAGAGAGCCATCCAGGATGGTATTAACCTGGCTCTGGACTGTATGACTAGGGCAGTGACTAGATGTGTCAGGGCGAGACGCACATTTGCACTAGACAATCCCGGGATTTGTACAACAGGCTGCTGCAGACGCCTATGTCAGGTCCTGGTCTCTTTGGGGGTGAGGGATGTAGACACCTCCAGGAGACAGTCACTCTAGTCAACAATCTGAGCGAGCTACGCGAACAATTTGAGGTGCTTCGTATGGAGCACGTTCGTGCAGCGCCACCTGCGTACTGTCCACAGCAGGACTGAGGTTGTGCTGGTCAAGTCAGAGGCCAGCCATCGGTGCAGCATAGGCCATGGCCACGCCAGCACTGGCCTGCAGTGGGGGGGGGGGGGTGCCCGCAGGCTCCTCAAGCGCAGCCAGCCAGGCAGCCGCCTGTGCACCTCGGGGTGCGGGCCTAGGCGCGCAGGGCATGGGCGGCGCGAGCCGTGGCGTGCGAGGATCTGGTCATGGTAATCGTGCCTGATGGGCCAATTTCCACAAGAACCAAACCAATGCTAGAACCAGAGACAGTCACATTCTTGCACTGCTTATGTCCACCTCTCCCTAGGTGGGACCCGTGGGAGGTCGATTGGCCCTCCACAAGCAGGATTGGGAGCGGTTAACCCAGCACCGCTTAGTCTTGCGATGGCTTTCAGCCGGGTACCAGCCTGACTGGCGATAGGCCCACCAGTGCACCTGTCTCTGGTTCCGATCTGGACTCAAATTCCAAGAGATCCAGATCAACGGTTGTGTATAGAGGAAGAGATAAATTCCCTCATACAAAAAGGAGCAATTCAACCGGCACAAAATTGCCTGGGCTTCTATTCAACCGTGTTTCTAGTGACAAAGAGCACTGGAGGGTGGAGACCAATTCTCAACCTCAAGCCATTGAGCAAGTTCATAGACACACAGAGTTTCAAGATGGAAACATTGAAAACGGTGTTGGCAGGGTTAGAGAAGGGAATGTGGACGGCGTCAATAAATGTGAAGGATGCTTATTTCCACATTCCAATTGCAAAGTTTTCGTCGGTACCCGCGATTCGCATTCCATGGTCGAGAGTGGGAATTCAAGTTTTTACCATTTGGAATTTCGACGGCTCCTCGGGTCTTCACCAGGGTGGTTCTTGCAATAACAGCATACCTCCACAGGAGAAGCATAGCAGTCCACACTTACATAGACGATTGGCTGTTAAAAGCACACTATCAGGAAAGTCTTGCAGCAAATCTGGAGATAGTTTTGAAAACTCTCACAAGACTAAGGGTGGATAATAAACTTTCAGAAATCAGAGCTGACTCCATCCCAGAAGTTTGTTTACCTGGGAATGTTCTTCGATCTAGAGATAGGATATGTTTAAGTACTCTGGAGAGAGTAGAAATACTCATCTCAGTAATACACTCAATGTGCAACAGTCATCATGTACTGGCACGGGTTTACTTGAGAATGCTGGGGTTGATGGGTTCTCTGGAACCAGTCATTCCACAGGCGGTCTTGCGCAGGCGGCCTACCCAGTTGTTTCTCATGACACAGTGGACCCAGAGGACAGGTTCCCTGGAGGTGTCAGTGATGGAACCTCTTATTCACCACCTTCAATGGTGGATGAAGAG
Organism: Chaetoderma sp. LZ-2023a; assembly: GCA_034401795.1. Lineage (NCBI taxonomy): Eukaryota > Metazoa > Mollusca > Caudofoveata > Chaetodermatida > Chaetodermatidae > Chaetoderma > Chaetoderma sp. LZ-2023a. The sequence continues at coordinate 81,694,395 of CM067360.1, forward strand.
AGAGAATCTCCTAGTGGGTGTGATGCTCACCCCTCCGCACCCTCAAGTAGTGATGTACACAGATGCCTCAATGGGGTGGGGGGTCGGGGGTGGGGTTTGCCTGGAAGACGCCACAGTATCAGGGCTTTGGAATCTGGATCAGTCACAGGAACAGATAAATCTACTGGAATTACGAGCAGTATTTCTGGGCCTGGAACATTTCTTAAAGAAAGTTCAGAGCAAGATTGTTCTAGTTCGATCAGACAACTCAACAGTAGTGACTTACCTAAACCGCCAGAGCGGAACGATGCGCTAGCTATCAGTTGGGAGGGAATGTATGCATACGCATTCCCACCAGCAATTCTGATTCCAAAAGTTCTTCAGAAAATCAGGGAGGAGGAGTGCCAAGTACTTCTGATCGCCCCAAATTGGCCAAGCCGATCATGGTATACGGATCTGCTGGACCTTCTGGTCTGCAATCCGTTTCCTCTGCAGCTGATGGACAATATTATCTTCCAGGGCAAGACCCTTCACAACAATCCGTCAATGTTCCAATTGACTGCGTGGATGTTGTCAAGGAATCTAAAGTTAAGGAGGGCTTTTCTGAGCAAGCTGCCATGTTTATGGCAAAAGCCAGAAGTGGGTCAACCTCCAGAGCATATAACTATAAAATCAATAGATTTGCAGAATGCTGCTCAAATTGAGATGTTAATAGGGCTGTGCGGTATACCGGTACTGAACCTGTCACCGGTTTTGTGAGCATGACGGTTCGAAAACCAGCGGCACAATTTGAAAACCGCATGTTTATGAAAAACCGGTTTTGTAAATATTTGTTTTTCAATAATATATCATCAGTGCATAAAATTGCATTCAAAGCATCACTTAATGTATAGAAAATCAATAAAATAATACATGGAAGGGGAAATAATTTTAATTTTTTTCGCATCTTGCGAGTATGTTGCCAGATTGTGTAATATGTTCAGAAACTAATCTACTAGTGTTTATAGTAGCATGTTGTGATTTATGAACGCACAATACCATCTGGCAAACCAGGAGTCTAGGCGAGTTTATTACGATACTTCTAATGCAAACATGTGTATTGTATATAGTAATATTCAACAAGTCTCGCGGGCACCCAAACTGGTCGCCTATCAACTTGCCTAGACATCTTAAACACACTGCGTGTGACTGCGACTGTGTGTATTTAACGCTTATTTTTTAGAATGCATTCTTATTTAATGTGTACCAACTAGGGCTGTGCGGTTATCCAGATTTTGAACTATCTCCAGATTTTTAAGCATGACTTTTCGGAAACCGGTGAAATAATTTGACAACCGTACAACCGAGTGTTTAAAAATCTGGTTTTATAATTATTTTTTTAAGGATATATCATAATATATAACATTGATTGTATAAATTTGCTTTAATTTTATTTATTTGCGAAATAAAATCTGAAATAAAACCATACCTACGCAGTATCGTAACAGAATGTTGCTAGATCGTATTGCTACATACGCTCAGAAATTATCTAGTGTTTCTGATATCTATGTCTATTATGAATTCTGAACGCGCATCCGGGTCTCTAAACCCGGGATGTCATCTAACCTGCCAAAGTAAGTTGAGATCGAATTTGTCTAATCGCTCGGGCGATCAAGAGTAATTTCTCGCGAATGTTCAGGACCTGGCTCGACCTATGTTAGACGATATAATTAACACTTGACGCAGGTCGATATACATTATTAGCGCCGGAAAACAACTTTTACAGCTTACAACTGATACATATACAGTTTTAAACCAAGTGCTTCCAAATCGCGCTTATGATCTATATTAAAATACGTATGAATTCCTTTTTCGCGGAAACTATGCTAGTAAATAGTATAATAACGGCCGAGATTACACGTATCCGATTAATTAGATCAATAAATTAGATTTACTACGCATTTTCAGGCATATACGATATGCAGGTTTGTACCACGTGGCAGTATTACGACGTCTGTAACTAAATTCGACATAAGCATGTGGAAGCGTAGGCTATCGGGAACTAGTCTTTATATTATATACATTTGCATAATGCTTCTCATCAATCTCACTGGTCTCCAAGATGGAGGCTGTGTAACAGTCTAATTAGGTCTGCCATCTTTCAGAATTTATCACCGGCTCGGTGTTTCCAAGAGCGGAAATGACTAACTATCGAGTAGTATCTTTAGCGAATGGTCTACAAATGTTCTAACTAGTTTAGTCATCCAAAAACATATTTTCTACTCCATGAACCGCTTGAATTGGCCACTAAAAGCCACAGTAAGTTTGGCAATGTATCTCTACGCGTTATCCTAGAGGGGGGGTATACGAATTGCTAATTGTCTAAGAACCTAATGACAGATTGTGCAAGAACTCGAAATGACATATTGCGATGAATTTAAAAGCACAAAATCTAACGTTTTAAAGCAATTTAAGTAATGATTTCACTATATCCTCTAAAATTGCATCTGATACTATACATGTAGCTACAGATTTAAGTCTACCACTAAAAATGTTCTATTTTCGTGGTATTGCGAATTTTTTTTTTTTCACGAACTGAAAATATTTTCAGCCAATAAACCGGATATCCTGTTAAAACCAGATTTATGGCCAACACCGTCACCGGTTGTGTTCTTACCAAAGCTCCACAGCCCTAGTACCAACTGTATTATTTGTATTACACAATGGAATATCTGCTATAGTTATTTGAAAACAATGGATGTCAAGTTGTTGCTACCTTAGGCAGCAACATGTTTCAGTAAAAAGTTGTCAAAATAATCAGCTACATGTGATTTAATACTAGTTTATTTTAAATAGATGTTGACCTAATCTTGTCTCAGGATAAAATGGGTTAAGTCTGGCATAACGGCTGGATTCACAGTGGATTCACAGTGAGACTGCTAATAAAAACAACTTGTGCGGCTTCCAGCTGGCAAAATTAGTCTATATTAAGCACCCCTGCATCATAAATAAAATCAACCCTTGACATTCTGATGTGTAGCAGGGTTGAGTCCACTATAAATATTTAGGCATGTTTGCGTTCACATTCATAAACACTCAGAGGGTGTGAACGGGTTTGGACAATCAGAATGCGGTGTGCGGTGTATTTCTAAAATATACTAAACTATGCAGGACTACTTGCGTGTATGTATTTCTGGTAAAATGAAAGAATATTTTTCACGGGGAGTTTTATATCAGAGTGCATGTCAATATTGGAGACAGTATTCAGCATAAATGGTTCATTTAAATATTAACCAGGTTTCACTAAATATACTATGATTACAGATTCGAGTCTACCACAAAATAAAGTCTATTTTCGTGGTACGGCGAATGAGTTAAATTTTTTTACAATTAGCCATCCAATAAACCGGATATCCGGTTAAAACCGGTTTTATAATCAACACCGTCACCGGTTTAACTTTTTCCAAAACCGCGCAGCCCTGGATGTTAATCCAATGGATGCATCTATTCAGGTATAGCCTCAAGCCTAACTCTATTGCTGGTTACAAGTCAGCTTTAATGTCAGTTATCCCTTGCTTGGCTGATAGGGGAAGTGACGAAGTCTGTTCATTGAACACTTTATTAAAAGGCATGGGTAATCTAAGACCGATAAATCCTCCAGTGATTCCATTTTGGAGTTTATCTCTAGTGCTTCAAGTTCTAGCTGATAAACCCTGTGAACCACTAAGTGCAATTTCTATGAAAATGTTGACACTTAAAACTGTATTTCTAATTGCTTGCAGCCTCTGCAAGACGGAGAAGCGAAATTCATGCTTTATCCGCCGAGCCAGACCGTTATGTGGGTACAGGGGAAGGCCTTAGGCTTCTACCTAGGATTAATTTCATGGCTAATAATCAGTCTGAAATATCCAGGTTAACCAATTATTTTACCAGCTTTGTCCGCGCATTAAACAGGTACAAAGAACGTACACAGGAATGGCGGACGGACCCATCCTCGTTATGGTTGTCTTAGATTGAACCCCATGGCAGGGCGTCAAAAGACACTATCTAGGTGGATTGTGGAATGTATTCAATTTTGCCACAAATCTCCCACTGGTAAACAAGTTGACTTAGCCACGGGTCCGTGGCATAGTGGCGTCCACCGCCCTGTTTAACGGGGTGCCGGTGGATGACATTATGTTGGTAGCTCAGTGGCACTGTGAGTGAAGTTTTACCAACCAATACCTCCGTGACACCACTAATCCTCTTGCCTTATCAATATTCAAAAGATGATCATGTGTATATATTGTAGATAAGTTGCACTTGCTGTCTTCAGACAGCACATTTTAATTGTGGAAACAACCGCATAATCGTGTATCATTTTTCTTTCGCGGAAGTGAACTGGATGGATACAGCTTACATGCATAAGATCAATACTGCCTTTTGTTGTTACATAATTTATTGTCATGATGTATTATCATTTTTAATGAAAAGGTAATGGTACCTGTGTAGTATGTGGTTCATTTATTGAGAGTATACGAAAATGAAGTCTCGTCTCGTGTCCTGTAGTACTTAGCACCAGTACTTAGAGAGCGTATGGGACATTGAGGTCATAGCCTCTCCTTTCTCAAAAGGAGGTGGGGGGGTGGGAGGGGGAGTGCATTTGACATACGTTCATTACTCTCACCATTGGTTGTGTTATCCGATGTTCAGATCATTGCCTGATTGTGTGTGTCACACAATTTCAGATGTCAGTGCATCATGCGCAAAAACGTGCAGGTGATGAACTGGTCTTTTGACCTCGCCTCCCTACTGCCGAATTCACTGACGAATTCTGGCAATATCATAGTGTTAAGGAGGTAAGTATATCTCTTGAAGTGAAATAAATGAAATCACGGATTTCCTTTTTCATGAGAGAGTAGTTATACGTACCTCCCTAACATGGACCCGGCCTCTCCGCCCCACAGAGGCTCTGTCTTCAGGCCTTTAAGTTGCATGCGTCAGCCAACAGTCAAGCTGAGACAGTGTCAGTCTGTGCATGCGCGAGGTTGGGGCCGGCATCTGGCAGACTCACCTGTCTACCTGCCCAGTAGGGGTACCTATCTTTTTTAATCTGAAGTTATTGAGTGAAGGTCGATATTTAGGAAATAGTGTTAGGGAGGTAAGTATAACTACTCTCTCGTGAAAAAAGAAATCCGTGATTTCATTTCTTTTGTGTGTTTCTTGACTGTACACTTAGGTCATGTATGTAGTAGTCTAGTAGATAGCATAGACCTACCATTTTAGTCAGACCTGCAAGTACTCCGGGTTATATTTATTATATATTTCTTTTTTTAGCTCGACGTTACGAAATAAAACGAGCTATTGTCATACCCTGCACGTCATTCAGTGTTATTGTCCAATTTGCGTTTACCTCGCCTTTTCTGTTTATATCTGATGTTTGCTTAATCATACTGGACCCAACCTTGGACAGATGCTTCCTTATAATGACAAGGCATCACACAATGAGCTCAAAAGTCAAGGTCACCATGACCTTGGTAAAAACCTCTTTTTTGACATTAACATATCCCATTTAGCTAAGCTTACCGTGAACCGATACCGTGACCGGTGACATTTCCAAATACCGTGAATACGGTCCATAATGTTTGCGCAATATTTGCGAAATATATTCATAAAATCTGATTTGACCAAGGGTAAATAAGTGCTAATAGTGCCAAATATACAGGCATCCCTAACTATTAGCCGAGTTGAGGTGAAAGGGTCGTTGTAAAAACAAACATCAAGACGTCAATTACAAAATAATGACAGGCAGAATTGTATGTCAAACGTACATCTTGAAAGTCTCACGGTAAAATTGCTTTATTTAAAACATCTAAACTCATTCTCTGGCCGTCCGCCGGTAGTAATTACACTATAATATATTCCCGTTTCTATTATTTGTAATTTATTACTCCAAGCATTTTGTCACCGAACAAACACGCTAGAATAACAAAATAACGTACAAACTGCGTGCTATTCAAACGCAACAGCAATCTCGCAAAGACGTATCTGATTGGTTGTTCATAAACTAGACCGTGGGAAAATACATTACTGTGCTGAATTTATCAATGAAAAGTTACTAAAACGTAGTATTTGCTCACGCCGTTTTGATCACGTGCTAATTTATTAACAACGAGCGGCGTTGAAATTGTTATTTACTTTTCTGGCTTGTTTTAAGAAATTTCGTCAAGGATTAAATCCAGTTTAAGTAACGACACCTAAAAATTATAGTGTTTTAGGTATTGTAATTCAATTTTCAACTGACTACACGTCGGAAGTTCGCGGGAATAGCTTTTTACACGCATTGTTCACGTGAAGCATGGCAAGTAACGAGTCTGTACATCAGGTACTCGGTAATTATCAAAAGCTTTGGAATCGGCTATATTCAATGTCGTGTTGTATGTATGTGTATAGGCCTGTTTTCGCGAGTAACAGAATATACGACTCCAACAGAAATAAAAGAGTACAACATTTGCCCCGTTTAAATACTCGCGGATTTTGTCTGGACTCTGTTTATCAAAGCGCTCGACTGCCAAAATAAAATTTACCGTTTGCTGATCGCACGCATTAATAGCAAGAACAATCCAGATTGAAAATAGTGCGCCCCAATGTCTCAAACAGCAGGTTATAGTTAGCGAGTCGACCACACCCTTTGACCGATATTCCCGTGAATGATATTACGTCAATAAAAATAGTGACCTAATAAAATCGTGAAACTAAACAGTCGCAATAGCCATGTTTTTCTTCTCTAAATCCGGAAGCCGATTTATTTATTTTACCTATATTTACCATTGATTGGAGATGGAAGTGAAAAGGAAATGGAAAAAATTGTTCTAATTTCATGGCATGCCTCAAGCTCAGATGACGGTATACCGTGGTACCGCGGTATTTTTTCATAATACTGATACTGTCATGTAAATATCAATACTGCCCAGCTCTATTCAACATTAACATTTTCCGTTTAGCTCAACTAAACAGTTCATATCTCATCTTTGGCTAAATGTGTTGAACCCAACCTTGGACACATACTAATAATTGGAGGGCATCATACAATGATGTTGGGATCAAAGGTCAACATTATTGTGACATTGGTAAAAACATTTTTTTCAACATTAATATTTTGTGTTTGGCTCATCTTTAGCAGTTCATATCTCATGCTTACTTAATCTTCCTGGGCCCAAACTTGTACACATACTTCCTTATAAGGGGAGGGCATGACACAATGACCTTTGGGATAAATGGTCAAAGGTCAATATTATTGGTTATATTGGTAAATGACTCGGCATTAACATGTTGCGTTTAGCTCAGCTTAGTTCATATCCCATGCTTGGTTAATTATACTGGACCAAAACAAATACATGCTTCCTTGTAATGAGAGAGCATGACGCAATATTCTTCAGGGTCAAAGGTCATTGTGCTCTTGGGAATTATTTTTTCAAAAGTAACGTTTTGTGTTTAGCTCAGCTTCACTATGTATATCTCTTGTTTGCTTAATCATACTTGAGCCAAAGTTAGACACATGTTTCTTTATCATAAGCGGGAATGACACGTGCTACCATGGAGTCAAAATGTCAAAGGTCACTGGTTTATCAAAACTAACATTTTGCGTTTACATATAGTTCAACTTAGCTCAGCAGTTTATATCTCGTTTGGTTAAGCATACAGGGACACATCCTGCATTATAATGAGATGGCATGACACAATCACCTTGCAGTGCCATCAAAAGGTCACGGTCAGCGTGATAGTATAAGTGACTAAACTCAAGGATTTTCTCAACAATACCATTTTGCTTTTAGCTCAACTTAGCAGTTCATACCTTATGTTGTGTTTATCATACTGCACCCAAACTTGGAGACTTGCTAATGAGAGGGAATGAGACAATTACTTTGGAGTCAAAAGGTCATGGTCATAGATATGTGTATTGATAATCCTTTTAGATCTATTTTGTTTGAAGTCAATCTTCATATTTCATTGTAAAGTCGTAAAGTCGATCTTCATGATTGCATTGCAGTCACTTTTTTTTTTTTAATATAACAATTCCTGTATTTCCTTTGTTATAGTCAACACCTGCCATAGTTTCTATTTTTAGCCCCACACATTTTGAATAAACAGGGGATTTTGCAATCGCATCTGTCCATCCCTCCCTCCATCTGTCTGGCTATCTCCTCTGAAACCGTTTGATGGAATTCAATTAAATTTGTTATGCGACTTACCCATATGATTGCGTACTGTACGATGACATTTACATTAGACTCAAGCTTAGGTACAGTGGTTGTGTGGGTGGGGTAGGGTGAGGACGTCATGGCAAAAATGTGGGGATTTGTGATGGTGTGCCATCGACTACTGCACATTCTCTCATGTACATGTAGAAGCTAAGTTGCCAAACAAAATAATAAAATTTGCACCACATGGTAAGCAAGACGGAACTACAGATGGACTGACACAAAAAATAATCTGCTTCCTCCTAGCCCCATAGCCTACCTACCCAAGATGTCTCATCAATCTATTCTGAAAACAATTACGACACTAAGTCATGATAATGGAAGCACTTTATTTCGGAAAATTCCTTTATTTTCCTATATTTTTGTTAGAATAATAATATTTCTACTTTATTTTTCCAATTTTCTCTTATTTACTCCTATAATTTTGCTCATGGTAGCTTGTAGGCCTGCACTGATTTCAGTCAAATTATCAAATTAACCTGGTAAAGCTTGAAATCAGCAACAGCTTCCAGTCAAATTAATTTCAGAATATTTAAGGCAGCAGGTGGTTCAGGCCATGCTAGCCGTAGTCAAAATATACAACCAATGTATATGCTTGTTATGGAGTAGACATTAATAGGTCCTAGAAAAATGGTACGATTAATCCACATTTCTACTTGTCAATCGTGGCACCCACCCTGTATACAAGATTGACGTAACCCTTTAACACTCAAATTTGTTTTAAAAATTGCAATTTTCTCATAGAAGATGTCCATTTGCAGACCATAAGAAGAGCATTTCTTAAAATTTACCACTGGAATGACTGGTGTGGTTATCGAGCCAGTCATTCCAGTGGTAAATTTTCAAAAATAGTCTTCTCTTTGTCTGCAATGGACATTACTCAAGAGCACTGGGGTTAACAAACCTATTTTTCACTAACTGAGGGAAAGCGTTAACATGATTAAGTTCACCACTAGTGTATTCATGTTAAAAAGACACATTAGGAAATGTTGTTAACCCGCTTATCTTTGTCACTAAGGCTTAACTCCCTTGGTTCATATAACCAGCTTAACTCCCTTGGTTCATATAACCAGCTTAACTCCCTTGGTTCATATAACCAGTACATGTGTGTAAAGATATCATTTTGTCATTTTGTTTACTAGAGGAGAATGAGAGATGGCAGCAGAAGTTAAAACAGATGACAGAGAGCAAGAATAAGGAGATACAGGACAAGAATCAGGTAGAGTATCTTAAAACCAAATCTGTTCAAAAGCCCATAGGTGCTTCATTAGCCCTGAATGGTTAAGAACATTAGGATTTTTAGTGAATGACCATTTGCAGGCCAGTCATTCCAGTGATAAATCTTCCAAAATAATCATCACTTGGTTTGCAAGTAGACATTGCTGAAGATCGCTACAGAGACTCATTTTAGCCGTCAAGACCATGTGTCTTAAAGAACCACCATCATTTGCTTCTCCAAAGGGCATATCATATATTAATTCAATGGAGGAATCTAATCTGTTGCTCAACTATATAACGCCATGATCAATTATGTCACGTGTAGATGATGTAGACTGATGTCACAATCATTTATGACTCTGTCATGAAGCTGGAAAAGTTTGTCATGTGTACGAATTGTATGTTTTTGATAAATTTACCGTTTAATAAACATTCTGTTAAGTATTTTGAAACTAATTTGACTGGGAGCTGTTACTGCTATAGGCAGCAACTGCTCCCAGCCAAATTAGTTTCAAAGTATTCAACAGCTTACCTCTATAGTTACTTTGAAATTGAATTCTTTAAGTTTAGTAATCAATGTATATAAATCGATCCCAACACACGGAAAATTTCTTAGCTAGAAATGAGCGGGGTATAGCTAGCTAGAAATAGATCCCTCTATTGTATTAAGGAACCACCTGTTTATAGCACTTGATGACTTGTTTGTGCTCCATAAGGTGGTCGCACAACCCTCAGATTTGTTCAAGAAATTTAATTTTCTCAGAAAATGGCCATTTGCAGACCAATAGATTATTTTTGAAAATTTAACACTGGAATGACTGGCTCGATTATCAAGCCATTCATTCCAGTGGTAAAATTTAAAAAATAGTCTTCTTGTTATGCAAATGGACATTTCTCTAGACGACTGCAGAAGCGGTTTTTCGCCGGCTTGGGTGTTAAATGGTTAAAAGCCATGTCATCCCTTGAGGAGTGTCCATTTGCAGGACAAGCCAAGACTATTATTGAGAATTTACTGCTGGAATGTCAACGTTGCAGGTAAATGATGCAGGCCACACTGTTACCAAAATGTACAACACAGATTGATATTTGAATTTACAAGGAAAAGTTTGACTCACTGAGGACATGACATATTGCAGCATGGAATTAGGCACTGGAAGCCACCATTACAACGATACAGATTATGTCACAGCACCTCTACCATCTTTCTCAATCTACTTGCTAAGGCTGGACGGTATAACGGTTTCACACCATCTCACGGTTTTTTATGGCGACGCTTTAAAAACACTTAGGAAAATAACAAAACCGAAAAAATGTCCATAAGATCGCCATTGCATGAAATCTGGTGACTGTCCTAAACTAGTTTGTTCTTGACTTGAGTTTAATATTATCATCTAGTGGGTAAGCATTTGCTAATAGTGGCCATAAAATACAGTCAGCTATAACTATTAGCCATGTAAAGCAAGGGTGTTGGTGAAATCTTGAGGACAACACTCGGCAAATATGATTTGATTTGCCAGCAGTGAATTGTACACGACGTAAGCTCTGCGGGTTCAAGGTAAGATTGAATAATTTGAAAATCTAAATTTCTTTGTAACAAATAATCCTTTTGTCAATTCGAGTTTGCACTATGTTTAATTAGGATTCCAAATGTAACACGATAGAAAAAAATTCAAGAAATGTGCTACGAAAACAACGACACTACAATGAACTCGGAATCCAAACATGTCACTATTTCCCTTAGATTTCGACAAACATAAAATGATCCAGCACAGAATAAGACAAACGAGACAAATTGCTTGAACGCCCGAGAAATGAAAACGATTAAGTCACGTCTTACGTTGGCGGACCAATAAACCTCTTAGCCTCTCAAATACGAGCAGGTGTAATGTGATTGGGTGTTAACAAATTCTTCCACCTGGATATTCACAACTTAATTTTATGAATGGAATTCTTGTAAGTCGTAATATTTTTTATCACATAACATTTTTGGTCGATAGAGTTAGAATCACATCGTTTTGTTTTACGGACCGGCCCGGTCTTTTTCGTCTTTGTCTATCTTCCAGACTTCCGAGTGTTGATTTAAGGAGATATAAGTTAGATTCGCGAGAATCATTGCGTTTATGTTATCAAATTATCATAATCTCTTTATTATGACACATTCTCTCGAAAAATAGTCAAATGGACAGCTTTTTGTGAGAATTCTTGAGGTGCGATTTCCGGGAAATGACTACACATTAGTTACGTGCTGAATAACATTCACCCGCGTGAACGACAGTTTATTGAGGAGTATTACTAAATACTGAGTACTCAAATACAAACACGTGATTTACTAGACTAGATAATACATTCGTATCTCGCGAGATCTCCTTCGATACGAGATCGAGAAAAGTATTGAGTAGCCATTGGCGTAGTGATTTCCACCAGAATATGGTGGTAGAGAGAATTGAAACTTAAAAGGACACGAGCGCTACTCTCTTCATAGCAGACAATATTAATTCACGTGAAACGAGATGATATAAAGCCTATAGTAGTCTGTATGACAAGTAGTTAACAGAAAAATAGTCCCTCTGAATTTGTAGTAAAATTCAAATCTGTCGCGCACAAAATGAAGTCAAGAATTTGCTGACGTTGTTTAGATGCTGATATCACATGAACCACTGGATGGATCGAGTCGATATTAATGTCTGTTTCAAGCTAGTGATACAGAGGTTAAGCTGATACTAAAATCAACACGATCCATAGTGTTGCTTTTACAGTCTGCTACGGAGATAGACTGGGTCCCGATCTGTCTGGTATCCGAAGGTGAGTGTGTAACAGTCTAGTCATTGTGATGACGTAATGAGATGGCCAGTCATTCCATTAGGTGTATTCTCGAAGAAGACACACCTATTTTTAGATTGAGTATCATGCTGTAGGTGGTTATACGAACTCTAACCGTATCAGCGCTATTCTACTAGGAGCCTAAACTCGCTCTCATGTCTCGGTTCGTACTTTCATGCATTAGACTTTTACTACGCTTTCGAAAATAGTGATCTAATAACAGTATTGAAAATCAACATTTTAGTAGTTAGAGTTTTATTTTCGCGACATCACATAAACCAGACTTTATTTATTTTATCTACTATTTTGAGATAGATAGCGTCGAAGTGAACAGTCGTACATAGTTACCATTCTAATTTCGCGGCAATTTACGTCAGTTGTCAAATCGCAAAACACATGTACTGTAGCTAATGAAAGCTGGCAAATCTTCATTTTTCAAATTATTTTCGATCATTCTAGCCCCTTAATCCGGTATTTCGGTTAAACTGGTTTAATTAGTGATACTGTCACTGGTTTTCTTTTAGGCCAACCAGCCAGCCCTACTACATACCATAAGAAAACTGCTAAATATTCTGAAAATGAATTGGCTGAAAGAGATTGAATACATGTATTACTATCGGGGTTGGCAGTTTCCCGGGACATACTAATATTTCCCAGCGCAGTGGGAAATACCGGGAAATACTTGTAAATACTCATATATCAGGTGGCTAGTTTATATATTTAACCTCATGGTTGTTTATCATGCTTAAGAAAGCACTGACAAGGATCATTAAATATCATCTAGTGATATATACAGAAGTTGCAAACCTATGCATAAGGCGCATAGTCTTCTAACTGTACATCAGATAAAACTGAACATCCTATGAAATACCATTATAATTTTATGAGGGATGACTGAATATTTGACAGTAAATCACTGTCTATAAATCTGCATGGAGTTCAGTAGATCTATACAATTACCTACCCAATAATAAAAAGCTTTGACTACTGTCAGAACATGCAATGTAAACTTCTGAGGTCGTTACATATTGCTGTGTCCTTGCTTTAACCATTTAGTATTTAAACTGGCAAAAAATGTCTTCTACAGTTGTCTTGATAAATGTCCATTTGCAGACCAAGAGAAGACTATTTTTTACAATTTACCACTGCAATAAATGGCTTGATAACTCGGCCAGTCATTCCAGTAGTAAATTTTCAAAAATAGCCTTGATCTGCAAATAGATATTTTCTATGAGATAATTGAAATTTGCTCGAACAAATTTGAGTGTTAAAGGGTTAAATAACTAATTCACTCTCTGGGATGTCATTATATCTAAGTTAGTGCTATGATGACTAAATACATTTCATTCTGAAGTTGCAGAAATGTTAAAATTGTAATTGCTATTTAAACCTGAAATCTCCAGAATATGTTGAAAATAATGGGGGTGTGTTTTCAATCAGTCATATTGTAGAAGTAAAAGTTTATGCTAACAAACAACAACAAGAAAGATTTAATGTGGATTGATAACTGTAATGCTATATAGATGTCCGCTTACAAGCTACAGTTAACAAACCAATAAACTATATATTTTTTTGGCAAAGTGGGCCGGACCCAGTCGTCGGAAACTTGTCTGGCTCCCACTTACATATGAGGCTGCGGGACATGGAAACTGATGGAGCCAGACAAGAAGCTCCCCCTCCCTAACTCATCCAATTGGTAAACAAAAAAACCCCAAACAAACAAAAAACAAAAAGACGTTAACCACAAGATCTGTTATGGTTAATGTACTGGAGATATTACAGGTCAAGAAGAATGACTTACGAAACATTCAACTCGGCGTGGGTAGACCATCGGAATAAATGTTTCCCCAACCCGGAGGCGTGTGCATCTCGACGCAGTACCTATATGGATGTAGTCCCACGAGATCCGGTAGAATGCATGGTTTCGTTCAACTCGGCGTGGGTACGGCATTTAGACTGTTGCACGGTTCGGGAAACTACACGCCTCTCAGAGGAGTACCTATCCCGATGGAATCTCACGAGATCCGGAACAATGCATGGGCTCGTAATCAATCTAAACCTGTAATGCATGTTAGTTACTGCTACAAAATCCGTTGAATGAAGTAGAGTATTTGGGGTTAAAGTAAGCTTTAATGTTAAGTAAGCTTTAAGTAAGCTTTAATGTAAAGTGCATTAAAGCTTACAGAGGCCAAAAACTCTAGCTATTATGAAAAAGATTGAGAAATAGCTTGAGTTGCCCCAACCTAGGCAAAACGTGTAGACTGAGAAAGGATTCCAGATCGGACTCGTAACATTTTCAACTGGTCTTTTGTCCCCCACAAAATAGTCCGTGAAATTGTTTACAAGCATAAACATAGCTTATCTCCATAAGCCTTAATATAAATACTAAATAGTACATAATATTAGTATATAATCGTATACAACAGAACAAAATGTGTTGCCATGTCAATCAGTTAATCCCCAATTAGACACCTTGCTATCTTTCCATTGTGAGACAATATCACACCTGTATATGAGCTGAGTGTGGGAGACAGCCTAGCTCAGAGCATTGATTTACATAGAAATCTGAGGCTAACTAAACAATACTTGTAGATACATGTACATGTACCAGCAGTTTGGTAAGCTAAGCTTAGATCTCAATTTTAAATCAAAATTCTGATCAGCTGAGAATTGAGGGCAGTATAATGGATTTGTATTGTATGTCATGATATGTACAGCATGCTAATGTTTTTCTAATATTTTGAAACTATTTTACTGGAAGTTGTTTTTGCAGCCTCTACTGAAAATTAAATAGTAGGTGTTGTATCTGCTCTGTAGAGTTGAAAAGGTTATATATATGCTATGATGTGCCTATTTGATCTCATATGTCAACCTGTATTAGATATGGGCTTCTATATTAGGCCCGCTGATTTATATATCTAAAATATTTAGTTTAAAATTTACCACTTCTGTTGAGTATTGGAGTATTTCCCAGTATTTCCTGGTACTTTCCAGTATTTCCCATTTTTTGGAGTATTTCCCGGGGCGTTATTTCCTGCACCAGGAAATTGCTGCCAACCCTGATTACTGTCAACAACTTTGTGTCAAATTACTTTCAAAATATCGAACATTCTTGATTTATTTGAAAACGTGGTATTTAATGTCTGACCATTTATTATGCCTCAGAAATATTTAGTCATTATGAACCTGATATAATAATAACAACTCCGAGACTGCACCTTTCAATGAATGTGACCACAAAATTAAGTGTTCTTCACAGCCAGAAAGTGCAACCTCTTACTCAGGTTTGTTGAAGATACGTACAGTAGAACCTGAAGTATGATATCGCACCTGCCACACAGATGGATAAATATGCATGCACGCACGCATGTACTCACACACACACTCACGCACGCACGCGTGCTGCTGCTGATTATGTTACTACTACTACTACTACTACTACTACTACTACTACTACTACTACTACTACTACTACTACTACTACTACTACTACTACTACTACTACTACAAATAATAATAATAATAATAATAATAATAATACTTGTAGGCTATTGATGACCTTGAAGCTGTGGAGCAGAGCTTTAATGATCTACACAAACGCTATGAGAAGCTGAAGCACTACGTCAGTGACAATAAAATGGTAATGTTAACAGTTTTATTATCCTTTAATGGGCTGTAGTTATTTTTCGAAATGGCCATTTACAAGACTAATGAGCAATCTAAAAGTAGGTGTGGCTTCGTACCAAGAATATGCCTCTAATGTAATGACTGGCCATCTTCTTACACCATCAAAACCACTAGACTGTTACACAAACTTAACATCAGTGGCCAATTGGGTTGGGATCCAGGCTAGCTCCATAATGGGGCTGTGAATCTTTAGAGTCCTTATAGTCCTTATTGTTCTGATTCTTTTACGTCAGTATGTTGTACATTTGGCAAGTTTGCACAGTCGTGTCCTCTAGGAGTGTTTTATGTATTGGCACAGTACAGCAAGTAGCTTATTACACATATTGCACATCAATAGCTATTGATCATTGGAGATTATGCTTTTTGGCCAGCAATGAGAATCATTATTAATTTTTCTGTGAAAATGTCATTGGAGTATGCAATATTAACCCTCAAGCCAACGAAAAGTGTCTTCCGCAGTGGAGACCTATCCATTTAGAGGCGAAGAGATTATATTTGTAAATTTACCACTAATGACTGGCTCGATAACCAGGCCAGTCATTCCCGTGTTAAAATTAAAAAAATAGCCTTCTTGGCATGAAGATATGAGCAAATGCAAACAATTTTCTTGATTAATGTATGTATGTATGATTACTGTATTCTGCGTCTGTAGTATTAGACACATCTTACAGCTTAAATCAGTCCTTCGCTTTTGCCCACTGTGTCTTGTCCTCAGCCGAACTCTTGCTTCCTCAGGTTCTTTCTTGACTTGAGTGTACCGAGTCTTGCTTTCTTGAGGTCACCTCATAGCATGCTTAGCAGATTTATGCAATGACGTCCTCTCCTGGCTTTGTATTTGCTGGTTCTGTGTAGGGCGAACTCCAAGGCTTTCTATGCTGGTGTGTCTTCTGACATCCTTAGCACATGGCCAAACATGGACCGTCTTTGCTCTGGCGACTTTTACAGACAGCGGCGATGTATTACACATCTTGTATAGTGCATCATTGAAAATTATGTTGTCTGGCCATCAGTGTCCTGTGATGGTGTGTAGGTGTTTACAGTGGCAGGCATCGAGTTTGTCTAGAGCTGCCCAGCTCATACAGTTATACAGCATCAAGGATATGCAGGTTGCATTATATAAACGTAGTCTTTATCAAGGGCATCTTTGATCTACGAATCCATAGCTTCCAGAAGGACTGGAAAGCTATGTTCCCCATTACGCAGCGTGCAGCAATGTCAGACGTACTGCAATGCAGTGATCCCAGGATTTTACTTTTTCACTTCAAGAGTATACTTACCTCCCTAATACTCTTTGATATTGCTAAATATCGGCTTTCACTCAATAAAAACTCAGATTAAAAAAGTTAGGTGCCCCTACTGGGCAGGTAGTCAGATGACAGTCTGGTGGATGCTAGCCCCACCACCGCGCATGCGCAGACTAGTACTTCCTCTTTGCTAATTTATTGGCAGAGAGTTTACATGCTATTTTTGCTCAAAAGTTTTCTGCTGTTTTTTAACTATTCATTCGTTAAAAAGAAGAGTGTTTTCACCTAAGGATTATGTCAGAGCGCGCCAAATCTCCAGAGGCGGGCCCA
Organism: Chaetoderma sp. LZ-2023a; assembly: GCA_034401795.1. NCBI lineage: Eukaryota > Metazoa > Mollusca > Caudofoveata > Chaetodermatida > Chaetodermatidae > Chaetoderma > Chaetoderma sp. LZ-2023a. The sequence goes on from CM067360.1 coordinate 81,711,892, forward strand.
GGACCTAACCATCAGGTGAACTCAACATGATGTTTGTCTAATTTAGCTTTTTAGTCTCGTATTGTGTTTCCGGGACTCGCGATTAGACATGAAAAGCGCCTAAAAACTGGTTTATTTCTATATGGCTCTGTGAAATACTAATCTCTCTTTGTGTTTATGTCCACAGGTATCTATCTATGATTGATCGGGACAGCAGATCGTCAGAGGGTTTGTTTTGTTATTCTATGCCCAGTGAATTGGAGGCCTCGGATGAAGGTCTTCTCACTTTGCCCTCTTGGTCCACTTCCTTCCCCTTATAGGTGGAGAGAGTTAAGAGGTCATAGTGTTGGTGGAGGTTCCAGTGCATCAGACGGATGGTTTGTCTATGCTAAAGACTCAGGTATTCTAGTTATGATATGAGGCACTTCAATTATATTTGAAAATATTTATGAAATCTGCTGCCATTTTATCATTGTTTATCTGATGTCTGTATAATCTGTATACACTATCCTTTCCAGTTAAGATGTTTTGGATATGAATACAATTCGTCCTTACACCTGGGTGTTTGTTTTCGGATCGATTTAACTTCTTATTTTTGAAGTTATGACGTCATAATCATCCTTGCGCCTTACTATCATTTAAAAGTTTTGTCCAACGCTGTTCTATTATTAGCTTGGGTCTTTATGGCCCCCAGCCTCCTTGTTTATATTTGGTTTTAAGTTTTCTAATTCAATAACTGAATTACTCATTGTCTTCGTCCTCTGGCTTGTTTCAGAGACCTGGTTGTCCATGATGTGGAAGATTTATCAAGGATAGATTCGCCCCTCACTTATGCTCCCTGTGCAGCCCATGTGGACCATTGCTTAAATGTGAGATCTGTAAAAAGTGGGGTGGGTGGGTAAGCTAATGTCTGAGTTTCTATCTTTGCAGACCAAAGAGAAGGCTCTGGAGGAGGAGAGGAAAGTTAAGAAGTAGGGTTCTGGTAAGAAGGGTAAGAGGAAGGCCTCGTCCTCTATGGACATGGAGGCCTTCCGTATTGAGATGATGGGAGAGACAAAGAGGACAATTAAGGATTTGGTCTCAGAGTTGCTTCTTGGTATGCTTCCTGGGTCAAATCTTTCATTGTCCTCTTCATCTGCTCCGGAGCAGATAATCTCCGCCTCTGAATCAGTGCTTCCTAGGGACCTACCAGTTTTCGTCCATGATTCAGAGGTGGCCCTATTAGATGGCGAAATCCACTATGAGGACACTGGCAGCAGACTTGCCGCGCCGGTTGTTCGTGGTCAGGTTTCGCTGGAGCCTGGTGCCTGCTTATCAGGCCAGGTTTATCCGCACCCTGCAGGTACCAGCTCCTCCTATGGTACCTTTCCTGGCCAGTCCGGGTTAGCATTCTTTGCTGACCTGGAGTTTAAACTTTCTGGCCAGGAAGAAGATTATCTGCTGGGTTCTCCTTCTGGCGCTGTGTCCATGGACATTGTCGTACTTGCACCCCTCACGGGGAATATGGGCGACATTGTCCATGGAACTACTCACGCAGGAGTAGCGTTCACGGCGCAGAAGGTAGCCCTGGCTGGATCTGATGGCCAGTTTTTCCGCATACCTCGGATTGCCGATGGTGTAGCTGGTGCTGGCCAGGGCCGTGGTGTGGCAGATATTTCCCCACGCAATACCACGGCGCCTGCTCCTGGTCAAGTAAGTCAGTTTGGCATGCCTGTTCTTTCAGGCCCGCATGCTTTCTCTGGCTTGCCAGGCGTATCAATTCCTCCAGCCATACATACACCTGCTATTGCTCAGGAGGATGACGAAGGCCCTCATCATGTAGCACATTTGCAGGTGGCCACAGAGGAGGACTGGTCTGACGCTTGTCAGTGGCTAATAAACGTCAGGCCAGTTCTTGCTGTGGATCAGTCAGCCAGTCAACGGGACCAGCGCCCGTGGCTGGCAGGTAAACCGACTGTTACCGCTATGCCATCTCTGCCGTTAGCTGATCATATTGTTGATATGTTCACTGCGTCGGAGACGTCCATTAGGGCGCATGGACATCTAGCGAAGGCCTCTCGCGAGGTGGCAAAGCGATGCCGTATTGTAGCGGATCAGTATCAGTTATACGGTGTAGTGCCGAAGCCAAGCGCTGATGATCACGCTGCGCTAGGCGAAGATACGTGGCCAGGTTCCCGGTCTGACACGGGAGCACTGTGCTCGAACGCTTTGCGTTCGGCTAACACCGTGTTGCGCGATGCGGAAGAGAGTTCGAGGGCGTCTATCTCGGCGCTTTCGCACATCTCACAGCTGTTACAAGGGGTAGTAACGGCATCCGCATTGCGCCAGCCTAGTCCGGTGACTGTCCAGAGAGCCATCCAAGATGGAATGAAATGGTTTTGGACTGTTTAACCCGGTCTGTAACCAGGAGTGTCCGGGCGAGGTGCACGTTTGCTCTTGATAACTTGTGCCCATCCCAGGATTTGTATAATAGGCTGCTGTGTACGCCTATAACAGGTCCTGGTCTTTTTGGGGGTGAGGGATGTAAGCATCTCCAGGAGACGGTTACCCTGGTCAATAACCAGAGGGCATTGCGTGAGCAATTTGAAGTGCTCTGCAGAGAGCGCGTTCACGCAGCTCCCCCTGCGTATCATCCCCTGCAGACTTGAGGTGGCGATAGCCAGGTCAGAAGCCAGCCACCAGCAGCGCCAGCAGCGGGGGGGGGGGCGCAGGCTCCTCCGGCGCAGCCAGCCACCCATGCACCGATGTGCCGTGGTGCGCGAGGATCTGGTCGTGGTAATCGTACCTGATGGGGTGATTACCACAGTAAGAGCTACTCCAGTGCATCTGCACCAAGAGACAGTGCCACTCTTGCTCTCCTTATGTCCACCTCTCCCTAGGTGGTCCAGTGGGAGGCCGATTGGCCAACCACATGCAAGAGTGGGAACGATTGACTCAGGACCTATTAGTCTTGTGATGGCTTTCAGTCGGGTATCATTCCGACTGGAGAACAGGCCCACCATCATGACTGTCTCTGGTGCCAATCTGGACTCAAATTCCAAGAGATCCAGCTCAGCGGTTGTGTATAGAGGACGAAATAAATTCCCTCATGCTCAAAGGAGCAATTCAACCGGCACAAAGTTGCCCGGGCTTCTATTCAACCGTGTTCCTAGTGATGAAAAGCACTGGAGGGTGGAAACCAATTCTCAACCTCAAGCCATTGAACAACTTCATAGACACACCCAGTTTCAAAATGGAAACTGAAATCGGTGTTGGCAGGGTTGGAGAAGGGGATGTGGACAGCTTCAATAGATTTGAAGGATGCTTATTTCCACATTCCAATATCGAGGAGTTTCCGTCGCTTCCTGAGATTCGCATTCCAGGGCAGACAGTGGGAACTCAGGGTGTTACCCTTCGGAATTTCTACGGCTCCTCGGGTCTTGCGATTACAGCATACCTCCGCAGGAGAAGCATAGCAGTCTGGCTGTTAAAAGCACACAATCAGGAAAGTTTATCAGCGAATCTGGAGATAGCTTTGAAAACTCTCACAGACTTTCAAAAATCAGAGCTGACTCCATCCCAGAAGTTTGGTTACCTGGGAATGTTCTTCGATCTGGAGATAGGATATGTTTATCCTACTCAGGAGAGGGTACAAGTACTCATCTCAGTAATGCAGTCAGTGTGCAACAGTCGTCATGTCTTGGCATGGGTTTACCTGAGAATGCTGGGGTTGATGGTTTCTCCGAACCAGTCATTCCTCAGGCGGCCTACGCAGGCGGCCGATCCAGTTATTTCTCATGACGCAATGGACCCAGAGTACAGGTTCACTGGATTCAAACGTGCCAGTGCTGGAGTCTTTAATTCACCACCTGCAATGGTGGTTGAAAACAGAGAATCTCCTGGCAGGGGTGCTGCTAACCCCTCCTCACCCTCAGTTAACGATGTATACAGATGCATCGATGGAGGGGTGGGGAGCTTGCCTTGGAGAATCCACGATATCAGGGCTTTGAAATCTGGAACAGTCCAAAGAACATATAAATCTACTGGAATTACGAGCAGTAGTCCTGGGCCTGGAACATTTCTTACAGAAAGTTCAGGGCAAGAGTGTTCTAATACGATCAGACAACTCAACAGTAGTGACTTACATAAACCGCCATGGCGGAACGAAGTCGCCCAGTCTCTGTATGATGACATGGAAACTGCTTTGCTGGTGCCTGAATCACAGGATTTCCTTGAAAGGAGTTCATATTCCGGGAAGGTTAAATCTGCTAGCAGACTCATTGAGCCGAAGGATGAGTGTTTTACCTACGGAATGGCAACTAAATCAATGTGTGGCAGATTGTCTGTTCAACCACTGGGGGGAAACCCAACATAGATTTATTCGCAACGAAGAAGAATGCGAAGATGACGACGTATGTCTCTCCGATTCCAGATCCGAGCGCTATCGCAACAGATGCGTTAGCTTTCAGCTGGGTGGGAATGTATGCATACGCATTCCCTCCAGCAATCCTGATTCCAAAAATTCTTCAGAAAATCAGACAGGAGGAATGCCAAGTGCTTCTGATCGCCCCAAATTGTCCAAGCCGATCATGGTATACGGATCTGCTGGACCTTCTGATCTGCAATCCGGTTCCTCTGCCTCTGATGGACAATATTATCTTCCAGGGCAAGACCCATCACAACAATCCGTCAATGTTCCAATTGACTGCGTGGATGTTGTCAAGGAATCTAGAATTAAGGAGGGCTTTTCTGCGCAAGCAGCCATGTTCATGGCAAAAGCCAGGAGGGGGTCAACCTCCAGAGCATATAATTATAAAATCAACAGATTTGCAGAATGGTGCTCAAAAAGATGTATTAATCCAATGGATTCATCTATTCAAGTAATAGCCGATTTCCTCTGTCACCTGTATGATGCCTATAGCCTCAAGCCTAACTCTATTGCTGGCTATAAGTCAGCTTTAATGACAGTTATCCCTTGCTTGGCTAATAGGGGAAGTGATGAAGTAAATACATTAAATAGTTTAATCAAAGGCATGGGCAATCTAAGAACAAGGAATCCCCCAGTGATTCCGTCTTGGAGTTTATCACTAGTGCTTCAGGTACTAGCTGATAGGCCGTTTGAACCACTAGGTTCCATTTCTATGAAAATGTTGACACTTAAACTGTATTTTTAATTGCTGCGGCCTCGGCTAGGCGTAGAAGTGAGATTCATGCCTTATCAGCCGAGGCAGACCGTTTTGTGGTTACAGGGGAAGGCCTTAGGCTTCTATCTAGGATAATTTCATGGCTAAAAAACCAGTGTTTGAAATATCCAGGTCAACCTATATTTTTACCAGCTTTAACTAGATATGATCCTAATTCAAAAGCATGGTGTCCAGTCTGAGCATTAAACCGGTACAAACAACGTACTCAGGAATGGCGGATGGACCCTACAGCTTTATGGTTGTCTTATATTGAACCCCCATGGCAGGGCATCAAAGGACACCATTTCCAGGTGGATTGTAGTGTATTCAATTTTGCCATAAATGCACCACAGGTAAACAAGTTGACATGGCCAAGGCTCACAGTGTCCGGGGCATAGTGGCTTCCACTGCCCTATTTAATGGGGTTCCTGTGGACGACATTATGTCAGTAGCTCAGTGGTACTGTGAGTCAAGTTTTACCAACCATTATCTTCGTGACACCTCGAATCCTCTCGCCTTATCAATTTTGAAAAGCTAATCTAGGTGTACATATTTTGATGAGGTATCCTACTTTTTTATATATTTCACATTTAATCAATGGAAACATCAACTTTTTTGGTCTGCATCAGTCTCCACCAATGGGGAGATGATGACAGCAACCATCTTCCACAAGGTCAGTCTTGTGTATGTGTTGTCCATGGTTAATTGTAATGTCACGTGACCCTTCGTTATTATGAATATGGTGATGGTACGTGTTTTATGTGGTTCATTATTGAGAGTACGAAAATGAAGCCTTTTCGTTTAATGTCCTATAGTACATGGCACTTGTACGTAGAGAGCGTATGGGACATTGAGGTCATTCAGTCTTCCTCCCAAGAAGAGAGGGGGTGGGGTAGGGAGCGCATATGTCATATGGTCATCTCTCAGCCATCGGTTGTGTTAGCCGATGTTCTAATCTATTCCTGATTGTGTTTCCACACAATTTCAGAAGTTTTAGTGCGTTAAACGCAGAAAAGCGCATAGGGAAGAGCTGGTCGTTTGACCTCGCCTCCCTCCCGCCGAATTCCCTGTCGAATTCTGGCAATATCAAAGAGTATTAGGGAGGTAAGTGTACTCTTGAAGTGAAATAAACGAAATCACGGATTTCTTTTTTCACGAGAGAGTTGATACTTACCTCCCTAATACGGACCCGGCCTCTCCGCCCCACAGAGGCTCGGTCTTCAGGCTCTTGTAAAGTTGCATAATGTCAGCCCGGTGGTGGGGCTAGCATCCGCCAGACTGTCATCTGACTACCTTCCCAGTAGGGGCACCTAACTTTTTTAATTTGAGTTTTTATTGAGTGAAAGCCGATATTTAGCAATATCAAAGAGTATTAGGGAGGTAAGTATCAACTCTCGTGAAAAAAGAAATCCGTGATTTCGTTTATTCCTCCATGTTTCGCGCCACAAAGTGGATCATCATTTTCTTTAGTTTCATACCTTGTAGGTAGGTATATGTGGGTGAACTCTGATTTGGATTCATTCATAGAGATTCTCAATTTTTAGATTTTTTTTCTTGATTAACACTTATCATTAAAGGGTTTAAACCTCAAATTTGTTCAAAAGAATTTAAATTTTCTCAGAAAATGTCCATATAGACCAAGAGAAGATTATTTTTCTAAATTGTTCACTGGGATGACTGGCTCGGTTATTGGGCCAGTCATTCTAGTGGTAAATTTTTAAAAATAGTCTTCTTGGTCTGCAAATGGACATTTCTCAACAGCACTGCAGAAGCCGTTTTGTCCGTCTTGAGTGATGACTGATAAAAGGTTAACCCTTACCACTCGGATGTCAAAATTTTCAATTTTCAAATTAAATTAAAAGCCGACCTGGTGTTAATTTTTCAACAAATTTGGGGAAGATGTCGCTGTCGTAGACAGCAACATCATCCACCAAAATTGTTGAAAAATATACACCAAATTCTTGGGTTTTTTACACAATAAAAGACAGAATATTGACAGGGTGGTAACGGTTAAAGATGCATAATCCGTGATCTTTATGTGCTTGCCTGTACACATTCCATGCTGATTCATCCCTTTTCTATTTCTTCTGTAGCTCGAGGCATCATTGGAGAAAAAGCTTGAAGAAACTCAACTGGAGAACCAGAAACTTCGTGAAGCATTCAAAGAAAAAATGCAGTTATTTGACCATAAGATTCAAGAACATGCTGAGTATGTAGTGTCTGTGTGTAATGCCGTGCGTTACTAGTGTACAAAAGAAAGAAATATAGCTGAGTATTGATCAATGGATGCAGGATGAATCCAATATTAGCTATGGCCCACCAATCTTTAGCTAAGCTCCCCCAATGGTTTGCCCGCGTTTGAATCGATCGAACCCTGAACTCCCTGAATCTCAATTTCCAGAAAAACTATGGAATATTTTTGAAACTAATTTGACTGGGCACTGGTGCTGCCTATTTTGCTATTCGTAGCAATATTATTGGTTTGTTACCCATGTATCCGCACGCATATACACACGGTCATGCGTGCACCCGCACACACACCACTCTGAGCCGCTAAATCACATTCACTGTTTCAGACCTACACTGTAAGCTGACCATCTTTTGACAGAATGGAGGGATCCGATCCGTCACTCGAGTATCTATCAACGTCATAATCAAATATGCCACATGTTGACTGACATCATTATCAGAATGACGTACGTAGCTCTCTAAAAAATCGAAAGGTCTCACTAATATGGTTATAACTACGTTTTCAGTTGTCGGGGGTTGTTGCCCGATAACTGAAGGAAAAGGCAGGTTTCACCCTGCTAGATGTCACACAGTACAGTACGGCCAGTTTGTTGGCTGTGTGTGATGCCAGAAGTTTGGTCAGCTTTTTGCTGAAGTCATCGTGCAGATTCTGCCATTCTGTTGTGACTACAGAATCCGATTCTTCTGGTTTGAATGGCACTGATGCCTTCAGCATCTTCGGAAAAGAGTTGCGTCATTATATTTCTAATGCTGCATATCGAGCCTGGTCTCCTTGCAAGGAGAGGTTCGCCAAACTCCATATGCATTGACGTGCTCGCTGGGGACGCTGGGCTTGATGTAGCCCTGTTTTCCCCATATGTTGTCTTGGTGGTTGGTGGGCGAGTCTGTACTCTTCTATTCTCCTTCTTTTCCTGTCTCTGGCTGGTAATGGCGGCTCAGCCACTACATGTGTGGGGCCACTGGCCTTCTGCTTCTCAGCATGTGCCACCGCTTTGGTGCTGGTGACATCACTGTCAGATGGTTCCTTTGGTAGTTAGATGTCCACTGAGTCAAGGATCAGGCCAGAGATGGATGGTATGACTATCTGTCTCTTGTGCCCCCGTGGAAGTACGGGCAGTAGCCATTCTTTTTTGGTAATAAAATATTAATAAAAACGTTTAGCACTAGAAGAGTTTGCTGTGTGCCTGACGCTTGTCTTCACTTGGTGAGGTGTATAAAAGGGGCACACATTCCATGCCCAGACCATTCAGACTTTGTGCTTCACCAAGTGAAGACGAGCATCAGGCACACAGCAAACCATTCTAGTGCTAAAAGTTGTTATTAGGACTGTAACTAATATGAGTGATTTTATGTCTTTGATAAACATTCTGTTCTATTCGCTTGAATATTTTGAAACTAATTTGACTGGGTACCATAAGCAGCAAGTCACCCCCACCCCCACCCCAGTCAAATTAGTTTCAACATATTCAACAGCTCACATGTATAATTTCCTTGAAGTTGGGGGTCTGGGAATTCAGTGTTCAAAGTATATTTAAATCGATTCCAGCGCAAGTAAAAAATTGGGCGGAGCTCAGCTAGAAATTGGTGGGGCATAGCTAGGAAAGAATCTCTCCATTAACACTATTAGCGTTCATTTGTTTTTCACAATAATGGATTATTGACATGTGTACTGCTGATTCTATAGTGTCATTAGCTTAGGAGTGGTCGGATGTTTTCTGTATGTGCAAAAATGTGTTAAACTTATGCACAATTTTCAGCTGGTCTCCGATACCGGATCACTAGATCCATCTAGCAAGTTTAGAACTTTGCGCTTGCCAAGTTGGATGTATATATAAACAAAAGTAGCTTTAAAGAAATGGCTGTTCTTTCTTTCTCAGAATGGCTACAACCCTAAATAATCTGCAAACGTCAATGGCAAGTGATAAAGTGCGTTCCGAAGCACAGGCGAAAATGCATGAAGTCCAAATTCAGGGTTTGGAACTCCAGCTACAGGCACTTCAAAAAACAGTCGAGGAAAAGGTAATTAGCCATTTAAACCCTGCATTCACAGAATCTCAATTTTCAGGTGACTATACAGGTACACTGTTGAATATTTTGCAACTAATTTGACTAGGACCTGTTGTTACCATAGGCAGCAACAGCTCCCACTCCAATTAGTTTCAAAATATTCAATAGAATATTGCTTAATTAATAGTGTAAACATGCTCGATTGATTAACTAACCCTTTAATAGTCAAGCCAGCCAAATCCAGCCTCTGTTATGGTCTTGTGGAATGTCCATTTACAGGCCAGGAGAATAAAATCTTTGACAAATTTACCACTGGAATGACTGGCTCGTTAACCGAGCCAGTCATTCCAGTGATAACATTTTCAAAATTATATTCTCTTGGCCTGTAAATTGACATTCAGTAGGAAGATTAAAAAATTTTCTTGACCAAATTTGACCATTAAAGGGTTAATTAATCCATCAATCAAGCATGTATACACTATTGCTTCAATCTCTACTTCTTTGTCAAGAACTTGACTGACTGACATACCGATTTATACTAGCTGTGATTTTAAATTACATAGTGTTATAGCTTTGAGTTGCTGGACATTTGTCAAAATTGTACAAATTTTATAATTCCAAATCCCACAGGCCATATAGATAAGCATGGGAGTCGTTGAATTTCGAAGATTCCATGCCATAAAATGATCAGGATTTGAAGATGACAATAAAAATGTCACGGTAAAAATGTCAAATCTCTCAGTCAAATTAGTTTTACAGTATTCAACAGAATCTTTTAACTCGCAAATCCATCAAAGAGATAATCCTCGTACACTTGACAGACCATTCGTGCTTCATGACGTTGTTTTATATGTGAGACGATTGGTGTCAGCTAAGCTCTGATGTATTTTATTATGGCATCATATACTTTAGTGACATATTGTATCCCTCCATGCCTTGGTCTATGGCAAGCGCTGAATGATGGAAAATGCCTCATTTGTCTTGCATGTTAAATGGAAGCATGATATATCGACATGTGTATCACTTCCCACAAAGCCGATCACGGCTACATATACATTAGTGTTGAGTATTTACTTTTGCCGTTCACATTGGCCTATGTTTTATGAGTGTCTTTTCCATTGTGAACAAAACTGGATACTTGGTTAGGTGTCACCATGCTGATGTTGAATCATTTGTTCAAAGGTTATTCTGAGCTATTGTTTGGTTACCTTGCACGAAGGGACAAAATAATTAAAAAGGCAACAACAAATTCTAGTCAAATATCGGAGTTGTATTGTTGAAAAGGTTAATCTGTGTAACTGTGATATGAAATTCCATATAAATCTGAGAGAATAATGCTTCAAGTGACAATGTTGACCTGACCTACTTTGTATCGATACACTTACGAAAAGAATTAACATTATTCTTTAACTGTCTAACTTTATTTTATTAAGTTTCAGTGAAATTGTTTTCAAAATATTCAGCATATCCAGAATTAAACCCTAAGTCTGTAGATATCCAGCAGGATCACCGATAATAAATAACCCAACCATTATATGTTACAGACAAAAGCAAATGAAGAACTGGCTGCTATTTGCGATGATCTCATCAGCCGGACAAAATGAAGATAGAGACGGCATTCTGATGTGCACATAAGCTCGCTCACTTGTGTGCACATCCATTTTACATGCGCATGTAGGGGATATTTATAGCATTACTAGTCAAAATCTGACTGATTACTATGGAAACAATTTGATTGAAATTGTTGCTGCAACAGGGTTAAGTTAAATTATATAGTGATATGAAGATTACATTGGAGTTGGGATTTCAGAGACGGGTCCTGCACACATAACATAATGTATTGAACAAGGTCGATAGAATATGGTTTTTAGATACTACCCCGAATTGGCTTTTGTGGCTTATTAAGGATCAAGAACATCGTTTCTAGTTTAGCTTTTTTAGCTCAGCGGATTTCACACACACACATGCACGCACGCACACACGCACGCACACATATACACACACCTGAGCGTCAAGGCCCTTGGGTCTCTTGTTTAACTAAAGCCGTGTTCCCACTGGAGAGTTAATCGGGAATAACGCCATACGTCAATATTGCGCACCGCAGGTTAATTCTACTTCGAATAATACTTACCAGATGTACTATTATGATAATGTCTATTATCTAGTCTAGCTCAAAATAAACAATTTAAACTCCGCACTCTCCTGCTCCTGCCCACACTGTGTCCGGGAATTACCATAGCCGCAGGTACTGAGTCAATTCCCAATCACAATCAGATTCGTCTATTTTGCTCTCCTTGCTAGTCGCATTTTTGAGAAATGTTCAATTTTCTACGGCGTTTAGCTGTTTCTGTGTAATTCATTGCTGGAGGGATGGAAGAAAAAGGAAAATCATCACAGGGGCAGGTTGTATCAATCTAGAATTTATACAATTGTGCCGTAATGACTGTTGAAATTTCCTTAAATTGGCACATTGTTTTAAAATGGTAGCCATTGTTGGAGTCGCTCCGGTACCCGTTAACTGTTTAATCTTATCCGGATACTCGGTTAATTTTTCTTGCGACTCGGTTCCTTCCAAGATGGATGCGCCCTTGGTTAAGATGGCGGCGCGACGCCCATGATTAATGTTTCGTTTTGGCTTGGCGTGTTTATGCACTTTGTTTATGCCGATTTTTAGCTCTCGCTTCATTGTCGAGGGTGTTTGTAGCGATCAGCATTTATTTCTTGGCTGTGTTAACGTTTTCCAAGTTGTGTTTATTAATTTTCACTCAAAAAAGTTTCAAATATTTCCTGCCTAAATGCTTGATTATCATTAATTTAAGAGAAAGTTAATGTTTCTAAGTAATTCTACTTTCCAATCAAGTCAGCTGTGCGTATTGCTTGTCATCATATGTCATGTGCAGCGTTTTAATTCTTCTCTGTGTTCGCAGAAGGCCAAGAACCAGGACACTTTGTGCCACAAATGCAACAGGTTCATGAAGCGCAAGTTTAATGGTCATCACTGTGTCGCTTGCGCGAAGTGCAAAGTGGGAAGTCCGTGTGATGTGTGCGCAAAGTGGTCGGAGATGGTGGCAGAGTTCGATCGTGATCGTCGTGCGCGCTTGGAGACGGTCGCGACGGACAAGGCGGCCAAGCTGTATCAGGCGTCAGTGAGAAGACTGGAAGATCGTCTGAACGAGCGAATGGATTCAGCATTGGGCGTATGGGCCGCCCAGTTCAAGGCAATGTTTGAGTCCTTGTAATCCACGATCCCGACGATGCAGGCTGGTGCAGGGCAACCTTTCGGTGGTCCGGCATAGTTCTGCGGAGGGACAAGCACCTGTCTCTTCTCCGACCTTGGCTCAAGGGCCGACGGCGGAGGAGGAAGATCTAATGGAAGATTCCGGCATGCCGGATATTTCGTTGACGGCTCAACCAGGTACATCCCAGGGATCTCTCGGGATTTGTATGGGTTTGCCAAGCAGGTGGTGATGTCGACATTCCGTCAGGCATTTTCCACCCGGATTTCGCTCAACCCGCGTTGTCGTTGGAGCCGTGTTTTGCGGTTCCTAGCGGCATCCCGGCGCCGTGCCGGCCATCTCGGAGTGCCGGCCTCTACCCTGGTGAAAGCGGCTGTAGTCCCGCCTCCCGTGCTGGAGCCGATGGACTGCGGTGAATCTGTGTCCGGCGATTCGTTGGACATGGGTGCCGCTAGTAGTCGGGCTATGGACGAGCTTCATGTTGGAAGAAGTGCGGGCTATAGCTTTCAGCATGGATCGTCGGTGGCCTGCTCATCAAAGGGTGAGAAGGAAGATGAGAATGGTAGTCCATTGATGGACGAGTCCTCTTTTTGCACCGAAGCTGAATGGGTGCAGGTCCTTGGCTGGATGTCCGACCGTCTCGGGTTGGCATCGGATCAAGGATCTCAGCGCGATCCGGCAATGGAACGGATGTCAGAGCGAGCGGCTAACGCTCTGTCAAGTGGCTCTTCGGCCATGCCGATGCTCCCTTTGGACACGCAGGCTTCCGACATGTTGGAGGTTGCGGCGTATCGTCTGGTTCAGCCAGATTATGCATTGCCCAAAGCCCCGAAGGGGATAAGGAGTAGGGTCCATTTTCCGGAGCTGGCCTACCATCAGTATGCCCGGGTTCCACGGCTTTCCGTCAGGGAGCGAGAGGCGCTGAATAGGGCATTGGCTGGCAAATCGAAGAGGCATTCTCGTCCCTTAGTTTCCCAGGCCAATAAAGATCCGTTTAATGAGCTAATGCTCATTGAAGATGCGGCGATGGCAGCCATGGCTGCGCTCTCGCACGGATGTACCGTCCTGCAGGGTATGCTGACCTGCGTGGCAGAAGGTGGACAAGTGCCAGAGGCTGCTCCCGGAGTTGTCCGGGACACCATGCGCTTTCCCAGGATTGCCTGGCCAGGGTGATGATCACCAGATCATTGGCGGAGCGATTGAGAATGGTTCTCGACTGTGTAGAACCAGTACCTGAGATGAGGGCTGCGTTATCTTCTGCGCCTTTCATTGGTCCAGGCTTGTTCGGCGGCTCGGCACGGCAAGCCTTATCCAAGGTCGCGTCAATGGTCGCTGAGCAGGAAGTAGTCGGCAAGTCGTGGAAGTCGACTAAGAGGACACACCCGCAGCAGTCCTACTAACAGCCAAGGCATGAGCAACAGAGGCAGCGCCAGAGATTGCCCTTCCGTCCTTCTGTCCATCGGGCATCCGGATCGCAGGGACCTGGCCGTTCGTCCTCATACAAGTTCGGGTCGCAGCGGTTATCATAAGGATAGCCGTGGCGGCGGTCCCTGGTCGTCATATTCCAATAAACCGCGTGGAGGCCGGTCCTGATGGGTTTCCGGCGGAATCAGTTCCAGTGACATCAGGAATGAAGGGAGTCGAGAATCTTCACCCAAGCGATTTAGCGTCTTATCGTGCAATGTGCCAGCTGTGTGCAGATTCCTACCGTCGGAGGCAGACTTCAACTGTTCTCTAGCCAATGGGAATGGGTCGTGCGAGATTGTTTAGTCTGTCAGTGGTTAAGAAACGGCTACGAACTGGACTGGCTCATCCGTCAATCGTTAGTTCCGTTATCATCGACTCCAGTATGGACTCCCGTTCCAAGGGAATCCGATCATCTAGATGCCATTTGCTCAGAAATCAAAGCTCTTCAGCGGAAGAACGTGATTCATCTAGTCCGCAATCAGTCCTCCCTAGGTTTCTATTCGATGATGTTCCTCGTTCCGAAATGTACCGGAGGTTGGAGACCAATTCTCAATCTCAAACCGTTGAACAAATTTATTCTCTCTCCAAAGTTTCAGATGGAGACTGTAGCAGCGGTGATGACAGGGCTGAGAAAAGGCATGTTGGCAGTGTCGATAGATCTGAAGGATGCATATTTTCATATTCCAATGTCAATTCCTTTTCAGAAATACCTTCGCTTTGCATTCCAAGACAATGTTTGGGAATTCAATGCGCTTCCATTCGGCCTGACCACAGCACCGAGGGTGTTCACCAAAGTGGTTCTCGCCATGACTTCTTATCTTCGCAGGAGAAACATAGCTGTTCATACTTACATAGACGACTGGCTGCTGAAGGCAGGGAATCCAGTCACTCTGCGCAACAATCTTCAAGTAGTCCTAGCCTTATTAAAGGATCTAGGCTGGATTGTGAATCTAGAGAAATCAGAATTGAGTCCATCTCAGGAGTTTGTTTATCTGGGAATATTTTTCAACCTCCGAGACGGCGTAGCTTTTCCGGCGGAGAGCAGAGTCAAGAGTTTGATTGCAGTTCTGGAGTCAGTTTCTCTAGGAGCCTTTCTGACGGCGCGCCAATTTCTCAGGATACTGAGTTTACTAGTGTCCCTGGAGAAAGTGGTTCCTTATGCGGCACTCAGGCGCAGGCCGATTCAGGTGTATCTAATGTCATTCTGGTCTCAGAGAACGGATCCGTTCTCCGAAAATTCCAGTGAAAGAACCATTGATATTCCATCTTCAGTGGTGGTTATCAGAACAGAATCTCCTGCACGGTTTTCCTCTACAACCTCCTCAACCACAGATGTCCATCTTCACAGATGCATCAACAACGGGTTGGGGAGCGGTATTGGACGGTCAGTCAGTGTCAGGGGAATGGGATCGGACCATATCAATGTTCTCGAACTATTAGCAGTGACATTAGCACTTAAAAAATTTGAGAGCTTAATGCGAGACAAGATTGTCCTAGTAAGGACAGACAACTTAACAGTGGTGTCTTATTTGAACTGCCAAGGCGGGATGAGATCACTGGAGTTGTGTATGATGATTTGGAACCTTCTGCTGTGGTGCCAAGAGAGGAATGTTATTCTTCGGGCAGCACACATTCCAGGAAGACTGAACATCTTAGCAGATGCTCTCTGTCGAAGGACGGTTTGTCGTCCGATGGAGTGGCAGCTCAACCAATCGGTAGCGGGGGTTCTATTCAAACATTGGGGCAAGCCAAATGTGGACCTGCTTGCGATGAAACAGAACGCAAAGATGGTCACATACGTGTCATCGATCCCGGACCCGCTAGCTCTAGCAGTAGACGCACTGGCAATAAGTTGGAGGGGAATGTATGCGTATCCTCCAACGATTCTCATCCCAAAAGTTCTGGCAAAGATTAGAGAGGGTATGTGCCAAGTACTACTGATCACCCCTTATTGGCCCGGCCGATCATGGTTTACGGATCTGCTTGACCTTCTGGTCTGCAATTCAATCCCTTTTCCAGACAGAAGAGATCTAATCTCTCAGAACAGGGGTCTGTACTTCCACGGCAGACCAGAAATGTTCAAATTGACTGCATGGATGTTATCAAGCAGCGTGCAATTACGGGTGGCTTTTCTGAGCAAGCAGCGAAGTTTGTTGCTTCAGCCAGAAGAGGGTCAACCACTAAAACATATAATTATAGAATCAAAAAATTTGCAGAGTGGTGTAAGGGAAGAGACATCGATCCCTTTTCTGCATGTGTTCAACACATAGCAGATTTTATCTGTCATTTATACGAAGTTGACAAACTTGTACCTTCAACCCTAGCAGCATATAAGTCTGCATTAGCTTCAGTTATTCCCAGTCTGGCCATTGAAGGAGTGGAGAATGACACTTTAAATGAAGTTATTAAAGGAATGAGCAATCTGCGACCTAGACAGCCAATTCCTATCCCAGCATGGAATCTATCTCTTGTTCTACAGGTTTTAGGGCATGCTCCCTTTGAACCGATTAGATCTATAGATATGAAACTGTTAACTATTAAATCAGTTTTCTTGGTTGCAGCAGCGTCGGCGAGAAGGAGAAGCGAAATTCATGCGCTTTCTGCCGAACAAGACCGTTTTGTCGTCACGGGTGAAGGTTTAAGACTACTTCCACGTCTTTGTTTCCTGGCAAAGAATCAGTCACTTAAATATCCAGGACAGCCGATCAATTTGCCAAGTTTAATTAGACATGACCCAAACTCTTCTGCTTGTTGTCCTGTCCGATGTCTGAAAATGTATAAAAAAACGTACTGAGGAGTGGAGAGATGACTCGAAATCTCTGTGGTTATGTCGCAAAGCTCCTCATTTGCGCGCCTCGAAAGATACTATTTCTCGTTCGATAGTCAATGCTATTCAGATGTCGCACAAAATCGCTACAGGAAAGCAGATTGATCGTGCGAATGCCCATTAGGTCCGAGCACTAGCAGCATCATCGGCCCTTTATATGGGTGTCTCATTAGAGGAGGTGATATCTGTAGCACAATGGCATGCCGAGTCGTCATTCACTGATTTCTACCTTCGCGACATCTCCAGCGCACTTAATCCGGTAGCCGTCGCCAATTTATCGATTCTGAACTAAGCCACATCTGACCACTATTTCGCACACATCACAAGTTCTTCCACTTGCACTGAACAATGGCCATGCACATGACCTGAGAACGACTGTGGATTGGGCCGCGCTGCTGTGATGAACTAAAAAGACCAAGCACTCACAATGGTGACTGTTTACATTAATTAAGTGACTAATTTTAAGTTTACTTATAGTTGAAATACCAGACTATTTAAGTAAATAGTCTGGACAAGAACATCTTATTCTTTTGC
The DNA here is from genome assembly GCA_034401795.1 of Chaetoderma sp. LZ-2023a. Taxonomy (NCBI): domain Eukaryota; kingdom Metazoa; phylum Mollusca; class Caudofoveata; order Chaetodermatida; family Chaetodermatidae; genus Chaetoderma; species Chaetoderma sp. LZ-2023a. Next base: position 81,729,354 of record CM067360.1, read on the forward strand.
AGGCATTAGACTCATTCCAATTTGAAATTCTAATCGATATACTGATAGTTTTTTTAAAATTTAGAAGTTGTAGTAGCTTCGTTGCATTCTCTGGACTGCCCTAGCTGAGACTTGGGGCTGACACGGGTCTGGTGGGTGTTGCTCCCCGTTTTGACAGCCCTCTGGAATTTGTGCGGACAAATTAGGGAGGGAGCGTGGTCTAGACCATGGAAGTTTAGCACCAGGGTTCTAGTCTCTTCACAACCTTCTCTGTCGGATGGTAGATGAGTGCGGGTTCGAGGCTCACCTCCTCCCACCAGTATTTCTTGGCTGTTGAAATCCGGAATTTATCATAATAGTACATCTGTTAAGTATTATTCGAAGTAGAATCAAAAAAGCATCCGCTTTTGTTTCTATGAGAATTCTTAATACTTACAAGATGTACTATGGCCCTCCCTCAGCCTCCCCACTGAGGTGAGGCTGAGCTGCTTTCGCTGTTTGTCAAGACAAATATAAGACGAATCTGACTGTGATTGAGAATTGACTCGGTACCTGCAGCTATGGTAATTCCCGGACACAGTGTGGGCAGGACCAGGAGAGTGCAGAGTTTTAATTGTTTATTTTGAGCTAGACTAGATAATAGACATTATCATAATAGTACATCTGGTAAGTATTAAGAATTCTCGTAGAAACAAAAGCGGATGCTTATTTTAGTCTAGTGAGAACATGGCCGTAGATACTTAAAAATTACAAATATAAATCCACAATGTACAGTCAAACCTGAGACTAGCGGGTATCGTATAGGTAAACTGTCAATAACTGACATATCCATAGGTAATCTGTCAATATTGGAGTATATCTTTATAGATCAAATCTTTGTTTCTACCTACACTGCCTACCTACACTGCCTACCTAACCCTACCTAATTCACTACATATCATACTTTGCCCTATTCAACTCCATCATAGTTGCTACTCTATTAGGCACTGTGCTGTTCTAGCCTAGCCTGCTCTTTGTCTTCCGTGTCTTAGCCCTTTAGCACTTAAATCTGTTCAAGATAGAAAATGTCCATTTGCAGACCGAGAGAAGGCTGTTTTTGAAAATTTACCACTGGAATGACTGGCTCGATTATCGAGCCAGTCATTCCAGTGGTAAATTTTCAGAAAAATAGTCTAGTCTTGATCTGCAAATGCACATTTCCCAAGACCACTGCAGAAGCTATTTTTGGCTGATATGAGTGTTAAAGGGATAACTTATTCTACCTGACTTACATGTACATTTGCCCACACCCTATTCTACCATACCCTCTCTTTCTATACCATACACATTCCATACCTTGCCAAATTATAGCCTGTATTTACAACTAGCAGATGCCCAGAGGTGAAGAGTACATGGTGTGTGTATATGCATGAGTGGTGTACTGTGTCCTTGGTTGTGTTGTGCGCATGTTTCTGACTCATTCCAGTGCCAAATTTGATGTTAGTATCATCAGTTATAAGAAAATTAGAAATGCTGTTGTTGATCCTTACTTTATACTTCTACTATCGTTAGCTTCCAGGTAGATTATATTTAACATATTCAACAGGTGTTTGACTTGTATGAAAACATGTTTCTGTTCAGACAATGAAAAGGATTGGATGGTTAATGTACCGAGTATAAACACATGCCCTCTATCCAGACAAATGTGGCGTCTTGGTGTAGGGGCTAGCATTCGGGACTACTTAACCGGAGAACCGGTTCATGCCTAAGCTGTGCGCTATCTCCTTCACTCCTTGCCTCGCTCCACCCAAGAGTATAAATGGGTACCGGTGTAAAAACTGGGAAGTTACCAATAATAGACTTTAAATAAAAACCAGCCTAAACATGGCGTGAATGGTACCTGGAATCAGGGACTCGATAGACGCCGTTCAAACCTATAACTTCTTCAGACTCGATGTGCATTGTTTTAAGTGTTTTGACTGTTAAGCCGGCCAAAATCAGCCTCTGCAGTGGTCTTGATGAATGTCTATTTGCAGAATGGGGCTATTTTAAAAAATTCAACTCTGCAATTCCTAGTTCGATAACAGAGACAGTCATTTCGGTGGTCTTCTCTTGGGTTGCAAATGGACATTCACTAAGCAAATCTTTAGCTTTTCTTCATTTTTAACTCTCAAATTTCTTCAAGAAAATTAAATTTTTGTTAGAAAATGTCCATTTGCAGACCAAGGGAAGAGTATTTAAAAAAATTTACCACTAATGATATGGTTGTTAAGTGTTTATGAGCTCATTGACATCTGTTGCCACGGAGTGATGAAGATAATGCAGTTAGCAATGTATCATTAATAGCTTTCATTAAGCTAATACATGTAACCTGTACATAGCCTGCCTACCATGTTGTTACAATTGTATATTTTTTTTGTAAATTTATGTAAATTATTGGTGCTTGTAGATATGTACATGTATAAGAAATGCATACATGCATGCACACATGCGAGGCCACACAGTTGTAATATTGATTTCTATTCCACAATATAATATAAAAATATATCTGTCTGTGTTTTTGTTTATGTTTATAGCAGTCTATAATGAATCTTATATACAGTGTATTTACAATTAAGATATGTCATACCATAGGTGGGATTTTTAGTTTACCATTTAATTGCCAAATCTGCATTTGTAGTGACCTTAGGAGATATCTATTAGAGATGACTATTTAAAAAATTTTAGCACTGAAATGACTGGCTCGATAACTGAGCTAGTCATTCCAGTGAAATTTTTAAAGATAGTCTTTTTTTGCATCGACCACAAATGGACATTGGTTGTGGAAAAATATAAATGTTTAACAGAAATTTTGACCATTAGAAATGGTAAATAGTTTTGCCGTCCTTGAAGATTTTGTGCAAGTTTGACTCGACGTCCTACTTTTCTTCTAATAAGGTCCTTCGTTTTATCATAAACTTGCTGTGAGACCTGAAGAGTTAACAATCATGTAATGTCCTGGGTAGGATTCGCCATTGCTGTTATGCAATCAAACCTGCTCACTCAAAAGCCCACCTGTCCTTTGGGCCCAACTGTGGGTGGTTCTTTAAGACAGGTGGATGAATCTTGTGTAAAGAACCACCACCACCCCCCACCCCCACCCACCCCCACCCACCCCCTTTAGCTCCAGATAGCATTACCTATCAAAACTGACATACATTACCAATCACCTGTCTCTAGTGATGAGTCTTTGGCATGTGTTTCATCAGTGCCTTGATATATATTACAGTAGACACAAATCATTCCCATGTGGGGAAAACCATGGAATTGGTCAGTGCCTCACTTTAAAACCAACCGGTGGGTGGAAATTTGAAAACCCTGACATTCTACATTACCCAATCTACCCTTTTGTCAATTAGTCACATGATAGTAAAATTGAGATCAGGCTAATAAAAAGCAGAATTGGCTAATTGTTAAAATCAGATTACTTGATATGATTTTCTACTATAAGTTAATTGTTAAGAACGTCTTAAGATAAATATTAATGGAACTAGTACCTATATAGTGATTTATTCTGACCAAATTACATGTAGTCACGAAATCATAATATGTCCATTTAAGTAAGCTGTTGAATATTTTGAAACTGGCAGCAACAGCTTCCAGTCAAATTAACTTCAAAATATTCAGCTTAATCCGGGGTGTGATGCTCATTTGAAAGGTTTAACTGGTGTTGGCAGATTGTTGACATGGAAAATTATAGGTTAAAATATTTAAGATTTGGCTATGTTAAAATATTGGCTAATCTGTTTGGCATTAGCTTTCCACAAGCTGGGTCAGGTCCTGTGATCTGTTATAAGGATTAAGAGAATGCATCTCAACAAAAGGTTGGGAAGATGTATTGCTTTTATGCTGTTTGTGTGTTCATCTTTCTGCCAATACTGCGTTTATAAGCATGATATATTCACAACTATTGACACATTTTAGGGATATGTAATTTATTGACTTATGCATTATCGAGCAAAATGAGGACTGAAAATAGTTATGCCCTTATAGAAATGTCTTATGAGTACACAGCATTTGCTTTCTTTGTCTTGGAATCCAATCTGTCAATCAAGTATATGACGTTATAATCAATTAAGTCGCATATAGGCTGATGTCACAATCAACTATGTAATAAATGACAGCTAGGTCCGTCAGGAACTTTTAAAAGTCTGTCAGTTGTATGAAATGTATGTCTTTACCATTTAATAAACATTCTGTTGAATATTTTGAAACTAATTTTGACTAGGCGCTGGTGTAGCAACAGCGCCCAGTAAAATTAGTTTACAGCAGCTTACCTATATAGGTTTCTGGAAATTGAGATTCAGGGTTTGATCGATCCCAACATGTGCAAAGCGTCGATGGTGCTTAGCTAGTGATGTGTGGGGCATAGCTAAAAGTGGATTCCTCTATTCTCTTACATTCCCAGATGATAATTCAAGTTCTACTGAAGGTATCCTTGCCAAAATTTGTAAGACCCATCTATTGATTTGTTGCTCTACAAGCCATGACGCCCCCCCCCCCCCCCCCCCAATGAAAAAGTGGTGTTTGGACAATATTTGATGTAGTTCCAGGTCTCATGTCTATATCACTTAATATAAGGAAGTATAACTTCATGGACAAGATATGATAATTTAACCCTTAAATGGTCATGCCAGTTAAAACCAGCCTCTGTAGTGGCCTTCAGGACTGTCCCTTTACAGGCCAATAAGAGTATTTTTGATAATTTCAACACAGGGATGATTGGCTAGCTAACTGAGCCAGTCATTCCAGTGGTAAATTAAAAATGTTAGTATTCTCTTGGCCTGCAAATAGACATTCAATAAATGAATATTTTATTTTTCTTGATAACATTTGACCATTAAAGGGTTAATGATCACTGTATGGTACTCCCTGGGGTGGTCACTTAAGACAGGTTTGATGCTAATTATGATCCAAAGTGCTATCAATGTGCAAGTGTCACATAAGTAATAATATTTCTCTAAATATCTTACACAATAAACAATTTTCATATATGCTTTGTTTTGTGTCTAATTGTTTTTCTGTCAAGATCTATTATGAATACTTAAACATGCTATGTGCTAACTAGTTTGAGCGCTCTATAGTTGTCACATAAGCATGTTTGTAAAAAATTTGAAGACAGACAGACCAACCGACATGCTAGCTGGGCATCGCAAATAACTCAAGTAACAATTTGCCTAAAAGTTGTTACTGTCTTATGTCACCAACAACGTTTAGACTAACTGTTTTTTCCTGGTTAGCAACAATTAATTAGAGAGTTATCGAGCCAGTCATTCCAGTGAGAAGTGTGATAAATTTGTGGTCAAAAGGTCAAATATCAATGGTACAGTGACATACCAGTAATTTAAATTTCTCCCAAACGCGAGTATTGCACACATTTGTGCTTATTTACATCTGTAGAGCAATTGCTATATGCGTTAGGTGTTCAACTATTCATGTGAATAGCAACTCAATAAATCGTAATCAAACTTGGTGTATACATGCATTGTAGACTTAACATATGTAACATAACAAGTTGGTCAGTGTAACCTACTTTTCATGTTCCAAACACACAGACCTGAATGTAATACTGTCTTCCCCTTATGTGGTGAGGTTAAAGATTGTTGAAAAGATCTAATCAAAGATATCAATAGATCGTGTGTTAATATCAGAATAGAGGCTTAAGCTGTTGAATATTTTGAACCTAGCTTTACTCGGGGATGTTTCTACATATGCAAATTCTCTCAAGTTTTTTTCTCATGTGATTGAATTGCTGCCCTGTATTGATGAGTCCAAATGGCATTTTTTTTAAATTGAAAACAGCCTCGTGGGGCGAAAATCATGTCATGGGTTTAAACTTAAACTAATATCTAGTACCCTTTACTTAGTCCAGTATTTGTAAAGAATTCTGATCAATTTAGCTTGGTCAATAAACTGTCAATTTCTCCAATCAGATCATTTTGAAATTTTGTCATTTGATCGAGCTTCCAAAAATCCACACAAGTGATTAGTCTCTATTTTTTTTACATATCACACTTAGTGTATTATGTGGTGAATTGGCTGACTCATTATAGGAGTCCAGTCTATCAGTCAAGTATATAATGTCATAATCAATTACGTCACATGTAGGCTGATGTCACTATCAAATATGTCATGAATGGAATATCTTAGTCCGTCATAAATGCTTAATAGTCTATCAAGTTGTGCGGATTGTGTGTCACTGTCAAATACGTCATGAATGGGATATCTTAGTCCATCATAAACGCTTAATGGTCTATCAAGTTGTGCGGATTGTGTGTCACTGTCAAATACGTCATGAATGGGATATCTTAGTCCATCATAAACGCTTAATAGTCTATCAAGTTGTGCGGATTGTGTGTCACTGTCAAATACGTCATGAATGGGATATCTTAGTCCATCATAAACGCTTAATAGTCTATCAAGTTGTGCGGATTGTGTGTCACTGTCAAATACGTCATGAATGGGATATCTTAGTCCATCATAAACGCTTAATAGTCTATCAAGTTGTGCGGATTGTGTGTCACTGTCAAATACGTCATGAATGGGATATCTTAGTCCATCATAAATGCTTAATAGTCTATCAAGTTGTGCGGATTGTGTGTCACTGTCAAATACGTCATGAATGGGATATCTTAGTCCGTCATAAACGCTTAATAGTCTATCAAGTTGTGCGGATTGTGTGTCACTGTCAAATACGTCATGAATGGGATATCTTAGTCCATCATAAACGCTTAATGGTCTATCAAGTTGTGCGGATTGTGTGTCACTGTCAAATACGTCATGAATGGGATATCTTAGTCCATCATAAACGCTTAATGGTCTATCAAGTTGTGCGGATTGTGTGTCACTGTCAAATACGTCATGAATGGGATATCTTAGTCCATCATAAATGCTTAATAGTCTATCAAGTTGTGCGGATTGTGTGTCACTGTCAAATACGTCATGAATGGAATATCTTAGTCCATCATAAACGCTTAATAGTCTATCAAGTTGTGCGGATTGTATGTCACTATCAAATACGTCATGAATGGAATATCTTAGTCCATCATAAACGCTTAATAGTCTATCAAGTTGTGCGGATTGTGTTTCACTGTCAAATACGTCATGAATGGAATATCTTAGTCCGTCATAAACGCTTAATAGTCTATCAAGTTGTGCGGATTGTGTGTCACTGTCAAATACGTCATGAATGGAATATCTTAGTCCGTCATAAATGCTTAATAGTCTAAAAAGTTGTACGAATTGTATACCTACTATTTAAAAACCATTCTTTGGAATATTTCAAAACTAATTTGAATGGGCGCTATGGCAGCAACAGCACCCAGTCAAATTAGTTTCAAAATATTCAACAGCTTACCTGTATAGTTTTGTGGAAATTGAGATTCAGGTATCTAAAACTTGATTTATCCATTAGTTCAGCCTGCAACATATAATGAACTTCATAATATACTTCATTCCGATCGATGTATAGAAGAAATATTGTCACACCACTCAGTCGCTTTGTTATCACTTCCACCTGATGTTCTGCCAAGTCTGTTCCATGATTTTTCAGTAAAAATATCTTGATTGCTTGATGTATGCCCAACCATGATGCATTAATCTGTAGACCATAATCATGAACAGATTATCAGAACTCCATCCGACCCGTGACAATTAGCATCAGATAAGTGGCTTGAAAACCTAGATGATTATTTTGTCTGACCAGGATTAAAATAATTCAACCATGAGCAAATTGGGGCTCTGATGGTAATATGATATATAGAAATAATTATGCAGTTTATACTACTGCATATAGATGTTCTGTAATAAGTGTGTTTGTCATCAGAATATCAATAACATTACAGATCCTGTCTGCCGATGATAAATGCACGAGGGCGGACTGATGCGGGACAATCTGGTAGTACATTTACTTAGACTTTAACCCTTACCACTCTGATGTCAAAATTTTAAATTTTCAAATTAAATTTAAAGATAAACTGGTGTACTTTTTTCAACAAATTTGGTGGACGATGGTGCTGTCGTAGACAGCAACATCATCCACCAAAATTGTAGAAAATTGTACACCAGTTTCTCCGGTATAGACACAGTAAAAGATAGAATATTGACATCAGAGTGGTAAGGGTTAAGAAAGCTTTTGACACTCCCATTTAGGATACTCATAGACAATATATTGACATTAAGAGTGGGTCATCCAATTCGTGGTTGGATTAAATCGTTTCAGCAATCGAAAACAAGTGACCATCGGTGGTGAAGTTAGTTTGATGGATGTTACAAGTGTGATTCCCTAAGTCATCATCTTAGGCCCTTTACTTTTTGTCATATACATAGATGAGTTGCCACGTTGTGTAATGTTAGATATGTACCTATTCACAGATGACACAAATTTTCAGAACAATTCTTAAAGAGGACCATGCACTCTTACAGACAGACTTAGATGAACTGGCTGACTGGTCAAATGCTTGGCTTCTGCACTTTCCGCCAGATAAATGGGTCAACATGGGTTTTGGGCAGATAAAAGCAAAGCATCACATTAGCTAACTCTGCCGATTGTTCGTTTGTCCATCGTCTGTCTGTCCGTCAACTTTTGTTTTAAAATGCTATTCCTTATTAATCGCTTGGTGGATTAAATTTGGCTGAAAGGACCCTATAGGGATTGGCTTCAGATCTTGTGTACAAAATTTTGATTGGTAAATTTTTTGCGTAAAAGTTAGATTATGAAAAATGTACCGGAACTTGTCAAAACGCTACTCCTCATTAACCGCTTTGCAGATTTCAACCTAAGTTGGCTGAACAGACCCTATCGGGATAGGCTTCAGAACTTATATACAGAATTTTGATTGGTCAAATTTTTGTGGTGAAAATCTTAGATCTTATGAAAAATGTACTGGAAATTGTCAAAATGCTATTCCTCATTAACCGCTTGCCAGATTTCAACCTAATTTGGCTGGAAGGATCCTATTGGCAGAGGCCTTAGAACTTGTGTACAGAATTTTGATTGGTCAATTGTTTGTGTCAATCTATTTTATGAAAAATGTATCTGAAATGGTCAAAACGCTACTCCTCAACAGCTTGGCGGATTTTAATTTAATTTGCTAGTATGGACTATCGGAGTAGGCTTCAGAATTTATACAGAGAATTTTGATTGGTCAACTTTTTGGGTGAAAATATGGGATTTTATGAAAGATTTACTGGAAAATGTCAAAACTCACCTCCGGAAATGGTCAAAACTTGCCTCCCCTCTACTGCTTGATGGATTTCAACCAAATTTGGCTGAAGGGATTCTATTTTTCTATGCTCAAGAACTTCTATTCATAATTTTGCTTGGTCATTTTTCTGGGTTAAAATCTTAGATTTTGTGAAAATTTTACAGGAAATTGTCTTATCCTTAGCGGCGTGACAGATTTCAAGCAAATTTGGCTAGAATAACCCTATCATCATAGGCCCCAGATAATCTATTCAGAATTATGCGTGGTCAATCTTTTGGGTGAAAAACTTGGATTTTATGGGAAATTTGCTGGAAATTGTCAAAACTTATCTCTAACTGCTTGGTGGATTTTAACCAAATTTGACCGAGATGATCCTACGGAGGTAGGCTCTGGAACTTCTATTCAGAATTTCGTTTGGTCGATTTTTTGCGACCATCTTAGATTTTCCAAAAATCTTTCGAAACCATTTAAAACGCTGCTCCTTAATCAATGGACTAATTTCAACGAGACTTGAGTGGAATGATCGTATTGTGATAGACTTCAACATATCAAACGAGAATTTTGATTGGTCAATCTTTTTGACAGCTATCTTGGATTTTCCGAAAATTATCCATCTTATTTATTTTTGTGCAAATGGTTCAAGTGCTGAGCGTCACAGACTCTTGTTGTTGATGCAACGGCACATCATGCTAAGATCAGAGCAAGAGAATGATATAGTTATCACTATAGATGAAGGCCTACATTTGGAAAAACATGATAGTGAAAAGTTCAGCAAAGCAACCAGTTATGTTTGACAACAATTTTTATCCCACTATAGTACAATGGCTAGAAGCCAACTTTACTATTCAGCATCGGTGTGGATTCCATACAAAAACGTCCAGCTATTATTAATAGAAATTATCCGGAGAAGAGCTACGAAGCAAATACCATGCTTAATGGAAGTAAGCTATGAAGAAAGACTTAAGAATTAATCTCCCAACACTGGCTTTTCGAAGAGTTTGTGGGGACACCATTGAAGTTTACAAGATGCTCCATGGTATCTACGACAGCGATACAGGAGGTATTTTCATGATTAGAAATGGCATCCAATGTGATGAGTCTAGAGGGCATAATAGGAAAATGTTCCAACCAAGGGTAAAGTTAGACCTGAGAAGTTGGTTTTGGGTTGTAAAAGTCTGGACCAAGCTGCCAAAACATGTAGAAGGTCTATTAGTCAACACAGTCAAGGCTCGTCTCCGCAGGAAATGGAAAGGCCTTCCTTTTTTGTGTTAGAAGTTCCTCGTATTGCTGGGAGCACCATTGGAATCCATGGTAAATTTCAGTTGCATTTGGGCCCTTACTCAGTATCTAATGACAGGAGTTGAACTATGTACATTGCAAAACCAAAGTGTTGTGCCAACGTCCGGCATACCATGCAAATCCTATTGTTCGTTAAGCCTTCGCAGACGAGCCAAAAATCATGTCCCAGCGTATTTTCTCTACCAAACCCTGGAGTGATTCTGTATGTAGGCAAGCAGGGAGATTCTCAGTGAAATCTAGTAATAGCTGTATAAGGGACGATGAATCTTCAAGTAGGTGAGTGATGTTGTGCTCGTACAGCAGTTCTTCTAGTCTACCCAGATGATTGTCTCTGACCTCGTTAAGGAATTTACACCCCAACAGAAAGTGTTCTCGATTTTCTGTCTCTTCGTGGCTACCTGCCAAATTTAGCCTTATGAACTTGCAGATGCATTATAGCACACCGTGGCTTCACATTCACCCTTGCTTTTCTTCTCCGAGATTGAGTCTATGAAGCTTCTTTTGACATAAGCTATTGCGGTAATACCTAGGCTGCATGTGGAAAGAAACCTTGATTACATAGCTGGTTCTCTCTCCTCTGCCAGTTGTTTCTCTCCATCATCGATCAGTCATCAATAGTGACCGATGTAAACCTGAAGCAGCTTGTTAGTCCCTAGTTTAAATTATTGAATTTGTTAAAGTTTAATTAGTCAAAGTAATATAGTATCTCGTTGAAATGTTTTAAAGTTTAATTAGTCAAAGTGGTATATTATTTCGTTGAAATGTTTGCATTTGGAAATGTCTGTTGGGTTATGGCTAGAACGGGAACTCGTTATGCACACTGATAAAATCACAAAATCATCCAGCAGTGCCTTTCTGGTGTCATACACCTAACGACATCATCATTTATGTCACAATATACCATCTTTCATTCCCCACGCTCAATGACCGCATAGTTGTTAATAGACCGGTGGGCTGTATTATGTGATGGCGCTCGCCGTCCATCCATCCGTCTGATTCTTGTCCGGACTTGGTCTCGAAGAGTTTTGAACCTACACTAACCATTTTTTCAGCTGGTTTATTGGCTGCTTACACCGAGATGTATTTGAGCCATGACTCACTCTTAGAAGTGCTTCCCCGAAGGTTTGTGTTGCTTCCCCAAAGGTTTGCTCTGAAATAAGTCAAAAAATTAAGATGGTGCTAGGAGTGTGTTGCCTGTTGCTACCTAATGAACTGTTGTTTGCGGGTGTCAATGTTGTATGCCGTGTAGAAGAGGGGGTGGGAGGGGGAATTACTTTATTTCTCATGGAGGTGGGATGGGTGTGGAGGGCAGTCTGTAAAATAAAATCTCAAAACGGAAATCAGGAAAGTTTTTTAAATAAAAAATATTAAGACGAAACTGAATGAAAATACTATCAACTAAAAATACAATCAACTTAAAATAATGGCCTGTGTTTAAATAAACAAGAAACGGGGGTGGGGGTGAATTTAAAATCCAGTGTTTGTAAACTAAATATACAAATTTAACTTAAAATTATAACCTGTTGCTATTAGAAATAATAAGTTGAATGCAGGTCGTGCTATTTGGGAGTTAAAAGGGCCTACTAGTCACGCCGTCAGGTCACTAAAAAATCGGGATAGACGAAGTGCTATGATTTCATTTTGGCAAAATCCGCCCATATTTGCTCAAGTTAGCTCCCCTGAAAAGCTCAAATTTGTCAAAATTTTATTGTCCGGACCAGATCTCGAAGAGTTTTGAACCTACACTCACAATTTTTCTTTCAGTAGATGTGTTAGGGATGGACAGTGTCATGATTTCGTTTCGGCAAAATACGCCCATATTCGCCAGAGTTATCTCTCTTGAAAAGCTCAAATTTGTCTTGGAACGTTTTGAACCTACACTCACAATCTTTTCCCCCATAGATGTTTTAGAGATAGACGAAGTGTCATAATTTCGTTTCGGCAAAATCCGCCCATATTCGCCAGAGTTATCTCCATTGAAAGATTAAATTTCATCAAAATTAACTTATCGTAATTGTAATGATCAATGCAGCTGTGAAGACTTTCAAGATTTTTATTGATGTCTTTGCCGTGAATTCCAAATGTGTACCTAATAGAAGTCGCCCCTCCCCTTCTCAGCGAATTATCAAAGACTAACTGTTCATATTTAGCATTCCTCAAACAAGTATGCCTACAGGCATATATTGAGTTTCCTTAAAACTCTTGTTCTTAAATGTAGAAATACAGCCTGCAGACTAACTGTTATTAGCAAATTAGCAATGGAGCATTCAAATTTAAACACAAACTCCTTGAACATAATAAGAGAGACTGTTTGCAATGCCTATCTAGATCAACAGGAAGACAAGAAAGTATGTGTTGTCAAAGCATACAATGCTCTCATTTTCTCACCCAGATAGATAGCTTAAATAAAATATCTTATTCTCAAATAGAGAAACAATGATGCCAGATATTAGTCATGGAATGTTTATACCAAAGTGGAATTTATCGAGCAAAATGCTTTCTGCACTGTGGTATTGAGAAATGTTTGCTTACAGGTCACTGGATAATTATTTTTGCAAATTGACCACTGGAATAAATGGCTCTACGAGTGAGCAAGTCATTCCAGTGGCAAATTTGCTAAAATAGTCTTATCTTGTCAGCCAAATTCAAATTGACATTCAATAAGCGAATTGACATTCAATAAGCGATAAATATGGTTTTCTTAACTATTTAAGAGCTCAGAATATTGACCGTGGGAAGCGAAAGCTCTTGCTTTGTTCATGGTTCTGGTGGTCATCGTACGTACAGGTGTATTTAAAGCTGTTACCAGATGTGTATTGGATCATGAGGTCAGGGGTCTCTAACATATTGGATATTCCGCACCCACAAATTAGATATTTAGTTTTGGGTACGGAATAGCCAATGGATGGGTACAGAATATCCAATGGGTTATGTACGGATTTTCCGAAATTAACCCATCAAGGTACGGAATGTCCAAAAACAAGGTATGGAATAACCTGTACAGATTTGCTAGGGTATGGATTTACTACATACCATATATATAATTGACCTGATTATTTACCAGTCAAAAATAGTGCATTCAACTGGAGAAGAGTCGCTGTTAGTTAACTATATTTGCCTAGTCGAACGTGTCTTTAGACCGATTTCCATCTTAACCAATCAGATTTGACCTTTGGGAATTCCATTTTGCAAATGGTGAATGTTTTTTTACGACAAATTCGTTAAATGGTTGAATAAAACATCGAGAGCACCATAAAATATGACGTTAATGCTTGGTGTATATATCACATGTGACTTTTCGATCACCCTATTCCACGCTAGTGGTGATCAGTAATGTCAGATGTTCCATTTGTGCTGTGAGCCAAGATTTTTGTACGGTTTGAGTTTTGGTGGCAATTATTACCAATTTGAAAAACCCATCTTATCCTAGGGCCCAATCACCTGGATGATATAACGTGATACCGCTGTATTTTCCCAGATATCGTTACCGTGTACAAAAATCCAATATCGCCCAGCTCTACCACGGCCTCTATTTGAGGTGCATTAACTTATTCAAGGACATAATCGGCATCCAAAATTGTAGTTTTGTAGTAATTGTAATTCTAGTAGTAGTAGTAGTAGTAGTAGTAGTAGTAGTAGTAGTAGTAGTAGTAGTTTTTGTTAAGATAGTAGCTATGACAGTGGTACTCGAAGTGTGGGGTCTTGTTTATTGTGTCACTATGGAGTTGTAGATGTAGTGATAGCTGGTTAGTGTGTTGTCTAGATCTAGTATGTTTTGTGTATGCTAGTTTTAATTATGTCTTTCTATGATTTTAAGTGTTAGTATTTTTTTTGCGTGTTTGTCTTTTGTTCCTTGCTTTCACTCACTCACTTGTATTCCATGATTGAATGTAAATTGCAAGGTATGATCAAGGATGCTACACTGTGGCATCCCACTAGTTATGCCAGCACAGTATAAGGTTTTCACATCACGAGAACATACTTACATCCCTAACACTTGATATACTAGTATATCGGCTTTAAATTCAATAATATTCAGAATTATAAAAGGTTAGGTGCCCCTAATATGGGCAGGTGGAAGTACACAGTCATGCACATGACAGACACCACCCACTGCGCATGCACATACCGGTACTTCCGTTTTCTGATATGTTGGCTGGAAAGTAACTTGTGAAAATCTTCACCGTTCCATATTCATGAACATTCGGAACATTAGCAAAATTTGCAGCTTCCTGGATGAAAACGCGGTCAAAACTCTCGTACATGCTACCATCACGTCACGCCTGGACTACTGTAACTCTCTGTTAATAGGCATACCATCTAGCCAATTAGATCATTTACAGAGAGCGCAAAATACAGCAGCTAGACTGATTACACACACCAAAAGATTCGATCATATCACACCTGTCCTATTGGAGCTGCACTGGTTGCCTATAAGACAACGTATATGGTACAAGGTGGCTTTGTTGGTGTTCAAGTGCCTAAATGATCTGGCCCCACCGTACTTAAAATCCTTAATCCAGCAAAGAGCAGCACCAAGGTCTCTTAGGTCTAGCACACAATTACTATGTACCATACCAAAATCAAACTTAACTACTGGTGATCGTGCATTTTCTCGAGCCGGTCCGCGATTCTGGAATTCTCTTCCACCTGAAATTAGAAACTGCTCTGAAATTGACTCATTTAAATCACTACTAAAACATATCTTTTCCAAAGAGCATTCTAAATTTTGTAAAGCGCTTTTGAACAATTCAGTTTGGAATTGGCGCTATATAAATCCGACATACATACATACATACATACAGGCTCTTTATCGAGGATTTTCTCTATCTAAATCATCCCTATTCATCATGGCTGATGCTAAAGTGTTGGAGGAGGAGTCCTCGTCATCTGCTAAAGTGATATTGTTCCATATATTTATCTAAGACTTGTAACTTTTATTTGTTACCGATTTTCGTCGTGGCCGTTTCGGCGGTACCAAGTTTTCAGGCGCTGGGAATCCTTGTTAAATTTTTCCCCAGCGCCTAGGGTTATTAATCTCTTGTGCTTTGTGCTTACAGGTTCGACTTATGCTTGAATAAGGATTCCTGTTCTTCTCTCGAAGGTTGTTCGTCTCTTTTTTTACTTATCATCGTGATATGTTTAAGGTTTGGAGATATATTAAATTAATAAAGAAAAAAGAAATATCTCCTTCCTTTTGTGTCATCCCCCCCCCCCATCAGTTCTTCTGGAAGAGGAGTTTCGGCGGATGGATGGACGTGTTCTCCTGCACAAGAGGATGGTTGCCTGTGCTCAGACTAAGGGAGTTTATTAATTATGGCACATAATTATTTGAAAATAATCACAATTTTCTGCTGCCTTTTGTTATTGCACTGTATTCTCTCTTGTGTGTGCATGGGTTCTCGAATATATATAACTTGATATTATATTATTCGGGAGGTATGAATGTTTTTAATATCTAGATATTTCTTTCATTCTTTTCTGACGTCCCCTCTCCTTGAAGGAGCTTTTGCATCGAGGTTTGATGTCATAATCAACCAGAGTTTTTTCCTCTTGATGTCATAATCTTCGTTTAGAGAAGTCTGTGATGTGTTTATCACCCTTTATTATGATGGTGGAGAGATATCTAGATAGTCATAATCTTTCTCTCTCTCTTTATTAATTTGGGATCCTGGTTGAGACGGGTTTTTATTAACTAGAGAAATCAGCTGTCCCGTCAGGGGTGTCTGTCATAAAAGTGGATGTCTTCTCTTGAGTTTGTTCTTGTTTTGTACTAATAGTCAATTAACAAGTCTTTGCATATCTATAATTGTCTTCGTACCACTTCCCTTTTCAGAAGTCATGTCCATCCTGTCTGAAGCCTATGAAGGCTGGATTCTTCCCACACCCTTGCCATCTGTGTTCAGCTTGTAGGCTAACTAACAAATGTGTTATTTGTAAATAGTGGAGGGGCGGGGGATCTAACCTCTATTCTTCTGTTCCCAGGCTAAGCTGATGGCTGAGGAGGGCAAGAAGACTAAGAAGACGGGTAAGAAGAAGGCCTCTGAGAAGAGTGAGCTCGAGTCCTTCAATGTTGAGTTAGTGAGTGAGATGCGCAGGACTTTGAAAGACCTGATGCCTGACATGCTTCACGGCTTGTTGCCTGGCACAGGTGTTTCAACTTCCTACGCGTCGACCTCAGTGCAGGTAGCCCCCGTCCCTGGATCATGCCCTACTAGCTCGGACAAAGTGTTTAGTGATCCATGGGTGGCCGTCTTGGACCCAGGCTTGATGTTCGCATCGCTTGGTGTTCCAGCGGCGCGAGCAACATCAGGCGGGACCCGACCAGCGGGCCTGACCATGATCACTCGTGGAGTAACCTCATCATCTGCTTTCGAGCATTCTCCTGGTCAGTCTGGGTTAGTTTTCCTTACTAATCCAGAGTCTAACTTTCCTGACCAGGAGGATGATGAAGACTACCTGCTCGGTCCACAGGATGAGCATGAAGACATGGATGCGAGTGTCTACACTCCTCTTATGGGGAGCGTGACCGCTCGCACCTATGGCACTGTTCCCTCGGCAGCAGGTTTCATGATTCAGCCTGTGGGCCGGTTTGGAGCAGACGGCCGCCCGTATAAGATTTCACGCTTAGACGTGGAATCTCATACGGACATTCCGGGCCGCGCTGGTGTGCATGAACCCCCCCACCCCCCACCCCCCACACACACACACAAGCGCGGCCTTGGTGCCTGGTCAGCCTATGGAGAATATTATGCCAGCCCTCGCGGGCCCGTATACTTTGCCTGGACAGCCAGGTTCGTCTATAGCCTCCTCCTCAGCCTTACCTGCGAATGCCATTGAAGATGACGAGGGCCCGCTGCTCGTCGGAAATTTGCAGGTAGCCACGGATGAAGACTGGTCAGAAGCGTGTGCGTGGCTCCTCGCTGTCAGACCAGAGCTCTCCGTGGACAAGATGGCCGCCGGTAATCCTCGTTACAGGCAAATCCGTTGGCCAGCACGACTCTGTCTCTGCCGTATGCTGAACATATCTTAGATATGTTCTCGGCGGCAGAGGAGTCTCAGACCGAAAGGTCGCCTCGCGAAGGCCCCCCCCCCCCCCTGCGAGGTTGCTAGACGATGTCGAGTTACTGCTAGTCAGTATGCTCGATATGGCCTGGCGCCCAGACCGAGTGTGGATGACCGCGCCGCTCTAGGGGAAGATAGGCGGCCGGGTTCCCGTGCTGACACGGGAGCATTGTGCATGGGCGCTATGTGCTCGGCTAATGCCGCTTTGCGCGACCCCGAGGAGAGTTCACGAGCGGTGATTAGTGCGCTGTCGCATGTCGCTCAGCTGCTATCTGGGGTAGTAGCAGCAGCGTCGGTGCAGCAACAGCCTAGTCCTGTGATAGTCCAGCGAGCCATCCAGGATGGCATCAACCTGACGTTGGACTGTCTGACTAGGTCAGTCACAAAGTCGCTGAGATCGAGGCGCACTTTTGCGTTGGACAATTTGTGCCCATCTCAGGAGCTCAAGTCGCGCTTGTTGCAAGCGCCGATGGCGGGCCCTGGTCTCTGGAGGTGAAGGTTGTCGGCACCTCCAAAGCAACTGACCACGTGTGAATAAATAATCGATTTGGAAGCAATTCTCAGCATCACTGTATGTTTTCCTGACTTGGAATGTCTGGTATCTTAAATAGGCCTTCACTAGAAGGGAGTGTTTTAGGAGTTTATCAGATCTGTTATTTCTCTGCTCTTGGATTGTCGTGTTCGCATGTCTCGCCCAAATAACGGTATGGTATGGGTAGAGGTGAAATTTGTGACTATAATGTGCAGCACACCAAAACAGTTTTGGTATTCTTTAGCCATGTTCGAATAGCCAGAGGTTAACCTATAGCTGTTGGGTAAAAGTACAGGTGTTGGTGATTGGTCCAGCTCTATAGTGATTGACGCTTGCAGAAACTATTCACCAAAGACTAACCATGTGTTTCCTAACTGTGACCAGCAGGTCAAAAATCATGAAAAAACGATGAAATGTGATATCTGCACGTACATGTTTCACAAAGAATGCCAAAATATATCTCATGCACTTTACAATGTATTTAAAAGCGAGGAAAGTGATTACATTAATTGGTTCTGCAACCTTTGCAAAAGCGGCGTCAAGGCTTATTCAACAACTACTTGTTCTTAATGAGAGACAGGACAAAATGGAGGAAAATATGAACATGCTGAACACGAAGCACACTGCAAGACGAGGTTGAAATGGTCACTGTATGAGTGGCAAAATTAGAAGGAAGCTATATATCAGGAAATTGATGACAGAAACAGTCGTACAGAAAGTATTCTGTTTTTCTAATATCCCTTATAATCAGAAAGATACTGGCCCAACCAGAAGACATTCAGACAATGAAGCAGTGATTAATCTATGTACAAATAAACTAGAAACTACTGTAATAGAATTGAATGCAGTGCGTGGGATTGGAGCTTATAATCCAGACAATGTGAAAGGTAGGTCAATCCAGGTCCAAATTTCCAATAAAAAAGAGCATTCAAGGCTCCCTAAAAATGGCAAACTACTGCAGTAAGTGTGGTGGAAAACAACAAACAAGTATTTAGTGCAGTACACATGACCCCAAAACAGAGGCTGGAGCAGCAACAACTACGACAGAAAAGCGACAGTAAAAACTGAATTCAGCAAGTGGAGGAGGAAATAGACTGTCTGGATCATCAGGTTGCAGCATCTGGTAAAATGAACCAACGACTGAACAACAAGCAGTAACCGTAACGCAATGGCACTGGGAATCTAAATATTGTAATTAGCCGCAGTCATGACAAAATAACTGGCTAACTTGTATATAACTCTAGGTGGTGTCTGCCGTACCAGTTTATTTGAACTAAATTTAGTGAAGAAATGTCTAGTTGGTCACTGCTCTGCCAATTCGTCTAGAATAACATATGTGGAGAGGGAATTAACTACCTTGTAAAGCGTATGATCACAAGTGTGTCACTTACATACAGTCCAGTTATAAGCATATGTGAGCATCCAGGAGAGATTCTCTAGCTAAAGATGATCCATAAATTGCATAGGTACCTACTTATCAGTGCATGTTCCTAACTGATTCTCTGGATTCGGCGGGCCACCCTACCAGCAATGCTGTAAGGCTTGCTGAGCTGCCCTAACAGCCATCCAAATGTAAAGATGTATATATGTAGCTCATGCACCCAACTGACTATATATATATATATATATATATATATACATATATATATATATATATATATATATATATATATATATATATATATATATATATATATATATATATATATATATATATATATATATATATATATATATATATATATATATATAAATATATATATATATATATATATATATATATATATATATATATATATATATATATATATATATATATATTTTGGCTCAGTATATACATATATATATATATATATATATATATATATATATATATACTGAGCCAAAAAAGTTTAGCAACAGTGAAGTTTGGTTTGTTGTATTAAAACTATGCATCCATTTATAGCCAAATTTGCAGGCATGTTTCGTCAATGTAATGTCTCGCTGATCATGAAGAAATGCAAATCAGTTCTTGCATTTCTCGGCCGCATGCTTACTGCATGTGAAAATGCATTTTTCATGCACTGGCCCACATTGGCGGGTAGCGAAGGCAAAAATTCACCATATTGCAGAAGCAGATAACAAACGTTAAGAGAGAACGCTTAAAAGTTTACCCTACCGAACATGGGCCGCCGCCCAGGGCTACCCAAAAATCAGCACCATGAAGCAATGGGAAGACTCGCTGCTGGGCAAAGCATTCGCGCTCTTGCTCGACATTTTAATGTTCATGCCGCAACCATTTCCCGTCTCCGCCAACGTGAGCAGGAAATTGGACATGTTAATGACCGACCACGATCTGGCAGACCGAGAGCAACAACACCATGAGAAGACCGCTACTTAGTGACATCATCATGATGTCACAGGTTTGAGACTGCGCCACGGCCGTCCCGTAATTTGCACACCGCTACCGGCACTACAGTGCATGCACAAACTCTGTGAAACAGACGCCATGATGCTGGACTGCATGCCCGTCGTCCACTTGTTGCTGTTTCGCTTACAGAGTGTCACATCGAGAATTGGTTTGCATGGGCAAGAACTCATCAGCGATGGCGTGCTCAACAATGGAGCCAGGTTTTGTTCAGTGATGAGTCGAGGTTTTGTGTGGATGTGGGCGGAAGGTAGGCAATGGGTTTGGCAACGTTTAGGAGAACGGTATGATGCAGCCAACATCATTGATCACGACAGATTCGGCAGCGGCAGTGTCATGGTGTGGGCTGGAATCCATGAAAATGGCAAAACAGATCTTATTGTGATTACCGGAAATTTAACGTCTCAACGTTACTGTGAAAATGTTGTCGCCCCTGGTGTCATCCCTTTTATGCAGCATCATGCAGACTATGTTTCAGCAAGACAACGCCCGTCCTCATTCAGCTAGGGTCACCAGTGATTTCCTTGAGGCTAACAATGTTCCGGTGTTGGACTGGCCAGTGCGATCACCGGACCTGTCTCCTATCGAACACGTGTGGGACATTCTCGGCCGTTTGGTGCGTGAAAACCATCCACATCTTCACAACGTGCGGGAGCTGGAAGCTGCATTGCTCCAGGAATGGGATGCGATTCCTCTTCGTGACATCAGGTGCTTAATTCGAAGCATGAGAAAGCAATGTACGGCCGTGGTTAATGTGCGCGGAGGTCACAGCCGGTATTGACAGCTCAGTGTCATTATTTAAATTGGACCCTTCCGTTGAATGATGCTGTGTTAAAGGCGCGATGCTAGCATTACAGTAACAAGAGACTGTTGTTCAAATTGGAAAATGACCTATCAATTAAATAATATATTTGAATCAATTTATTGTTTTTGTTAAATAACATTTATACAGTAATATTCTCAGTGTTGCTAAACTTTTTTGGTTCAATATATATATATATATATGTATATATATGCAGTGGGCTACCCCACCTGAAACGCTTTCAGGCTCGGTGTTACACACTACCATCCATAAGAATACATGTGTAGAAAATGTAGATATTAGCCACACTGTAAACAAATGTAAAACACAAGTAATCGGTAAAAGAAGAAAAAAGGGGTAAATTTTAGACAAGCAAAAACAAGAACATAACACAGATCTATCTCGTCAATAAGAATTACAACACAGTCCAGCACAATTTCATGTACGACGCATGATGACAAAATGAGATTGTTGAAAGTCAAGACTGACAATAGGCCTGACAAGCCTCAAACATTGCACCAAATGATGATGATGGCATGTAGCTGTTGATTAAATGTACAGGCTTTGATGATTGATCCAGCTCTATAGCTATTACACGATTGTTTCCTTCATTTAGAGGAGTGATTATGTTGTTGAGATCCTTTTTCCAGGCAACAATGATCCCTTCATGACCACGAGTCCATTGAAAATTACTGCTAGTTAAATCGGCGTTGACCGACCACATTGAATAGTTCGGTGAACTGGGTTTGACCCCACAATCAAACAGGTGGTCAAGGTGAAAAACATGCTATTCCATACGACGTTCACATAACATCCTTCAGATTGAACGTTGAGTCTTGTGTGGTGTTTGTACTATGGGGACGTATTGTAGGATGGGTTATTATGATACCATGGTACTTAATACAATGGATAATATCCAGTTATAGCTATGTCCTGTCAATCTAGCTCAGATTCACGCACACGCACACAAATTATCAACCAAACATCATACAAATGAAACATTAAAAACACTATATTAGAAAAATATTAGAGCAATGTCTGCCACACTTAGTATGCTATTAATCCGTGGACATTCACCACCAAACTCTAGAATGATCGATGTGACCAGAGTTAGATTACCAGGGCCACCAGTGCCACCACCATGGCTGTTAAATATTACAAGTCTAGTCATCACAACATCATTAATAATAATAATAATAATACAGGTCATGAAATTTGGAAAATCTGCATAAGCTAATGACAGATTACTGGTATTTTAGCCACGTAACCAATAGCTCCGGTACATGCCAATCATTTTCATAACCTGATTAGTAGGCTACCTTATATTAAATTCAGCAATTAATATGTGCAGCAATCTTGTAGAAATAACTTTGATTACAAGCATTGTCCTAGTTCGGAATGCACAAATACCCAGACAATGCATGGTTGTTTAGCCTCTGGTTAAGGTAAACACTTCTACCTGTCTGAAAATAAATAAAGAACTATTTTTTGTCATGTAGTTTTCATTCTGCACTTTTTGAATTGTGTAACCAACACAGGAACTATTGGTTAGGTCATGTCAAATTTCGAAGCCAGCCCTAATTATAGTAACAGTAATAATAACAAAAGTAATTGCAACTGTCAAGTAAATGTATCACTTGAGCTCTAGATAAGCAAGGTTTAGAGTCCGCAGATCTGAGCCTATTTGCGCAGGGAAGTCAACTGATGGATGTAAACGGGTGTAAATAGGAGGTTTTCAGAATCATGCCCGACTCGGCTAGACATTGGCGACGTCTAGCTGAGTCGGGGATGATTCAGATAAATCGTCACATCAAAAATATGCCGGCCTGACTCGACATGATACTGACAACAGGAATCTTGGGTTGCCAAGCTGGGACGCATGCCACTTATGCATGGTCTCATAGTTACCTGAGCCAGGTTGTTTAGTTTAAGGGAGGCAGAACGATCTCAACTTTGGTTTGTGGGGGAACCAACCTTGGAGTGGATCTTTAAGGCAGTTTTTGTTCCCTTCCCACAGAGGGTCTGCAGATCTTCTCACAAGAATCTTGCAATTTTGGACTATTCAAGAAACCATTTCAAGCCATTTTAGCAATAATACAATAGTTTTTTTAATGTCATGTTGACTTTTTCATGAGAAAATGAGTACAACAGAATAATTTTATACAACCAACTCGGTCCATAGTTACCTCCAGATGTGTAGGAAATTCAAGATTCAAGATTCAAAATTATTTATTTCATGCTTAATTTATAGTATACATACATCACAGTTGGGAAGTCCATCAAAGGCAGAGCCTATGAACCGACCCCCGCCCCTTGCACATAAAACAGGACATTACAATACATAAGGTGACACCTAATTCAAACATACGTAATATAATAGTAACGCCTGTCTAGGCATAAACACAGGACGGTACAGCATATATTCTTCTGTATCATATTGTCATGAATGTCCTAGAGTGTTCTGCATATAAACGATCTTCATAATATTTTGTAATTATCTTCCGTCTAGGATATTTACTGTAGATACAGGGTTTTTAATATGGTACATTGGGAGTGGGGTGGGGGGGGGTGCTCAACAATGACAGCAGTATTAGCGTTATTAAGTTGTTGGTTGTTATGACTGTAGATAGGTATTTTGTAGTGGTGTCGACATCTGATATGGCCACTGAGAATAGGAATATCAGATGAACGTTCAAAGCTAATTGAGATTTGAGAGCGTCTAGATTTCAAAATTTTCTGGGAGAGCCCCACAGGACCCCTGTCTGGTTTGCATTTCCAATGGGGCACAATGTTGACGCCCCCTGATTAAGGTAGGCCCGTATGGTGATTGATAACCTGGAAAGGTCGATTAAAACTTTGCATCAATTGTTTCCAAAAATACCATGGATACCATAAGGCATAATGAAGGAAACAAAAGATTTAATCACAACAACATTACCTGGTCAATTAAGTAACCTTCACTCACCAGACAAATTCAGTGACCACGATGCTGTTATGGCCACCCTCGTCTGCAACTTTCTGACAAAATGAAACCACGTAGACAGTTCTTTCAATATTCTGAAGGAGACTATGGCACTATGCGTAAAGATACATTGGCTTTAGCAAGAATGAAGTACTTCAATGGTCATGAGAATGGCCGCGATATCGAAACCAATTGGCAACTAATTAAGAATTTTCTAAAAGTAACCACCCGAAAAAATGTACCTAGTAAACTATCTCACTCCCATCAATCATTACCCTGGATAAACAACAAGATAAGGGCATTGATTATAAGATAGTTGGAAAGCTCTGCGAAAACAAATTGAGAAAGAAGTTCTGGATTCCCACAACAACTTTGTCAACAATTTGCTCGGTGCCATCAAAGCTGACTCAAAACCCTTTTGGAGGTATATTAACAACCAAAAATCTGACAAACAAGGAATCCTGCCACTCAAAACAAATGGAATTCTCGCGAGTACTGACCTCCGCCAATTTACTAGTGTGTTCACCAAAACAACCTTTAGTGTAATACCAGACTCAATCCAAAAACGAGCAGAATGGAAAACATCACCATCAGCCCAAATGGAACCAAATTATTAAATGGTTTGAAAACATTAAAGGCCATGGGACCAGATGAAATACATCCGCGAATACTCAAAGAAATGTGAACTGTACTGTCAGACATACTATCACATTTTTTCTAACCGTCCTTAGACAAAGGAGTTATCCCAACTGAATGGAAATCAGCAAACATTTGTCCTTTATATAAAAAAGCGACCAGTCCTTACCAAGTAACCTTATAGACTGGTTTCCCTCTCATGCATTTGCTGTAAGATGCTGGAACACATCATGTGTTCTAATTTAATGAGACATTTCGAACAAAATAACGTCCTAACTCATAGACTTCCAAAAATTTCACAATTGTGAAACTCAACTAATTAATGTCATCAATGATTGGGCTTCATCCTTTGATAAACGGAAACAAGTGGACATTTTTATTCTCGACTTTGAACAGGCTTTTGATACTATTTCACATACACCTTTGAAATCTAAATTGCACAAAACATACTAAATTGGATTGACTCATTCTTAACAGGTCGCAAACAGTGCATAGTAGTCAATGGTGTCAAATCAAACGTTGTTGATGTTGTGTCTGGAGTATCTCAAGGAACCATTCTAGGCCCATTACTATTTTCAGACCACATCATCATCATCATTATCATCATCATCATCATCATCATCATCAGGCACTACTGGGCCTATTGTCAGTTAAAAAGTTCACACATTTTAGTTGCGGATAATGGTTAAGTTTTGTTTTTTCTTTTTTGTTTTTTTGGGGGTCTTTTTTTTTCTTCTTTTCCCACTTTTTATACCCCGCCAAAAAATTTGGTGGGGTATTATGTAATGGCACCATCCGGGTGGGCAGGCGTGTCGGCAGCAGAGTGGTTTCCGGATGATAACTCTGTTACCGTTTGTCGGATCACATTGAAACTTCATAGGGTGGTTGAACGACGTCTGGGAAAGAAACCTTTCGAAATCGACGATGATTGTAAATCCAAGATGGCCGCCAGCCACCGGCGGCCATCTTGAAAATTGGTTTCCGGATGATAACTCTGTTACCATTTATCTTATCGCTTTGAAACTTCATAGCGTATTTGGACTAGGTCAGGGGAAGAAACCTATTGAAATCGATGATAATTCGAAATCCAAGATGGCTGCCAGCCACAGGCGGCCATCTTGAAAATTGGTTTCCGGATGATAACTCTGTTACCTTTTATCGGATCGCTTTGAAACTTCATAGAGTGTTTGGACTAGGTCTGAGGAAGAAAGCTATCAAACCAAGATGGCCGCCAGCCACCAGTGGCCATCTTGAAATTTGGTTTCCAGATGATAACTCCGTTACCTTTTATCGGATCGTTTTGAAACTTCATAAAGTGGTTGGACTATGTCTAAGGAAGAAACCTATCGAAATTGACAATGATCCGAAATCCAAGATGGCCACCAGCCACGGGCTGCCATCTTGAAAATTTGTTTCTGGATGATATCTCCATTACCATTTATCGGATCATTTCCTAGGGTCGTTGGAATATGTCTGGTGAAGAAACTTATAAAAATTTACAATAATCCAAAATCCAATATGACCGCCAGTCAGTGGCAGCAATCTTGAAAATAGGTTTCCAGACGATACCTCCCTGACCATTTAACGTATTGCTTTGACACTTCATAAGGATGACTGGTCTGATGGGTCTGAGGAAGAAATAAATATTTTCTGATAGCTCTCATTTATTGATTTGTCATCATGGCGGAGTATTATGCGCCGTTTGCAGAGCTCTTGTTATAAAAGGTGGCTCATAATAGATTGAGCTATGTACAATTTACTGATGTACATATATACATATTTACATCATATAGCTTGGAGGCCTAACCAGCCTAGCAACCAGTTGTTCTGGTAGGCGTAGATTTCTCTAGTATACATCAACTACAGTGTGTCGTCAGCTTATTTGAATGGTAGGACACACCCACCTTATTGATATGGTTGAGGTAACACTAGAGGTTATTGGTACCCTACTGGTAGGACATGCCCACCTGGCAATTAAAGTAATTATTCTTTACAGTGTCTAACATGGTATCTACAGTGAAATTACCCAGCTGGGGTGCTGGGTGGTAGTCCACACACACTTTTTTGTACAGTTTATTAAGTAGTAGAGCATGAACTTTGGTGGTACGACAGACCCACCTCATCATTATGCTCTGGTAACACCAGGGTTTTATTTGTGTCCTCATGGAGCTGGTAATATATGCCTACCTGGTCTGAGTGGTTAGTGTGGAGATATTTACAGGAATGGTGGCTGTTGGTGAGGTTGGTAGGACATGCTCACCTGGCCTGGTTGACTGTATGTCAAGATGTGTACATAAGTTGTATATTGACATAACTAGAGCATGGGTCTGGAAGATAAAGCACTGGCTCTTGTGGTTGGCTATTTGAGCTGGAGATTAACCAGCCTGGTTCAAGTACAGCTTACTAAAGTGGTAGGACATACCCACCTTGACAGTACGCTTGAGCTATTAACAGTGGTTTGTCATGGTTTTATTCTTGTTTATGATTCCGTAGGCTGGTAGGACAATCCCATCTTACTAGCCTTCTTGTTAATTTAGAGTGCTTATTGTGGATTGGCTTGACTAGTAATAGAACCTGGACCTTGAACAACAAAAGGTTATTTTTCTTAGATTGCTTGATCCGCTTGGTCAATACACTGTTTTTTTATTAAAACATTACATTACACAGTATTGTTTTCCTGACACTTTACTGTATAATGGATTGGTAGGACCGACCCACCTTGTCACTGTACTAGGGATAGACTAGAATAGTATGTTTCGTCATATACATGCAGCAGCTTGGAGCTAGTAGGATATGTCCACCTTATTAGTATTCCTGAAATAGCAGATTTATTTAGCTGTAGCGTGTGAGGCAGGTAGGAAATAAATAAATGATATAGTCCAGGACATTTCCTCAGAGATCAGGATATTCGCTGAAGATTGCGTATGCTACAGGGAAATTGATGACCCCAAGGGTTGTGGGCACTCCAACAAGACATAAACATGTTAGGTAACTGGGCTACCACTTAGGGAATGCGCTTACAACCAGTAAAATGCAACATGATAAACCTAACCAGAAAAATACAAACCATCAAATCCAACTACACACTAAAAGGAACCAGTCTAAGTATTGTTTCATCAGTAAAGTACTTGGGCGTCAACAACACCAATGACCTAAGCTGGAACAAACACATCACTGAGATCTGCAGCAAATCATACAGAACCTTAGGACTATTGTGGAGAAATTTATAATTCTGTTCCCAAAGAAATCAGACTTCAAGCGTACATGGGACTGATTAGACCAGCCCTGGAATATGCAAGTACAGTTTGGGACCCTCATCAGATAACTCTTCAGGAAAAACTAGAAAATGTGCAAAAACGTGCAGCTAGATTTATCACCTCAAACTATTGCTACAAACCAGGCAGTATGCCAAATATAATGGAAACCCTAAAACTCCGGCCGTTGCCAAACAGAAGGAAACAAAACTGCCTTATTTTGTTCTACAAAGGTCTACAGCAACAAGCAAAGATATCATTAGACAGTCTACATACTGCAATTTGGAAAAACAAAAACATGCACAACAGCCACTTCAACCAAATATACGCAAGAACTGACGTCTTTAAATTCAGCTTTATTCTTAATACGATAAGGGAACTTTATGTATTCAGTATTCTTATGTCCTATATCGTTGTTATATGTTATAGATTGGATTAGATTAGATTAGACAGTTTACAGAATGCAGGCTAGTGCTTTTATGTTCTGCTCATACTCCTTATTTGCAATAGCGAATAAACTCTATATGCGCATTGCTATTGTGATGCAGGTCAAAGTTTATACTTATTATGTTGACTAGAGGTTATGTTTAGGTATATATAGTATATTTTAGCATTCTTAATTACATACTTCCATATTTACATACACACATACATATATACAATTTGTGACTGCTGTTATAACCAATGTGTATTGTTGTAGAGCAGCATGAAAAAGGAGATGAGTGATAACCCACCCATTCCCCATGCCATCATACAGTGCACCAGCACACCCATACCTATGTAATGGTCATACAATTTTACAGTTCATATATTATAACAATGTGAAATACATAAATATTACAGCTTAGGAACGATGTGATTTCACACCACTTCCCTATCTCATAATACAGTTGAGCAATTAAAAAAATACCTGTGGCATATGTAACTTTCGATATTAGGAGTGATGTGATTACACACCAAATCCCTATCTCAAACTACAGTTAAGCAATTCAATATACACGTGGAATACATAACTTTAGATATTAGGAACAATGTGATTACACACCCAATCCCTTCACAGAATACAATTATACTGGTACGTACCTAGCTGTTACATACAATTAGGGCTTAGGAATGATGTGATTTCACACCACTTCCCTATCTCATACTACAGCTAAGAAATTAAAAAACTACCTATGGAATACATAACTTTAGATATTAGGAGTGATGTGATTACACACCAAATCCCTATCTCATACTACAGTTAAACAATTCAATATACATGTGGAATAAGTAACTTTAGATATTAGGAACGGTGTGATTCCACGCTCATTCTCTTCTCAAAATACATATTATTATACTGGTATGTACCTAGCTTAAATATAAATTACATAGTTATAGATATTGGGAACGATGTGATTACACACCCATTCCTTTCTCAAAGTACAATTATACTAGTAAGTAAGCTTATATAGAATACAGTCTAGACATCAGGATCGATGTGATTCCACACCTAATCTGTATCTCATTATGTTGCCTCCAGACCAATGTATATGACTTAGAGGGCATAAGTTGCATAATGATCAAATTTCATTTCCAAATTGTTCCAGAACTTGTCGAGTCTGCTCTCAAGACATTTGACACTCTGCGCACTTGCAACCTTCTGTGGTAGTCCGTTCCAGACATCGGTGACACTGTTTACAAAAGAATATTTCCTAATGTTCAGTCTAGCAAAGTTCTTCTGTATTTTATACGCATGCTCTCTGGTATCTGAAATGTTGAACTTGAAGAGCTCTTCTGTGACGTGTTTTTCATATACACCATGGAGGATCTTGTAGGTTTAAATAATGTCCCCTCTCATTCGCCTATGTCTCAGTGTTGGAAGCTTTAGTTTGCACAGTCTAACTACATAGCAAAGTCCATTTAGCTATGGTACACACCGAGTTGCACGCCTTTGTCCATTTTCTATGATATCTATGTCACACGTTTTACAGGGCGACCATACAGCTTCAGCATATTCAAGTTGAGATCTTACTAGTGCCTTGTAAAGCAATGTAAAACTGTCTTCATCCAGGTATGTATAGGTTCAGCGGATGGTTGCCATGATTCCCAAGGCCTTATTTACCTAGATTTGCATATGGCATCTGAAATTTAGCCGCCACTCTACAACAACTCCAATATCTTTTTCCTGCTCGACTGATCCTAATTCCACGGTCTCTCTTTTATAGTAATACAGTTTGTATTTTTTGTCTTCATTTACCGACTTGTGGCCAATTTCAAGTACCTTACATTTATCAGGGTGAAATTGTAAGAGCCAAGTATCAGACCAGTGATGAAGGGCATCCAGATCCTTCTGTAACATTGCGCTGTCATGTTCATTCCTAATTTCCCTGTATACTTTTGTATCATCTGCGTATAGGTAAATGCCTGACTGCACACAATCAGGTAGGTAATTTATGACGAGTACAAATAGCACCGGTCCAATGGCACTACCTTGTGGAACTCCATATCGTAACCGTTTGCCATTCTGAAAATACTCCGATCACACAGACCCTTTGCTTTCTGTCCCTTAGGAAGTCTGCAATCCATGCACACATCTTCTCACTCATCCCATAGCCTCTCAGCTTTGTTATCAATCTCCTGTTGGCAACTGTATCAAATGCCTTCATGAAGTCCATATAGACTGAATCAATTGCACCACCTATGTCGAGGATCTCTGTCCATTCGTCCACGACCGTAATTAGCTGTAGACTAGTTGATCTGCCACTTACAAATCCAAATTGTTGTTTACTGAGTAGTCCATTGCTCTCCAAATGCTCGATCATCCTTCTCTGAATTAATTTTTCTAAAAGCTTTCCTATCACACTGATTAGACTTACTGGTCAGTAGTTTCCTGGGCATTTTTTGTCCCCTTTCTTGAAAATAGGCATTACATTTGCAATTTTCCATTCCTTTGGAACTATACCTGTTGAAAAAGATTTGTTGAAGATACACATCAATGGGCTGTCTATAACATCCCGCAGTTCATATAGGACTCTTGTGTGTGCATTATCTGGTACCTGAGATTTACTATAATATATGTTTTCGAGCAGCTTGTGGACCTCTGTGGCTTCGAATGTACTGTCATTAGACTTTGATGTGTGCTTCCTCTCAATTGTTGTTTCCTAACTGCAGAACATGTATTTTGGCTGAATTAAATCTCAACTGCCAATCCAATGACCATTTGCGTGCCATATCAACATTTCTCTGGATATCAGAGTTTTCTGGATTACCAATTAGTTTAGTATCATCTGCAAATATACAGTCAGCTTTTGTTGTGATGGTGTTAATATGAGTGTCGAAAGTAAGTTTGTCATCGATATAGATGCCTAGATCCTTTTCACAGTGTGTAGGGGTTATAAGTGGGTGCGTTTCAGTATCTGCCATAATGTATTGGATTTCAGGATTGTTGTTTCCTAACTGCAGAACGTGTATTTTGGCTGAATTAAATCTCAACTGCCAATCCAATGACCATTTGCGTGCCATGTCAACATTTCTCTGGATATCAGAGTTTTCTGGATTACCAACTAGTTTAGTATCATCTGCAAATATTTTACAAATACATTCTATGTTATCAGGTAGATCGTTTATAAACAGTATAAAAAGAGCCGGCCCTAGTACACTGCCTTGTGGCACTCCACTTGTGACATTCTTGTATTCTGACTTTGAGGTGTTTACTTGTACTCGTTGTTGTCTATTTGTTAGGAAGCTTTCAATCCACTTGGCTAGTTTCTCACTAATTCCGTAGGCTCGTATTTTTTTCAGTAGTCTTACATGTGGTACCGTATCAAAAGCTTTTCTGAAGACTAAATAAATTACATCAATTGGCTCACTTGTGTCTAAGAGTTGAGTTACTACTTCAAGATATTCTAGCAGCTGTGTTTTACAAGATCTTTTTTACCTAAATCCATGCTGACAATCAGTTATGAGATCGCTTTGTTCTAAATGATCCATGATACCGTCTCGTACATATGATTCAAGTACTTTACATAAAATGCATGTTAGACTGCCAGGTCTGTAATTACCAGGATCACATTTTGGTCCTTTCTTGTAGATACATGTTACATCAGCAGATTTCCATATATCCGGAACTATCCACGAAAATAAAGTCTATGTAGAGAGATCTATTGTCTAGTCTTTGTTATACATTGCTACGCTTTGATTAGCTTTTCCTATGATTTTAATATAATATATTATATAAAAATAATATAACGATTTCAAGCTCTCTTCAAAATCACGTCCGCCATGTCACGTCCGACAATAAATATGTAGGGGTCCACCGCCACACAGCTCTGCCTTTGGTGGATTACCTGCTGTGAATGAGTAAATGCATATTCTATATCAAAATAAATAATCTTGAGCTTGAACTTGAGTCCACAGTTAAAATCCTAAGAAGACCTATGAACTAAAAAGAGGAATATACAGACCAAGAAAAAAACAAACTAAATCAAATAATATATACTCGACTTTGTGAGCATATTATAGTCACACATTAGTTATATTTGCAGTTCTCACGACCCGTTCACGCTGTGAGGTATTTGGTTGTTGTATATAACAATTAAATTTGATTTACTTACATTTATGTACTTGTTACCAGTTTTCGTATTATTTATCAAATTATTCTTGTAAATAATAGGTCACGGTTTTGTAATGTCGCTAGTATTGTGGCTGCGTAGCTCATCAGTCTAGGGCTTTCATCTCTGTCACGAGAATCAAATCCAAATGTTACAGGTTCGATCCCGCACTTGATGTGCAAGAAAGATTTAATGGACTTTCCAGGGGTGTGTGTGAGGGTGGGTGGTGGTGGCGAGGGGTTGGTGTGGAGCAACATTTTCACATGCAAGAGCACTCAGTAAACTCGTGGTCACAAGCTTAAGGTGTATCAGAAGAGGGGAAGGACAAACCTCAGGAAGAATTTCTTCTCAATAATAGTATGTAGGCTATGCCTCTAGTGGACTCCCTGTGTGCACAATTTATACTGTAAACATCATTCAGCCAAATAATTCAATTCATAGTTTCACGCATCCGGGCATTTTGTCATCGGCCGCCATTAAAGTTAGGCTAACTTTACCACATGGTAAAGAGCACTGCCGATAGTAAAGCATTGTTTACATTTTCCATGAAGCTCAAACCATAAAATCTTGTATCTGCAAATCTGTAAAAACCACCCGGTATCAGAAAACAAATCACAAATGAATTTTACAAGATAGTAGTAAAGAAAATGTAATTAACATTTCGCGGCCAATTGCTCGTAATGTTAAATTAGCCCCTCCAAAAATGTTGTCGCTCCCAGAGTATTATGGGAAAATTGATTGTGATGATGTCATCGCAATTCTATGAATATGTAAGCTATGGAACAGTCTAGCAGGGGTGCATTCAGGAGCGCAAAAATGTTTTCGTTACGTAACAGTGTTCAATAATGTGTCGTATACTAACTATATACTTCATTTAGTAACGTAGATGACATTTTACTGAACACTGTCCCATGAAGTACGGGAACATTCGCCGAACATTTGCCTTCCTGAACTCACTCCAGGCTTAGTGATTTCAGCACCTACAGTTTAAAAGACATTTGAGAAACAGCTTGACAGACTATGGCAAAACCAAGAGTAACTTTACAGCTACACACAACCAGGGTTGGGTTTTGGACTGTCCAAAACTAATTTTGAACAGACTTTGTCCAAAACCTGTCTAAAACCTGTCTTAAAGGGTTTAAACCAGTCCAAAACTGTCCTAAACTGTCCAAAACTAATTTCAGCAAATATTTCAAATAACATCAAAAGTTAATATTATACTGAGAGAACATCCAGACAGGAACTAAACAGATGAACTTAATTAAGAAGATTTACTTGATAACTGATTTCTAATAGAAAGTGGAGTAGAATTATATAGTGATGAAATAAGCTGATAATTGTATTAATTGTCAGACTAGAGGTTAGTCACTGTATGCTAGTTGTGTAAACATGTATCAGAGGAATATTGTAGTATAAACATAGCCATGATAGCTATCAAAAAGCAATGAGAAAACTTAACTAGCAGGGCTAAGTCAGCTAATAGTAGTAAAAACATCTTAACAGACTTACTGTCACTTACATGTATGAGCTGTGATCTTATGATCAGTGTATATATGTGTTGGCAATTTTAAAGCAGGTAGACAGGCACTTAATGTTTAGACAAATACATGCACTATCAGTAGATTCAGTTGTATGTCTTCCAGGCTTTAATCCCTGAATCACAGTCTAGTCTCAATTATAAGGATACACCCTGCTGAATATTTTTGAAACTAATTTGACTGGTAGTAACAGTTTTAATCAACTTAAAATATAATTTAAGCTTATGGAGAAATATTTTTGACCAGGATTTTAGGGTTTGGACACTTCAGGTGTCCAAAACTGATTTTGAGCGGACGGTTTAAACCTGGTTTAAACCACTAGTGTCCAAAACTTACCAGCCCTGCACACAACCGATAGTAGGAAGTGATGGATCGGCAATTGCCACAATAGAAGAGGACTAGATAAACACAAATGGGCAATTCCGCGGTAACAATTACAATTCAGAGCCAAATTTCTATTATCTTTTTCTCCTACATAAAATCTGAAGCTATTTAGAAGAATACAATCGGTGAAGTTCAGTAGGCATCTCTGCACTACTTGTATACAGGAAAGTTTTTATCTACCACCAATCTTACATAAAAAATTTTTCACAGAAATATGAGTAACTGAATTACATGAAAATGGACATGATTTTGATTGTATGTGTACTGTGGCCACAAACTCTGTGAAGTTAACAGCATATTTCAGTTTACTTTTCATTAGTTTTATGGGCGAGTAGCTTATGAATAACACTAGGTAGTCTTTCCCAAAATATCTTATTATTGATCAGTTGGGTGAGATTTGTTGTTGGTAATGGAATTACATGGCTTGGTAACGGAATTACACTTGTGAAATAATATATAACAATGATAAATAAACAGACATGATGCTTGTTTTCTAACATATAAACCTGTAAAATGAGATATAATTAATATTTGTTACCATTTATACCTTCATTGAAATTATAGAACTATAATAATAGTTCTTCTTCTTTTCGTTCGCTGATCATACCGCCAGTCCTAAGTGACTATCGACATGATCATAAGCATTAAGTGCGTGGATCCATGGTTTATTAGAGTGCGCCCTGCGGCCTGGAACCTCCGTCTTCAGCATTCGTGGTTTCTGTCAGGGTTACCTCACCCTTACCTCCTTTAGTCGCCTCTTACGACACGCAGAGGATACAGAAGGTGTATTCTAAGCCCCACCTACATGGCATAGTAGCTAGATTACAGGAGCATGCCACAACTCCCAGCAATAATAGTAATTGCAGAAGATCAATATGCAATGTTCTGGTAGTGATTGTCTGGATGGATCTGATATCTTTTCTGATTTGGCATGATGTTGAACACTAATAATGTACGGTGCAACAATTATGAACAAGAAGAGTATTAGCCACTATTAGGTAAACCATCAATATCATGCCATTGTTGATTCAGCCGCTGCATCATATTTTGGACTTGCTTAGCAGAGCAATGAACAAGTACAAGAATCTATAGTGTCGGATGGGGGGAACAGAGGGCAGGGGGACAGCCTACTGGCTAAGGGCTCTTTAACCATATGGCTGGTGCCTAGAAACTCCATGATGTGGAGATTCTATATCCTGTATGCTTCCTTTTTCATCTCCTGATTGGAGTGTTTAAGTTTGCACATGGGTCCCCTATTAGAACCTGGGTAATGCAGTAAGAAGCATGCTCCGTCCTATGGTTAGGTAGTGCTGTATTGCTCTTGAATCCTCAGTTTGAAGAGTCTTGTTTCCCCTGCATAAGGGGGAGGGGAGGCGAGGTACCGATCACCCCCCCCCCCCCCATTCTCATGCTTATCACGTTTTACCAGTTTAAATTAATCAGCAAAATATGGTAGGAACCAATACAGACAATCTCCAACCAGCAGGGTTCATACGCATGTATGGAAGTCTGGAAAAAGTATGGAAAATTAGGAACGCCGTTTCCAGGGCTGGAAAAAGTATGGAAATTCCAATTTTAGGCCAATTGGTATGGAAAATTAAAATATCGGCACTCCTAATTTTTCCGACCGCCATCTTTTTGTTTACGAAGGAAATCTCGCGTTTCCACCAGTCTTGCCAGAATCTAATTCGACTGGGTCCCGGTCTCGTCTTGCAATAGAAAACCGCCTATTACTGGGAACATCTCACGGTTGTTGAGCAATACGTGTCTGAACATGTTCAAGTACAACACACAAAAAAAAGAGTGAATCGGCAGTCGTCTGTCAAATAGTGCAGTGTGTTAGAAGCCGAAACAATGAAATAATTTGCGCGATTGCCATTTTTTGTGATACAGTAAAGATTGGAAAGTGCAAATATTCTGGTGTTAGGGAAACTAATGATACATTTAAGGATTGGATTTTACCGCGTGGCAAATGTAGTGTTTGTAATAAGTCGTTTGACATCGGGAATATGGGCG
This sequence comes from Chaetoderma sp. LZ-2023a, assembly GCA_034401795.1. NCBI lineage: Eukaryota > Metazoa > Mollusca > Caudofoveata > Chaetodermatida > Chaetodermatidae > Chaetoderma > Chaetoderma sp. LZ-2023a. The sequence continues at coordinate 81,766,044 of CM067360.1, forward strand.
AAGCGGCTCTTGTTAGCCACATGCCGGGGAAAAAACATGAGACACTGACTGAAGTCCGTCTAAATCCAGCGCCGAAAGTGACGGATTTCTTTGGTTCACGGTAAGAATATTTTACATTTTCACATTGATAGTACTAGAATCCTTTAGAAGCGTAGTAATTTTATATCGCCCAGCGTTAGATGATCCCAACTTTGCCCTCGTATCGCGAGGCCTCTTGTGTTGGTTCGTCATCGAGTGAAAATAATGAATTCCTGTTGCTATGGCGATCATTTAGAAGCGTGGCAATTTTATATCGCCCAATGGTAGATGATCCCAACTTTGTGCTGAGTCACGGTAAAATATTATTGACTGCCCGACAGCTCTCTTGTATCGCGAGGCCTCTTATGGCGCATTATCGAGTGAAAATAATGAGGATTCCTCCTGTTGCTATGGCATTATGATCAGCTATGGTAAATTAAATTAAAAATAAATTAGTGTGTATGTGCAGGTTTTAACTTGTCATCTAAAGGTGGGAGTGGTGGGGTGGGGGTGGCCCTCAACAAGTGAATGTTGGTGTCTCAAGCTTAACTTTACAGGATAGCTGTTGAATATTTAGAAAATAATTTGACGGGAAACTATTGCTGCAACAGTTTCCAGTCAAATTATTTTCAAAATATTCAACAATAAATGTGCTGCTGTAATGAAATTCATATCTGGCTTGCATCCTGAAAAACACTGAGCCACTCCTAGACAATATGCAGTTCCTGAGAAATGTCCATTTGCAGATCAAGAAAAGCCTATTTTTTAAGATTTATCACAGTAATGACTGGCTTGGCCACCATGTCAGTCATTCCAGTGGTAAATTTTCAAAAAGAGTTCTCCTGACCCGCAAATGCACATTTTCTATAACATTTTCTATTTACACTTAAACCCTTTGTTTTATCATGTCATGGTGTATGTATGCAGTAGTCCTGAGAAATGTCCATTTGCAGATCAAGAAAAGACTATTTTTGAAGATTTTTCACACTAATAATTGGCTTGGTCACCATGTCAGTCATTCCAGTGGTAAATTTTCAAAAATAGTCTTCTGACCTGCAAATGCACATTTTCTATTTACACGTAAACCCTTTGTTTTATCATGTCATGATGTATGTATGCAGTGGTCCTGAGAAATGTCCATTTGCAGATCAAAAACTACTATTTTTGAAGATTTATCGCTGTAATGACTGGACTGGTCACTATGTCAGTCATTCCAGTGGTAAATTAAAAAAAAAAAATTCATTAAAATTTTTTTTTATATCCATCCATATCAACATTAAAATTGCCATGATTGTATCCAGTTATTTTAAATGTCATATCAACAAATAGAGTGCTGTATATCTTTCTATCTGTGATGAGTGCTATCTGACGTTAAGTTAGTTGTTTATGTTGTTTTACAAAGTGTAATAAAGTTTATATATGATAATATGATGAACTTAGTAACTGTGTTTATTTTTTGTCTGATTGAAAGTCGTAAATTAGGTCTGGAAAAATTGAAATTAAGTCTTAAAAAGTATGGGAAAGGTATGGAATTTAATTCTGCTGAGGGTGTATGAACCCTGTGTAAAAGTATAGAGGTAGCCTCGAGCACATAGTAGAGTGGCGAACTAAACTTAACAAATTAAAAAGTAGCAACATTTAGAGCAAGTAGTCCGTAGAGTCGCCTATAATTTCCGTATCTAATATACTGTACTCGGGAACTCAGAAAATACTCTATATATGATCATAACATGATATTGAACGAGTATTATGCATTCTATCTGATCCGCTTAATGGTTACCCATTTGATAACATTTTTAGATAGCCTGGCCAGAATGGCCAAGTGAGCTTTTGCTATGGCGTCTGGCTGTCAGCCTTTGCTTAAAACGCTACTCCTCATTAACCGCTTGGCAGATTTCAAATTAATTTGACACATGAGTGATCCTTGGGGTTGGGGTGGTAGGCTTTAGAACTTGTATACAGAGTTTTGATTGGTTAATTTTTCTGGCGGCAATCTTTAATTTTCCAAAAAATGGCGGGAAATCGTTTAAAACACTACTCATCATTAATTGCTTGGGTAATTTCAACCACACTTAGCTGGGATAGTACGCTGGTATGTTTCAGAAGTGTATACAGAATTTTGATTGGTCAATTTTACCAGCGCCCATCTTGGATTTTCTGAAAATTTCTGGAAATCACTACTCGATAAGCATGGGCCAATTTCAGTAAAACTTGGATTGAAGAACCCTCAAGTTGTATGCTTCAGAGATTATACAGAATTTTGATTGGTCAATTTCTTCGGCGGCCAGCTTGAATTTTCCGATAAATGTCGCAAAATCGTTTAAAGCATGATTCCTCATTAACTGCTTGAGCGATTTCAACCAGACTTGGCTGGAAGGATACTAGGCTGGTAGGTTTCAGAACATGTATACAGAGTTTTGATTGGTCAATTTTTCCGACGGCCATCTTGGGATTTTCTGAAAATTTTGGGAACTCAGTTAAAAGACGACTACTTATTAACTGCTTGAACAAGTTCAAGCAAACTTGGTATGCTTCAGAGCTTGTATACAGGATTTTTATTGGTCAGTTTGTTCGGTGGCCATCTTGAATTTTTCAAAAAATTGCCTATGGCTTCAGAAGTTGCATACAGAATTTTGATTGGTCATTTTTTCCGGGGACCATCTTGGATTTTCTGAACATTTTAGGAAATCTGTTAAAAGGCTACTCCTCATTAAACGCTTGGCCGATTTAAACCAAACTCAGCTGGAAGAACCCTAGGCCGGTATGCTTCAGAACTGGTTTACATAATTTTGGCGTCTTGATTTTTATGGTGGAAAATGGGAGTTCGTATAAAATGCTACACCTCATTAATTGCTAGGGCAATTTCAACCAAATTTGGCTGGAAGAATCCTATTGTCTGTTCTATTCAGAATTTTGATAGGTCAATCCTTTGGCAGTAATCTCTGATTTTCTGAAAGTTTTCCGGAACCATTTAAAATGGTACTCCTTCAATCAATAGCCTGATTTCAACAAACCTTGGGTGAAGCGATCCTATGATGGTAGGCTTCAACATATTAAACGAGAATCCTGATTAGTCAATTTTTTGGTGGCTATCTTGGATTTTCCAAAAATCAGCCATCATGTCTATTTAAATTATAATGGTTTAAATGCCAATGGTCCAGGTGAGCACCACAGGCCTTTGGGCCTCTTGTTTTCTTTGTACAAGGAAGTATCGTGATTTCTATGATATTTCCGACTGTAAATATTGATTTTTTACTCTGAGCGATCGAAAAACGTGTCAAGATATCCGGCTGGTCTTATATGCTATTGGACATTGAGAATGTTTCTCGGACAATACGACCGTATATATATATATATATATATATATATATACTACACATATATATTATATATTAATTCATAAATATACATATTTTATATCTCAATAAATTAAATTGAGGTGATCTTAATAGCATTTAAATTTTGACAATCGGATAGAAATTTGTCTAACATGTCTAAGAATTAAATAAAATTGGCAAAACAGAGACTATTAATTAAATCATACATTTGTTATTTTGTTCCAGCCAACACGGCCAATTTTAGAGAAAGTCAATGTTTCCCAAAGGCAGTAGCAATAATCTGCGGTCAAATTGGTGACAAATATTCAACATGCTTCACTAAAATATGAAATCAGATTTCTTCTTCCATTCTCCGTTTTCCGAGGAGTTGGGTTAGAATGAATTTCGGCACATACAAACTCGCAGGTGGGACAGCATAATTCCCACTTTTCTTTGCAAAATGTTGTGATAGAAATCCTCCTGGTTGATATAATGGTATTTGGTGACGGAGTGTCATTGTCAGAGCCTTGGAGGGAACCTGTGACAACAACAGGTCTCTTTGTTTACTGATAACTTTGATGACTGTTTAATAGATTTTCTATAAGACATCCAGTAACAAGCAACACAGATTGAAAATTAAAAAACTGTGCTGTGTATGTAGTTGCATTGAAAATAATTGAATTGAAAGCTGTTGCTGCCTCGGTCGGCAACAAATTTCAATCAAAGTATTTTCAGAATATTAAGCCAATTACTTAAACATACATAGAATAACGAGGTTTTATATTCAGCGGCCAGCAGTACAGTTAACAATCAATGTGCTGATGTCTATTTTAAGGATTAAAACCTGTTTACTTTCTTTCTAATTCACATCAGGGAAGGGTTGCAAAGAAAGTGTTTGATGACCTGTACTGTCTCCTGTCCCATGACTGTTTACTTAGCTTAGGCAGAAACAACATAATTTGTTTAGTGTAGCTTAAGTTTGCTTTATATTCTGTGTGGTCTTCATATGGAAAGACTGTGACAGCCATGGTAGCCTGGTAGTAAGTATAACAGACATCTTCTTCAGTATACTGTGGAGAGCCCATTTGGATATCAATTCACAGACTTCACAGATTGTACATGTGTACTGTTTAAACCCTTTAACTCTTTAATGACGAAATTTGTTCAAAAAATTTAAATATTTACTTATTGAATGTCTATTTGCAGGCCGAGAGAAGACTGTTTTTGAAAATTTACCACTGAAATGACTGGCTCGATAACCGAGCCAGTCATTCCAGTGGTAAATTTTCAAAAATAGTCTTCTCTTGGGCCGCAAATGGACATTCCTCAAGACCACTACAGTGGCCGGTTTTGGCCGTCTTCGTTGTGAAAGAGTTGACACTCAAACTAACCAAATATAGATTTTGCAGTAGTCTTGATAATTGTCCACTTGCACACCCGCGAGAAGACGATTTTTGAAGATTTACCAATGGGATGACTGGCTCGATAACCGAGTCAGTTATTCCATTGATAATTTTCAGAATAGTCTTATAAATAAGTGAGGGATTCAATCTGTCACTGAAATAATCGGGTGTCATAATGAAATAGGTCACATATTACCTGACGTCACAATCATAATATCACAAAAAATTAGAAATCATCACAAAATTGTATGAATTCTATGTCTTTGATCAATTTACAATTTAATAGACATTCTGTTGAATGCTTTGAAACTAATTTGAGTGGGAGCTGTTGCTGTTGTTGCAACATCCCTCATCAAATTAGGCATACGTTTCAAAATATTCAACAGCTTACCTGTTAGTTACTGTGAAATTTAGAATCTATGAATTCTGGTTTCAAAGTTTCAAATTGTTTTCAACACATGTAAAAAGAGCTTAGCTAGAAATGGGTGGGGCATAGCTAGAAATGGGTGGGGGCATAGCTAGAAATGGGTTGGGCATAGCTAGAAATGGGTGGGGCATAGCTAGAAATGGGTTGGGCATAGCTAGAAATACTATAGCTATACTATGCATGGGTACATGTACTATCTTCATCATTACTAATTTCATTTTTGGGAAACTTTCAAAATCAGACTTCGATGTTTGGTAAATATTCTCATGTTTGATGGGTTACAGTTTTTTGTTGGTGCCTTAACTGAAGATATTTATTGTGAACCATGCTAAGTTTCCTTTGGCAATCGACTCTATTCAGGCCTTTACAGGCGAGACATTGCGTGCTTCAGCGTTCTTTTTTTAATTTGATTTGCCAAACATCTCAAAGGTAGCAATGACTGTCAGCCACGTTATTTTCAAAACTATCCACAGCGTTCAAGTCTTATGCAACCAATATCTAATAATGTAAACTACAGTTATTACCAGTCAGATTAATATTTAGTTAATTTCTTCTAATCTCTTCACAGGCTATGGTGTATGCTATGATCGTACATGAATGACAACCTGTTGTGCATAATCTAAGGAAGTTTTATGCTTGCGCGGGTGTGTTTATTTCTGAGATTGCTTTACGGCTCATCTCTGTATCAGCAAGTCATTCGGAGATCACGACCTCTCGCGTCTCATGTACTCGCTTGTCACTTACGTCAACGAAACCTCCCATCCTGGACATCATTCTGTGTGTATAAACACAGAGTAATTAATGATCAGTTTGGTTTATCTCATTTTAACTGGAGCATAGATGGCGTGAATTATCATATTTTGCGCACTGGCTGCTGGCCGTTTATTAAATATCACTGCACACAGCGGCCACACCAGGACCTATCTTATGAGGATAACTTCTACCGCTGGCTCAAGCTGGTTAACTTTGGTGAGAGCTAGATTACTAGATTTGTTGGTTTAACTCTCTAAAAGGGCCTCTGTAGTGGTCTTGATGAATGTCGATTTGAAGGCCAAGAGAAGACTATTTTTGAAAATATACCACTGGAATGACTGGCTCGTTACCTGAGCCAGTCATTCCAGTGGTAAATTTTCAAAATAGTCTTATCTCGACTTGTAAATGTACATTCACTTCATGAGATACAAATCTTGATCAATGATAAATACAAAACAGATAATTAATATCATATTGGATTTAATTATTTCTGCTCTAAGAAATATTCTGTTGTGTAACTGTCCCTGGAAGCTGTTGTTTCATTGACATTAGCGTAACCTGTTAGTGGTCAAAGTTGGATAGGAAAACCAAACTATTTGCAGGGCTGAACTTAAGGCAATGCGATGAGTGCATTTGCACATGGTCCCCCCAATTTCCAGGGCCCACAGAAAGTAACACAATAAACTTTTTTCTTAAGTTTGGTGGCCCCTGCATAACTTCAAGTTACACGCATATGTGACACACTTATAAGACTGATGTGGATAAATCCCATATCCCTCTGACATCAGGGGCTCCCAATGGACCTTTCAATTTTTAGCTATGCCCCACCCATCACTAGCTAAGCTCTACCCACACCCCCGCCGTGTTGGAATTGATCGATCCCTGAATGCCCTAGCTATCAATTTCATGAAAACTATACAGGGAAGCTGTAAAATATTTTGTAACTAATTTGACTGGGTGCTGTTGCAACAGCGCCCAGTCAAATTAGTTTCAAAATATTCAACAGAATATTTATTAAATAGTCAAAGCAAACAATTTGTACAACAACGCATAGACCATCTTCAAATATGCGTTCATGACGTACTTATCGACGTCATTCATGATGTCATTCATTATGATGTAATTCTACACATCACGCAGTTCATTATGATGTCATATGATGGGTGAGTACTCTGGAAAGGTGAATGGCATTAGTTGAAACAGGACTCTAACCTTCTTGTGACCCACTTGGCAGTTCCATGGTCCCCGGGTAAGAATTTCAGAGACTGCGCAGAGCCCCCCTGCATCCTAAGTTCGGCCCTGTCTATTTGCTTACGTAATCTCCATTTACCAACCAAGAGAATGCTATCTTTGAAAATTAATTTTATAACTGTTATGATTGGTTCATTCATCTTAGCCTGCAAATGTACATTTCTTAACCCTTTAACATTCATATCAGCCAAAAAATGGCTTCTGCAGTGGTCTTGAGAAATGTCCATTTGCAGACCAAGAGAAGACTATTTTTGAAAATTTACCACTAGAATGACTGGCCCGATAACCGAGCCAATTATTCTAGTGGTCAATTTTCAAAAATAGTCTTATTGCTCTGAAAATGGACATTTTCTATGAGAAAATGGAAATTCGAGGGTTAAATCGTTATGAGACCATTTTTGTCTGGCTTGCCCATTTAGAGTTGGCTAAACAAGTGTGCATGTATCCTAGTGTCTTGTAGGGGGATTTGAATTTGATACAGAGAAGACAGACATGTATACCACTTTGTCCTAGTTCAGTTTTGTGACTAAGAATACGTAACAGCTTAACTGTGTCTTAGAAAATGAGCTAGTTAACCTGCAATTTATAAGCTCTATTAACCCTTTAATGGTCAAGCTGGGCAAAACTAGCCTCTGCAGTGGTCTTGAGGAATGTCCATTTGCAGGCCAAGAAAAGACCATTAAAAAAAATTAACACTGCAATGAGCGGCTCGATAACCAAGCCAGTCATTTCAGGGGTAAATTTTCAAAAATACTCTCTTGGCCTGCAAATGGACATTCACTATGGAAATATTTTGATTTTCTTGACCAAATTTGAGCAGTAAAGCCCATTGGTCAAGCCATGCATCATGCTAACCCTTTGATGGGCAAGACAACAATAGAGGGCCACATTTGTAGCTGTCTTGCGAAATATACATTTGTCGCCTAAGAAAAGACTCTTTGCGATAATCAAACCAACTCATTGAATTGTAAATTTTCAAAAATAGTCTGCGCAGCCTGCAAATTGACAATTTATTAAGCCAAAATTTCAAATCTTAACCAGAACTGCTTTAAAAACAGAGCTGGTTCCTTGTCAGCAGGAGCGATTGTACATGCCCTAACTGTATTTCTGAAAAGCTTTCTCCGGCATGTCTGGTGCGACTGGTGTTATGAAGTCATATTAAAAGACAGTTTTTAGCTCACCTGGCCTGATAGGCCAAGTGAGCTTATGCTGTGGCGACCGTCCATCATGTGTCCATCCATCCGTCCATCGACCTTTCCCTTTAAACGACTTCTTCTCAAGAACCACTGCGCCGAATTCAGTTATATTTGGCAGGAAGTATCCTTAGGGCATAGGGATCCAAGTTTGTGCAACGAAGTCGATCGGCCAACCTCATGGAATATGGTCTCGGGTAAGAACTAAACCAAGTTTGTTCAAGGGAACTTGCTTGGTCAAATGGTTCGGTGGCCATCTTGGTTGACCTAGTTTTAGTGAAAATAACTTCTCAAGAACCGCTGAAGGGATCAGCCCAAAATTTGGCAGATATGATTAGGGAAGTCAATCCGTCAAGAAACATGGCCGCCGTGGGCCAATTAAAATATAATGTGTAGTAGTAGTGTCGGGGTCAAAATGATACCACCTCCCTCAACTGGCCGCCGTTCGGCGATCCGCGGCCCCCACTGCCCTCTCAATCCCTGGGGCATAGGAATTTGAGACATGTGATGTTCGTGGTCGAGATGGGAGTTGCTGACATGGAAATAAAACTCCCGTGTGGACCCCACTGTCCGGGAGAACCGGCCAGTGGCCGGCCTCTATTCTGTGTAGGCTCAGACAAACACGTAGTCTCTGCCAGAGTCGCATCGGCATGATGGGACCACCCATAGGGGCTTCCATCTACCTTGACAACGCTCACCTGGGAGGAGGCTAAAGTGATTAGCATGTGAACCACGACAGACTCTGGCATGTTCACATGTTACACAGAGAATCTGGTGCTGAGCAGGGGTCTCCAGCAGACAACCACGGCCTACCCTCTCCACCCCATAGAAGTGGCAGACAGACTCGATCTCTTTATGTGGGTGAAAGCGGTCGTAAATGTTTCTCCGCAAGGGGTCGACCCAAGGATTGTACTGCGGGTCATCCCGGAAGTGGGCCCACTTGGCATCCAATATCATGGCAGTCTCAGTGCCCTGTGCCACTGCTGTAGATGGCAGCACGAGCAGTATGATGAAAATCATGGCTATATATGAAGAGTTAAACTGAACAGAGTGAACCCCTCGAGAAATATCTGTGCCAGATCGAGCCCTGTTCCATCCGGATCGATAGTGATCTTCATCCCCTCAGGGACATGGACTAGCTGCTTCACTCTGCCACCGGCTAAGAAACGTAGCTCTAGGACTATATGAGTTGTTTGCGGGCTAGTGAATCCAACCCACTGAAGCAGTTTAACAGCACCCTTGACTTTGGAGACATGTGACACCCCATCTACCCATAGGGTGCCCTCCTGGAGGTTAACAGCTTCTGGTCCATCGAATGGACGACACAGCAGGAGCTTTCTCCTTCGATCAATACTCGCCATTCTGTTACTTTCTGATACACAGCTGGCCTTGACAGCTGGCTCTAGGACTATAGACTTAGAAAGCTTTACCGACTCCTTGGAACCGGGTACTCGGATCCCAACTGCCGAGTACCCGTCTACCATAGAGCTCATTCTTGTTTGCATAGCGACAAGAGCTGTCCACGTTTTTTTGCAGGAGAAAGATTAAAGTTTTTGAAAAGAAATCTAAGTCTTTTATACTGTGATTTGATAGTTTGTGCGTTCTTGAAAGGATCTAACTGGATAAAATGGAGAATACCGCCAATGATGACCAGGTTGTATTATTCCTTATTATCCATAGTTAAAAGACTTAGGTCTCTAAATTTCCTTGTGTCGCATTGTCCCAATTTCTGACCCCATAGAATCTGGGACGTGTGCTAACAACGTGATATGCCAGACGATCGCCTTCTTTAAATCCCAACAGGCGATCGGCAGATATGAAAATAGGTGTTTGCTACGGTATTTCTAACACGAATATCGGCTGACGTCGTTCTCCGTAGGGTCCGAGCAGGTGACGTCACACCCGTGATGCTCGGATGTTTATGTGAAGAAAATTTTTTCATTAATTCGCGCATCTTGTTCTGGGTGCTGCGTACTAAAAATGGTACCAGAAAACTTTGGAATGGTCAAGTTTACGTGTGATCACGAGCGGTTTGCAATGGGTGTCAAAATTCTTGAGTGTGGCGTGGTCTGCGGTTTTACCGTGTGCTACAGCAGTTTTTTTACATTTTGTTGTTTCTTCACATATCGTGTCGGCTTTCGTTAGGAGTATAATTTATATTGATTGGTAAATATACCCCGAATGCTATGCGATATGATTCCTGGTTCCGTTATACATCCTGGAGGATCAATTTATGGGTGTATTTATGCCCGCTTCGTTCTTGTCGTCATAATCAATGTGATCTTTGCTGTAACGTTGCGGGGTGGGGTGCGGGAGGGTTTGCAGTTAATTTATGGTCAAATTATTTGAAAATTAATTGTCTACCTTCCACTTTTGTTTCGTTCCGCTGGCTTATTGTAGGTTTGGTTTATAGGCCAAGCCATCCCCGCCATCATGTGTCGAGTGCCACATATCGTACGGGTTCTATACAAGGACCATGTCTGTTTCCACTGTACTAAGTGTAGTCTTGACAGTAGGTGTAACGTTTGCGCGGTGTGGTCGGTCGATATGATGCTTAAGTTCCTTGCCAGAAGGACTTGGCAGGGTCTGACGCGGGGTCAGGCGGTCCGAAAGTAAATCGTGGAGCGTCCGTTTCGGCCCGTGGGGGCGTTCCACGTCTGCAACCGGAGGTGGCGGAGATGGCACCACCGGCGTGGTTTGGTCTGGCTAGGCAAGATGTCTTGCATAGCGTTCTGCCGACGCTGGTGTCGTCCCTGCTGCCAAAAGTTGTAGGGAAGTCTCTCCCCATGTTTGATTCGGACCCTGTCCTTGGACAGGGTTCTGGACTGGACACCGAGGGAGCCATTTCGTACGGCCCCCTGGCAGTCCCGTCGGGCTCTGGCCTGATGGGTTCTGTCTCTCTGCGGCCACCTCCGGGTGGTCCAGTAGCGGTGGCCGGTCCGTCAGGCATGGGAGCCGTCCGCCAGGACGGCTCCACGGTTTTCCTTGTCTAGTGACGACTCTTAGGGGTCTGAAGATGAGGAGGCCGAGGAGGAGAGTGTGCTGTGGCCTGTGAGGCCGCGGGTGGAGAGCATGGAGGTCGATTCCGTCCTGATGGAACCCGACCTCCATGTGTCTGGCCTGGCGCAAGCCAGGGCAGCGGCTCCGCCCGTGGTTGAGGCCACTCCGCTACCGGGCACCGGTCCCGTGATGGTTGGTTTGCTGTCAACCGCCATGGTGATGGGTGTGACCGGCCAGGCATGGTACTCGCCTATCTCGCCTGGTCCAGCGGTCAGACATGGGGTGCCGTTGGCGCCCGTGTTTGGCTATGGTTCCTTAACCGCTACGGGTCCGCACGGTTTCCGTGCAGGCCTACTCCATGGACTGGTGTGTTCCATGGGGTGGCGGCGGAACTGTACGGTACCGGAGTTCCTGGCATATCAGCAATGGCTCCTAGCCGGGAGGCCGTTGCTGGTAGGGCCGTGAACATGTCAACGGGTGACGTGTTCACGGGAGTGTCCTCCTCGGAGACGGATTGGTCTGAGGCTCTGGCTTGGCTAGCCAGGGTGGACCCGTCTGTGGTTTCGACCACAGCCGAGGAGGATGTACCCCATCCATCGGTGCATCGATTAGGACGGGGATCTTGCCCGCAGCCCTGATCCAGTCTGTTGGACTGGATCCATGGTGTATGGTGTTGCTTGATACTATGTATAGCAAACAACGCATGAACAAGGGCCAGCTTCTTGCGGCCTCCATGGAGGTGCGGGCGAGGGGTTGTATTCCACGGGGGGAATACGACAGGTATGGTGTTGTCCCGTCGGTCACCGAGAATGACCGCTGGGTACTGGGTGTTCAGAGTGCTGGAGCGGGTGGCCCCGGTCCGGCACTTGTGAACAAGTCCCAGGCACACCAGGATGAAGTCCTGTCCCTATGCGATGTGGGTGTGAGGGCAGCTATGAGTGCTGTCAACCAATCGTATCGCCTTCTTCAGTCGGCGGGGGCAGGCCACCCTGTGGCGCTTTCGTGCGTCAATGACGGCTTGGTACTGTCTATGGACACACTGGCAAGGGTGCAGGCGCGTGTGACAAAGTCCAGGAGGCAAATGGTTCTTGACCATATGCATCGGGCTACGGCAGTCAGGGAGCGTCTTCTTGGGACACCCCTGACAGGGCCTAGCATCTTCGGTGGCCAGGCTTGGGCCATCGTAGAGGACACTGCCAGCATTGCGCAGAATTGGTTGGCGGTAGGCCTACAGCTGGAGCGAGTGCGGCAAGCGCACACACTAGGGGCTGTAGGGAAACCGTTAGCTGTCCAACTTTCGAAGAGGCATAAGAAGCAGAAAGGCAAGGCGAAAGCTAAGCCTACTGCGACTTCTGCTTCGTCTGGATTTTCTCAGCCGCCGCCGGCTAAGAAAGTCAGGAAGGTTGTGGAGGCCCCTACCCTCCCCACTGTTGCTCATGATCGCCCTAGAGGCGAGAAGGGCAGGGGGAGGGGTAAGGGTAAGTCCTCCAAGGGCGGAAAGAAGGGAGCGGATCGTACCTGAGGGTACGGGGGCTCCCTTCATATCCGCCTGGACCGCACCTGTGCGACAGGAACAGCGGTGCCGGTTATACCTGCCGAGCCAAGACGGAAATGGTTCTCTCTCTCGTTAAGAAAGGGGGGGGGGGGAAGAGCGGACCGCAAGCCGGACAACCCCGTTAGACGTTGAGGCGTCTATGGTGGGTGGAAGGCTCATGCGTTTCGTCGAGGCCTGGCGAGGTGTGACGTCAGACAGTCTGGTCCCGGGATGGTTATCCCAGGGGTACATGCCGGAGTGGTGGGACTTTCCACCGCAGAATCTGTCTTTGGCACCTGTCTGGACACCCGTACTACGGGACCCAGACAAGTTAGAAGCCGTTCAAAACGAAGTGTCGGGTTTGCTTCTGAAGGGAGCAATAAACCCAGCGAACCAGAACACTCCGGGCTTCTATTCAAATATGTTCCTTGTCCCCAAGAGCACGGGAGATGGAGACCCATACTCAATCTCAGGCCATTAAATTGGTTTATCCATACGCCTCGGTTCCAGATGGAAAAGCCGAGGTCGGTAATGGCAGGATTGAGGAAGGGAATGTGGTGTGTGTCGATCGATCTGAAAGATGCATATTTCCACATTCCTATAAACCGGAGTTGGCACAGGTTTCTGAGATTTGTGTTTCAGAATCAAATATGGGAGTTTACTGTTCTCCCGTTTGGCCTGTCGGCAGCTCCGCGGGTTTTCACAAGAGTGGTCCTTGCGGTGACAGAGTTTCTCAGAAAAGAGAACGTGGCGCTACACACCTACATAGACGACTGGCTGCTTAAAGCAGACTCTGCAGCCAGGTTGAACGTGGATACTGCTCTGACTCTGAATTTACTTTCAGATCTGGGCTGGATTGTCAACAAGGAGAATTCCGAGTTGACACCCACTCAACATTTCGTTTATTTGGGGATACGATTCGATCTCGAGGAGGGCAGGGTTTACCCGTCAGAGCCCGGAGTGGTGTCTGTTAGCCATCCTCAAGAGTTTTCGAGTGGGAAACCACATTCAGGCGAGGCGGTTTCTTCGGATGCTGGGCGTGATGGTCTCCATGGAGCAAGTGATCCCGTACGCTACTCTAATGCGAAGACCTATCCAGTTGTATCTGATGTCTCTGTGGAAACAGTGAACAGAACCCCTGTCAAAACTGGTGCCAGTTTTGGAGCCGATAATATCGCATCTCGTATGGTGGAAACAGCGTCAGAATCTCCTAGTAGGGGTTTCGCTGCACCTACCCCACCCCCAGCTGTCTGTGTACACGGATGCATCGCTGGAGCGGTGGGGGCCTGCCTGGGAGAACACCAGGTCTCGGGCATGGACTCTCCTGGAGAGCCAGCTGCATATCAATCTGTTGGAAATGATGGCAGTGGAACTGGCGTTGGAAGAGTTTCTTCCGATGATCAGGGGCAAGGTGATATTGATACGGTCGGACTATTCGACGGTAGTATCATACATAAATCGCCAAGGCGGGACCAGGTCACCCACACTGTTATCAAACTGTGGCACTTGATTCAATGGTGCAGGAATTATTCGGTTGTTTTGAAAGCAGCTCACATTCCTGGCCGATTGAACATTCTGGCAGATGCTTTGTCTCGCGGACAGAGAATTCTGCCAACAGAATGGTCCCTCAACCCTCCAGTTCTACGAAGGATCTTCGAGCATTGGGGCAAACCCAACGTGGACTTGTTCGCCACAAGGGGAAATGCTCAAGTCATGACTTATGTCTCGCCGATTCCAGATCCAAATGCCGTCGATACAGACGCTCTGGCGATAAGCTGGAGAGGGATGCACGCTTACGCGTACCCACCCACCATCCTTCTGCCGAAGGTATTGGTGAAGATCAGGGAGGAACCGTGTCTGGTCCTGCTAATAGCGCCGTATTGGCCAAGCAGGGCGTGGTTCACGGATCTGCTAGATCTGCTGGTCGAAAATCCAGTGCAGTTGCCCGAGATTCCGAACATAATCTCCCAGGCCAAGGGACGCTTCCTACACGAGCGTCCCGAAATGTTATTGACTGCGTGGTTGTTGTCAAACAACGTTCCACGTCGGAAGGCTTTTCTCGACAGGCTGCTGATTTCATCGCGGCTGCGAGAAGGAGGCCAACCTTCAAGTCATATAACGACAAGGTTAATGGATTTGCAGACTGGTGTGAGGAAAAGGGTCTTGTTACCTTTCGTTCCACTATTCAGCAAATAGCAGATTTTCTCTGTGAGGTGTTCTTTTCAGGACTAGCTCCTGTCACAATTGCTGGGTACAAGTCAGCTTTGGCATCGGTTATCCCTTGTCTAGCCAACAGTGATAGTCCAGAGGTGGCCCAGTTGAGTGTGATGGTGAAGGGAATGAGCAATCTCCGACCGAGACAACCGGTAGTCATTCCAGCCTGGAGTCTATCTTTAATGCTTAATGTACTGGCCAAGCACCCTTTCGAACCGTTGCGTTCGACTAGTCTAAAGCATTTGACTCTAAAGGCGGTCTTTCTATTGGCAGCTTCCTCAGCTAGAAGGCGCAGTGTGATCCATGCACTTTCAGCAGAGAGGGACCGATTTATTGTCTCCAGAGAGGGTCTGCGTCTACTGCCAAGAGCAGGGTTTATGTCAAAGATCTCGATCTTTGAGATATCCCAGCAAACCGATCGTTATACTGAAACTAAGTAGGTTGGATCGTGATGCCGGTGTCTGGTGCCCAGTCCGTGCTTTGACTAAGTACAAAACGGACAGACTCGTTACGGTCGAATGATAGACATCTGTGGATCTGCCATATGGAGCCATATGGCGCCGCATCCATGGATTCTATCTCTCGTTGGGTAGTCGAATGCATTCAGATTACCCGTGAGATTCCGACTGGGCTCCAAGTGCAAGGCGCAAGGGCACGTTGTTAGAGGATTAGCTGCCTCTTCCGCCCTTGACAATGGTGTTCCGTTTAAGGACATCATGGCTGTCGCACAAGGGCACTGTGAGTCCTCTTTCACGGATTACTATATGAGGGATGTGTCAGACTTCGCCATTCCACTCGCTTTAGCTGTTTGAGACGATAGCTATATGACCGCACTGCTCTGCTTCCTTTTTTGGCATTTGTAAGAGAGCATTTAGAAGCAGGCACGGTCGAGCGAGAGGATATCAACCAGTTGTGTCACTGAGGCCGGACAAGTGAATGGTTGGAGGCTCCAGGTCTGAATTCCAAATATCATGAGGTAATTCACGATTGAGAGTGTTTTGTATTATGTCTATATATCATGATCATTCATCTTATATATTCATGCTCATTCCCAGGCTAATATATGCAAAGAGCAGTTAACCCTCTTGGCATATTTGTGTTTCAGGCGAGGTACATGTTCGTGAGTTCTCTCCCTTTTCTTAGGAGAAAAGGGGGGGGGGGACAGTGACGCGAATGTGATTCGGTTCCGATAACTTGACGGTCCTTTTAGGTCTCCGTTAGTCAAGTTGTTAAGTCTAAATCTTTCTCCAAGGGGCAAAAGTAGCATTTATGGCTTGCCCCTTCCCACCAGGTTACTGAACAAATCTGGTGTATATCAGAAAGTAACAGAATGGTGAGTATTGATCGAAGGAGAATGCAGGAAATTTCAATTTCCCTTTCTCCGAGATCTAACAATACTCACCATTCTGTTACGGACCCAGCCTCCCAGCCCCACAGAGGCAAGCCATGGATTTATCTTGTTTGGTGGCTATGCAAACAATATGAGCTCTATGGTAGACGGGTACTCGGCAGTTGGGAGCCAAGTACCCGGTTCCAAGGAGTCGGTAAAGCTTTCTAAGTCTATAGTCCTAGAGCCAGCTGTCAAGGCCAGCTGTGTATCAGAAAGTAACAGAATGGTGAGTATTGTTAGATCTCGGAGAAAGGGAAATTGAAATTTCCTGCATTCCACCTGTAACCCCGATCCGGTGACCCACCCTCGTCAGGGAGACACCTTCACCTATGTAGGTGAGGAAGGATGATCCCCGATTGTAGAGCTTTCGAACTTTCCCATCCTTTTTCACAACAGTGGAGAGGGGAGTAACCTCTATGTCAATGAGTGCGGGAGGCCTATATAGGGGCAGCCATGTTTGCCAGTCACACCCAGGTCCAGCGCGGTACCACACTTCATTCTTCTCAAATATGAACTGCAGGTTTTTTGCCAGGGTCAATAGCAGGCCATCGGCGGGGCACCGCTCAATTAGGGTTTGACCAGATGAAAGCTGAGGTCGCTATTTAGGGTGTTGATGTCTGCCACCTCTGTATCCGAGAGCTCAATCAATGGCTCGAGGATGTACTTCCTCTTTGGGAAATCGTACCGAAACACGATCTTGTGACCATCTATGTTGCGACCCAGGCAAGCCTTCGTCACATCCTTGAGGTCTGTGAGCAGCTCCACCCCATCACCACCAATGGGGTGGAGGGAGAATGACTTTGAGCTTGATTCGTACTGTAGGGTGAATGACTTGCCATCGCTCTGTTCTATCTTGGCAGCATCAACTGCGTACACATCTGCCAGGTCAGCAAGACCAGTCGAGTGAGCAAATATGGGTTCCATAGCATGCTATAGGAGGGGTTTAAACGAGACATATAACCATGCCGATTGTCCGACTGCTGCTCTCCGGTGGTGAGAACGTAATCTCGCCCTCTCTAGAGGGGAGACGGGTGGTACTGTACCGTGTAGAATGGGTCCTCTTCGAGGTGCCCCAGTGGGGCACAACATACATACACGCCGATGTGCTAGATCAACCTCCGGGCAGTGCACACAGCAGCTCACTGGTAGAAGTCGGCCGGGACTTGATAGAGTATCTCCCAGGTGCCAACAGCAATGGAAAGCTATCAGTCCTAGCTTGTTCACACCTGTAAATCACCCGTTTGACAGGCCCTCCATTAACATATATGCCAGCACGGATGGGATATCGGATGCCTATTTAGAGTTTACACTCTTATTACTCCTTGACCTGATGTAGGCTTGCGCGATTTTTCGATTTAATAGTGAAGTTCGATTTATTTTTAAAATCGCGATTTTTACGATGTAATTGAGGAAAAATCGGAAAATCGTCAAAAATGTCATGATTTTTTTCAATCCGAGGTGTGTACTTTTCCGTCGCATTTTACCAATACATGAGTACAATTATAATCGATTCACGCCTGTGTTCATTGTGTTTATATCCCGCCGTGCCATGCAGGTGTCGAATAATTACTAATCACAACACAAAGCGCTACAATAAACAAGCTAACAATAGCGAGGTAACACCTTTTGTCATTGAGACTCCGTCGAATCGCCATAAAATTTTCTTTCTTTCGTTGCAGACCCTGAGTCTGTCGTGAAATGTCAAGTATATACTTGGTTGCAGAGTGTTAGGCAATCAGTGAACATAAGTCTCTTAAATTCTATAATTTCAGGCGGTGTAATACTTTTTCCTTTTTGATTCGGTTGTCATGTCAAATTAAAGAAAATAAAGCAACAGCATTCCAAATTGTTTGATTTTGAACTGTGCGTTCTGTTGATTACTCTTAAATGTAACTCGTACATTCTGTAAGCAACTATAAACTGCACTATAGGATGAGTTTACGCCGTTCCACTCGTACCTACTCAAAACTACCGTCCTATGTATGTGAATTGCGCAGTATCTCCCCGGTTACTAATATTAGCGCCTTCGCGTTACTTCGGTAATGACCTAAGCTCGTCCTACAAAGGGAGGCTATAAGCAGAAGCTGATACATCATGTAATTTATATATTTTCTCGGCGACATTTTATCTCAAGTTTTGATGAAATAAATAATGTTTATTAAACTATACGCAATATTTAGGCGGTCCCAATTAATAATTTCACTCCCGCGATGATGGATATAGGGTATATATTAAGCATAGAAACAAGTCATGTTACACCCCCACCCCCACCCACTTTATTCTTTTGGGAATTTGGACCTACGATTTAATCGAAAATCGCGATTTTTTTATAAAATCGATTGCGATGTTTCAAAACAAAAATCGCGCAATGATGATGATGACAACATGATATCATACCAGGAATATTTGACCTTTGCCGAGATGATGAAAGAGGGTTGCCCCATCATGACCCCTGCACAAAACGAACACATGCTCGCACTGCAACAAGAAGGAGAGCGACTACGGAAGAGCCGGTATCAACAGAACGTGAGCATTGCAAGGAGGCGAAGGAACAGTGAAACTTCCAAATACTGGCAGGACCTCCTGAGGAAGAGTAAGCGGGACGCAGGAGTCTTGACAGACGGCGATGAGCCAGATGTCTTCACATACGATGATGGGCCAGATGTCTTCACAGACGAGGATGAGCCAGGTGTCTTCTCAGACGAGGATGAGCCAGAGGACATACAGTGGGAAGAGGAGATGGCGCAGAAGTGTAAGACCAAGAAAGCCCTCCAACGGCGGACCTACTATCTTGGTGAAACGGTGAAGTTCCAGATGTCACGTCTCAGAAAGCTACTGGCACCCGACATAGTGCTGGATGACCACTGTCTAAGAGACGTCTGTCTCAAGACCCGCAAGCTGGTACGGTTCGCTGGGCTCTCCAAAATGAACCCTTCTATGACTCATGAGCAGATTCTGCAGGTGATGCCGGTTTAAGCCTCAAGATATACTATGGCAAAATCAGAGTGGCGGAAGCAACCAGAACTATACCCCTCCCTGACTGCTGACGAGGGCGGTGCCATCCACGGCTGGCGACTCCAGCAGATAGATACCATCAGGCAGAATCTCGTCCATGAGGCAGAAAAGTACAGCAGAACGCGCAGGCGATATAAGACAGCATACAACGTCCTCGCGCGTATAACCACTGCTGCGGGTGTGATAGGAGCCAGGGCTGGTGTGGCAGCTGTGGCCACTCTCGCTACAGGGGTGTGTGCCCTCGTCGCCATCCCGCTGGGTGGCGTGACACTAGCCGCCACTATCTTGGCCACGGGCTTGGGGGTGGGGCAGCGGCAGATCACAAGGAGGCTGGAGAAGCATGCTAAGTACGTGACACTGGCACAGAGTATGCTACGGACTATCGATGAGTCTGTCAGCAAAGCTCTCGAGGATGGCCAGGTCACCGATGAAGAGTACCACCATATATTGAAGGTCCAAGCCCTGTACCGCACGGAGAAACCTAGTGCGACAGCAATACCTCAAAGGCTCCAGCGGGCGGGTTGATATGAAGGAGCTTAAAAAACGAGATGTTACGGTGAGGTCACCCCGCTGGTCTATGGAGTCGAGACGACTACAAATATAGTGTGCTGCCTGTACGGTAGCTTTAAGAACACCAGCATAGATGGCCTTCCCACTGAACCTCACGACAGTTATCCGGAGCCAACCGCCCCTCCTGGGTACACCCTTGACTGGTCTGAGAGGTCTACTGGATGATATACCAGAGCTAACACCGTTCTCCATCACAGTGGATGGACGGTCCCGAACCAGCTTCTCCATCAACCCACGGCCGCTGACCAACCACCCCATTACCATCAAGGATGCGAAGCAAGCTCATACTTCGATGGCTGCTCCAAGCCTCTCATACTGGAATCGGCAGCTGAACTTTGTCGTGTGGTGTGCCACGGCAGAATGTGGAGTAAGTTCCACCCTGCTTCACTCCTATTCTGGTACTCCTGAAGCTGTGCTCATCGCCAGCTGTCTCAGATTCCACGTGTACTTCACGGTGCGACGAATCCTCCATGAGCTGGGTGCAAGCCTTCCTGATACAAACAACTTCGACCCACGGCTCAACAGTCATAGCGTCTCAGCGGCCAGCAGACTACAGAGAGAGAGTTCAGCGCTCACCCAGACTATCAGTGGTATGGTGGTGACAACAGCGGCCTAGGGGTTATGTACGGTGACCCGAGACGTGACTACTCAGGATTCTCCTATCGAACACCCCGATGAGTAGGCTGCCGGAAGACAGCGACATTCTCGTTCAATCCAGACTCCGACCCTGGAGCGCTGGTGCAAGATATGCACATCACTGGCTTGCGGCAGGACTATCCAGATGTGTGGAAGTACTTTGTCCCGCACACCACCTCAGGCCTCACACCAGCAGGGATCGCTCGGATCAACCAGTCCCTGGAAGCACTGTGCTACTGCCTCCTTACAGCACAGACCAAGCTGCGTCATTCCATAGATGGTGTCAGCGGAGCAGAGGTCCAGGCCATGTTCATCAGTTTCGTTGAGGATATGATCATCGTGACAGACCCCAGTAGTGTTATTGCTACGTTCTAGCAGGGGTTGCAGAAGGCCCGTCGCAAACTTGACTTTGCTATTTCACCACACCTACGGTTGATTCCGAGCAACATGATCGTGAACATCGAGGACCTCCAAGTCAGGGGCTATAACAACATGATAGTCGAGGGGAGTTCCCCCGGTGTCCATTTTGGCTTCAGCACTGCTATCAACGCAATTACGTGTAGTACGGGCCATACAGTCGTTCCGACCCTGACACTGCAGCCAGTCGACATGATGCTTCCCATGGCAGCTCCGACCCTGACACTGTAGCCAGTCGACACAACACCGCTTCCCATGGTAGCTCTACGAGTGTTGTCAGGCGTAGCTATAATGGCGCTCGGGATCAGCCTACTCCACCACTAGCAAATCAGCTATAAGACTATCCTGACTCTCTACAGTAGCAGTGGGGACCACGGTGAGACACTGAACCAGCTTGGGCTGGCCTACAGCCCCTATACACGCTGCCAACATGCACATGCAAGGGCTGGATGGTTCCACAGCGCATCCTTTTTCCAGCTTGTAGTATCGCAGAGCCTTGTTCAGCTCTGAGTCAGGTGAGGCCATGGAGGTCCGCAACTGCAGGAACACATATCACAGATACTCCCGATCCTTGTAGAAACCTTTAGCTCGCAGGAGCTGCTCGACGATACTCCCGCCCATGATAAGGTATTCGAGGAAGCAGATCTGCCCCTTACCAAATCCTAGATAGAGCTTCACAGCTGTCAGCTCCTCTGTCAGCTCAGCACCGGAGAGCTGAGCGAGCTCATCTCGTGTCTTCTTCTTGTAGTCCTTCAACTCCCTCCAGAAGACCTCATAGTACTTCTCGCATAGCGCGAGCCCGGACGTGTTTAGGATGTCTCAATAGAGAGATGAATATTCCTGAGTACCAACCCGGCCACCTGGCAGATGCAGACTGGGAAGCTCTTATTAGCTCTCTCGACTGGGGATGCAGACATTTAACAGCGTTGTATACTCAGTGCTTAAACAATGACATCAACGGTACAGATCGTGAAGCAACTGCTCGAGAGCCAGGCGAGTCTTCAGAAGGTGGAGAACCTGCTGCGAACCAAGACACAGAAGTTACTGACCAAAGCAAAACCTGTGGCAGTCCATGTTGCCAGTAATGTGGGGGCAAATGTGGCCGTGGTGAAGATGACAGGGGGAAATGAGGTTCTTCCTGCCGCCACTGCGGCTGTCCTCGCTACAGTGGTGAGTGGGGTGCCCAGGCACTGTCTCAGAATAACTCACCCCATCCCAAAGATCGCCCTCAGTGGGGCCTCCTACACTGTTGCCGCCAAGATCATGGGTGAATGTGTTACACTAATGGAGGCCGCGGTTCTAGGGCTAGCAATGAGTGCAATGGCTGAGATCATCGTCGCCTACGTTTAACCCCTCTGAATAGTGAGAGATGGATCACGAGACCCCTGCAGCATATGAGGCATGGCGTGCCGGAGGGTGGTGTGTAGCCCATAGTCGAGCACGCGGACTGAGGATCGCCCATGCCAGGTAATGGTGGACCGCCCACAAGGCATGGCCCTGCAGTGAGGGCCAGTACCCTGAGCACTGCTACCTATTCCCTTGGCCGACTGCGTTGTCCTCCTATGCCCAACTATTTCACTGGGGGTATGACTAGTAGGTTTAAGCCGTGTATATAGCATTATGACTCTGTCACTCACAGACCTAGAAAGCAAAGAGCTAGGCGATCTTGCTCACTTGGGCGAGGCACACCTCGGTTTAGAGGACACGGTTGCCCCTATCTCCTTCCTAGACTTTGATGAGAAGGGAGACTCGCAGGAGATCCGAGGTACCATCCCAGCCCGAGATCTCATCGGGAACACTGATACGGTAGGAAAATCGGCCATTAACAAGGCCAAGACTGTATACAAGGGGATGAGCATCAAAGACAGGGCAACGATGCGAGGTATGCTCGAAGTCGATGAGGCTGGTGCCATCAAGGTTATGTCTGAGTCCTATGTACAAGACCTGGTTAAGGATCTCCTGAAACCACAGAGCTCATTTCAACAGGATGGAGAGAATCTCAGGGTAGGCAACCTCGGCCTGAGCCATATCACTGTCGATGGCAAAACAGGTGCTACAGCCAGCCTCCAGCTACCAGAGGTGAAGAAGTCAGGGTTCTTTTGTTTGCTGTTTAAGACCACAGGATAGTCATGGCTTCCCGTGCATGTATCATACAGATACAGGATGTGCTAGACACTGTGGGTGCTGACACGGGCCCTCTATGCTATTGTCTCAGCTGCTGCTGGGATTTCATGCTTGATGCCTCCATCGCATCCTTCGTATCCGCCGGAGGTGCAGGATTCCCCACTCTGCAGGCGAAAGAGCTGGTGCAGGAAGTACTGCCATTTAGTCTCCCAGATTTAGACGAGGCTACCGCCGACTAAGTGCTAACCATCCTCCGCACACATGTCTGTACCATTCGACAGTAGGCCGGCCGATGCTGGCCAGGTGGTGCTGATCATTTCCCCGTCAGGACACGGGAAAAACATCTTGCTGCGGGCTCTCCTGGCTGAACATCTACACTCTCAATACATCCTTCTGGTGTCTGAATATGCCGCTGAGGCGGTTGACCGTAATGATCAATGGTACAATGGCCCAATCACCAAGACGCAGAACCTGCAAGCACTGATGGAGAAGCTGCTGGCAGCCCGACTGACAGAACCGCTTGTTCTAGTTATCGATGACCCTGCAATGGACCAGAAGACAGTCACCTACCTCAGCATCATCACCAGGCGCACCCGGCACACAAAGATAACTGTCTTCATCCTCTTTCAGAAGTACACCCGCGAGATCTCACCAGACATCTGCCACAATGCCCGGTTGCTATACTTCAGCTCCAAGTGTGGACGTGCCCTGCTCGAGACCATATACGACAGCCTAGCCCTCACCTCAAGGAGACCAAAGGGGACTTTATCGCAGGTGTACAGAGAGCAGCTGAGCTGTACCGCTTCATCTTCAGCAACAAGGAGACAGGTGAGCTGTCACACTTCAAGCCATCTCTGGAAAAGGCACAGACCTTCACCTACAAGCTGAATCCAGCCAGGAAACTAGCGTGGTCTACGCGTCATCGCTGACAGACTGTCGCAGCTGCCGCAACTGTTTTTATTCATCAGAAGGCTCTGCTACTTCGTCTGCGGTCTCTGCTACTTTGTCAGATGCTTGAGGAACTTCGTCAGGAGCTTGAGGAACTTCGTCAGAAGCCTGTCGCTTAAACTCGATCCACTGAGGGTCAGATGGTAGGACTCTCTTCTTCTGGAACTTCTCACGGAAGATCCACTTTGTCCATGCGTGATGAGCAACTGACTTGCGAGTGGATTTGATGAGGTAGTCCTGGTAGTTATCTGGGAATTTCAGAAATGCTGCCAGATCACTGGCCAATCTCCTGCGCCCTTCTTCGTTGAAGATGTGCTCAACAGCCTCCTTGCGGCCAACAGTGAACCCCTCCTGAGTACCTTCTGCATGACCGGTGTCATGGCTCTCCGCTACAGCGCCACTGACCTCCTCCCTGAAGTAGTTATTTGCTCCAGACTGGAGGCTATCCAGCATCTCTCGCTCTTCCTGGCTATGGAGGCTAAATATGGCAGCCCACTTCCCGACCGTTAGTAGATCTTTGGGGTCGACCCTCGACTTTTGGAGAGCTAGAATAACAGGACTGTTGGTTTGGGCCACAGGTAGGTCGAGTGTCCTGCCCTGGGTGCTGTCAAACTTCCGGTAGAGTATCCGAGTCAGGAGTTCTTTTGTACTACAAGCTGGCGCTCCTTCCTCTATGGCGGCCAGTATCTCCGCATCAGGCGGAGGTGTGACCTTGGCTTGCTCGTGGATAATGTTGATGTCACGAAGCAGTCCTCGGACCCTGTCACAGTGGGACAGTGCACGCCGTGTCTGTCATGCCGACTTGTCCTGCTGCCTATAGACAATCTGCTGGAGAACTTTACCAAACATGCAGCCGTTTAAACCCTCTATATACCCAGACCTTAAACATGCTACAGTATGTGCAACATCCAGATGGGGCCATTGAACCAGCGACATCGCACCGCACTGATCCTCGGAAGGACTGCCTGACGGTCATTCGACCCAGTATACACGATGAGAACCCATTGTCCGCGGCTGACATTGACTTTGCAATCTCGGCACAGATCGACGAGATCAAGAGCATGACACTCGAGTTCAAGCTTCAGAGCACAATAGAACAGATGGTAGAGCTCCCGCAGGTTCTGAACAGGTGGGAGATCGTGCAGAGCAACAGCACCATGGACACCACCACCTATGTGAACGATGAGTACCGAGCCCTAGGTCCGCTGGCTCGTGGACCAACCTATGTGAAGGGAAAGGGGTACTACGCTGTGGGGGGCAAATGAGGGGTTCACGGAATTCGAACTATGAGCAGGTGTCGAGAAGCCTGTGGTAGTTCCACTCTTAACCCTCCTCGAGAACACACACGTGAATCCGGCTGGCATCCAAGCTGTTCCTCCGGGTGTACACTGAGCAGCTCGCAGATGCGACGAGGAATGCTCCAAGACTTCATGTCTGGCATGACGAGAATGACCAGGAACTGAAGCAAACGGGTTCCAAACAGCGGATCGTGCATGTGGAGCGAGAACACCAGTAGGTCCAAGCCACAGCTAACCAACGGGTGCATCGAACTGTCGCTGTTGCGGTCCTGGTTCAGAAGGGGGGAGCCATCCAGCAGGTGGATAAGCTAGACGACTTCAAGCTTGTGGTTGCTGGGACCAATGTTCTTGGTGAGGTACACGAGCTGGCTGACTGCCAGCTCTACAGACAGAAAACTAAGTCATATGCACTTCTGTGACTAACCAGTGGAAGCGATGACCTCGAGTCAGCACTCGAGGGCCGTCACCACCCGGGGGGGGGGCAGGAACATCCCACCTAATCAGGGCAACCGGCTCAGCTTCAACATCGGAAACCTCATAGCTGGGACTCGCCCATTAGGTGTGACGGTACTTTACTTTGGCTATGCTAAGGTATGCGTGTTGAGCACATCAGGTATTCAGCTTGAGCGTGCGTAGAGCACGACTCATGTCATCACCGCTGCAGCTGCCACCACTACTATTAGCTCTGCTGTCTTCTGACCTGTCGATGCTTCATAGTCGAGCGTTGGCTCAGATATCTTTACAGCCTCGTTGTACTCATCGAGACTCATCTGCCTCTGAGGCTCCGGTTGGCCTGAGCTCGGAGTTGGCGTCGGCGTGCCTCCCTCTGGCGCATATGCTTGAGGGCTTTGCTGTACTCAAACTACTCCTTAGACAGCTTCTCCATCGCCTGGTTATGACGCTCACGCTCGACCTCTGCTGCCTTCTTGTCGACGAAGCTGAGTCCCCAGTTCGCTAAGGCAAACACGCCCGCATTCAAGATTGCGGATGCCATGCTATAGACTACAGTTTAAAGCTACTATATAGCTGTCCTCCAGCGACGGATATGTATGAACCGGCTTATGAAGATCCAGTCGAGGATATAGATGATGAGGATGATGAGGAGGATTATGATGCCGACGACTACAATGTAGGGGAGACCGCGGGTGAGTATGATGATGTAGCATAGACTGCGCCTGAATCCCGCAAGCTAGTACACAGAGCGAAAAGGAATCTACCGCACTTACATAAAGGGTTCTATCGGTCCGCTGGCAGCAGTTGGGGCTCTGATCGCTCTGTTCACAATGAAGGCTGGCGAGACGGTCCGCAAGATCGCCAACAATGCTCTCCATGGGGTGGAGAAGATTTTTGAAGCCATAGCAGCCATCGCCTCAGGAGTAGGTACGTTTTTCGGAGTCGCAGGCCCTTGACTACCGTACGTTGCCATAGCGCTCGCGGCCATCTGGGCCGCCGAACATTTAAGCCATACTATATAAGGATGGTGTCTCTGTATGACCTGGTCAAGTCCATTAACTTCCGAGGGTTGGTCAATAAACTACTGTTCAGTGAGGATCCAGCAGAGATTATACGCCAGTGTACGGAGGTGTTTGAGGAGGTCTTCAGTGATGGTCGAATGAATGACGGCCCCGTCTGTTCGTCTGTTTAGAGTTCACCCAGGCCGTGGGTGACAGGACGGGAGTGGATGTCAGTGATGAAATCTGGGCGTTTATCAGCTGTCTTTCTTGAGGAACTCTACTATCAGCCTGGTGGATATTACCGTGAGCCCCCTCAACTACTCGAGGCTGCACGTCGCAATGGCCACAACTTCACATTGGAGACAGTTAGCCAGTGGCTCAGCCGCCAGGCGATGTGGCAGATATACAGACCTCGTCCACGTCACATCAGGCATGCCCATTTCGAGGAAACTGTCCTGAACAGAGTTCACCAGGCAGATGTTCTATTCCTTCCACATGACTTGGTTGGTCGTAAGACCTACAAGTATGCCCTCACCATCGTCGATGTCACCAGCTGGTACAAGGCGGCAGTACCGCTCACAGACAAGTCAGCTGGTCAGGTGGCCCAGGCATTCCAGGGTGTCTACGAGGCTTCGGAAAATCCCCTCCAGTGGCCGGAATTGTTGCAGGTGGACGAGCGTAAGGAGTTCAGAGGGGAGACTGCAGCCCTCATGCAGAGACACGGTGTGGCAGTTAGCCGAGGCGAGGTGAGGTAGGGCATAACCGTGCCCAGGCTATCGTTGAGCGGTGGAATCGGACACTGGCAGAGAGACTGTTCCCACACCAATACGCTCAGGAAATGGCCGCGCCGAGTGAACGTTCTAGAGTATGGGTGAGAGCGCTGCCTGCTGTGGTGGCGAGATCCAATACCGAGGTTACTAGGCTGATCGGGAAGAAGCCGGTAGGGGCTATCAGACACTCTGCTGGTCACAGCTCAAGAGGAGCGAACAAGGGAGAGGAGTGCCTACCACCTGATGCTCTGGTTCGATACCTGTATGAGCCTGGTGAGCTGGAAGGTGGTCGACGGCGTGCAACAGATCCTAACTGGTCAATAGACAGGTATGTGGGGGCAGAGGGGTTGCCTACACTGTACTATCTGGCACGCCAGCACGGAGTGCCTAGGCGACCATTTGTCATAGAAGAGCTTCAGCTAGTCCCTGAAGACACACAGCTACCCCCCCCCCCCCCGATGAGCTTCCCGTAGGCACTGTTGCCGAGGAGTTTGAAGAGATCTGCCAAGAGCGCTTTGCTGTTATCTACATCTCCTGAGTGGCGGGCCTCTGTAACATTCTCCACGAACCACTCGAATGGGCGCTTGGCCTCATAGTCTATGGTGCGGTATACAGCAGTGATCTCCAGGCCATGGGTTATATACCACTTGAGTGTCGGTGTGTACAGCAGCCGCTTCTTGCCAGAGAGGGCGCCGACCAGCTTCTGGGTGGTGGGTCACTTCCGCCCTGTATGCTCTAGATATGCCTGCATCTCAGAAGAGACGGCCTCTACCGGGATCTCGCGGTTATAGAAGAGCGGGACATTTCCTCGAACCTTGCCCACAGAGCCTTAGGGACCTCTATATCCACCTCAGCAAATCCAAACTAGCGGTCTGCTAGCTCTTCCTTAAAGCGGGCTACACCACTGGCACCAGACCAACGGCGCACTGTCTCCTTACCACAGGGCATCTCTTTGGCCATTGTTGACAGGTACAGAGCATTTGCGTCGTAGCCGAGTGGACGTTGGCAGACACCCTCACTCTGGCGGATGCGTGTCACACCTGCCTCGTGGTATCTGGTGAACACGATGCTGGGCCCTCCAACAACCGCATCCTTCAGCATCTCGTAGGCCTCCTTGCCCGGAGAGTAGAGGCTAACATCTGGCATGTGCTGAGTGGTTCCACGTAGGAGGTACTGCAATGACACACCTGTGCGAGACACCGCATCTTTGAGGATGTCTATTTCTCGTTCTGTGTAGAACTCCCGCATCCGCTCTAGGGCTTCGATGAATGGACTGACGTCCAGGTTGTTGTAGTATCGCAGCCAGTCGGTGAATGTCTGCATTCCGTGCTCGCTGAATGTCTGGTTACATTGTTCCCACTCTGTTCGCGTCAAGAGGTAGCCACCCTTGAGCTTAGATGTCCATGCTGAGTAGTCAGGAAGCCCTGGATAGTTGAGCTTCTCATGTGTGTCAAACCATTCATACGGGAGCCAACTCTTCTGCTGTGTACACCCGTAAGCTTTGACCCATACCTCGTACGAGACTCCTAGGCCGAGGTAGTTCAGCACATCGAGAAACCGTAGCTCAGGTGTTATGAGGAACATGGTCTGACTAGCCTTCTTGGCGACTTTCACTGTAACTGTACTGTCAGTCAGCTCATCGACAAAGTACTTCTTGATGAGGTTCAGGTCATACTGCCCAGAGTTGAACCCCAGTACAGGCACTTGGTCGCATCACTCGTTGATCTGTCGCTTTGGGAGCTTGTCCAGGTCTGTCGCTATGTGCTGTGCCCTAGCCCTTGATCGGATTAGAGATGTTCGCTGTTGGATCACCAGCATGAACTCTCTGATCAGTTCTTTGGGGTCAGGATTGCAGAGGTGAGTGGGCTCGCTCGTAGCGCCTTCTAAGGAGCAGCCAACTGACACAGAGATAGGTATGTGAGTACTGAGATGAGTCTTGATACCATCTAGGAGTGCTTCGAAGTCGTAAACTATGAAGTGTGGGTATGGGACAGTCCGAACTCGTTTAGGGCCGCTTGGACAGCGTTTTATACAGCACTTCCACTGTACCACAAGCGTGCATCCAGACACTCAGCTTCTCCTCTCTTAGGACTGTCTTGCGGTATCTTTGTTCGGCATCCTCACCTCGCTGGTGTTGTGGACACCCGTGCCAGTGACAGCCATGGAACTGGTAAACGGCGTTGGTGATCGAATCATAACCATCTACGGGAGCACCCTCGATCCAACGCTCACCACCGTGCCCATACTCTACATGGTGTATGTGTACACCTCTGTTTCTCGACTCATACGAGTAGCCGCTGAACTGGATGGTTGGAGTGGATAGAAGGCTTTCTCATACGCAGACTGTGGCGCCTCAACCTTCTTGCCAGGACACACGATTTTTGTTTTGCCACCTGTACAGTGATCAGCGTGGCGTTGAAGATGGCATGCCTTTGTAAACCTCTGCTGACAGTGACTGCAGACTAGTGTATGTGCCAGCTTGGAGATGTTCTTGATGTAGAAGGCATGGTGGTCCCACACTCCGATGGTCATGGTGTCACGGTAGTGAGCCGCTTGCCTGATCATGTGCCAGGTGCCCTCTTCGGTTGGTTCATACATGCGAATCCCAATCTTGGCGAAGAACTCTACCTTGTCCAGCTGATCCAGCGAGGTCTTGCGGACATCAGGTACTGTCTTTCCATAGAACAGTGGCAAGCTATCGTGCAGGATCTGTACTTCTATCAGCTCTCGCTCCTCAGTGGACTGCTAGACATCACCAGAGACACATGTTGTCCCTGTAGGTGTCGAGGGCAGTCATACTCTTCTTCTGTCATAGCCAGTCTGGGAGGGGGCCTGTCCCAAGCAGAGGTTGGTGGTCGATGACGTCCCTGACCTCAACGTTGATTGATCGAACGAAAGCCCACTTGGTGTTGGGTCGATCGATATTGTCTGTGTCGAGGCGGGCTTGCTCTCTTGCTGCCACCCAGTCCTGAGCTGCTTCTATCGTGTTCAGCCACAGGCTCCCTGGATCATTCTTGTGGAAGAGCATCACCCTACCATCTTCGATGTGACGGATGCGATAGGTATGGGTGTATCGGAGGTGGAAGCCATTCTGGACAGTCTGCTGGATCTTTTGCATGATCTGGCCTGTGAGGTCTCCTTCTAGACCTCTGAAGAATGTCCAGCGTACTGACCGGCATCCCCTATCCTCTGTCTCCCTTTCGCTGAGACGCTGGTCGAGAATGTGTTCGCCTTCTCGCCTCATGCTCCGGGCTAAGGGTTCAGACCTCGGCCCCCTCATCACTCAGTGATCCTGCGTAGGAGAGGTAAGCGCTCCAGTGGATGGTCTGCCCTCCGCCTCGCTACAGTCTTGGCTCGCAAGCTAGCAGTCACCACCACCTCGTCCAACTGACGAAGCTCACGTATCCGCTGCGCTTTCTTGTGGGGATTCCAAGGATCATCTTTGGTATGCGCTGGTAACTTTCCTGTCTTCATTGCTCGGGATTCGCTTCTGGCACTCCTCGGCACGGACCTGTCTGATCATCTGGAGCAGGTCGGCTTTCTTGGCCTTAGAGTAGCCTCTAAGGCCGAATTGCTTTGCAACAGCGTGAAGCTGTGCAACAGTAATCATGGTGTATGTCCCTGTGGATGCCTGTCTCTAAATGGACGTTCAGACCTATTATGTGTGGTGATCACAAGGCGATCAGTACCTGTGGGGTGGACCGTCGTGTCGATGTGATGTGGATGCTTGTCTCTAAATGGGCGTTTAGACCCTATTATGTGTGGGGTCACAAGGTGATCAGTGCCTGTGGGTGTCCCGTCGTGTCATGTGATACCGACGGAGACTATGTGTGAGAGAGTGTATGCTTATATTGTACCGAGAAATCACTTTATTCTCGTCGTTCTTGGTACCAATCAGGGCCGGAATGAAGCGAGAGTTTCAAAACTGTTTACGATTTTAAAATCGGACCAGAAATGGCCGAGTTATCCACAAGTGCTAATAGTGAGATTTGAACCTGTGATTTTAAGTTTGCTGATAAACATAAGGATCCAATGCATTAACTACCTCGGCCATGTATCAATATGTAAAGCTGATAAGTTATGTGTTCTCATTGCTGCGCTACATGTGTGAGATGTGGTCGATGTTCAGGAACTGATACATGGGAGTAGCATGCATTGAGAGGTTGGTGGGCGAGAATCACTGGATTATTTCTTGTTTCAAAGCGAGAATTTCAAAACTGTTACCATTTTAAAATTGGACCAGAAATGGCCGAGTTATCCACAAATGCTAATAGTTAGATTTGAACCTGTGATTTTTAGTTTGCCAATAAACATAAGGATCCAACGCATTAACTACCTCGGCCATGTATCAATATGTAAAACTGATAAGTTATGTGTTCTCATTGCTGCGCTACATGTGTGAGATGTGGTCGATGTTCAGGAGCTGATACGTGGGAGTAGCGCGCATTGAGAGGTTGGTGGGCGAGAATCACTGGATTATTTCTTGTTTCGAAGCGAGAATTTCAAAACTGTACCATTTTAAAATCGGACCAGAAATGGCCGAGTTATCCACAAATGCTAATAGTGAGATTTGAACCTGTGATTTTTAGTTTGCCAATAAACACAAAAACATGGATCTAATGCCTTAACTACCTCGGCCATGTATTAGTATCATAGCTGCGCTACATGTGTGAGATGTGGTCGATGTTCAGGAGCTGATACGTGGGAGTAGTGTGAGGGATCACTGCATTATTTCTTGTTTCCACTCTTGTTCCAACTCGATAGCAGCATCCACATCAAAACTGCAAACCGTTTCTAAATAATTCATATACTTGAAGAGTTTGTCCATCGCTATCACAGTCATCGAATAACGCATAAGGCATGTTAGTGGAAATGACGAGCGGAATGTTGGGATCCCTGAGCTTCTCCATTTCTCAAGATTTCGATCTGCATAGTTGCCCATATCACGCAATGGCCCGGGTACTTTTTCTCGTCGTGCCGCACAGCCTACGTGATGCATGCATGACCATAGCACTTCAGGCCAGCCCATTGTGTGTAATATTGTTTGTAGATGAGCGTTTACATGTAGTTGAGTGTTTACACGTAATGTGTGTGTATGATCACCGGTATACCAATGGATGCTGCGTCTAATTAGGTGTTAACGCGTAGCAGCTACTATTCTTGACTTTCAATGACTGTGCGAGTTGGTCGTGACGTGATGTCTTACGGATAAAGAGTAATTGTAGACATGTTTACCTTTTGCTAATAGCGAGATTTGAACCTGTGATTTTACAATTTTAAAAGTGAATGATACAACGCACTTACTCTCTCGGCCATGTATGTGTTAGTAAATAAAGCTGATAAGTTATGTATTCACAGGTTACTGCGCTATCAGCACTCTAGATCTTGACGTCACTTCGAGATAACATGTATCAGCGATTTCACAACTCAGAGATAAAATTACTAAGCCACGTGTCAGTATTGTGAGAGAGTGTATGCTTATATTGTACCGAGAAATCACTTCATTCTCGGCGTTCTTGTCACCGATTTGGACTGGAATGAAGTGAGAATTTCAAAACTGTTTACCATTTTAAAATCGGCCCAGAAATGACCGAGTTATCCACAAATGGTAAAAGCGAGATTTGAACCTGTGATTTTAAGTTTGGTAATAAACACAAAACAAGGCTCTCGCGCCTTAACTATCTCGGCCATGTACGGATCAGTAATTATAGTTGATAAGTTATGTGTTCTCATTGCTGTATTGCTGCGCTTATCAGTCCCTCTAGATATTGACGTCACTTCGAGATAACATATATATATTAGACTGTAATTTTGTAGCTACCAGTGTGTTATTGATTTGTTTGCTATTATTGCACAAGCGTAGTTACCAGTGTGTTACTATTATTGCACAACAATTAGTATCATTATTTGTAATCTAATTATTGGTTCTCCGTTGGCGCAGTTGATAACAGCGCTGAATTCTAAACAAAAAACCATGGTTCAAATCTCAAAAGTAAAAAGTAAAAAGATGGTGGTACCAAGTCGACGGTATGGAGCAACGGAGAACCACCAAAAAAGCCCTGCAGAGAGAGAGAGGCCGGCCAGATAGGGCCAGCGATAATAAGCGGGGGTTCTCCCGAAGAGGTGGCGCGGGAGTTTTATATATTTTTTATTTTTATTTTATTTTTTATTTTTTGTTTCACGACAGTATTACTCTTTACCCGTCGTTACCGCATGGCATCACGTCAAGACCTTGGCTCTAAATGGGCGTTCAAGTAGTGTGATACTAGCGCCCTCTCAACAACCTATGCCCCAGGGATTGAGAGGGTGGTGGGGGCCACGGATCGCCGAACGGCGGCCAGTTGAGGGAGGTGGTATCATTTTGACCCCGACACTACTACTTGTGTTTGGCAGCCATATTGGATTTTTTTATTTGATGGATTTTGAGGGCGAAATTGGTTTTATGTAGGTTTTTTGGTATTCTGATCTCAAATTTGTATTTTTCGAAACTGTAGGATAAACGGTGTGGCGGTCAACTTGGATCTTTTTCCTGCCAAAAGCTCCCATACATGTACTAAAGCAATGGGAAATTTAAAATGTCTTCTCGAGAACTACTGGATCGATTTCATTTATATTTCTTGGATTTCGGCCGATTTTTAGAAATGTCTTTAAAAATCTTCTCCAAAACCGCTTGAGGGATCGATTCAGAACTCGCGCGATATGATCTAGGGCAAGAACTGCGCCAAGCTTGTTCAAGGGAACTTAATTGACCAAATGGTTCAGCGGCTATCTTGGGTGACCTCGTTTTCGCAAAAACGACTTCTTCCCCAGAACCGCTGAAGCGATCAGGCCGAAATTTGTGATATATGATTAGGGACTCAGGGGCATTAAAGTTTGTTTAAGAGAAGTTGATCCGTCAAAAAACATGGCCACCATGGGCCAATCAAAATATAGCATGCTTGGTGACCATATTGGATTTTTTTTATTTGATGGATTTTGAGGCTGAAATTGGTTTTATGTAGGTTTTTGGGTATTCTGATCTCAAATTTGTAATTTTCAAAACTGTCGGATAAACGGTTTGGTGGCCATCTTGGATCATTTTCCTGCCAAAAGCTCAAATACTAAAGCAATGGGAAATTTAAAATATATTCTCGCACATCTTTGATTTTGGTCAATTTTTAGAAATGTCTAAAAATCTTCTCCAAAACGGGATGGGGGATCAATTCAAAACGCATGAAATATCATCTAGGGCAAGAGCTGCACCAAGTTTGTTCAAGGGAACATGATTGGCCAAATGTTTTGGCGGCCACCTTCAATAACCTATTTTTTGCCGAAACAACTCCATAAACAATGAGCGGATTGGGCCGAAATTTGGGAGATATGATTAGGCACTGAGTGCCATTAAAGTCTTTTCAAGGGAAGGATCTACGTCAGAAACATGGCTGCAGTGGACCAATCAAAATGTAGCATGTTTGGTGGCCATATTGGACTTGCAAAAATGTCCACAAACTCATTTAAAAGACTACTCATAAACTACCAACCAACAATTTTGACAAAAATGCAGAGTGCTCCAGGTGAGTGACACAGGCCCCTTGGGCCTCTTGTTCAATATATCTTTCTTAACAGATATTATGTGTCGCTTTCTTTGAAATTTGTAAACGGTTAATATTCATTGGTATCTTATCCCTTCGAAATCTCTTTTACAGTGCTTTTGAAATATAAGCATTTAACCAACTAGGGAAGAATATTTTAGAAAACATAGTGCTGGAATGACTGCATCGGTAATTCCCCTTTCCAGTTATCCATCCATCATATGACATCATAATCAACTAAGTGATGCATAGTTTTCTGGAAATTGATAGTCAGGGAGTTCAGAGATCGATCGATCCCAATACGAGTGTGTTGTGGGTGGAGCTTAGATAGCGAGGGGCGGGGTATAGCTAAAAAAATATTCTCTTGATCTACAAATTGAAATTATTTGTGAAAATTATAAAATAAATAAACTTTTTGGCTAATTTTGAGCACTGAATGTGTAATATATTGATTATAGAGCTACATTCTATTTGTGTATACCGGTATATAGTTTTATATTCATTACAGGTGTGCCTACCCTTGTGTATGGGATAGGTTCCTGGTTTCTTGCTCGTGTGGTCGAACAAGTCCAGACAGATAAAGGACCAGTATCTGTGTTCTTTTTAAACAAAGAGGATCACGACGCACAATATTAATAAAAAATAGTCAAATTGATATGATATTTTCATTGATTACATAACAAGTTTAGCTTGATTAAAAGTTGTAATTAAATTGTATTATTTTTACTGTTTGTAATTCTTGTCAATGCATTGTGGGAAGGGGTGGAATAACATATCGTTGAAATATTGGTTGAAACCGGTTTTAAGTAATTGTTAGATAATAATAATATTTTACCTACTTGCCATTTTGTTTTAATATTCTTTCTCTTAGTATATTTTACATTGTTTATTTCTGTTTTTGTTCTTATTTTTGTATTGATATTGCCAGTTGTTTTAACTCTACATAGATTTATGTGTTTTCTTAGTAAATAATAAGTAAAGAAAGAGTTTTTCCTAATATAAATTTGGCTGACTGATTTTGGCTTATCAAATTTTTGACTGATTTGTAAAATGATTGTACCGGTACTTATTTAAATGCCATCTATCTATAGTTAATGGTGTGAGTCAGATGTTTATAATCCAAGTCTCCATTGCATTGAATCAGCTCTGAATAGCATCATGGTCACTCAGGGTTATCGTCTCACTTACATTGCCTCTCTCCTGCTGTTTGTGGTCGGTATTCTCTTCCTCATTGTCACATTGTACGTATTCGCTCAGATATTCACATGGCTCTATTGGCGATATTCAGTTAGAAGACGACAGCGGGATGTTGCTGTACAAGCTGTGGATGATCATGAGCATGATGAACATGATGATGATGATGATGATGATGATGATGATGATGACAGGAGATTAGAAGATAGCCTTAGTTCTCATGAAAAGGAGGATTAATCAACATTTTAATTGTTGAGCTGACCAAAACTGGCCTATGCAGTGTTCCTGAGAAATGAGCATTTGCAAGCCAAGAGAAGACTGCTTTTTGAAATTTTACCATTGGAATTAAGTAATTCCAGTGGTAAGTTTCCAAAAATAGTCTTCGAGGCCTGCAAATGGGCATATTTTATGAGAAAATTAAAATTATTAGCGCATTGAATATTGTTCTGTTCATGAATTTTGTACCACCAAGTTTACTCAGGGTTATTCTACAGGATAACTGGTGTCTGGTTGGAAAATATGTGTGATGAAAGCTGTTGCTCTTTGCTGTCTTGGATACCAATAGGTTACAGCAAAGATATATTCAGAATTCACCCCAGTATTAACATCATTAACTTGGACGGAATATGGACAGACAGACAGACAGGCAGGCAGAAATATAATACCATTTCAATGATATTGTTATTTTAGTCGAACATAGGAACTGCT
Source organism: Chaetoderma sp. LZ-2023a (assembly GCA_034401795.1). Classification (NCBI taxonomy): domain Eukaryota; kingdom Metazoa; phylum Mollusca; class Caudofoveata; order Chaetodermatida; family Chaetodermatidae; genus Chaetoderma; species Chaetoderma sp. LZ-2023a. The sequence continues at coordinate 81,803,249 of CM067360.1, forward strand.
TAAATTGTGTTGTCTCTGGGTCTAATATTAAATGAGTACAGTTCAGTATTCCCTGGCACATTTACCAGCCAGTCAGCTGGTGCCGTGTCTGTCTGTCTGTCTATCTGCGTCCTGAGCTGTATCTCAAAAACTATGATTTGGCTCAAATTTTAACACAAAGGATCTTTCTCTCTTCGACAGCAACAGCTTCCATCAATATTGTTTCCAAATTGATCTCGAGGAATCAGGATAATGGGAACTACATCTGCGAGTCTAATAGTATGATTGTGTTAATGAGTTAAAAACTCCTCTTATGTTGTATCCGTATTTTTATCTATATTTATATCAATTTATTCCTTATTAAGTCACATGATCTCTCGTCATAAAAGATGTCACAGTTTTGAAGTGAATGTCACATGTTATAATATACCATTTATTTATTTTTATGTACTTGTTTAAAATTTAACAGATTGTCTTTTAGTAAATCTGTTTGTGAAAGGACGTAGTAGGGTTAAATGTGTCTCACAGCTACCTTATGGCATCACAAAAACTGGTTGCTAGGAAATAATGGTGATTGCTTACCAAACATGCCATAGGAAATTATGTTTGGGATCAAAAGATGGCGCCTATTTGTTTTTGAAAGCCGACTTATAAATCCACCCTCTATTGAGACCAAAATGTAAGACACCATGCTGAAAGATATTTAGATGCACCACTAGTTAATTATAACGGTCACAATTATTTATGGTACTAAGCCGATAAAAAGTCAGCGAATCATGAAGAATTTGCAGCAAAATGTTGCATGTTTATGAAAGTATTTTGAATGAAAGTTGTGCCTAAGTCCGCCACGCCACATCTTCCATCCAAAATAATTTCATTATGTCTGCCAATCCAATTATGTTCAAGTTATTCAACGGAACATTTTATTTTGTTAAACATTTTAAATGGAAGCACAAAGAGAAAATGGTCAAAGCACACCAAATCTTGCTTTTGTATAACTTCCCCTTAGAATCACGGAGTTATCACGTGAATGACTTACCATCACGTGAATGATCGTTGTGGTATGTCACCATGTGAATAATATTTTACTCTTGATCGTTGATATCAATTTGAGATGCAAGAGAAATGCCTGGGTTTGATCAACTAGGGCTTGAATATGAGCTGATGTCCAGGCTTGTAAGTGTATTAACTCTAACCCTCGAATTTTGTCCAAAAAAATTCAATTTTCTCATAGAAAATGACCATTTGCAGACCAAGAGATTATATTTGAAAATTTACCACTGGAATGACTGGCTCGGTTATCAAGCCAGTCATTTCAGCAATACATTAAAAAAATACTCTTCTTGGTCTGCAAATGGACATTTTTCCAGACTACTGTAGAAGCCATTTTTTGGCTGTTATGAGTGTTAAGGGTTTAAGGCCAGATTCATCTATTCTTACAACACGTGTGGAGTAATCTGAATACACATGGTTAAAGATTCACGAGATAACGTCATATCACAAATTTTATGGTGTGTCAAAATTCATTACTTTGATCCAAATTTTAAGTCATAGTTTGAAAGAATTTTCAAATTCTTTTTAGTCCATAACATATGATTACAAATTTTATTTTTGACATTTTTATAGAAATCTACATCTCATTTGTGTTCTCCTTTAAATTTTTCCCGAGCTGTAGTGTATGTGTCCCGTCATCACTGCAACATATGTATTAAGCAAGGCTCCTTTCAACATTGGGACATGTGATATATGTCGCAATTTGTATGCACTCTGGATTACACTATTCTCTTGTGCAATATCGGGCATCAATGGTAAAGTAGTTGTTATAGACAGGTTTATCCGTATCATATTTACCAAGCTTATTTATTACATGTCATAAATATTTATATACATGTTTTACAGTAACTGTATTTATTGCTATTCTTAATATATTGTTTTATGCATGTGCCAAGTATAAATTTAATATTTGTTGTGTTGGGCAGTGATTCATCGATGAACCATAACATTTATATTTAAGTCCTCTTTTGTAAACTTAACCATATAATAGGCAAGCCTGTCAAAAAAGGCCTGTGAATTTGGGGTCAAAGTTCAAGGCCACGGTGACCAGATAAAAAAAATAGTAATTTGAAAACTTCAGACAGGACTTCTCAAAATAAATCTGGTTCTACCTAAGCGATCTTGACCAGACTTGCGTGGATGATTGTTCATGGGGTTCCAAAGATGTGTGAGAAATTTGGCGTCAAGGGTTAAGGCCACAGAGCCCAGATTAAAAATGAATACTTTGATGAACATTTTCTAAACTGTCTGAAAGACACACTTTTTCAAAATAACTTGTTCTACTGGAGAGACCGTAATCAGACTTGGATGGAAGGTTGTCCGTGGGGTCCCGAAGGTTTGTGATACATTTGGGGTCAAAAGGTCAAATATCAAGGTAACATTGACAATTAAAATTTCTTCCGAACACAAACAACGCAAGTATTGTTTTCATTTTTGCTTGTTTACATGCAAAGAGTTGTCGCTTGTCACGTTAGACAGGCGGGTGGGCAGGTTGCAGCTTAATAAGGTGCGATGTTGCTTTGTTAGTTAGTTCGTTCATCAGTCAGTCAGTCAGTCTGTCACAAAAGCTTTAGTCTGGGCTGTTGTTTCAAGAGTTTTTCATGCACAGCAATCAGACTTTTGTCTGTATGTATGCATTGTAGGCTTAAGGTAGGAGTGTAAGAAAAGTATGTCAATGTGACCTCAGACTGACCTACTTTTCAAACTTCATCCACAGCTATTGAGATTCTATCGACCTTGTTGTTTGAGTAGGTCACGTTGGTCATGGGGATAGGAAAAAGGCTACATATTTCTTGGATCTATTCATCCCACTAATGATTTGTGAGTAAGTATGCGTGCATGCATGCGTGTGGATTTTCTTGTGAGACAATTTACACAAAATATGTGGGTGGATGTGAATGCGTGGTTGCATACTTTTACGTGTGTGTGTCTGTGTGTGTGTGTGTGTGTGTGTGTGTGTGCGTGCGTGCGTGCGTTTGGGGGATGGGATGGGCATCCAATTGATAAAAGAAAGGTAGGATTTGTCTTGAGCATGTTCGAAGGTATGATGATTTAACTGTGTGATCACAATTTTACAAAGGACATGAAATAGACATATATCGCACAATTATAACATATGTATATAATATATTTAAAGAACATACATAATCTTTCATTTGTTATCTTATCCCATTTTATGGTTGGATCTGTCCTTGTATCATGCTTTCTCACGCTGTAGTATTAACCCTTGAATTTGTTCAAGAAAATTTCAACTTTCTCATAGAAAATGTCCATTTGCAGACCAAGATAAGACTATTTTTGAAAATTTACCACTGGAATGACTGGCTCGCTTATCGAGCCAGTCATTCCAGTGATAAATTTTCAAAAATGGTCTTCTCTTGGTCTGCAAATGGACATTTCTCAAGACCACTGCAGAAGTTGTTTTTGGCTGATATGAGTGTTAAAGGGTTAAAGCATGATAGTAACACATCATATCATCAGGACTGCCGAGACACAAGATTTTGTTTGCTATTTATGTTGGATATAATTAGAGTTGCTAGTTAAAAGTTACGAGAACGATAAATAATGAAAACTACCCCTAAGCTGGGTACAGAGTTAGGCATGCAGGCATGCATATCCATGCTTAGAATTCAGCAGGGGGCATGTTCATGATGGGTACTTAAGTACAGCAAAATTGCCTAAATAGCGTGTATGCATATTTAGTTGTCTGTTTGTGAATATGATATAGTCACACCCTCTAAACAGGTCCAGGCAGTTCGGCGGGCAAATGGCGCATGCGTAAGTTATGGACGTTCGTGATCATGGCCCCAGATGTTTTCTATTGTGGTGGGAATGTATATGCCAATATGTATGATTCAGATATATAGAACCCATGTCTTGATCAGACAAATTCTATAGCTATGAATATCTAGGAAACTATTGGTCCGATTTTGCTCAAATTTTATCACAGGAAAGGGTGTGGCCATACATTAGGATTTCACAATTTTGGCTGTGAATCGAAGAAAATCCCCAAACTATGGAAACATTTTACAATGTGACAAAAACGAGAAGGTGGGTGTCTGCAATATCTGATTGCTGTTGTTTAAGTTGTTATTGTTGTTGTGATAATGGTTGTGTGTGATAGTTTTTTGTATAAATTTGTCAGTGAATCGATATTCATGGATTACAATTTTCCATTTTCTCAGGGGTTTTAGCACAACTGACTTAGTCAGTCACATGATTTATAGCGATCACCCGATCCATCCATCTGACTGTAGTGTAAACGATGGTGGCTCATTTTGTTATTTCTGGACAGATTGATAACAAATCTGGTCAAGATGTTCATCTTGCTGTCTAATATCTATGGTGCGAAATCGGAGCTGATTCATTCACATTCCAAATATGGGAACCACTGGCAAAAGACACATATTTAGGCCTCTACAGCGGTCATAACTTGTAACTTACTGGCTGGATGCATTTCGCAATATTTACCACCCAAATAATAACTAGCTCAGTCTGACATGGTTTCATAATAATATAGGCCAAATGCCAATTTTTCCATTGAAATTAATAGTAAATTATTTAGGCAGCACATTTTGTTATCTTTTGAGGTATTTATACCAAACCAAGTCAAATTTATCCTCTAGGCATCACCAAAGTTAGGACCTTGATTAGTCTTCAAGCTAAGTTAAAATACCTTTGTAATATATAAATTTTACAAACCTGATGCCAATATTTATTCAGTCTCTACACATAGATGATGAACATTAAACCCCTGAAGTTGATTCATAATCACTGTATTTTGGACCTACCATGCATATTTAAAATTTATATTTATTTGCAAATAGCCAACCAGATAAATAAATATGTTTAGCATCTTGACTAGAAACAACCAGAATTATGTCACATGCATTACCTTTACTTATTTAGACAAAGTATACTGAAATGCACTTAATCCCTTATAGAACATGTCTATTCAAGATCTTAGCCGTTTAACACTTTCATGACGAAGCCGACCACACCGACCTCTGCAGCTGTCTTGTGGAATGTCCATTTGCAGGCCAAGAGAAGACTATTTCTGACAATTTACCACTGGAATGTCTGGCTCAATAACCGTTTTCTGCAAATGGCCATTAAATAAGAAAACATGGATTTTCTTAACCAAATTTCAACATTAAAGGATTTTGGGTCAAGACTGGTCAAAATCTGAATGTGTTGTTTAGTGAATGTCCATTTGCAGTCCAGGAGAATGGTTGTTTTTTTGGGTTTTTTACAGTTTAGCAATGGAATGACTCAGTTGTCTAGGCCATAATGTAATGCAGTGCTAAATGTTCAAAATTGGTTTCTTGGGCTGAATGATAATATTCATGACTGCTGTAGAGGCCTGTATTGGCTAGCGTAACTATTAAACATTAATTGTTAAGCAGCTGAGCGTCCAGACCTATGGGCTTTTTGTTTCTGTTTAATGCGAGAATGTTAGCCACAATCAAATTTATGTAGATATGTGTTTGCTTGTACGCGTGCATATGCTGCTGTTCGTGTGTGTGTGTGTGTGTGTGTGTGTGTGTGTGTGTGTGTGTGTGTGTGTGTGTGTGTGTGTGTGTGTGTGTGTGTGTGTGTGTGTGTGTGTGTGTGTGTGTGTGTGTGTGTGTGTGTGTGTGTGTGTGTGTGTGTGTGTGTGTGTGTGTGTGTGTGTGTGTGTGTGTGTGTGTGTGTGTGTGTGTGTGTGTGTGTGTGTGTGTGTGTGTGTGTGTGTGTGTGTGTGTGTGTGTGTGTGTGTGTGTGTGTGTGTGTGCACGTTCTTGTGCATGTATGTATGTCAATGCGATTAAAAAATAAATCACATAAGCTGAAGAGCCTCTTGTTGTAAGATAAATCTATATTGATTAGCTATTTAACTTTAGTATAATTATAATCAATTATCTACATAATTACCTATTAAACTGCTCCTGTTGTGATGTTCACTTGATAACTGTCCCGCTGCTGCAAGCCACCAGACAATTATTTCGATGAGCAAAAACTCTTGACTTGCTAAATTTTTTGAAAACTATTTCACGGAAAGTTGTTGGTGGTGTAGCCAGCAACAACTTTCAGTCAAATTGTTTTAATAATATTTAGCATGTCCAGTGATAGAGTCCCTGAAATATGTTGCCTGCAAAATCTCATCAGTCAAACAGTTAATGGAGGTATCCGATCTGCCACTCAAGTATCTGATTTCATAATCAAATATGTCACTTGTTTGCTGACATCATAATCATAATGACGTTATAATTATAAGTTTCGTCATGTAAGTCTGTGTATGTATGCATGCACACATGCATGTATGTATGTCAATGCCAGTAAATTGTAACTCACATAGGTTTAAGGGCCTCTTGTACTATAAATCTATATTAACTTGCTATTTAACATCAGTATAATGGACCTTTCTACTTCATCCATCCATAATATGATGTCATAATCAACTACATGACATGTAGAATGACATCATAATGAATGAAATCATGAATGACATAGATAAGTACGTCACGGACGCATATTTGAATGCATTGTACGAATTGTATGTCTTTACTATTTAATAAATATTCTGTTGAATATTTTGCAATTAATAGACATTTTCCCACATTAGAGTGTTTTGGGAAAATACTTTCCCAGAATGCATTGCACATACCATTTCTGGCTGGTAGCGGCGATAGCCATGCGCAAACAGCATTACTTTACTATTAGAATCCGATAGAACACACTTTAAGTAGTTTATACGAAGAACTAATTTCATAATATTATTGAAGTCATACATCAGTGGAAAGCTAAGCCAATTTTCTCTACATTTCTGTATTCGTTTTTATATTTTTCTAAAATTTAATACAGTTGATTGTGATTTTAAAATAGCCGCTATTGTTCACTTGACTTAATGAATCTAGGTATAATGGTATATTTTATATACCAGTAAAATGTTAAAAAAAAAAAAAATAATGCATTAATCTTTAGACGATGTATGAATTAAATAATATAGTGATTTTAGTTTATCATAGGAACGGTTTAAATTGTGGTGTATTTTAGTGCAATTGTAGCTCAGGGCGGGTGAGCTGCTTGTTGGCGGCATTACCAGCCAGCAATTATGCTCTGAGTGTTGATTTAGGGAAATCCCGGTGTAATGACATCAATGTTGGAAAGGTGTATTTAACTGGGCACTGTTGCAACAGCACCCAGCCAAATTAGTTGCAAAATATTCAACAGCTTACCTGTATAGTTTTCAGGAAATTGATAGTTATGGTATTCGGGGATCGATCAATCCCAATGCAGTGAAGTGTGGGTGGAGCTTAGCTAGAGGTGGGTGGGGCATGGCTAAAATTGGAAAGGTCCATTATAATCAATTTTCTATATCATTAACTATTCATGTAATAATACATGTTGGACAAATGTAGGCCTACACATTTTGTGTACATGTATGTTTTATATATAACGGTGCTAATTAATTAAACTGCTCCTGTTTTGATGTTCACTGTTGTTAATAGAGGGATCTGATCTGTCACTCAAGTATCTGATGTCATAATCAAATATGTCACATGTTTGCTGATGTCATAATCGCTGGAGAAAATTTTACAAATTGTATATTTTTGGTGAATTTACAATTTAACCCTTTCATGGTGAAGCTGGCCAAAACGGGCATCTTAAGTGGTCTTTAGGAATGCCTATTTGCCGACCGAGAAAAGAGTATTTTTGAAAATGTACCACTGGAATGACTGGCTTGGAAACTCGAATATACCGGTAGGCAACAACAGTCATACTCATATTCTTACCTTGAACTGGGGATTCTGGTAAGTCGGAGTTCAAAGTATATATATATGGATTTCAACACATGTACAAAGTGGGTGGAGTTTAGCTAGAAATGGATGGGGCATAGCTAGAAATTGATCCCTCTATTCCTTTCCATGTGCAATTCTTATAATATACAATAATTTATCTTAATCTTAGAGAGTACATACTCACATTACTGAATAGCAAATTCTACTAAATTATAATAATGTAAAAGAAGAAGAAATTTTTTGCGGCTAAAGCAATGAAGGGATCCGATCTGTCACTCAAGTATATGACTCGATGTCATACTCAATTATGTGTTGTCATACTCAGGTATGTCACTAGTTAGCTAACGTTACACTACACAGTGACATATCTAGCTCCCTCATGAACATTGAAGTCTGTCAAGTGTACAAATTGTATGTCTTATTTAATAAACATTCTGTTGAATATTTTAAAACTAATTTGTCTGGGCACTGTTGCTGCCATTGACAGCAACAGCACCCAGTCAAATTAGTTTTAAAATATTCGACAGCTTGCCTTGATATTGGGATTCTGGGAATTCAGGATTCAAAGTATTAATTGATTGCAGCGCAAATAAGTGAACGAAGCATAGCTGGAAATGGATCCCTCTATTAAATGGAATGGAAGGCATTTCATGTATTTTCAGGCAAAGAGCAGCAGCTTTTCATCAAGTGTGTTGTCTGTTAGTGCAAATAAATTTGCATGCATTCATAAATTTATTGGCAAAAAACGAAAAGAAAAATGAGAATATTATATGTTGGTTGTTTTATAATAAATAGATTTTCAAACATTTAAACCTTGTTTCATATCATTCAGTATCATTTCATATTTATCTGTGTCGTGATTCTGTAGAGTGTCAAAAGCTGAACAATATGGCCAAATATATCTTTCAGTTGTCATGTCCCCTGGATCACTGTTGTCGTATTCAGGATGAGTGCCTAAGTTACGCACCCACCTAGATCTAACTGCTTGCACGTATTTAGAAAACCTGTATGCATCGTTTTAGGGCAGAGGTGACTAAATATTCATCTAATGGAGCTGAATACAGACTTAGACATTCTTTTGGACTGGCATATTTACACAATTTTTCTCACTTATGTATTCTTTATGAATATGGCCCCTGTCTGCTAGCGGTGCAATGTTTAAAGGACTGGGGTGCATGTTGCATTTGTCATGATATTGCTCTATATCCATATTATCTTCCAGTAGATTGGAACAGTCATACGTCTGTCGGAATATTTCAATTAAATGTCTCTATCTTTCGAGATAAAGCACATGCTTAACCTCTCTAAGCTACAGAATGGGTAGGCAGCTATTTACATAGATATTCATCAATTGGTGAAAATGAACTAATTAAATGCTTTCGATAATAGTTCAAAACGTTACTATATAGTGGCATGGTTATCTTCTTCATTTTGTCCTCAATTTGAATACTCAGATATATATATATATATACCATGACACAATTAATGCTGTAGTGCAGGTTTCTGAAGATAACCTCTACTTCATGGTATATCTGGCCTTCACCTAGAGTTCTCACAACTTTGAAACACCTTGAAAAATAATATTGCATTTTCAAGGCCTTGAAAGTCCAGATTTAGCCAGAATTGAAAATTCCCTTGAAAGGCCATTGAATTGTGATCAGTATACAACACAAATTCTTTATCATAGAAATACTTTAGAAATTTCTTTATCACACACATCATTGCCAAGTGTTCCCTCTCAACAGTGGAACAGTTTATTTCCCTTGGCAATAGCTTTTTACTTGCATACGCTATTGGGAAGTGCCCATCTTCAAAATCTTGCATTAGTACTGCACCGACCCCAGTATCAGCTGTATCTGTTCTCACTATGAAAGGTTGGTGTATTTCAGGCAGACGTAGGACTGGAGCCGTATCCAGCATTTCCTGAGTTGTTCTGAACGATCCTCTTGCTCTGAACCACATCTCGCCTTATTTGGTTGGCCCTTTTTTCTTAGGCCAGTGAGAGGGCTGGTTATTTTAGAGAAATTTGGAATGACGTTTCGGTAATACCCACCTAACCCTAGAAATGACTGGACTGGTTTATTCATCATAGTTGGTACGTCTGAAAGTCTTACCATTAGACCAGCCTCCTTTATTCACTCAAGCGCTCCCCTATTCTGGTCTCAACATGATCTAACAACTCATTATTTGATTCTTTTGTTCCTTGGCCAGATCCCCACTTGATTATGAACCTCTGTATGTTTCATCTCAGATAAATTTCCCAATTCCAATACATCTTCATCATTGACTACCCCCATCCCATTCTTCTATCTGTCTCAATTATAGCTATTCATGTGCTTGCTTGTGGCTCCTTCCCTTCGTTCTCATTCACTTCATCTTTCCTCTCCAAGGACAACTTCAACAGACTTTCATGGTACACCTTATATTATCCCATTCACATGGATTTGGTAATCCATCTTGTTGATGACTTCATACATGCTTCTCCATTTCAGGGCTAAATTATTTATGTTAGTTGATAACAATACCAACTAGAAGACACTTACTGAAGTAACTGTAAATCTGCGATGTCTGGCTATTATGGAATAGTATAAGGCTTCTTCTTACATGACCATTGAAAATTTCTGAGCAAGTGGAGTTTATTTCTGCCAAAAACGAAAACTGGTAACTTTGACAACTAATTAGTAGGCTTGACCTTGAGGTCGGATCACTCAAAAACCATCACCATTGGATCCTGCATGTGCGATATACCTTTCGTAAAGTTTTCATGAAAATCAATGAAAAAGACCCGAAGAGTCAAATACTGAGAAATCAGCAAAGTTTGTGTGGGGTGCCTTGTATTCGAAATTTAACATTTCATTCAATCTAAAGACTCAATCATCATGTATGGGTAAAAGGAGGTAATCTATGCTAAAAGGAAAACTGGTAATATTCGGGCCCAAAGGGTGTCCTTCAACCTGGATGTCATAAGGTATCATCTAATATGTCCATTGACCTTCTGTAATGAAGAGGAGTTCATTTCTGCCAAAAACGAAAACTGGTAATTTTGATGCCCATGAAGTACCCTTCAACTTGGGCAAGTGCCTTGCAGACGAGTCAACACCTTCAGGATGCCTAGTGTAACATCCTGGCCAAGGATGGTAGTGATCCAATCAAAACTGTAGGTGTAGTCGTAGTTCAAATGTCAATATTGAATTGTAATTTTGATAACCAATGGGTGCCCTTCCCACTAGGCCTGGATCCAGAGGTGGTGGAAACGTGCAAGGATGTCACAGGGTATTTTCTAATATGTCCATTGACCTTCTCTAATGAAGGAAAGTTAATTTCTGCCAAAAAATGGAAACTGGTAAATTTGACGCCAAGCTGTACCCTTCTACTTGGGCATCTGCCTTGAAGATGTGTTAATACCTTCAGGACTCCCAGTGTAACATCCTGGCCAAAGATGGTAATGTTCCGATCACTCTAAGTGTAGTCGTAGTTCAAATATTAATATTGAATTGCAATTTTGATAACCAAGGGATACTCTTCCAGCTGGGCCTGAGATGCAGGGGTGATGGAAACGTGAGCGGATGGCACATGGTACATTCTAATATGTCCATTGACCTTCTCTGATGAAGATTTGCCAAAAACGAAATCTGGTAATTTTGACGCTCAAGCAGTACATCCCACTTGGGCACCCGCCCTGCAGATCAATCAGACCCTCCAGGACTATAATGGTAATATCCTTACCAAGTACTGTAGTGATCCGATAAAAAGTGTAGGTGTAGTCGTAGTTCAAATGTCAATATTGAATTGTAATTTTGATAATCAAGGGGTGCCCTTCCACTTGAGCCTCGTTCTCCCACTGACAGAGCATTAATCTTCTGTGACGTTGTAACTCCAGACAGACGTAATTAGTATGGTCCGATGGTGTCGCGAGAATGCCTGGGCCTGGGATCCAGGTGTGGTGGAAACGTGAGATGAGTGAGAGTATCTTCTAATATGTCCATTGACCTCGGATGAAGGAGAGTTGGTTTCTGCCAAAAACGAAAAATGGTATTTTTGACGCCCAAGCAGTACCCTTCTACTTGGGCACCTGCCTTGCAGGTCAATCATCCCCTCCAGAACTCTAATGGTAACATCCTGTCCAAGCACGGTAGTGATCAGATCAAAACTCCAGGTGTAGTAGCGGTTTAAAGATCAATGCTGAAAATCCCCATACATTTCCTATGGGAGCTTTTTGCCCACTCAAAGGTGGGTAGCTCGTAAACTATTGGACGGATCCAAAATAAAAAAAGCCAATAGCACACGATTCCAGGCTGAGTAGCAGAAGTTGACCAAGTTTGGAGTTGACCGGATGAAAACTGATGGAGGAGATGCTGTCCAAGGCTTTTGACAAAGGATAAGAAGAAAGAAGAAGAAAGATCCTGAGTGATTTTAATAATCTGTGATTTCATCACAGATTAATAACTTCCGTCCTTCCTTGAAATCCGAAGTCTAGTCCGCTTGTCATAATGATGGTTATAGTTTCCTTGCGTTTCATGCAAACTTTCTTTAGCTATCTTAGCGCTTGTTGTGCAAATCCAACATGTAATGGTATATATTTTTTCTTCTGGTCTTTCACACATATGGTGCGAATACTTCTTGATAAACAAATAAGACTGCTGGTAAATATGTGTCCAAGTCCTTAGACCTTTCTTGACACACCTTCAACATACTCTTCAATACTCCATTCATATGTTCAAATGGACCATTGCACTTATGATTGTAAGGTGTTGTAAACTTATGCTTTAATGATATCAGCCTGAATATTTCTTCCATAATATCAGAGCTAAACTGACTTCCCCTATCGCTCAATACCTCTAGGAAATCAAACTACTGAAGATGCCAAATAATGCAATTCTCCATTTCAATGTTAGGTAGGGTGACTGCCTAAAGGTATTGTGTCACATATTCCATGACAGTGATAATGCATCTGTCTCCCTTCCCTTCACAGGTCCTATCAAATCAACAGCTATTCTGCTAAAAGACTCTTCAATCAGTGACACTTCTTACAGTGACACTAGGGTCACTTTCCCTTTTGGAATCGTCTTCCAGTGCACATCACGAGACTGACAAAATCTCAAAACATCGCTGCTGATACCGGGCCAATAAAAGTTTTTCAATCATCCTGTCCGTTTTCTTAACATCAACATGACCTCCCTGAATTTATTCAGTTCAAATTGTGGAAATACATGCCTGTGCACGAGACCTAAATTTGGGTGTGATAGCCACAGTTATCCCCCTTGATTTCTTGAAAATTGTAACTAAGATATTTAGATTCCCAGAATCGGGGTTGTACTAAGACAGCAGGGTCTGAGGACGTGTACCAGAACTGATCTTTTATTAGAAACACATTTAAGCATCTCCGAAACCGCTTGGCCGATTGATTTGAAGCTCAAGAGCCTTCATTTAAGCCAAGGGATGTAACAAGTTTGATCGAGAGAGCCTGATTGGTTGATTTGTCTGGGGACCAATCTTAGATGAGTTAGTTTTCTCAAAAACTATTCCAGAACCACTAATCGGCTCGGGCCAAAATTTGGGAAATATGATTAGGGAGTAAGGGGCATTAAAGTTTGTTCAACTGGAATTGATACCTAAAATGGCTGCTGTAGTCCAACCAGAATGTAGCATTTAGCGGCTATATTTGCATTAATTCATTTGATAGATTTTCATGGCGAAAATATGTTTATTGGTATGGATTATTTTCCTGCCAAACCCATAGGCAAACATTGGGAAGCTACACACGACTCAGAGCCACTGGGCCGATGTTAAGTGAATTTGGCAGGAAGCATCATTATGGCATAGACATTCGAGGTTGTTCAAATGATGATTGTCGTTTAACCACCAGTATATTGTGATTATTGCGTTGCAGACATTAACCCAGACTACTATTATGATGACATATAAAGAAATGCAATTGATTAAAATATCTGTCATAACAGGCTATTAGCCTACTTACAGAAATAGAATGTGATTGATTGATTGATTGATTGAATGAATGATTGGTCAATTTTGCTGGCGGCCATCATGGATTTTCCGAACATTTTCTCGAAATCATTAAAAAAAACTACTCTAACCAATGTCCCAATTTCAATAAAGCTTTGGTGGAATGACCCGATCATGGACAACCAAAAATATCCAGTCTGTTCGGTTAATGGACTACTCATTAACCGTGTGACCGATTTTTACCTGATGTGGCTGAAACGACCCTATCATTGTAGCATATAGAAATTTAAACAGCAATTTGTTGTTGACAAAATCTGGCTGGATGGATTGTAATGGTCGGTAGACTAGAATTCCGGTTCAGAGTTTTGATTGATCGATTTTCTTCTGTGAACATCATGGATTTTCTAGAAATTTTCTGCAAATCCTTTTAAAACGCTACTCCTCCGTAATCAATTGGCCGATTTCAAGAAAACGTGGTTGATAGGCATGTTCAAGCATATGCACGCGTCTATGAAGTTTCCTTACATCATTTGTAACTCATCAATGTTCCACTGACACGTCATGATTTTCTTTATTGATTTTATTACCTCACCTGGCCGGGGCTGGAGAGGCCAAGTGAGCTTTTGCCATGGCGTCTGTCTGCCTTCCTGCCAGCATGCATGCCTGTCTGTCTGGTATGTCGTCAACGTTGCCTTTTTCTCATGAACCACTTGGCTGATTTCAAGCAAATTTGTCAGGAAGTATCCTTGGGTCGTAGAAATCCAAATGAAGACGATTGATTGATTTTGGCAGCGGCGATACTGGATTTTGTCCTATGGTGGTAGGCTTCAACAGTTCTAATGAGAATTTTTATTGGTCAACTTTTTAGGTGGTCATAAATTTTCTGGAAATTTTTATTTAAATATGAAATGGAGAATTGAGCAATGAAAGCGTTTCCCCTCAGTTGCCAATGCAAATGGAACACTCGATTTGCGCTATTATTTCCTATTATCATGACAGCTCTCATATTTGAGTTCATGGATCTGATGATAGATATAGAGAATATGTATATTCGGATCGATAGAGTAATTCTATATATCTATGGTCGGATCCATGAAATCCGAGATGGGAGAGCACTATTGATTAGTATTGATAACACTTCAGAAGAGAGGCTTTCATTACTGTATTACCAGTCTCGTGCATATCATGACACCCATATAGGCCAGACGCGAAATATTATGAGGCTAATCTGACGCCTACCTCGCGCAACAACAACCTCCTGTCAAATTAGTAATAGGACATTTGTTATATCAAAGAATTCACCTTTCCAGAGTACCCACCCATCATATGACGTCATAATGAACTGCTTGATGTGTACAATGACATCATAATGAATGACGTCGATAAGTACGTCACGAACGCATATTTGATGACGGTCTATGGGCTGTTGTACAAATTGTTTGCTTTTACTATTTAATAAATATTCTGTTGACTATTTTGAAACTAATTTGACTGGGCGCTGTTGCTGCCATAGCGCTGTTGCTGCCGATGGCAGCAACAGCACCCAGTCTAATTAGTTACAAAATATTCAACAGCTTCCCTGTATAGTTTTCAGGAAATTGATAGCTAGGGCATTCGGGGATCGATCAATCCAAACACGGCGAGTTGTGGGTGGAGCTTAGCTAGTGATGGGCGGGGCATAGCTGGAAAGGTCCATTGGTGTGTACTTACCATTACATGTAGTTGAATTTAAGATAATAATATTAATTTCTAAAATATGTTCGATAGTTTTCTATTCACTGGTTTCGACGACCACTGAGTTACAGAAGCAATTTCAAACAAGAGCACTCAGAAATAGCAAACCTTTGGTCTCTCGTTTTTACACATTATAAAAGGTTTTCGGATTATCCAATTTTTTCGGATTTAATCAGATGATGCCCACAGTTGTCGATTCCTTGTGTATGCCTACGGTCACACTGTTCGTTGTATACATTTCCTGTAAAGCAAGATCTGACGTGTAGTTGACGAGATATACATAGACCCTGAATTTTATCCAATCCAGACACGGGTTCGTTTATCGTGACCACGGCCAAAGTCTGAAACTCTTCTTGCACGGCAAGTTCCTTCCTTGTGTTAAAATTTGAGCCACATCGGGTTTAGTTTTTTCTATACATGTGCGGGAACGCACGCACGAGCGCGCACGCACACGGGCGCAATACCCTCTTCCGCTTTAGACGGAATTATCATATTTCAGTTAGCCCTAATAGGCCCTACAGAGTGATCCATTTCTAGCTATGCCCGCCCATTTCGTGTGTCTTTGAATGGGTTTTAGAACTTTGTACACTGACTTCCCAGAATCGCAATTTCATGTTAACTATACACATACGCTTTTGAATCTATTGAAACTAGTTTGGCTGGGAGCAGCAACAGTTCCCAGTCAAAGTAGTTTCAAAATAATCAACACAATTTTTTATTAAATAGTAAATTCGCCATGCACATACAATTCAAACACTCATGACAGACTATAAGTATTGCCACTTTCGTGACACACACGTCATTTCGATTGTGACGTCAGCTAATAAGTAACATGGTTGATTAGACGTCAGGTGGTTGAGTGACATATCGGATCCCTCCATTGCTACTCGGACGCGGGCTAATTAACTATAACTAATCCAAGTCTGCTCTGACTCTAACCAGGTCCTGTAATACATATTTGGACAGACTGACCGGCATTAGTCCACACGGGGACTACGATGGGCTCGCTATGCTCAGCCACTACTAGTGGCTGAGCATAGCGAGTCCATCGTAGTCCCCGTGTGGGCGAGACAGGCATCTGCCACAGGGCCGGTGTACTATGTAATATTAACCCCCGTGGTAGAACGACTCCCATAAGATCTCCGACATGACTGAAAACATCCTGAACCCGTCTAAATAAATTTAGTCTCCAGTGCTGCTTTTAACAAACTGATATTTGTTTTAAGAACATCCTAACGTCGAAAACTGCCGAAATTTTTCTTATGTTTTTATGCCGCAGAATACTGTTTTAACTTTATAATTTCTCCCTCTTCCTCTACGCGTCTTGACAGACCCTCCACTGGCTTCAGCTACGCTGTCGTATCGGCGAAGCGATGTGAGTAGGCGTATGTTAGTACGAAAAACAACAACGACAACAAATCTCCGTAGTACTAGTACACGCGGCATACGCGTGCAGAACCACAGGCCTTTGCATTTTCGTCCATCCATCAGTGTATATTATATATAGTAGGTATATATACATGTAGTAGGGGGATATGCGGTAGTGATATGGATGGACGAAAATTCAAAGGCCTGTGGCAGAACAGATATAGTACACAGGCCTTTGAATTTTCGTCCATCCATCCCTCTACCATATATCCCCCTACTATGTATAATATACACAATGTATGAAACCTTCGTCTGTGGGCACCATTGTCAGAAAGCTGATTGGTTGGTTTGTAGTCGGAACCGCGATGTCAGCGGATTTTGACAACAAACCAACCAATCAGCTTTCTGACAATGGTGATTATATATAATAGGGGGGAATATGTGGTAGAGGGATGAATGGACTAAAGTTCAAAGGCCTGTGTCTAGTATTATGTATCGGAATAGAAATGTGCTATATTTCTATGATTGGAATGCATGCATGACCTATTTAACGTATATTTGGTGATATGTATTACAACATAAACTACAGGCGTTCCATGTATCAAGTAAAACTGGAGCCTAACGTTCAACTGCAGTGGATTTCCTATAAAGCACGCGTTCACAATGGAGTCAGCTGAAGGTATGTATGCGATCTCGAGAGTGCTGCCTCTGGAACGTTGCCTCCTGTTAAAGGGAGGTAACTAACCGAGATGAAATCGGCCAATTGATTACGGAGGAGTAGCGTTTTAAAAGGATTTGCAGAAAATTTCTAGAAAATCCATGATGTTCACAGAAGAAAATCGATCAATCAAAACTCCGAACCGGAATTCTAGAGTCTACCGACCATACAATCCATCCAGCCAGATTTTGTCAACAACAAATTGCTGTATAAAATTTCTATACGCTACAATGATAGGGTCGTTTCAGCCACATCTGGTAAAAATCGGTCACACGGTTAATGAGTAGTCCATTAACCGAACAGACTGGATATTTTTGGTTGTCCATGATCGGGTCATTCCACCAAAGCTTCATTGAAATTGGGACATTGGTTAAAGAATAGTTTTTTAAATGATTTCGAGAAAATGTTCGGAAAATCCATGATGGCCGCCAGCAAAATTGACCAATCATTCATTCAATCAATCAATCAATCACATTCTATTTCTGTAAGTAGGCTAATAGCCTGTTATGACAGATGTTTTAATCAATTGCATTTCTTTATATGTCATCATAATAGTAGTCTGGGTTAATGTCTGCAACGCAATACTCACAATATACTGGTGGTTAAACGACAATCATCATTTGAACAACCTCGAATGTCTATGCCATAATGATGCTTCCTGCCAAATTCACTTAACATCGGCCCAGTGGCTCTGAGTCGTTTGTAGCTTCCCAATGTTTGCCTATAGGTTTGGCAGGAAAATAATCCAAGATGGCCGCCGATCAGTTTATCTGACAAACACGAGTGGAAATTTGTATAGCCAAACCAATAAACATTTTCGCCATGAAAATCTATCAAATGAATTAATGCAAATATAGCCGCTAAATGCTACATTCTGATTGGACCACAGCAGCCATTTTAGGTATCCATTTCAGTTGAGCAAACTTTAATGGCCCTTACTCCCTAATCATATTTCCCAAATTTTGGCCCGAGCCGGTTAGTGGTTCTGGAGTAGTTTTTGAGAAAACTAACTCATCTAAGATTGGTCGCCAGACAAATCAACCAATCAGGCTCTCTCGAACAAACTTGTTACATCCCTTGGCTTAAATGAAGGCTCTTGAGCTTCAAATCAATCGGCCAAGCGGTTTCGGAGATGCTTAAATGTGTTTCTAATAAAAGACCAATTCTGGTACACGTCCTCAGACCCTGCTGTCTTAGTACAACCCCAATTCTGGGAATCTAAATATCGTAGTTACAATTTTCAAGAAATCAAGGGGGATAACTGTGGCTATCACACCCAGAGTTAGGCCATATGCAATCCCAGTCAAGGTCTCGTGTAGGCTGGTACCCGACTCCTCATACCCATCGCTGACGATTCTCTGGCTCAGGATATTATTGTGATTATGAGCAATTGGAGTCGGGTACCAGCTTAGGTCTCGTGCACAGGCATGTATTTCCAAAATTTGAACTGAAAAAATTCAGGGAGGCCATGTTGATGTTAAGAAAACGGACAGGATGATTGAAAACACTTTTATTGGCCCGGTATCAGCAGCGATGTTTTGAGATTTTGTCAGTCTCGTGATGTGCACCGGAAGACGATTCCAAAAGGGAAAGTGACCCGTGTGTCACTGTAAGAAATGTCACTGATTGAAGAGCCTTTTAGCAGAATAGCTGTTGATTTGATAGGACCCATAGCACATGTGTATCCGGGAAGAGAGACAGATGCATCCTCACTGTCATGGAATATGTGACACAATACCTTTAGGCAGTCACCCTACCTAACATTGAAATGGAGAATTGCATTATTTGGCATCTTCAGTAGTTTGATTTCCTAGAGGTATTGAGCGATAGGGGAAGTCAGTTTAGCTCTGATATTATGGAAGAAATATTCAGGCTGATATCATTAAAGCATAAGTTTACAACACCTTACAATCATAAGTGCAATGGTTTATCTGAACGTATGAATGGAGTATTGAAGAGTATGTTGCAGGCGTGTCGAGAAAGGCCTCAGGACTGGGACACATTTACCAGCAGTCTTATTTGTTTATCAAGAAGTATTCGCACCATATGTGTGAAAGACCAGAGGAGAAAATATATACCATTACATGTTGGATTTGCACAACAACGCAAGGAAACTATAACCATCATTATGACAAGAGGACTAGACTTCGGATTTCAAGGAAGGACAGAAGTTATTAATATGTGATGAAATCACAGATTATTAAAATCACTCAGGATCTTTCTTCTTCTTTCTTCTTATTCTTTGTCAAAAGCCTTGGACCGCATCTCCTCCATCAGTTTTCATAACTTGGTCAACTTCTGCTTCTTTTTTTTTTTTTGATCCGTCCAATAGTTTACGAGCTACCCACCTTTGAGTGGGCAAAAGCTCCCATAGGAAATGTATGGGGATTTTCAGTATTGATCTTTAAACCGCTACTACACCTGGAGTTTTGATCGGATCACTACCGTGCTTGGACAGGATGTTACCATTAGAGTTATCCATATCGAAAGATGCTAGTTGGTAGCGAGTGAATGTATGTAGTTAGCGCGCATGCTCTGCCCTCGTAGTTCACGTAATCTAAACATGTGGTCCTATTTTAAGCAGCTTAACCGAGCTATATGTAAACAAATGCACGTGCTAATAATATTGGCGGCGAAGTGAGAAAAGATCCGCGTGAGCGCTAGACGATGTAGGGTACTAACAGTGTAAGTGACCGTTGCGATGAAGTGACATAATTTAATTATCAACGCTGAAGTGAGAAAAGATCCGCGTTAGCGTGTAGACGATGTAACAGTGTAAGGGACCGTTGCGATGAAGTGACATAATTTAATTATCAACGCTTAAGTAGAATTTTATAACTACATAGGCCTACAATCAGCGTAACCACTGCACATATTGGATTGAACAATTCACATTTTGGGCGAGTGGCGTAGATTTAAAGCAATAATTGGAGTGGGTGTGATTTGGGGGAGCTTCTGGGAGTGGTCATTAGCAGGGGTCCGGGGGCCTCCCCCCCTCCCCCCCCCCCGAACAAAGTGGATTTACGCCCCTGTTTTGGGAACACCGCACACTTTATTTTTATACCATGAAAATCACTGAAGTGAAACCATAAGGCTAATAAAGAAGAAACTACAAGAGGTAGTGGGTGGGACATTCTGGCGTTTTTCTTAACTAATTTATTACTCTTAAACTTTTCGGGGGTGGGGGTATAGAGGCATGGGCGACATTTGGTGGGGGACAGGGGGTTGGGCATACCCCCCCCCCCCCCACCAACGCGCGCACTTTTTTGTACTGGGTGGGGGATAATATATGTAATATCCACCCCACCCCGCCCCACACTCTTTAATATCAACATCTAATTAATATCAACATTCTTCATGAGAAATTAGTTCAAAATATAATCATATTACAGCTAACTCAAGGTCCATATTTACCTGCAGAAATGTTGGGAATGCAATCAAAGCTTCTTGGTAGGTCTCCCCCACTTTTCCGAACAAAATGACGCACATGTATATGCCTACTAGGGTGGGGTGGGTGAGATGGGTCGGGGAGATATCGATCGGTTCGGCGCCCGTGTGCCTGCGTGTATTTTTTGCAAACACAACTCTTACAGTATTTGAACGTAGGCCTACATAAGTCATTTTAAAACCTGGTGCATAAGGGTTACCACCAATACATAGAGGTGCATGTGCTGTTCAAGCAGTTCGTTATCTGTCTGCCTGCATCTTTATCCACAAATACGGATGTCTGTGTGGGATTTATTATCAATGCAACTCCTAAATTGCGTTAGATTATGTTGAAACTTGATCAGTGTTAGGCAATACCAGAAAAGGTGCGTGTGCTCTCCGTATGCCCGTCTAGATCTTTGTCCGTCCATCTGTCTATCTTTAACTTTTCACAGCGAGGTGTATTAGGGTGGTACCGTGGTGGCGACAGAGCCATTAATTTCGCCCGTCCATCCATCTGTCAAATTTGCCACCACCACTGACCAGAAGATGTACACGTGCTCTCCCTATGTCAGTCCACCTGTCTATATTTGACTTTTCACAAATAGTGAAATGGCAGTGTTACGGGGTGGATATGCCGGTCGCCATCTTCTGACTGTTCTTGATTTTAGCTCACATGCTCTGAAAAGCAATTTTCCGTCTTCTGATGATGCGTCTCTCTAAGTCCACCTAGGTGAGCTTATTGCGATGGTGATTTGCCACCCATCGCCCATCTCAGGAACGGCATATTTTGCCATTAGTTTACTATGGATTAAAAATTTGGCCAAAATATTATTTTTGCCAATAATGAATACCCACTTGAGTTATGTAAGCAAAGTGGATAGGTCTAAACTGATTAAACCAGAGTTATGGGCCCTTGAATAAATTATAAAATGCTAATAATGATTTTTTAATGACTTTGCCTGTTACTAAATCAGTGGAGGAAGTCTATCAAACATGAATTATATAGATTGCTTGCACTCGAGCTGGAGAAGAAACATGGAAAGTGATGTTTATCTGAAATGTAAGATGACCGCCAGTCACCATTGTCCATCTTGAAAAGGCAGTTTCCATGGAGAACCAAAATTGTAGTTTTCAACATTCATCAACAGGCAGGGTATTATGCACGATTTGCATAGATAGCTCTTTGGGCATTATGGCATAAATCTTGGCCCTGAGTTATTCAGTTATAAATACTGAAGCAAGGTGTGCATTATAAGCCCTTGAGAGATTTATTTTATACCTAAATACTGAATGGTAACGCATTGAGAACTGTGGTGAGGAACACAAGTAAATGGGCGATCTGCCATGGGTGATGGCTCCTGGAGCTCAAATGCAAGGATAATGTGAAACGTTGCGGATCTGAGGCGCCATTTCCTGGGCGTCTTGCTGTTTTATTGTGTGGAATGATGTGACCATTCACTAAACTATGCAAGCGAATCTATGGCCTTGTCTATTGAGCCCTATGTCAGTAGCAACTCTGGCCCCACAGGATTATTTGACCTCTAAATTGCACCATGTTACAGCACTTGTCATAACATACTGCCATGAGATCATATCATCTGATAAGTGGTTTGTTGTTGGGTATGTACACATCTCATAAAGCTTTCTCCACTCTGGGTATATGTCCATTCCAGCAGACTGATGCGTGCGTGTGTGTACGCTATATTACAATTCTTATCTGACCACTCAACTAATTACCTTCTCAGTATACATGCGTGCATAGACTATGGGGCACAGCATCTCATAGAACTGCTTGCTTATGAGTTAGTGCACCTTCTATCTATGCTTTGCCTTAGGTGACAAAACTATCTCCTAGAACCTGATTAGCAATGGGATACATCGCTCTGTCGCTGAGCAACTCGATCATTATAACATTGTTTATGATTTAGGAACCGCAGCGAATGATGTATCAACCGTAGCGAGCGAATGTAGGTATGATAGTGAGTGAGTGTATGTATGGTAGCAAGTGAGCATATGTATGGTAGCGAGTGAATGTATGTATGGTAGCAAGTGAATTTATGTATGGTAGCGAATGAATGTATCTATGGTAGCAAGTGAATGCATGGCAGCAAGTTAATGTTCCGTAGCGAGTGAATGTATGTATGGTAGCGAGTGAATATATGTTAGCAGGTGAATGTATACATGGTAGCGAGTGAATGTATGTATGGTAGCAAGTGAATGTATGTAGGTATCGAGCCATTGTATGTTTGATAGCGAGTCGATGTTGTATGTTTTGTAGATGGCCAATGTATGTTAGGTATCGAACCTGTGTGTGTTTTGGAGATGGCCAATGTATGTTAGGTATGTTTGGTAGCGAGCCAGTGTATGTTTGGTTACGAACCAGTATATGTGTGGTAGCGGGTCAATGTATGTTAGGTATGTTTGGTAGCGAGCCAATGTATGTTAGGTAGCGAGCCAATGTTGTTTGGTACCGAGCCAATGTATGTTAGGTCGTGAGCCAATGTATGTTTGGTAGCAAGTCAATGTATGTTTGGTAGCAAGCCAGTGTATTTTTGGTAGCGAGCCAGTGTATGTTTGGTAGCGAGCCAATGTATGTTTGCTAACGAGTCAATGTATGTTAGGTAGTGAGCCAATGTATGTTAGGTAGTGAGCCAATGTATGTTTGGTAGCGAGCCAGTATATGTTTTGTAGTGAGCCAATGTATGGTTGGTAGATCGCCAATGTATGTTTAGTACTGGGCCAATGTATGTTTGGTAGCGAGCCAATGTATGTTTGGTAGCGAGCCATGGTATGTTAGGTAGCGAGCCAATGTAGGTTTGGTACCGAGCCAATGTATTTTAGGTAGCCAGGCAATGCATGTTTTGTAGCGAGGCAATGTATGGTTGGTAACGAACCAATGTATATTTGGTAGCAAACCAGTGTATTCTAGGTAGCGAGCTAGTATAGCGAGCTAGTGTATGTTAGGTAGTGAGCCATGTATATGTATTTATTTTATTGATGCACTGGTAACACGCGGCTTCAATTTCCACATGCCGACAGTCATGCACCCATTAGTTTAATTTGTTGATCACCATCTCCCGGTCGGGGATCGAACTGCCATACTGCAACTTCGCATGGCATCAGCAACCAGACATCTTTCCCCTGGACCACCGCGCCAAGACAAGAATCTTGGGTTAGCAGACCAGCTTTCACATGTCTGATATACTGACACTCTGACGATTCATATGGGACTAACTGTGGATGCATCTACCACTATTCAATCCTAGGCTTTTAAGCCCATTGTACTCTGACTCCATCATGGCTCTGGCAGTATATGTATTTATTTTATTGATGCACTGGCAACGCGCGGCTTCAATTTCCACATGATAACCAGCCGATAGTCATGCACCCATTAGTTTAATTTGTTGATCACCATCTCCCCGGTCAGGGATCGAACCGCCATACTGCAACTCCGGGTGGCGGATGAAACACATCGGCGTGTACGTACGTGGTGGAATGCTGAGCTACCTTGAAGAGAACCCATTCTATGCGATACTGAATCGCACGTCTACCAACTAGAGATGGTCTGATGACATTCTCCACGTTTTGGCGTGACAATCGGCATGGCTATACACTCCGTTTAAACCCTACATCAACGTCATACACGTCCACGAGATCAGCTAGACCGGGTGAGTGAGCAAATATGGGCTCCATTGTGTGTATATATACACAATGGAGCCCATATTTGCTCACTCAACCGGTTTAGCTGATCTCGTGCACGTGTACGACGTTGATGCCGCCAAGGTTAAGGAAAGCGATGGCAAGTCATTCGTCCTCCAATATGGAGCAGACTCTAAGACATTCTCCCTCCATCCCGTTGGTGGAGATGGTGTAGAGCTGCTCACTGACGTAAAGGATGTCTCGAAGGAATGTCTGGGTTGAAAGAGAGATGGGGACAAAATAGTGTTCCGCTATGACTTCCCGAAGAAGAAGTTCATCCTCCACCCCCTGATAGAGCAGTCACTAGACAAGGTTGAGAATGTTAACACTTTGAATGCTGACCTCAGCTTTCATGTCTTAGAGCCGACTGCGAAGCATGCCCCACCGATGCCACATGATGGTGTGGTGTTGACCCGGGTGAAACAGCTGCAGATAGTCTTCGAAAAGAACGCTGTGTGGTATCGTGCTGGACCTTGTAGTAACTGGCGAACGTGGGTGCCACTTTATAGAACTCCAGCGGTTATCGACCTGGAGGTCACCCCACTCTCCACCGTTGTGAGGACGGATGGCACGGTCCGGAAGCTTTATAACCAGGGTACACCTTTCCTGACCTATATAGGACAGGGCACAACCCTAGTTGCAGTGGGCCATAGGATCGGGGTCACTGGAGGAAAGCTCCTGCTGTGCCACCCCTTTGATGGACCAGAGGAAGCCATCAATATTCAGGATGGTGTCCTGCGGATAGAGGGCGTGTTGCACTCCTCGAAGGCAAAGGGCTCAGTGAAGCTGTTCGAGCGTGTCAGGCTCACAAGTCCACAAACAACTCATATTGTGCTGGGGCTGCGGCTTCTAGTGAAGCAACTATGACCTGCCCTTGAAGGCATGGAGATCGGCATCGAGGATGGCACAGGGCTCGATATGACACAGATATTTCTCATGGGGTTCAACTTGTTTGGTTGAACCCTCCATATATAAAGCCAACATGCTAGCACCACTATTGCTTGTATCTGCTCTCGTTGTCACAGTACTGAGTGCGGGTGTCAGGACGACTGCGATAGCCATGATATTAGATGCAAAGTGGGCCCACTTCTGAGACGAGCTTCAGTACAATCCCTTCCGAAACCATGTGCAGAAAAACATCTACGACCGATTTCACCCACGTCAGGAAATTGAGTCTACCTGCCACTTCTATGGTGTAAGAAAGGGTATGGTGGGGTTGTTTGCTCCCGCTACAACACCAGAATCTCTGTGTCACCTGTGAACATGCTAAAGTCTGCCATGGTGCAGATGGTTGGCACTTTAGCGTTCTGCCAAGTGAGCGTTGCCAAGGCAGCTGAAAGGGCCTGTGGGTAATCCACTCATGCCGATGTGACACTGGGCGTGACTATGTGTTTGTTTGATTAGTTTGTTTATATGGAGACATGAGGCGTGGCATGTATTTGTGACCCAACATTATGTCTATCATCATCATCATCATCATCATCATCATCATCATCATCATCATCAATATGTCTATCAATCATCATCAATCATCATCATCATCATCATATCATCATCAATCATCATCATCATTATCATCATTATGTATATCATCATCATCATCATCATCATCATCAATCATCATCGTCATCATCATCATCATCATCATCAGCATCATCATCATCAATCATCATCATCATCATATCATCAATCATCTTCATCATATCATCATCATCAATCATCATTATGGCTGCCTCAGGAATTGAGGGGCAGTGGGAGTTGAGGGCGGATTGCATCAGATCCTCTGTGTCATGGGACATATGCCAGAGTCTGTCATGGTGATGGTAGGCACTTTAGACTACCAAGTGAGCATAGTCGTGGCACCTGGAAAAATGTATGGGAACACTTTATTGATGTTGTTGTTGTTGCTGTTGTTGTTGTTGTTGTGCACAG
The DNA here is from genome assembly GCA_034401795.1 of Chaetoderma sp. LZ-2023a. Classification (NCBI taxonomy): domain Eukaryota; kingdom Metazoa; phylum Mollusca; class Caudofoveata; order Chaetodermatida; family Chaetodermatidae; genus Chaetoderma; species Chaetoderma sp. LZ-2023a. The sequence continues at coordinate 81,829,907 of CM067360.1, forward strand.
CGTATGAGGCATCTTGAGATTGTGCACTAAGTATGATGGGGTCAACTTGACCGCGGATGGAGTTGCTCTTTTTGCACTAAGCGTTGAGACTCAGATATCTATGCATAGATATGAGGTTGTGCACTGAGTATGATGGTGTCAACTCCACTCGTGGTGGAGTTGCTCTTTCTGCACTAAGCGTTGAGACTCAGATATCTATGCAAACATATATCGACTATATTTATTAACCTACATAATACACGTCAAAGAGAAGAGTAGAGTATGATGGGGTCAACTCCCCCCGCGGATGGAGGTGCTCTTTTTGCACTAAGCGTTGTCCAGAGTGCTTTGTAACTCCTTAAATATGTGTTGGCATAGTTCAGCTTTGCTTGTCCACCATTTTTAGTACTCTCCTCAACAATATATATATATATATATATATATATATATATATATATATATATATATATATATATATATATATATATATATATATATATATATATATATATATTGCTCTGTTACAGCATACTCAAGATATGTTGTGTCTAAGTTTACTGTTGGCATGGCTGCTGTGATCTCCATAACTTACTAATTATAATACGTCCGACTTCAACAAAATTCAGTTTCAAATGTATATCAATTCATCACGTGTCTACGTGTGTTAGCAGCTACGTGCAGATATGAATGTATTTGTACAATTGTTGATGTCACAGACATCACGCGATGGCTTCAAATGCACTAGCTCATGCTGATAAGAATGTAACCATTGTATTAACCCTAAATAGGTCATTAATTGGATGATAACTTGATAATGATGTGGATGAAGGTTGTTGCTGCCTCAGTGCTTGAGTGTTCATGAATTGCCACGGCAGTGTGTTCAAATTTGTCTACCATGTATTACGCACCAGAGTACACATGTGCATAGGTTGACTGTGTAAACACTGTGCTATGCTATGTTATTCAGCTCTATATATATATATATATATACACACACAAGCCAGATAAGCTCGCTCAGCTCTCTAGAGCTGACTATACAGACCGAGTCACCTTATATTTTGACAAACAAATATATAGCTGACAGTAAGCGCTTGGCTTATAAAATAAACTATAAAAAGCTAGTAGTTATAAAAATAAGTTTTCAGAATGGGGGGGGCCCACAGGGGGGGGGGGGGGGCGGGCGTTGGGGTGAGCCCTATGTTGTAAAACATATCACAGCCAGCTGTCCCCTCTGTTCTGATAGCCCACCTCCCTCCTGTAGCCGCCAATCCGCGATTCGCAGCTACCACCGATTAAACAGTCTAACAACAGTCGGCTTCAACATTATATATATCGCCTCTGTTCTGACCTTTTTCGACAACCCACCTTCCCTCCTGTAGCCATGGATTGTGGATCGGCAGCTCCCACCCTGTTCTGTTCTGAAACCACTATTATATAACTACTCAATGTGAGGGGTCCCTGGGGCGTCCACAAATTAGACGTCAAAAACATGCACACACTAAGGAATGCACATACTCCCACCCACCACTAGTCAGCCACCTAAAATCATCCGCCACTACCATATATACTATATGTGGCATGAGGTGGGTGGGGTGGGGTTATAATGTTAGAACCGACTCAGGCTATTTTGCATATGCCTACTATGAACTTGAATGTGGGCACACCCAAATTTTGTGAATAAATTATGCTGACACGTTAGTAACAATAGACGTACTCAGTCTTGTTTCACATAAAACCATGACATGTAAGGTGTAGAAAGGTATAATATAATTAGCTCATTTGATTAATAAGTTATATATATATATATATATATATATATATATATATATATATATATATATATATATATATATATATATATATATATATATATATATGGGCTCTACGCATATAGGCAATGGCCTAATTATAGTCAAAATATATCTCTTATATTATATATAGACCAGCAAGTTTAACGCATGTTTTTTGTTTTATTACTTAAACGAGAACTTACCTGAAAGAGGAAGTTAGATGTTTGACTGTACTTCTAGCCAATCACCACTGGAAGCCGGAGTTACACAAGAGAGACGTGTCATGACTTGCTAAGATCAGTCTTCAATGATAAATTGAGTGCACAGCACGGTAATCCCAAAATAGGGTGGGACAAGAAAAGTTCCCAAATGAAATCTCAAACTATGACCTCTTTTCTAGAGGTGGGCATGTAACTCCGGCTTCCAGTGGTGATTGGCTAGAATTACAGTCAAACATCTAACTTCCTCTTTCAGGTAAGTTCTTGTTTAAGTAATAAATTCCAGCCAATCACCACTCAGTCAGCCGGAGTTCCACGAGACTTCAAAGCTGTGGGTGCACTCAATACTATAAATTCCATGTAATGAATTGTTCACAATTATGATAACATGAACTGAACAATTAACAGATTTGATAATCATCCTTCTGAACACTGACATCTTTCTAATATATTCAAAACTTTGTTATAAAACTTTTAAACACTCATTATCAACATGTTGTACAGACTTAAGTTATGGAATTTTCAAACCATCTCAATGGACAGCAAAAATGGTCTACTGCCATTTCTGTCTATTGTATTGTCTATAGATATTTTTATCAATCCATGCCAGTGTCCTAGTCATTTTCAGGCTTCGATATATAGTGTCTCTACATACTGCCTTATCGTCTTCATGAATAATTTTGTGTTAGTATCTTTCTTAGATTCTTAATTCTCTCTAAATATGATGGCAACACCTGGGCGAAATCGGTTTATATTCAAGGAAAATAGTTGCATTCTAATAATGATCGCTTAAAGTTCCTAAATTGCTTCCTCAAGAGATTGTTGTATACAAATATCAAGTATTTTACTCAAAATCTTAATGAAATGCCAAATATAATTCTATCTGGCCTTAGTTGATAGTTGAACAATGATCCATTTTGAAAAACTTATCATTAATTGATAACTCATAAATGATTTGGTGAAGCCAATTTAAACCCAGAAAATGAAACACTGATTAGGTCATTGGTAAAGAATATCAATAACCCAAAGGCTTTCAAAACTTAATTCACATAGTAAGCATTATTTCTTTATTGATTCTCTCCATGAATTAATAACCAAAATTGTCTAGCCAGCAAGATCCTTATCATCCGATGCTCCCTCGTATAAGAGGGTATTAACTAACAATATTTTGCTTAGTAGATGCACATGGTCCTTATGTGTGAATGCCCCAAGATTGCCAATTCAAAAACAACATCTTATTAAATAGCAAAATCTGTCTTATGTATTTTTTAACTTGATGCTATGTTACTGTTTATGTTGGTTGATCCAATTCTACTCTTGTAGATTAACTCTCAGTAGAGGCCAAAAAGTGTAAACGACTATGGGTTAACTTCAAACCAATCTAATATAAAAGCATCAATATTATAAGCTCCTAAGGTACATGTATTCAAGAAACATGTTGCTTAATCTGGAAATTAAGCCTAGAAGCGAACAAATCACAAAACTTCATTGTAAAGCTACTAGAGAAGTACACATACAACTCCTTGATATTCACTTTGCACTCATCATCAAATACGCTGGATTTTGTTATTTGCTATACAATTCATCTGACCAGTTGAGTGAGCAACTGTGATTCATAAATTTCATTCTCTAAATCATAGCCAAACTTCTCTGGCTGGTCCATTACAATATTGTGAGGGAAGAGATTAGCACAGATATAGTTAATGTCGCTACTATAGAAATATATATTCAGAGGCCAAATTTAGCACGAGCAACACTATAGACTCTAAACACAACAATCGAGCTTTAATGCCCAGTACATTAATATGATGTTGCTTGGCATTATTTCTCCATCTACCCCCTATAGAATGTGTGGGGTTTTCTGTGCATCGTCAGTAGGTCAGTAACACTACCTCCCCCTTCAGTTGACACATCAGTTGTTACATCATAAGCATCTTGCATGATTGAGTTGTGTGTCTGGCTGTTATTGAAATAACATCAATCCACCATGTAAACACAGAATGACCTGAATTTGACAATCACACATTTTTATCAAAACTATCTGACACCATTTTCAGTGATTCAGATTAGTAAGATTATCAGATTCTATAAAAGAATGTGAATTATTCTACAACTGAAAACCAGCATGACCATAAGTATTATATGTTCAGCACCCTAAGTTTCATATTTTTATGTTTCCAAATTTAATACTTTTGTAGTACTGCGAAAAATATTCTTGTCACTTAGATGCCAGCTCTTCCGACATGCGCACTGAATGTTTCAACTCATAGGTTGGGATGAGAACTGGTATATTACAGATGAAACATCCAATGGCATAACCATCATCTTTTAATTGTTATATATAGTGGCACCACATGAATCATATGAATGTGTATCACGAAACCAGTCACCAATATATCAATGTGCAATATGCTCCATTTACCTTAAATGAGCATATAACCGGTGTTAATAATAAAAGATATATATTCTGCCGATGATAAGCCATCTGGCAAAACTACACATTGAAAAAATACATTATTCCATTCAACAAACAATATTTGATATCTTACTGAAACAAGCACTAAGAAATATGCATGAAATATGCAGTAGAAAGGCTCAACTGGGTCCGCAGCAATTAGGCTTAATTAGAAAATTAATTAATGCAATTGTATCTATTTTGAAATGATGATATTCTACTGCTCGAGGCAGGGCAAAATTTACATAAGTGTAAATGCAACCCTGCTTTTGTCTATGACAAATATAACAGATAAACAATCATCTGAATCTGAAGAATGACCAGTGCATTTTATATTTGCTTGCCAACAGAAACACAACCTGATACTAAATGCAAGATAAAACTATCTGACACCCATTTTGCACATAATGGTCTTTGATACCAGTGTTCAGCTTTAAATTGTTGATCATAATGATAATATTGAGACATATTTGATACCTGTAATATTTGCAGTCATAGGCATCATCATGCAAAGGCCTTTGATTTTAGAAAAGAATGTTATACCTTCTTGATACCTGTACTGTTTGCAGTCATAGGCATCGCTGTGTTAAGGCCTTATCAAGAAAGGAATATGTTTTTGATACCTGAACTATTTACAGTCATACATGTAGGCATCTCTGTTTATCAAGAAAAGAATATGTCCTTGACACCTGTAGGTATCTCTGTGGTGAGGCCTGATCTTAGGCCGCTTTACCCTGAGTTCAAATGGCTCTGGTCTAAAAGACATATTTGTCTCAGTTAATCCTTTCACCGGTCTTGAGGATGAAATGGTTAGAAATAGTAATTGCCAGGAGCATGAAAACCGATTATTTGCACGCCTAGGCATGGATCTGCCTATAGGTCACTGGCTACTTATTGCTCTTATTTATTTATTTCAATCTGTTAATCAGATGATCAACATATGCAATTTGTGCTGCTAGCAGCAGCACATACCCAAGCTTTTGTAAGCCAGATTAGAACCAGTCTCCTGACATTAAACTCCTGAATTTCAGTGTTTACCAAGCAAAACTCTCAACAAATGCGTTAATCATAGCTGATATTTTTGACATATTATTTACTGATAAAATCTCTTAGATTGTGGTGTTCTCCTTAATGAAGTTATGACTTATAGCAAGAGTATAGCAAACGTTAACTCTGCATTTTAATGCCTATAAATAGGGTTTCTGAGAAGAGATTTACGTTCTGGCGATCTCAGCACGTCTCTCTTGTGGAACTCCGGCTGACTGAGTGGTGATTGGCTAGAATTAATCCCAGCCGCCGCTAAAGCATCTAAAAATAGTATCGCGTATATTGATGACGTACGCGGAAACTGTAAAAGTGATTCGCATGCGCAGTAACTAAATACATTCGCTCGTTACCAACTAGCATATACCGATGATATCGAGCAGTTCGGTTATTTAGCTTTAATATCCGACCCCTACGGAAGCCCTGAAGGGCTGTCTGCGAAAAAATATCTCAAGCGCTCGACTTAATATCTCGCTCGACTTAATATCTTGCGCGCGCGACTTAATATCGCGAGCTCTCGAGATAATTATGTCAAGGGCTCGAGATATTATTTCTAGCGCTCGAGATAATTGTCACGAGCGCTCGTGGTAATTATCACGAGCGCTCGAGATAATTATCACGAGCGCTCGAGATAATTATCACGAGCGCTCGACATATTATCTCGAGCGCTCGACATAATTATGTCGAGCGCTCGAGATAATTTTAATACCACCGGATCTATTACTACCGTAGGCGAGCCGCGTTTTAATGACACAGTCTACGGAAGCCGTGATATTATCTTGAGCGCTCGACATAATTATCTCGAGCGCTCGAGATAATTTTTATACCACCGGATCTATCACTACCGTAGGCGAGCCACGTTTTAACGACGTATGTTACATCTGCTGCAGCAGCAACAACAGCAGCGACATCGGTAGCGGCAGTAGTAGTAGAAGTAGCAGTAGTAGTATAGTAGTAGTAGTAGTAGTAGTAGTGGTGGTGGTGGTGGTGGTGGTGGTAGTAGTAGTAGTAGTAGTAGTAGTAGTAGTAGTAGTAGTAGTAGTAGTAATAAAAGTAGTAGTAGTAGTAGTAGTAGTAGTAGTAGTAGTAGTAGTAGTAGTAGTAGTAGTAGTAGTAACAGTAGTAGTAGTGGCGGCGGCGACGGAAACGGTGGTGGTGGTGGTGGTGGCCGTGGTGATGGTGGTGGTTGTGGCGGTGGTTGTGGTTGTGGTAGTGGTAGTGCAGTAGTAGTAGTAGTAGTAGTAGTAGTAGTAGTAGTAGCGGGATTAGCAAGAGTAGTAGTAGTAGTAGTAGTAGTAGTAGTAGTAGTAGTAGTAGTAGCAGCAGCAGCAGCAACAGCAACAGCAATAGCAGCCGCTGTAGCAGAAGCGGCGCCACTTATAGGTGTTTTTATGGTTTTATTATAATCTTAGAACTCGTGTGATTAATTTGCACTCCGATTCTCCATCCATCAATATGTTTGTTCGTCAGTCCGTCCGTTCATCTTGCAGAACGTGTCAAAATGTAATAACGTTTCATTTCTTTCCTTCAATAACTTCTATTGGGAACTTATTGATACAACTTTAGAACTAGGTTGATTCCGATTCTTTGAAGAAGCCTCATATACTTTATCAGTCTACCTGCTCGTGCGCACGCCAGACCGTCCCTCATGCTGGGGATGTCTAAATCTGGCAACATTTTAGCATTTCTTCTTTCGCTTAGATTCCCACTTCTTGGACAGTGTAAATCCTTGTATATTCCTGTTTTTCGTTGATAACCAGAGATTTAATTGGCGTATATTATTGAAACATTAAATGTGCGTTGAAGGATAGTTTTATTGTTTGCGCTAACTCATCCGTTCATCCGTCTGTCAGTCCCTCCAATCGTTCATCTTGCCTGCATTTCAATTTTACTTCAATATCTTAGGTTCTACTGGACAGTACGTTGACACAATTTCTACAACCAAGATATGTTGATTATGCACATTAGTAGACGTACCCCGTATTTTGCCGTCCGTTCACATTGGATGATATGTTTAAAGCCTAATAGTAGAACAATGACAAGCTAAAATTAGAAAAGTAATTAATGCAATAACCCCCCCCCCAACCCCCCCCCCCCCCCCCGTTATGACAGTGAGGCAAATCTCACATACCAGCTTCCAAACAAAAAATCCGACCAGAGCAGCCCCAAGGGCTCTACCAGCCCTCAGCTATAACACGATTTTGGGATGGATCACACTGGCCATGTAGTTGGTCGTACTACTGGGATCGGGGTCGGCCCCACCCCAAGCCGGTCCCGCCCAGAAGACATGGATAGTGTCTGAACGTCCATTTAGGGACACAGCTATGAGCAGTGATATAACTGGATCTACCAGGTCAGTGCATAGGCATATGCGCTGAACTGCCAATTAAGTGCAGCCATACTTAAATCAGTGTATCAGGCAATAAGTTGAACGTCTGTCCTGTCAGCAGTGATATAACCAGCATGGCGGGAACTACCAGTTAAGTGCCTGCCCATCGAACCGCCAGTTCAGTGCATCCACACTTAGACTACCACACCGGTGGGCAGTTGTTATTGGCCAGCATAGCGAGAGCTACCACTTCGATCAGAGCATTTGCACTGAACTGTCAATTCGGTGCATCCGCACTTAGCCCCGTGTATCAGGCAAGAAGGTGCGTGTCTGTGCTATGGAAGACACGGCCGCGACATCTGTGAGCAGTGATATAACAAGCGTAGCATGAACTACCAATTCAGTGCAACCGCACTTAACCCAGAGTATCCCAGACAAGAAGGTGATCGTTTGTGTCCTGGAGGACACGACCACGACATATGCGAGCGGTTTTCACTACCAGTTCAGTGCGTGTGTACTTATGGCACGCGGGGCTCTGAACACGTCTAGAGGCCCCAGAGTTTTCACCCTTATTCTGTGTAGGTAATAGCCAGATAGCAGTACCATACTTATATCCACGAACATGTCTGATCATGGAAAACGCTGTCTAAGAATTGATGAAGCTATTGCGGCAAGGGATTATCAGCCCTGTTATATATTCAGAGAGTTGGCAGCTCTGAGAGAACAGCCACCTGCCATCCCATCCCTATCTCTGCGTAGAAAGCATCCACGGTTCCCATGCCAGTGACTCCACATGCCACCCACGCAGGCTACAAACACCAGCTTTTGAGAAGCTCCACGTAACAAGGCAACACCAGCTTCTGTGAAGCTCACTCCGGCTCTACGACACTGGGCAACACCAGATATTGAGAAGCTGACAACGGCTCCAAAGAAGCTCAAACGCCGAATTTGACAATCTACTGGAGGACATCTTCAAGCAGGACAGAGTCCCAAACTTCCTCAAAACGTCATTTGCAATCAAGAACTATCTGCGAGAATGGGTACTCCATGGTCATAGAGCAGATGGGAAGGATTCATAGGCTTAACTTGCAGGCAGTCAAAACAAGATCAAGAAAAAGCTGGTGGAAAAAGTCCTTGACCTTAAGGGGGTGAAGTTATGTATCTCGCTCTCAGGGTGACTCTGCATAAGTCGAGGAATGATGGAACTGAAGTGACCACAGACCCACTGTTCTGGTCTCAGCAACAGGCGCTCCATATGACAAGTGTCATTGGCGTGCCTGTGAAAGATAGCAAAGCCAAGGTGTTGCAAGGCTTGAGAACTGCACTCACGAGGGGTCTGGCTGGGCAGTAGACCAAGTTGATGCACTGAATATCAACATCGCCAGTTGCAAAGCATTACGGGATGGTTCATATATCATATATCGTGCTCCCTCCTTTGATAAGAGGAAAGCGTGCTGTGGTCAACGTTAAGAACAGGGATGACCATTGCCTGTGTTGCTCTCCAGAGGTCTAGCAAAGCTTGGCTAATGCTTAGTTAAGGCTTAGCAAAGGTAATGTCGCGGTAAGGTCTTGCAAAGCTTGGATAATGCCTAAGTACAACGTAGCAAAGCCTGGCTAAGGCCTAAGTAAAGTCTATCCAAGCCGCTAAGGCAGAGGTAAGGCCTAGCAAAGCCTGGCTAAGGCCTAGTTAATGCCTAGGTAAGATCTAGTAAAGCCAGGCTAAGGCCTAGATAAGGTCTTGCAAAGCTTGGATAAGCCATAATTAAGGCTTAGCAAAGCCTGGATACGGCCTGAGTAAGGCTCAACAAAGGCTGGCTACGGCCTAGGTAAGGCCGAGCTAAGCCCTATCAAAGTCTCGCTACGGCCTTGGAAATGTCCAGCAAAGTGTGGTTACGACTGAGGTAAAGTCTATCAAAGCCTGGGTACGACATATGTAAGGTCTGTTAAAGCCTTGCTATGACCCAGGTAAGGTCTACCAAGGTCTGACAAAGGCCTAAGTAAGGTCTTGAAAAGCTTGGCTAAGGTCTAGATAAGGCTTAGCAAAGCGTGGCTATAGCCTTTGTAAGGCTAGCAAAGCCTGACTAAGGCCTAAGAAAGGCCTAGCAAAGCCTGACAAAGGCGTAGATAAGGTCTAAGTAAGACATAGCAAGTCTGGCTGAGGCCTAGCTAAGGCTTAGCAAAGCGGAGCTACGGCCTGGGTAATGTCCTACAAAGCCTAGTCAAGGCCTAGCAAATCATGGATAATGCCTAGATTAAGGCCTAAATAAGGCATGGCTGCAGTCTGGCTACGACCTAGCAAATCCTAGCTAAGGCATGGCAACAGGCTCTCAAAACCTAGCTCTAAGACCTATGTATGGTCTAGTTAAGGATTAGAAAAGTTTGAATAAGGTATAGTTAAGGCTTAGCAAAGCCTGGCTAAGGACGCGGTAATGTCTAGGTAAATCTTAGCAACGACTGGCTAATGCCTATGATAAGCCTAGCAAAGCCTGGCTAAGGCCTGAATAAGGCCTAGCAAACCCTAGATAAGGCATGGCAACGACATCAAATCTTGGCTAAGACATAGGTAGGGTCTAGGTACGGCTTAGCAAAGCCTGTAATGCATAGGTAAGGCCTATGTATGGCTTAATAAAGCCTGGATTAGGTCTAGGTGATGTCTAGGTACGGTATAACAAAGCCTGGCTAAGGCCAAGGTATGGTCTTGCAAAGCTTTGATAAGGCCTAAGTCCGGCTTAGCAAAGCCTGACTAAGGCCTAGGCAAGGCCTATCTAAGACATGACTAAGGCCTATCTAAGACCTAACAAAGTCTCGCTAAGGCATAGGCAATGTCTAGCAAAGCCTGGATAAGGTCTAGGTAAAGTCTGTCACAGCCTGACTAAGGCCTAGGTAAGGCCTAGAAAAGCCTGGCTAAGGCCTATGTACGGGCTAAGTAAGGCCTATACAAGCCTGACTAAGGTCTAGTTAGCACTTAGCAAAGACTGGTTCGGGGTTAGCTAAGGCCCTGGTACGTCTTACCAAAGCCTGGTTAAGGTCTAGGAAAGGTCAGGCAAAGCCCGGATGCGACCCAAGTAAATACTAGCACAGACCGGCTAAGGTCTAGGTAATGACCAATAAAGTCTGGCCAAGGCCTAGCTACGGCATCGCCAAGGCTTAGAAAAGCCTGACTAACGCCAATGTAATGTAGTGCAAGGTATCTTGCTAAGCCTGCCTAAGGCCCAGGTAAGGCATAGCCAGGCTTTGATAAGCCTTATCTAGGCCCTTACCTGGCTATTATAAGCCTTACGTAGACATTGCCTGGGTCTTAGTCAGGCTTTGCAAGGCCTTTGTCATGACTTAGCCAGGCTCAGCCAGGCTTTAGTAAGTTTTATCTAGGTTTCGTCACGATTTGCTATGCCTTAACTAGGCCTTAGCCAGGCTTTGCAAGGCATTACATAGGCCTTAGCCAGTCCTTAGACAGGCCTTACCCACGACTTAGAACGCTTTGCTAAGATTTACCTACGCATTACCTAGACATTAGCCAGGCGTTGTTAAGACTTAACTAGGACTTAGTCAGGATTTGCTAATCCTTAACAGGGCCTTAGCCAGACTTTGCTAAACCTTATTTAGGCCGTAAGTAGGCCTTATCCAGGGTTTTCTAGGCATTACCTAGGCCTTATCCAGGCTTTGCAAGACCTTACCTTGGCCTTAGGCTGTTATTGCTACGTCTATGCAAGACCTTACAACGGTGTTAGACAGGCCTTATACGGCCCTAGGCAGCCCCTAGCCAGGCGTTAGGCAGGCCTTACCCAGGACTTAGAACGCTTTGCTAAGATCTACCCACGGATTACCTAGACATTAGCCAGGCGTTGTTAACCCGTAACTAGGACTTAATCAGGATTTGCTAATCCTTAACAGGGCCTTGGCCAGACTTTGCTAAACCTTATTTAGGCCTTAACTAGGCCTTTGCCAGGGTTTGCTAGGCATTACGTAGGCCTTATCCAGGTCTTGCCAGACCTTAACTTGACATTATCCTGTTATTGCTATGTCTATTTAAGACCTTACATAGGCTTTGGACAGGCCCTAGGCAGGCATTAACCAGGGCTTTGTCAGACTTTGCTAAGCCATACATAGGCCTTAGCAAGGCTTTGCTAAGATTTACCTAGGCCTTAGCCATGCTTTACTATGTCTTAACTAGGCATTAGTCAGGATTTACCAGTCCTTACTAGGCCTAGCCACGCTTTGTTAGGCCTTAGCCATGCTTTACTAGGCCTTACATACGCCTTAACCACGCTTTGCTGGGCCATACATAGCTATTACCTATGTCTTAGTCAGGCCTTGCTAAGCATTAGCCAGGCGTTGCAAGACGTTACCAAGCATTAGCCAGGCTTTGCTAAGCCTTACCTAGGTTTTTATCCAGGCTTGCCTAGGCCACACTTAGCCCTTACCTAGGCCGTGGCCAGGTTTTGTTAAGCCTTACCTAGGCCTTAGGTGCGCTTTGCTAACCCTTACCTAGTCCTTGGCCAAACTTTGCAACACCTTACCTAGGCTTTAGCCAGCGTTTGGTGGTAGAGCTTTCTAGACATTACCTACGTCTTAGCCACGCTTTAGCATGCCTCACATTAGCCTTACCTAGGCGATAGCTATACTTTGCTAGGTCTTGCCTAGGACTTAGCGAGGTTTTGATAGACGTTACCTAGGCCTTAGCCAGGCTTTTCTAAGCCCTAACTAGACCTTACCTAGCTTGTAGCCTGGCTTTGCTAGGCGGTTGCCATGCCGTAGCTAGGCCTTACACAGGCCTTAGCCAGACCTTATTCAAGCCTTAGTCCGGCTTTGATAGACTTTACCTAGGCCTTATACATGGTTTGTAAGACATTGTATAGGCCGAAGTCAGGCTTTGTTAGGCCTTACATAGGCCTTAGCCAGGCTTTGCTAAGCATTACCTAGGCCTTAAGCAAGCTTTGCTAGGCCTTACCTGTGCCTCAGCCAAGCTTTGTAAAGACATTAGCCAGGCTGTGTTAGCTTTACTAAGCCTTACATATGCCTTAGCCACGCTTTTGCTAGTCCATGGCCAAACTTTCCAAGACCTTGCCTAGGCCTTAGCCAGGCCTTATCTAGACATTACCTAAGTCTTAGTAAGCCTTGCATTAACCTTACCTAGGCCTTAGCCAGACTTTGCTAAGCCTTACATAGGCCCTATCGAGGCTTTGATAGACTTTACCTAGCCATTATCCACGCTTTGCCAGGCCTTACATGGGCTTTAGCCAAGCTTCGCAAGACATTACCTAGGCCATAGCCAGGCTTCTGCTAAGCCTTATCTAAGAATTGATGGACTTAGCCACGCTTTGCTAGGCCTTAGTCAGGCCGTACCTAGGCTTTAGCCAGACCGTGTTAATCCTTAGCCATGCTTTACTAAGCCTTAGGACCTTACCTAGGCCTTAGGCAGACCTTATCTAGACATTACATAAGTCTTAGCCAGGCTTTAGTAAGCCTTACATTGACCTTACCTAGGCCTTAGCCAGACTTTGCTAGGCCTTACCTAGGCATTAGCGAGGCTTTGATAGACTTTACCTAGGCCTTAGCCATGCTTTGCTAAACACTGCCTATGCCTTTGACAGACCTTTGCTCGGTCTTACCTATGCCCTACCGTGGTCTTAGTCAGGGTTTGTTAGGCCTTACCTAGGCCTTAGCCAAGCTTTGATAGGCTTTACGAGGGCCTTGGCCAAACTTTGCAACACCTTAACTAGACATTACCTAAGTCTTAGCTAGGCTTTAGTAAGCCTCACATTGGCCTTACCTAGGCCATAGCCAGACTTTGTTAGGCCTTACCTAGGCCTTAGCGAGGCTTTGTTAGGCCGTACCTAGGTCTTAGCCAGGCTTTGCCAATCTTTAACTAGGCCTTAGGCACGCTTTCCTAGACCTTAACTGGGCTTTATCCAAGCTTCGCAAGACATTACCTAGGCCTTAGGCATGCTTCTGCTAAGCCTTACCTAGGAATTGATGGACTTAGCTAAGCTTTGCTAGGCCTTAAGACCGTACCTAGGTCTTAGGCAGGGCTTATCTAGACATTACCTAAGTCGTAGCCAGGCTTTAGTAAGCCGTAGATTGGCCTTACCTAGGCCTTAGCCAAACTTTGCTAGGCCTTACTTAGGCCTTAGCAAGGCTTTGCTAGACTTTACCTACGCCTTAGCCATGCTTTGCTAGACATTGCCTAGGCCTTTGCCAGACTTTTGCTCGGTCTTACTTATGCCCTACCATGGTCGTAGTCATGTTTTGTTAGGCCTTACCTAGGCGCTAGACAAGTTTTGCTAGGCCGTACCTGGGCCTTGGCCAAACTTTGCAACACCTTACCTAGGCCTTAGCCAGGCTTTGGTAGACCTTAACTAGACATTACCTAAGTCTTAGCCAGGCTTTAATAAGCCACACATTGACCTTACCTAGGCCATAGCCAGACTTTGTTAGGCCTTAGAGAGGCTTTGATAGACTTTATCTAAGCCTTAGTCATGCTTTGCTAGACATTGACAAGACCGTAACCAGACTTTGCTAGGTCTTACCTAGACCCTACCGTGGCCTTAGTCAGGCTTTGTTAGGCCGTAACTAGGCATTAGCCAAGCTTTGCCAAGCATTAACTAGGCCTTAGCCACGCTTTGCTAGGCCTTACCTGGGCTTTAGCCAAACTTGCAAGACATTACCTAGGCCTTATCCATGATTCTGCTAAGCCTTCCCTAGGCATTGATGGACGTATCTAGGCTTTGCTAGGCCTTAGTCAGACCGTACCTAGGCCTTAGCCAGACCATGTTAGTCCTTAGTCAGGCTTTACTAAGCCTTAAAACCGTACCTAGGCCATAGCCAGGCCTTAGGCAGGCCTTATCCAGACATTACATAAATCTTAGCCAGGCTTTAGTAAGCCTTACATTGACCTTACCTAGGCCTTAGCTAGACTTTGCTAGGTCTTATCTAGGCCTTAGCGAGGCTTTGGTAGTCTTTACGTAGGCCATGCTTTGCTAGACATTGTCTAGGCCTTAGCCAGACTGCTCGGTCTTGCCTAGGCCCTAGGCGCTACCGTGGTCTTAGTCAGGCTTTGTTAGGCCTTACCTATGCGTTAGCCCAGCTTTGTTAGTCCTTACCTGGGCCTTGACCAAACTTTGCACCACCTTACCTAGGCCTTAGCCAGGCTTTGGTGGACCTTATCTAGACATTACCTAAGTCTTAGCCAGGCTTTAGTACGCCTCACATTGGCCTTACCTAGGCCTTAGCCATACTTTGCCCGGCCTTATCTAGGCCTTAACGAGCCTTTGATAGACTTTACCTAGGTCTTAGCCATGCTTTGATAGGCATTGCCTGGGCATTAACCAGACTTTGCTAGGTCTTAACTAGACCCTACCGTGGCCGTAGTCAAGCTTTGTTAAGCCTTACCTAGGCGTTAGCTAAGCTTTGCCAAGCCGTAACTAGGCCTTAGCCACGCTTTGCTAGGTCTTAACTCGGCTTTTGAAAGCTTTGCAAGACATTACCTAGGCCTTTGCTAATCCTTACCTAGGCATTGATGGACTTAGCTAGGCTTTGCTAGACCTTTGTCAGGCCGTACCTAAGCCTTAGCCAGGCTGGGTTAGTCCTTAGTCATGATTTACTAAGCCTTACATAGGCACGCTTTGCTATTCCTTGGCCAAACGTTGCAAGATCTTACCAAGGCCTTATCCTAGACATTGCCTAAGTCTTAGCCATGCTTTAGTAAGCATTACATTGGCCGTACCAAGGCCTTAGCCAGACTTTTCTAGGCCTTACCTAGGCCTTAGCGAGGCTTTGATATAGACTTTACCTAGGCCTTAGCCATGCTAGACATTGCCTAGGCATTAGCCAGACTTTGTTAGGTCTTACGTAGGCTCTACCTTGGCCGTAGTCAGGCTTTGGCCTTACCTGGGCCGTAACCCAAGCTTTGCAAGACATTACCGCGGCCGTAGCCAGGCCTTGCTAAGCTTTGCAAAGCCCTTGCCTAGGCCTTAGCCAGGCTTTGCCAAGCCTTTACCTAGAGCTTATCAGTTCGTACCCTGGCTTTGCTAGGCCCTTGCCATGCCTTAGCGAGGCTTTGTTAGGCCTTACCTAGGCGGTAGTCTTAGCCACGCTTTGCTAGGCCTTACCTGGGCTTTAGCCAAGCTTTGCATGACATTACCTAGGCATTAGTCAGGCTTTGCCAGTCCTTACCTAGGGAGTGATGGACTTAGCTAGGCTTTGCTAGGCCTTAGTAAGATCTTACCTAGGCCTTAGCCAGGCTGTGTTAGACCGTAGCCAAGCTTTACTAAGCCGTACATAGGCCTTAGCCACACTTTGCTAGGCCTTACCTAGGTCTTGGCCAGACTTTGCTAGGCCTTAGCCAAGCCTTAGGCAGGCCTTAGACATGTTTTGCTAAGCCTTACCTAACCCTTAATAAAGCGTTGCAAGGCATTACCTAGGTTTAGCTAAGCCTCAATTACGCCTTACCTATGCCTTAGCAGCTTTACTAGGCCGTATCTAGGTCTTAGCCATGCTTTGCTAGACTTTAACTAGGCCTTAACCAGGCGTTGCTAGACGTTGCCTGACGCGTGTGTCGATGCGCGAGTGTGAGCGTGTGAGAATTACTCACTGATTTATTCATATTTGTCAATAAATAAACTGATAGCATGTGCTTTATCAATACAATCATCATCATCATCATCATCACAGCCAAGATTATCACCATCGTCATCAACTAAAATTATCATCGCCATCGTCATTAGTAGCATCATCGTTATCATTATAACCAAGATAATCATCATTGTCATCAATATCATCATCATTATAACCAAAATTGTATCATCCCCTCCCTCGTCACCAAGATATTCATCGTTGCAAAAAAAATTATCATCAATATAATGTATTATTTATTTCCGTAGCATTTCGCGGTGATCCGCAATCTCAATTTCATGACAATTATGAATATTTTGAAAATATTGTGACTATTTTAATTGGAAACGGCACCCAGTCAAATTATTAGTAACTGAACAGGAAATGCTTTTCGGGCCATCCACGATAATGCGATGCCGCAGACGGCGATGACGACGACGACGACGATGACGACAGGAGAGGGGATGATGGGGATGCAATAAAGGCTCGCTAAACCGGTAATCTCCTCAAACTTTTCGTTCCAAGTTATGAGGAGGTTAAAAGTTCAGATTTACCTAAATACACAGGAGTGGAGCCATTTTGAATGTGTGGGGTGGGCGGGGTTGGAGGTGACTGGGTCTCATTTCTCGTTTCTGTTTCGTTTTTCGTGTAAGAAACGAGAATAGAAGACCTGGTGAAAGCATTGTGGGAGTTGAGAGGAAGGGTTGGGGTGGGTAAACGGGGGTAAATGACGACGGTCTGGAATAAACATGAATATGCTCTGTTAATTCGATTATTCGTATTGTTTAATCTATTATATTAAGGGCTAACTGCTATCCGACAATGATAGTGTTTGAAGGAGCTGTTCTTTTCTTTCCTATTCTTTTTTAATCTGTTTACATCGTTTTTCTCCCCTACATCTCTCTCTCTCTCTCTCTCTCTCTCTCTCTCTCTCTCTCACCTCTTAATTTATTGTTTCTCTCTCACCTCGGTTTAGTGTTCTCAATCATTGGCTGCTTATAAAAATTATGTAGGGAGAGGGCAAATCTAAGTTGTAAGAACTTGTGCCCGATCCCATTGTGCAATTGTTACAATAAAATATGTTTAAATCAAAACAGGAAATGACCAGGACTTGTGGCGTTCGGGTGTGTGAGTGTGTGCGCGTGCGTGTGTGTGTGTGGGGGGGGGGGGGGCATGGACTAGCGGTGCCGCGCTTAATACATACACGTGCCATAGAAAATGTTTAAGTGACCACGTGCATTAGGTTATGCCCCTTCGCTAAAATATGTTGTAAGCAACTTCCGATACGATACGCAGAAAACCTTCATGATAATATGCAATTACGCAGCGCGAAAGTTGGATGGATTTATAGAAATAACAAAGCTATATCATGGGGCCGGGGTGAGGGGGGGGGGGGCGACGGGGTGGGAAGGAGGCGTCCTATGTGATGGTTGGACAAATGAATTACATGTTTGGAACTGATGTACAGACGGGTAGAAGAATATCAATTGGTATGAATTTAATGATATGTGTACAGATGTGCGGAAAACCATAAGATAAGGTCGACAGATGAATGATATAACCAACCCGGTGTATGGTGGGTGGGTGTGACCTATATGGAGGGTAACGTTTCCGATACGCATAACAAGGAAATAGAAACACCATGATCTATAGATTATCAAAGTGAGAGAAAATATGCGATAAAATAAAGTAGAAACAAACAATGAGCTGTCGGACCATTGTGCTGTCGGATCAATGCACTGTCAGACCAGTGTGCTGTCGGACAAATTCGCTGTCGGACCAATGCCATGGAGCAATTATTATGTGTTTATAACTCTGATGAAATCATGGCCAGATTCAGGGTAACTTATGTAAACACGCCCATCATCCCGGATGTTTTACAGAAAATGGAATTAGTAGCGGATTATAATATGGGCAGCGGGGGCATTTGACCCCGGCTCCAGATCGTAACCAGCCCCCAATCATTTCTATCAAAAGATCTTTTTTGAGTGAATAATGTGTTTTATGCAGTTTCTCTTTTTACAGACGATAAAAGCTGTCTGTACATGATAGCCAGGGAGCTGTTTCCCTTTGTAAAGAGAGAAACTGCATAAGGTGAATAGAATGCATGTTCACAATCTGAGTATCTGTCTTACCATAGACACTCCTTTTTCAGTTGACTGCTTGATTATCTCCAAGAATGGTCTAAATTACCGGTAAAATAAAAATCAATATTTCCACTCAGAAGGCTGGAAATTACATCTCAGCAGTTTTAAATTCACACAATTTCTCGTGGGGCGGGGGTGGGGGTGTACGCCCGCTACCCTCCCGAACCCCGCCCCCCTCTTTTTGGGAGGGGAGGGGGACAGTCCCTCCCAGAGTCACTCCCAGACATACCCCAAGGGCCACCCCTTCAATAATTTCTGGATCCGCCTCAGAAGATGAACACTGTAATGGAATGGAAATTTCATTACATACTTACAATGTTAGTCTTATTGTCTATTACATATTGTTTGAGTATTATTCTTTAGCAATGGGTTCCTTTTTTGTTTGAGTTTTCTGATGATGAGTGATGACAAACTATAGTGGCGAGTGGTCATTCAGCGTCCCTCAAGCCCACGTGAAAAGCTAGTCATTTTAAGTTATTCTTTGTATGGAATATGTACGATATAACCTTATGACAGTATGACCATATGCGCCTCCCTGAAGTGGGGAGAGGGGTGGCGGCGGGGGTGGGGTGTGTCTTATTGCCTTATCTGTCCATTATATACTGAACCAAAAAAGTTTAGCAACACTGAGAATATTACCGTATAAATGTTATTTAACAAAAACAATAAATTGATTCAAATATATTATTTAATTGATAGGTCATTTTCCAATTTTAACAACAGTCTCTTGTTACTGTAATGCTAGCATCGCGCCTTGAACACGGCATCATTCAACGGAATGGTCCAATTTAAATAATGACACTGAGCTGTCAATACCGGTTGTGACCTCCGCGCGCATTAACCACCGCCGTACATCGCTTTCTCATGCTTCGAATTAAGCACCTGATGTCACGAAGAGGAATCGCATCCCATTCCTGGAGCAGTGCAGCTTCCAGCTCCCGCACGTTGTGAAGATGTGGATGGTTCTCACGCACCATACGGCCAAGAATGTCCCACACGTGATCGATAGGAGACAGGTCCGGTGATCGGGCTGGCCAGTCCAACACCGAAACGTTGTTAGCCTCAAGGAAATCACTGGTGACCCTAGCTGAATGAGGACGGGCGTTGTCTTGCTGGAACATAAAGTCTGCATGCTGCTGCATAAAAGGGATGACAACAGGGGCGACAACTTATTCACAGTAACGTTGAGCCGTTAAATTTCCGCGAATCACAATAAGATCTGTTTTGCCATTTTCATGGATTCCAGCCCACACCATGACACTGCCGCCACCGAATTTGTCGTGCTGAATGATGTTGGCTGCATCATACCGTTCTCCTAAACGTGGCCAAACCCGGTACCTACCATCCGCCACATCCACACAAAACCTCGACTCATCACTGAACAAAACGTGGCTCCATTGTTGAACACGCCCATCGTTGATGAGTTCTTGCCCATGCAAACCGATTCTCGATGTGACGCTCTGTAAGCGGAACAGCAACAAGTGGACGACGGGCATGCAGTCCAGCATAATGGAGTTTGTTTCGCACAGTTTGTGCATGCAGTGTAGTGCCGGTAACGGTGTGCAAATTACGGGACAGCCGCGGCGCAGTCTCAAACCTGTGACGTCGTGATGACGTCACTAAGTAGCGGCCTTCTCGTGGTGTTGTTGCTCTCGGTCTGCCAGATCGTGGTCGGTCATTAACATGTCCAGTTTCCTGCTCACGTTGGCGGAGACGGGAAATGGTTGAGGCGTGAACATTAAAATGTCGAGCAACAGCGCGAACACTCTGCCCAGCAGCGAGTCTTCCCATTGCTTCATGGCGTTGATTTTCGGGTAGCCCTGGGCGGCGGCCCATGTTCGGTAGGGTAAACCTTTAAGCGTTTTCTGTTAACGTTCGTTATCTGCTTTTGCAATATGGTGAATTTTTGCCTTCGCTACCCGCAAATGTGGGCCAGTGCGTGAACAATGCATTTTCACATGCGGTAAGCGTGCGGCCGAGAAATGCAAGAAATGATTTGCATTTTTTCATGATCAGCGAGACATTACGTTGAATAACATGCCTGCGAATTTGGTTATAAATGGACGCATAGTTTTAATACAACAAACCAAACTTCACTATTGCTAAACTTTTTTGGCTCAGTATATATTGTTTCAGTATTATTCTTATTAAAGAGTGTTACTTTTGTTTTGAGACGTCTGATGTTTTAGGAGTCAGATGGTTCATGATTGTATTACTGTGTAATATTGTTTTTATCTTCTAAATGCTCTCAGATGGCACCGCCTGCATTTCCAGAAGTAGGCCTAAATATGGCCATTCAGTTGGCTGTTGAATTATTCTATTTTTAGCTAATTAATTTCATTTTTTGTTCATTCAGGTTTTGTATCCAGTCCTGTGTTCACAACTGAACGGATAACAAAATTGAGCGAACAAAAAAACGAAATGAAATTGCTAAAAAAAGAATAATTTAACAGCCATCTGATGGATTCCGAGGATTAAAACGGAATATGGCAGAAAAAGCTTCAAATACACTGCAGCGCAACTGTGGAATTCTCTGCCTGAAACGATTACTCAGTCTTCTACTCTGCTGACATTCAAATCAAATATACATGAATATATTACTAAATTATAGTGATATATGGGCAATGTGATTTCACCTTTTTACTTGTGTTCTAGTATTGCATATTTTGTTTATTTCTAAATAGCTATATATGTGTGTATGTGTGAATGAATGTGCATGACCTTGCGCGTATGTAGGCGTGAACGGTGATTCGAACATCGACATTCGACGAGGTAATTATTCTGCAATACTGTTTTAGTAATATTTATCGAAAATGAACAAATATGTTAATTATCTAATTTAACAGTCATTTTACTTGTGTTATAATATTGTATATTTTGTATATTTGTAAATAGTTATATATTTATATGCGTGCGTGCGTGCGTGCGTGCGTGCGTGAGTGCGTGCGTGCGTGCGTGCGTGCGTGTGTGTGTGTGTGTGTGTGTGTGTGAGGGCCTCGGGAAGATCAGTTTACTGACGATGTATACCTTCCTTAAATAAAGATTATTATTATTATTATTATTATTATTATTATTATTATTATTATTATTATTATTATTATGGTCCATATTTGCCTCTTGAAATGCAGGAGATCTGCGAGCGTCTAGAGTTCCAAATTTTACGGGGCAGGAACCCCTTTTACTTTACCATTCGCTTCCACACATGTTTTTCGACACCCCTTCACCAACACCAAGGAAAATCTGTATGCAAAAGGCTTGGACGTCCTTTTTAAACTCCGGAAAACCTTCTCCGGGACACCTCCGCCA
Source organism: Chaetoderma sp. LZ-2023a (assembly GCA_034401795.1). Classification (NCBI taxonomy): domain Eukaryota; kingdom Metazoa; phylum Mollusca; class Caudofoveata; order Chaetodermatida; family Chaetodermatidae; genus Chaetoderma; species Chaetoderma sp. LZ-2023a. Next base: position 81,851,785 of record CM067360.1, read on the forward strand.
CCGCAAACGTATAATAAATTTTAGTAGATACCCATTTATTACCGACGCAAACGCGCTTACATCTAAATACTGGGCCCATTTGGGGAACTCACTCACCAGTCGCGCTGTTCTTAATGATGTTGTCTTACGTAGCGAAACAATAGATATGAGGAAAACTGAAACTTGGCACACATATACCGATACCATGTTCCTCCAAAACAACATACACTATACACACCTCGATACTAGACCTCAGCAACACAGACCAATGGATAAAACAGTAAAAAGTGTGCACAAATATATTTAAAAACCAAACAGCATACCTCATAGAAAGTGGCAGATATAGAAAGATTGGTAGAGAAGAAAGGCACTGCAGAACATGTCAGCTGAATATGGAGGATGAACGGCATACTATGACTTTATGTCCAACTTACAAAAAAGCCATAGAGACTAACCTTATTACTAACCGTATTGCAAACTAAACTTAGCGTTACCTACCTTCCATGACCCGACTAATCTATTTTCTACATCCTTGACTGCCCCAGAAAACTCTCACCACTAGTTGGGCAAATTATCTTTGAAATCACGCAAGCACGCGCACACACCCGCCTGCACACACGCACGCGTGTGCACACGAACGCACGCACACGCACACACCACCACCACCACAATTAGCTCAACCTGAATGTATGCCGGAACTTTGACCAATCAGAGTCAAAAATATCTGCGTACGTACTTCTCTCGGTATTACACAGTTCGCATATCTGCTTCCCCTAACGTCCCAGAATCCCCTTTTCAAGGTAACTATACATGTGAGCTGTTGAATATTTTGAAACTAATTTGACAGGGCGCTAGTAACAACAGTTTCAAATTAGTTTCAACATATTCAACAGAATGTTTATCAAATAGAAAAGACATAATTCGTACAACTGGTGGGCTATTGAATGTTCTTGACATACTTTAGCTACGTCATCCATTACGTATTTGATTGTGACGCCAGTCTACACCTGACGTAATTCATTATCACGCCATATACTTGACTGACAGTTTCGATTCATCAATTACAGCTACCGGTATGCTCGTAGGCGCTGGGGAACAGCTGAGAAAGGTGCTACTCCAACCAGTCCACAGTGTCCTTGGTTACGAAAAAGCAGCAGTCTCCTGGGTTTCATAGTATCGCGTGGTATGCCACAATGGAGCACATACATGTAAAGGGGACAGCCTTCAACATCTTTCTGCAGTCTAGTACCTCCACTATCACAGCATTGTCACAGCTGTGAATGGCAACTATTCCATCGCCAAATGTGATGATGGGTTGTAAGATGTATCCATGTCAACTCAAGAGCACCAAGCATATCGCCGCATTAAACCCAGGTGGGCAAACTTAAAGAACAGACTAGGAAACTCAATAGTAGGCCCATCCCACCTACTGCTAGTGTATTTCACACACATATCCAACGATCACATCTACAAGTATTTCTCTGGGCCCAGGACCTTGTGCTCGTGCCTACAATCCCAGGGCCAGCCAAGTTAAAGTGGTCTCGCGAAACAGATGAACACTTTGTTGCCTTTAGTCAACTCATGTATAATGGACGTTTCCATCCATTCATCATATGACGTCATAATCAACTACGTGGCGTGTAAGATGACATCATGAACGACTCGATATAGTCAGTCTTTAACGCTTAATAGTCCGACACGTTGTGCGAATTGTATGTCTAGCATTTAATAAATATTCTGTTGAATATTTTGAAACTAATTTGACTGGACGCTGTTGCTGCCATTGGCAGCAACAGCGCCCAGTCAAATTAGTTTCAGAATAATTAACACTTTCCCTGTATAGTTTTCAGAGAGGTCAGATATCAATCGATCCCAGCACGTGTGAAGTGTGGGTGGAGCTTAGATAAGATGGGCGGGGCATAGCTAAAACTGGATAGGTTCATTCATGAGACCTGTCTACATAATGAAAACATTATCTTGATTAAATATACATGATGGGTACTCCTTTGAATTGTATTTTTTCAGAATTAATTTGTATTTTTCAGATTGTTATTTGACACCTTTTTGTTGATGGTTACATCTACACTATCCAGTCATGTCAACCTTTGAAGTAACATATTTAGGCAATAATGGTATACACGAAGATTAGCATGTTGTTTATTAAAAAGATGGCATGATATAGTAGGTACCAATGTGGGCCTGGAAGTGTTTCGATATGAATATCAACAGTCAATCTAATAAATCGATGCAAAAGTATATCAAGTAGCGATCCTCATGAGGTCGAAGATGTCCAGAATATTGTCAATGTCAGTTTAAATCTTCCTGACCCTGAAATGGGGTTATAGAATAAATGATATTTATATGTGGCTTGAAAACGAAGATACTCACCGAAATATGATAAAATAATGGCCACTTAGAGATTCAAGATGGTCGGCATTGGTCGCCATAATATTTGATTAAAATGGAACCAATTCCAATTGTGTTGTCTGATACATATGGCATATAAAAAGTAAAACTTTAGAGTGGAAGCAATATAGAAAAGCATGCAAAACTATACAAGGGCGTATAATAAGTATGAGGTCTAGCGGGTTAGTTAATGAGCAATGGGGGTGTTTTGGGTGTTAGAACATACCCCATGAGCTATAAAGATGTACTTTACAGTTTTTCCTATCACCATTCCGACTGCGCGGACTGGCAGAATAAAAGAGGGCAAGATTCCCGGACGCGCATCAGGATACAACTCATGCACAATCTGATTGCTTGATCATTGGTTGAACCATTACAGAGTGGTTGGAACTACGTATAACACCCCCCCCCCCCCACCCCTGCCCCACCCACCCACCCCGCTATACCCCTCCCACCCAAACACCCACCCACCCACCCATATCAATCAGCCACTGGCAACCTAAAGGTGAGCCTGTGACGACCACAACGACGACCGCCATCAAGATGACAAAGATGCTGTCCAGACAGAGACAAGCGGGACACAAACAATCCGTGTGACAACCGAGCCCGTGGAACCATACAGATGTGTGCTATGGGACGACGTACAAGCACTATTCGGTCCGTGATGGAGGCGGCGTTCACGTCGATGCTGTTCGAATGAAGTCAAGTTAATACGGCCCTGTAATGCAGAACTACTTGATCCGTTCCAGGCCACGACGCCCGTGATCGCCATGGCCACGACGACAACAAGCACACTGTGAGAGAAGTGTACCCTTCTTCCGTATTTTTTCGTATTTTCTTTATTACACTCAGGCCGTGACAACGGCATATGAGGATTATTTGTACATTGACAATGGCGGTAGAAATACAATATTATTATTATTATTATTATTATTATTATTATTATTATTATTATTATTATTATTATTATTATTATTATTATCATACCATCTCCGCCGCGCTGCCGACGAGGGCTACGACAGTGGGATCGCTTACATAATAATGATAACAACAATAATCAATTTATTAACTTTTTTGGGCCACTTGCCCCTGCAGTGTTTCAGGCAGTATTAAAGGAGAACTAACTTCATATAATAGTTGTTCAGCTGATCTAACACGTCATTCATAAACTATACTATAATATTAAGCTTATTATCATGCCGCTAAAGAAAGCTATTCATGCTTGAGTAGTTTAAACGTTGGTACATTTCCAAAGCCTATGGTGGCTGTCATGCCTTACTTTTCAACAAATCAGAAGGAAAAACTAGCGTATCTGCCTTGGTCAATACGCTCAGGCATAGCGGTGTCACATATAATTTGGCAATATGATATGAAAACAATCATACAAGTAAGCTGATTACTATTCTGAGACCAATTTGACCGGAAGCCGTTACTGCCATAGGCAATCACAACTTCCAATCAAATTATCCCCAAAATATTCACCAAAATGATTTGCATAATAAAGAATGTAATGCATTGGCACTTACATGTCACCATACACTATCGCTTGAGTAAACAAAATCACGGTGCTCACTGTTCAATGTTTATACCATGTTACAAACCAAATGATTGTGATACATGTAAGGGAATGTAACAGGATGTGAATGATATGGAATCCATAAACTATAATCTATCGTACAATCTATCGCATTTGAGATGAGATTAGCATCGCTTTAACAATGATGGCGATGGATACTTGGGTTGATAGATAACTCGGGTGTATGATTGGGTGAGAAGATGGATGAATTCGTCTAGCTGTTTAATTTTTTTGATGCTAACAAGTATTTGGAGAGTTTGATAAGGAGCGGTTTATTGCATATTGCAAACAATCCTTTAGTTTTCTCGGTATTAGGGTTTTCTGTATAGAATCGTGGTATGAATTTCTGCCTTTGTCTATTGAATTTAGAGCATGAGAAAAGAAAATGCATCTCATCTTCTATGCAGTTGCATTCAGAACACAATCTTTCTGATCTGTCAATACCTAGCCATCTTTTGGATTCAATCGCTAGTTTGTGGTTGAGTGTTCGGAAATGACATAAGATAAGGGCTTCTCGGTACGGTAGGATTTTTAAATATTTCTCAAAAACTATATTCTCTTTGATCTGTTTATAGAATGTCAGACGTGACGATTGGTTTATGGTTGCTTTCCACTCAGCGGTATATTGTTGTTCGAGGACTCTTTTTGTTTTGGTGATTACTTGTGCGGTGTTTATTTCCTCCTGGTAGAACAAGTCTGCCTGACCAGTTATTTCTAGAATGAATTTGATGGTTTTAATCCATTTGATTTCAATATTTCGTTCTCTTGAGAATTCTAATGCTAAGTAGTACAGTGTTGATGACAGTTTCCCATACCCAGCGTTTACCAACCCCGCCCAGAACCTGACCATATTACATTTTATAGTTATATTGAGTGGCAGTCGGCCCAATTCGCCATATATCATGACATTTGGTGTGGATTTCTTAAGGTGTAATGCGTTTTTAAAGAATTTTGTTTGGCAAGGTTCTATCTGGCGATCATTTTCGAATCCCCACACTTCCGAGGCATACAGTAAGATAGGTGTTATCATTGTGTCGAATAAATAATTTTGTAAGTCTATTGGGATGTCATGCTCTTTTATTTTACTTAGTAAAGAGAAAGTGGCTTTGGTTGCCTGTTTAACGTTCCGAGCCCTACAGCTAACAAAGCTTCCGTTTTGTCTGAGACAGACACCTAAATAAATAAATTCATCCACAATCTCGATAGAGTGCTCTCCAATTTTAAAATGTAATTCTGTCCGCTGCTTACGTTTGGAAATTATCATGACTTTAGTTTTTGCTGTGTTAACATGTAGTTTCCAGGCAGTACAATAGTCGTAAAAGACATTTAAGGCGCGTTGCATTACCGTAGGAGAATCCGCCATGAGTATTGTGTCGTCTGCATATAGCAGTATTGCAAGGTAAAGAAATAGATTTAAGTAGAATTCTGCCTGTTGGGTTAATGAGCTAAGACCGGATATTCCGTGTTCTGTTAAATATTCTTCTAGATCGTTCAAAAAGATTGAAAATAAAAAGGGAGATAAATTTTCTCCTTGTCTTACACCAGTGTTGCACACAAAGTAGTCTGAGTCAGTATTATTGTATGCGACGAATGACTTAATTGACTTGTACATGCTATATATAACAGTAAGGCATTTTCCAGTTATGTTAGTTTTAATAAGCTTATTCCAAAGGCCCTGCCTCCACACTGTATCAAATGCCTGTCGAAAGTCGATGAAGCAACAATAGAGTTTCTTCCTTTGCGCAAATAACAGTTCTTTTATTAAATACAGAGAAAAAATATTATCTAGTGTAGACTTTCCTTTTCTAAAACCGGTTTGTGATTCAGAGATAATTTCATACTTTTCTGAATATTTATTTAGTCTTTTGTTTAATATCGAGGTGAACAGCTTTCCCATACAGCTAAGCAATGTTATTGGGCGATAATTTCCCGGTTCTGCTGGGCTTCCCTTATTTTTATATATAGGGATTATTTTTCCTATTAACCACACTTCAGGCACACAACCGCTGTCTAAGATTAAGTTAAAGAGTTTCTGATAGATATGAATCATTAGGTCTACGGTAGCTTTAATATATTCATTACTTAATTGGTCAACTCCCCCTGCCTTCCCTTGTTTCAAACGTTTGATTTCTTCAGCTATTTCGTTTTGCGTAATAGGTACATCGAGTTCCCTACAGTCGGGAATTTCAATTTCAGGGCTTATGCCGTCTGTTTCCGTGGATTCATTGACTGACTTATAGTATTCGAAGAGCTTATCTATCTCGATTCGTGTATCGTCATTTTTTCTTGTGTTTACTGTTAACTAACTTCCAGAAGGATTTTGTGTCCGTTTTGTGTAGGTTGCGCAGCTTTGTGTGTAGTTGTTGGCGCATGTCTTGCGAGTACCGCCTAACTGCTCGTTTGTACTGGTGGCTATTATTATTATTTTTATTATTATTATTATTATTGTTGTTGTTGTTGTTGTTGTTGTTGTTGTTGTTGTTGTTGTTGTTGTTGTTGTTGTTGTTGTTGTTGTTGTTGTTGTTGTTGTTGTTGTTGTTGTTGTTGTTGTTGTTGTTGTTGTTGTTGTTGTTGTTGTTGTTGTTGTTGTTGTTGTTGTTGTTGTTGTTGTTGTTGTTGTTGTTGTTGTTGTTGTTGTTGTTGTTGTTGTTGTTGTTGTTGTTGTTGTTGTTGTTGTTGTTGTTGTTGTTGTTGTTGTTGTTGTTGTTGTTGTTGTTGTTGTTGTTGTTGTTGTTGTTGTTGTTGTTGTTGTTGTTGTTGTTGTTGTTGTTGTTGTTGTTGTTGTTGTCGTCGTCGTCGTTGCTGCGTTGTATACCTATGTGAAGTGCGCAGTGTATGTCTGAAATTAGCGGGTCATAGTCGTATACCTCAAATTCTTGTATTATTTCAATAAATTTCCTATTTGCTATCATATAATCTAATACAGTTCCATGGCTACAGGTCGCTTTGCCCATTGTCGCATCTTTACCTAGTCTGCCATTTATAATGAAGACGCAGAGATTTTTGCACAGCTGCAATAACTTTCGACCATTGCCGTTCAGTAGTGCTTGACATTGGCTGTGTCTTTCTATAGGGAACCCATTGAATGACAATTTTTGGAGTTCTTCATTTGCCCAATCGTCTACTCTAAACTGTTGGATTGTAAACTTATCATACATTTCATAATCACGATGTGATTCAGTTTTTGCATTAACATCTCCAACTAAGCAGATTAATTCATACTTACTGCTAAGAATTAGATAATCTTGTTCAATTTTGTCAAACGCTTCGTTTGAGTAATATTTGGACGATTCTGGTGGTATATATACAATGCCTATTAGTATGTCTTTGTTATTACAAACGATGTCCTTTTTTATATGTATCCACATGACGAAATCATTATCTGTATCTGTATCTGTGATATGAATATATTTTGCAAGACTGCTTTTGACCAATAAACCTAGTCCACCAGAGGAGCCAGTCCCTTTTCTTAGTTTGACTAGCAAATCGTAGTTTACTATAGACACGTGGTCTGTTTGATTTATTTTTAATTCGTTCAAACGGATAATATCATGCGCATTTACAAAGCTGTGAAATTCCGGGAATTGTTTTTTCGATCTAATACCGCAAACATTTAGGCATGCAATATGCAATAAACTGGGCAACGTATTCCTTATAGGGACATTATATTGGTCGCTATTTGGGTCGACAAACGTATTTACATCGGGGTGGAGGGTATCAGGAACATTTTCCGGGTAAATAGACATTGCATTAGTTAAATTAACTGCAGCATCAGTAGTTGTTGCAGTAGCAACAGTTGTATCAACACTAGCATTAACATTAGCAGCAGTTGTCCCAGCAGCAGCAGCAATAGCGGCAGCAGCAACAGCAGTAATAATATTAGTAGCAGCAGTAGTGGTAACAGCAGCAACAGCAGCAGTAGTGGTATTAGCAGTAGAAACAGGAGCAGAGGTTGTGATAGGAGCAGAAGCAGAAGCGCCAGCTTCGGCAGTAATAATAGCTGTAGCAGTAGTGGCAGTAGCAGCATCAACAATAGGAGTAGTAGTAGTAGTAGTAGTAGTAGTAGTAGCAGTAGCAGCAGCAGCAGCAGTAGCAGCAGCAGCAGCAGCAGCAGCATTAACATCAGTAGCAGCAGTAGCAGCAGTAGCAGTAGTTTCAGTGCTGGTGGTAGCAGTGGTAGAGGTGGCGATCGTCAGAGTAGGTACGTTATAGACAATATTTTTACATAAATATGTACAATGGTTACGGTTATCATGTTTCTTGTTTATATCAGCATGCGTACGTGCAATATTGTTGTTGTTGTTGTTGTTGTTGTTGTTGTTGTTGTTGTTGTTGATGTTGTTGTTTTTTGGTGGTGGTGGTTCTGGTGGTGGTGGTTGTGGTGGTGGTGGTGATACTTATGGAAAAAGATTTATTTATATTGCGTGGTTCACTTATCTGCGCGGTGAATAGCGGATTTAGTCTCTCTAACCGCGCTGGGATAACTAGTCTGTCGTGACTCACACGTAAATTGACAAGTTCAAATGTTTGCGTGAGTTCCAGTCGGTGATGGGTATCCCTGCGTTCATCCTATGCATTCATCTGCGGCCGAATCATATCTTGATGGCGTGCTGTGGAATTATGAAACTGTCGCAAATGTGGCCATGCTTCGCCTGGGACGTCACCTGTGGGCCGCCAGCTGATGTTTGAGGAGTTGCGATGCTGGTTGTACATGTCTGGTCGTATCTCACCGGATGTTTCGCTTCAATGTATACCGGTACATAAATGTATAATAAATGGCGGTAGGTAATTATGTTTAAAGCTGCCGCGATGAGTAAACATCATTTGATGACGATTGGCGACTTGATGGGCGTAAAATGCCTTTCCATTATATTTCATAACCGCCTACATATATAACGCCCATTGCACGAGTTCTTCTTTCTAGTTATTAATCATTTGCGTGCGTCTTAAATCCCATCAGAATTCAGAATTGGGTTTTGGTTTTACAGCAGGCGTGCTAAATGGTGACATCTTAAGCGGGGCGCAGACGGCCAACATTTTCTGACTTCCAACAAAAACATTTAATTCGTGTAAATGTTTCTCTTGAGCCGCACACGTGCAACAATTCCAGGATAAATTCTTCCTTCTCTCTTGACCATAAAGTAATTTTGAATCACATAAACGCAGGATAAACGCTGATTAGTCAATGGTAAACAGTATTTTACAATTGTGTTAGCAAGCACCCCAGATGGCCAACAATGTTTCAATGGGCACCGCACACGAGAGAACAATGTTAGGCGTTATTAAACGTGTTTAATATCAGAAACAGTGATGGCGAACAATGTTTCGATGGATTTTTTAGGGCAGACGGTCAACTTTTTCTGCGAAACAGTGTTCTCAACAACGTTTCGCATAAAAGGTTGGCCGTCCGCGCTGGAATTTAATTTCACAATACAAATAATCTTGCTCACAATCATTTTCATAAAGCGCATGACTATATGAATAGAAACCTGATAGATATAAACTATATCTCTCCGATAAGAGAAATTTCGCTTTTTTGTTTTTGATCCTATCTCACCTATTACGACAAACAATGTAGCTATAGTATTTTTTATCGACAGACCCCGGTCATTCTGATACGTTTCCCGAAGGCTTTGCCTGGGGATGTGCGACAGCAGCATATCAGATTGAAGGCGCGTGGAAGGAAGATGGTAAGTTGTACTTGTATAATTTAAGATAATGCTCATTCAGGTACCACACGACCTTTTAAAACATTATATGATTGGCTCTTTATGAATGTTACCAAATTTACGGATCAAAGTACTAGTGTTGTTCCGATTAATCGATTTGATCGATGATTGATTGGTTTGTATGTTCAACCAACAGATCGATCATGATTTCAGAAATCGATTTTGGTTGTTTATAAATTGACGTTATTAATATATTTTAACTTGTCAAGCTAGAAAACGAATACTTTTTGGAAAAGAATTTAAATTTAATTGTTAGACCTATATAGTATTACTCCTTAGTCTAAGACATTAATTCTTTCAACACTGAAATAGTATGTTAATTTCAAAGCAACCATACCAATAATATGTTGAATATTTTGAAACTTATTTGACTGGAAGCTGTTGCTGCCTAAGGCAGCAACAGCTTCCAGTCAAATTAGTTTCAAAATATTCAACAGATTATTCCTTAAATTATTAAGATTCTGTCAAACCTGCAACTTTGTTTGAAAGGGGTAGTTATCCTTGAACATGCTATATAATTACTGCATTCAAAATGGGCAAAAAATGAGAACCAGTTATGATCAATCATTAAATGATCATCGGTTAGTATATAAAACCAATCATCGATCACAAAAATAGAACCAATTCCCAACACTACAAAGTACTGTTACTAGTTTTCTTTTTCCCCCTAACTCCCCATCGGCCTGAAATGTTCAATGGACATTAGAAGTGACCACATGACACCCATTAATATCAAGATCACCCATTAAGGTCAAGGTTACAACTTGGAAAATGTTTGAACGGCAACAGTTTATTTATCCGATCATAACCAAGCTTTGCCAGAAGGTTGCCCTTATGATGCCAAAGAAGGTGATTTGACTTTGAGGTACTCCTCTTAGTGTAACCCTGTATGCCACTAAAGTGACAATTTTTAATTCTAGAAGCCAAGGTCTCCCCTTATTCACAAGGCAACATGACATATTAGAAGATACCGCATGACCCATATTGGTGCCTACACCGAAATGTACTTCCCTTTTTTTGTTTTCAAAACGGCCGCTAAAATCGATTTTCCGAACTACTAGGATCTTGTTCCGCATTTGGATCATCTAAGAAATCATCTTTATGTACAGTAGCAATATGTAAGCTGCACTTCCCCTCGAGTTTTGACTTGAGACTCACTGATGTCTAGCACCCTTTGGCCCATGTGATGCCAAAGCGGCAATCGTAGTTTTCCTCTAACAAAAGAATCCCTCCCTGCCTTGTACCCTGACCGACGATGTTTCGTTTCTATTACGCAGTACATGGAGGAAACCCGTGTTAGCTATGTCCTCCGCATCTATAACTAAGCTCCATCCACACCTCGCTCGATCCCTGAACTCCCTGACTACCAATTTCCAGAAAACTATACACGTAAGCTGTTGAATACTTTGAAACTGATTTGACTGGGTACTGTTGCTGCCTATAGCAGCAACACCGCCCAGTCAAGTTAGCTTCAAAATATTCAACAGCATGTTTATTAAATAGTAAAGATATACAATTCGTACAACAAGGCTTTGTCCGTGAGTATTCTAATACAGATTTTATAGGAACACTATGTATCAAACTGTGTGTATGTAAGTTTAAGGCGCATTATGTCTAATTAGCTGGCATACACGTAATTCTATACGCTTATTCTAGTATTGACTCTTTCGCCACTGTAACTTTTCGTCTGCTTTAGTATTATACACACCTTTGACTGATCACTTTCAACAACTATAGCTGTCGTCATAATCAAACTTAAAAGGGCATATTTGCTTCAATAGATATAGCTTAATTTCTAGGGGACTGCCCTTGGACCATACTCACATGCGAGGGAGCGACTCTTTCAGACCCACATCAAGAGTGCCCCCAACAGTTTTCCACACGGCCCACCAAAATTCCTGTACCTTTCACATTTGGTTGTCAGACAGTGTGTAAATACATCTGTTCATAATATCTATCCATCCATTAATCCACCAATCCATTCTTCCGCGTATTTATTTGCCAAGTCACACGCGTCTCATGCAATCCATGCATCAAGCAATCTCTCCGCTTTCCCAGTAAAGTGTTCACACATTCATCAGTTCATCTAGAGTAATCTATGAATATATATGTGTCCATGCATCCATCTGTCTGCCCCCCCCCCCCCCTCCACACACACACACCATCCCGCTCTCTCATCCTCTCTGCATCTTTTGAATGTTTGTGTTTCTCTATATAAATTCATAGGGAAAAGCGAGAGTATCTGGGATAGATTTTCTCATACAAGTGGCTTGGTTAAGGATGGAACTAGCGGTGATGTGACATGTGACAGTTACCATAGATATCGTGAAGATGTAGAGATTCTTAAGAACCTGAATGTAAGTGCACATTCTCCTCGATCCGATGGAGGAATCCAGTTTTAGCTTTGCCCCGCCCATCTTTCCTATAGTAGTGTGTTGCACTCACAGGTCGTCCGTGTTGGGATGAATTGTTCCCTGAATTCCATGACTATCAATTTCCAGACAACTATGAAGGTAAACTGTTGAATATTTTGAAACCAATTTGACTGGGTGCTGTTGCTGCAACAGCGCTCAGTCAAATTAGTTACAAAATAATCAAAAGCATATTTATTAAATAGTAAAGACATACAATACGTACAACAACACTTAGTCCGTCATCAATTAAGCGTTGGTGACGAACTTAACTACGCTTTGATGACACAATTGATTATGACGTCATCCTACACATCACGTGGTTGATTATGACGTCATATGATTGACTGAGAGACTGGATCCTCCATTGTCCTTTCAAAATAGCTTTCCCGCTGTCATTCCCTATTGTTTGGCCAACCTTTCATGCCATTTTGTATAGCAAACGCTTTAGATAGGTTTTAGAGTAAAGGGCTGTTTGTGGTTTAAACATGGAAACAGACAGCTGTTATGATCGAGTACATTCCTGAACACTAAATAAACTAAATTGGAAAATAAATTCTAGATTAGGAGGATATTAACACACTTTATTGACGTGTCTTGGACAGATGAGTTTGGGTATCTGATAAAAGGTTTGCGAGAAACGAGTTCCTGTCTAGAAAAATTTGTTTTAATCCTCTGTATCTCCAGGTAACTACACAGGTACGTTGTTGGATATTTTAAAACTAATTCGACAGGAAACAGCAACACCTCCAAGTGACAATGTTTTCAGAATATTCGATAGACTATTAAATTGGAAATAAACTTTCTAATTAATTCAGCCTTTTGGTTTCATAGGTTTAGTTAAGCTTGCCAATTATAGCTCTGGCCTGTTGATACATGCTTTTATTTTGTCTCATCTTTATATCGCTGTAACTTCCAATACTACGCGACTACACGCGTTACTAAATCCATTTGGCTGCAGATTTTCTGACATGAATTATCGCGCTCTAGCTAATGTCTCTGCTTTGTCTGTAGCTGCTGAATCCACTTGATGGAGTTTCAATTATATTATAACACTCATTTCGAAGGCACCCAAAACAGCCTCGGCTGTGATGGTGATGAATGCCTATTTACAGGCCATGATAAGACAATTTTTGACAATTGTACCAGGTGAATGAGTGGCTTGATAACCGAGTCAGTCGTTCCAGTGATAAATTTACAAAAAATAGTATTCCCTTAGCCTGCAAATGGACATTCTACAAAGCAAATAATTGGATTTTCTTGAACAAATTTAGTTATTAACCCTTTCTCCGATGAATTCCCCATATCTCATTTTAACGCAACCAACCATACAGGAAAACTATTGAATATTTTGAAATTAATTCAACTGGGGGCTGCTGCTGCCTAAGGCAGCAGCGGCCTCCAGTCGAACTAATTTCAAAATATTCAACAGAATCAGTTTTATATCATAAAGAATGTACTTTTTCAGGGAATTGTCTGTGAAAGGGTTAAGATAATATCAAGTGATTGTGTATGATTGCTGTGATTTCATCAATGACTGTCTGATCAGGAATATACACTATACAATTTGAAGGGTACATGCATTTTGCTTGTTTTTCTATAATAAGGTGTCACATTACCGATTTTCCATATCTTGGTGTAGAATCATCCCAGACCCATTAACTGGCTATGTTAATAAGAAAGGCGTGGACTATTACAACAAGTTGATAAACGCATTGCTAGATGCCGGCATTGTACCTGTGGTAACCTTGTATCACTGGGATCTGCCGCAGATATTACATGATAAGTACGGAGGATGGCTAAGCGACGAGATCGTGGAGAAATTTGGTCAATATGCCGAGGTGTGCTTTCAGAACTTTGGAGACAGAGTAAGTAGCCTATAGTGGTTGGTCGAAACGTCCCCCCCCGCCCCCCCCCCTCCCCCTCTCACCCAGTAACACAAAATTTCAGTTTTGCTTTCACCATTTCACCATGACTGACCACACAATACATAGAAGACAAACGAATTATGTTAGTCATACCTGAGTCTACCGTTGTATGGTCCAAGAGATGGTTATTCTCTCAGACAGGTGGTCGAATGACCATTTATCTTAAAGAACTAAAATCTTTCTAGCCGCAAAAAGCCATAACCTATGGAAACTGGCAATCAATAGTCAACTTACTTTATACTGACCAGCAGTAATAGTATCCGTTAAGGTGGCCACTTATGAATTTAAGATGTAAATCGTGTTATTGGAATATATTCATAGGTGAAATTATTCATAACATTTAACGAGCCTATGGAGTTCTTATGGCAGGGCTATGGTGCTGGATTGCAGGCACCGCGGATGGAAGGCAAGGCGTGCATGTACGGCGCTGCACACACTGTCATAAAGGCGCACAGCAGAGCGTGGCACATATACAACGACAAATACAGACCATCTCAAAATGGTATGAACATTTGCGCTTACCATTTAATGTAGGTGAGGTGACCCAGAAATTACATGTTTTCGGTCACATTCATATATGTTATATAGACGACCTGTGACCCGGGGATGCTCATAAGGGTTCCTTTAAGAATACTGGCAGTTGGTACCATTGGACCCTTGAAAATCTTGTATGATTGTTAAACTTTAATTAGTTTTAAATGTTTTTGCACAAAATGCTTGCGCGGGTGGGGTGGAGGGGGGCAGATGTTAAGGACCCCACACCTGGCACCTTCAAAATTTTAATGCGATAGGAAATACTGCCGTGACTTAGCATCGACCCTTTGACATGTTGATCTACCTTCGTGATATCTGCCCAACCATTATACCTCTGTTAATACCTGTTATGAGATCACATTGAAAACAAAAACTATACTTTCATATAGAATCTTGTAACAATCTGGCAATAAATCAAAATTATTATTTACCGGTATTGAAATACATATTTATTTTCATTGCGAAATATCATTATTATATTGATTATCAAAAGATAATGTTTCATGATATTTCATGCATTGCGTATTATTATTATTATTATTCTTTACAGGACAAATCGGAATTACTCTAAACTGTGAATGGCACGAACCGGCTGACTGCCACAACATGGCAGATTTACAGGCCTCTGAACATGCTATGCAGTTGAAATTTGGATGGTTTGCACATGCAATTGTCAAATCCGGGGATTATCCAGAGATAATGAAAGCAGTTGTTCTTCGCAGCAGCAAAGCGGATGGCCATTCGGAGTCATTACTTCCCGAGTTTACCGATGAAGAAAAGCGCTTGAATAAAGGTACACACATAGATACCGCCGTCCTTTTGAGGAGAAAACATGGTGGTTCTTTATAACGGGTAGGTCACCTGTCTGTCTATAGCAACTAAATACCACTTACTGCAATAGGCTTCACTGGAAACTAACTCAGTTCATCTCGCCTACGTGCGTGCATTCATGTGTGCGTGCGTATGTGTATGTTTGTGAGCGTGTGTGCGTACGTACGTACGTATGTGGGTGCATGCGTGCGTGCATGCAGGAGAGAGAGAGGGGGGAGGGGGGGGGGGGGGGGGGTTGGGGGGGGGGGGGGAGAAGAGATAGAGAGCGTGTGTGTTAGATGGTTTGTCCGAGTTGTCTTTGATACTCAACGCGCTCTTAAAGCTGCACATTCACACCAGAATGCTTGAAAATAGAATTTTTTAAATGGTATACTTTTAGAAGCTTAACTTGTGTACCTCGGTGTAATGAAATGAAATAAATCCTAACATATGATGATTTCATCACGTATAAATTGATACAATTTTTGTCTCGCCTGCGAATCAGAAAGCGAGACATGTGTCACTTTTCAGACGGCGGCGACGGCGTCAACAATGTTTAGACTTTAGCCTTTAGCAAAACTCAGCTTACATTTCAGGATCAGTTAATCCTATTACAACTAAACTTGGCTATATGGTTGCCTATACTGTTGCAACATGATGATACTGAGGTCACAAGGTCAAAGGTCAAGGGCACTGTGACCGTGATATAAAACTCTGTTTTTCAGTGTTCAGTTTTTGTGCTTAGGAAAACTTCTTGGCTGATCTTTCAGGATTGGTTAATCGTATTGAAACTAAACTTGGATACATTGTTACCTATCATGGTAGGAAGCAGCATGCTGACACTGAAGTCACAAAGTCAAAGGTCATGGTCATTCTGACCTCTACAAAACTTTGATATTTTTCAATGCTAAGATTTTAGGCTTAGCAAATCATATCATGTTATATTTCAGGATTGTTTAACCCTAATGGAACACAACTTGGGTACATGGTTGCTTATTCCAAGGGGATACAGGATGGTGACATGGAGGTAACCAAGGTCAATGCCATTCTAATATTGCTATTTGACATCTGCTTTTTCAATCATTTTTTCCATTCAGCAAATCATTAAAATTTCAGGATTGGTTAATCCTATTGGAACTAAACTTGAATACATGGTTACCTATAATGTTAGGAAGCGGCATGATAGGTCAAAGGTCAATGCCACTGTGACAAACAGGAGAGAGACTAGACATTTAATTCCGTGGAATTCTTGTACTCGGTGTCTCTAATTCAATTTCACAAATTAAAAAAATGATATTAATTTATATGTAATGAAATCATCATATGTTAGGGTTTATTTCGTTTCATTACATCTAGGCACATAATCTAAGCATCTAAAAGTATACAATTTTAACAGTTTAGTTTTTAAGCATTCTGGCGTGAATATGCACCTTTAATAGATAATTTGTAAAGTAGTTTAGCCAGTATCAATGGACCTTTCCAGTTTTGGCTATTCCCCTGCCCATCTCTAGCTAAGCTCCACCCACACCTCGCTCGTGTTGGGATCGATCGACCTCTAAACACCATGACTCAATTTCCAAAAAACTACACAGGTAAGCTGTTGAATATTTTAAAACTAATTTGACTGGGTGCTGTTGCTGCCTAAGGCAACAACAGCGCCGAGTCAAATTAGTTTCAAAATATTCAACAGCATGTTTATTGAATAGTAAAGAATTATAAAAACATACAATTCATACAACGTGTCGGACTCTGAGATTTGATGACGGTCTATATGGAACCCTTTGTGACGTAGTGATTGTGACGTCATCATACACGCGCTGAGGTGATTATGACATCATACGAGGTCAGATGATGGATGAATACACTGGAAAGCAATCTAAGAATAGAGGCGTGGCTTCTAGGAGAATACACCTTTAATGTATTGCCTGGCCATCTTATTACGTCATCACAACAACTGGACTGTTACACAGACTTCACTTCGGCAACCAGACATATCTGGACCCAGTCCATCTTCATAGCGGACTATGAAAGGAACACTATGGATCGTGTTGATTTTGGTATCATTTTAACCTCTGTATCAGTAGCTTAATACAGACCTTAAAATGGACTTGATCCACCCAGTGGTTCATGTGATATCAATATCCACGCAATGTCAGCAAATTCTTGACCTCATTTTGTGTGTGACAGACGCGCGACAGATTATAATTTTACGACGAATTGAGGGGGACTATTTTTATGTTAACTACTTGTCATACAGACTACTATAGGCTTTATATCATCTCGTTTTACTGAATTAATATTGTCTGGTATGGGGAGAGTAGCGCTCGTGTCCTTTTAGATTTCAATTCTCTCTACCACCATATTCTGGTGCAAATCACTACGCCAATGGCTACTCAATACATACAAGATACTTTTCTCGATCTCGAATCGAAGGAGATCTAGCGAGATACGAATGTCTGGAAAGGCGAATTATGAGGAACGGCGCACTGGTACCGCAGATATGTAGATATTTCAGTGTTCCTGGTTTCCAACACACATCACTATTTCTGCGATGCAGCAATGGTAGATTATCAGCCCCGTCATGGCCAAAGAAGCCTCGTGCTAATTATAAACAGTCCAAATAGATTTTGCTATAGATATTACCTGTCTCGTTATCTCATCATTGGGGTCCATATGGATTCTTGGCGGGTAAAATGTCCATACTTTCGACTCATATACGTAGCTGGTACCTTTAGACATACATGAGATGCACTCTGAGAGCATCTACATTTCAGAGGTCTTCACCGAACGCCTATTCAGCGTCAATGTCACCCACAAGTGATAGGCAATGCATCTATTTTACCCACCCATTGCTTGCTCACATCTAGGTACGTTCGACTTTCTTGGTGTCAACCATTATACTACCCGAATGGTTAGCAGCATAAAAGAGAATGAAGAAAGAGATGACATCACCTTTCATGGTGACTTGGAGATGAATATTGCGACGTTACCAGAGTGGAAGCGGTAAGTGCTAAGATACTTGGACATTAGTGATGATGTGGCAGGAGCTCTGGTGACCCTGATGATGGGTAGCACATTGTCCGGTTGGCTGTGATTATGTTGTGATGGTTCAGATGCTTAGTGCAACATTAAGAATAAAGGATAATTTCCATAGTTTACCTATGTAGATAAATACAAATTATACTATTGTAGTCCGTCAATGTTAAGAATCTCTGAAATGTGGGGATCCGATCTGTCGCTCAATTACGTCACTAGTTAGCTCATGCCACAATCAAAATTACGTATATCCACCACGAAACTCAAAAGGTCTGTTGTGAATTTATAATTTAATAAACATTCTGTTGACAATTTTGAAATTAATTAGGCTGGGAACTGTTGCTGCCATTACCTGTATAATTATATTGGAATTTGAATTATGAGAATTCAGGGTTCAGAGTATATAAATCGATTCTAACACACGTACGAAGTATAGGCGGAGCTTAGCTAGAAATGCACTGGACATATTTGGAAATGGCGACACACTGGGAACTGTCAGTCACGCGAAATATAGATCAATGTAAACTAATTTCTGGACACACATTGAAAATCGTGTGTTTTAACTAAAACCCAATACAAAATTAGCCAAATTCTTGGGTCGGTAAGAATCTTAACCAATTGAAGATTTCGGTTTTAGCTATTTTCGACCATCTCTAGTTAAGCTCCACCCATGCTTTTCTAGTGTTGGGATCAATCAATCCCCGCACTCTGAATCTCAAATTAGTTTCAAAATATCCAACAGAATGTTTATTAAATAGTAAAGACATACAATTCGTGCAACTTGACAGACTATTAAGCATTTATGACAGACTAAATCGCGTCGCTCATGGTGTAATTGATTATGACGTCAGCATACACGTGACATAGTTGAGTATGACCTCATATGATTGATCAGCAAACTGGATTCATCTATTGTTTCTTTACCTTCAGCACATCATCGGAATGGCTGTACGTCGTACCTTGGGGTTTCAGACATTTTCTTAATTGGATCCGCCAAGAGTACAACAATCCTCCAGTCTATATCACGGAGAATGGAGTCTCAGATGACGGCATCTCACTCCAGGATCACTCACGAGTTGAGTACATACAGCAATACCTCCAGCAACTCCTCAGAGGTAATGCGTCATAACCAAATCCTGTGCACTTACGCACTGCTAATGGGCAAACATATTCCAAGCGTGGCATTGTGGAATCAGGGTGACACGGGAGTTTAGACGATTATGCACGCAGCACGCATGTAAGCAATGCGCAAATAGGCATAGGCATACACGTTCGATAGTTAACTTTAGTTGATTATTTGTCAGTTGAACGCAGCATTTTCAGACTATCTAGTCCGAAAATGCTACCTTCGTTCAACTGGTAGATACTCGTCTATAATTAACAATAGTTCGATTTACCAATTGAATCTGCCTCTGCTATTGGTTTATTCATTTGTTTTACAGTCTGCTCATCCGTTGCGTTCTCCATCAATCTGTGAGTTATATTGCCTAATTGGATTGTTCTTATAAGACAAATTGTACACAAAGTCAACCATGTTGCGTGCGTGCGTGAGTGAGTGCGTGGGTGTGTGCATGCGTGAAAATTAGGCTCTCAGAAATGATCTTATGCATTTTGAGTGTTCAGAAATACATTTATTATGCTTGCAAGTTATAGATAATTCTCTTTTAAATCATCGATTATTATTATCTTCCCCCCCCCCACACACTCTATGGATATCTACCTTATAGATGGTTCTGTTGCAATGCAGATTCCCTAGAAAATACATTTTCTGGCCATAAAATCCTGGCTCTGAGGGATGTGTGGTCTTTCTTGAGTTATTGTATTTCTCATTATCCAGTTCCACTCATATCTGAATTGTTAGCGGGAAAATTGTCCAGCAGTATTTTGAAAACTGAAAATAAAATATGCTCTTCGTTTTATTTTTATTTAGCAATAAAGCTGGACGGATGTGACATTCGTGGTTATTTTCTTTGGTCACTTCTGGACAACTTTGAGTGGGATTCCGGGTATACAGAACACTTTGGAATACACCATGTCGACTTCTCCGATCCAGCCAGGCCACGGACAACCAAGATGTCTGCTTACTTCTACAAACAGATTATTCAACATAACGGGTTTGGAAAGTCCTAGTGACAAGGCCAATGTGTAGCTAATCTCAGTTTTATGGCGGTTTGAGTGTATATATAATCATGTGTTTATGCTAATCATACAGAAACCATACAGTCATTCTAGTGTTAATTTTTCTAAAATATCACCTTGTCTTGCAAATGTCCAACTTTATGTGGTAATATGCCAATTTTCCTGCTCATGTTAAATCATTAATGGAGGTATCTGATCCATCACTCAAGTACCTGACATCATAGTCAAAACTCAAAATGCATTACTTGTTAGCTTACGTCACAGTCAAATGACGTAGGTCTGACGCGAAATTGGCAAGTGTCCGAAAGTAGCTGCCTGAATTCAACTTTCCAGAGTATCCATCGATGATCTGACGTCATATGACGTCATACTCAGCTAAGCCGCGTGTAGGATGACGTCATAATCATTATGTCATAAATGATTCTATTAGGCCTGTCTTTAATTCTTAATAGTCTGACACGTTGTACGAACTGTATGTCTGTACTATTTAATAAACATGCTGTTTGATATTTTGAAACTAATTTGACTGGGCGCTGTTGCTACACTTCCCGAATCTCAATGTCCAGAAAACTATAGAGGTAAGTTGTTAAATATTTTGAAACTAATTAACAACAACAACAACAGCAACAACAACAACAACGACAAAAATACCACCACCACCACCACCACCATCAGCAGCAGCAGCAGCAGGAGGAGGGGGAGCAGCGGCAGCAGCAGCAACAGCCAATTAACCCTTGAAATACAAGCACATCATAAGAAAGTTGTCATTTCTGATATGTGAGCTTTATTTGGTTAATCAATATTTTCTTGCCTGTTTGGGAGCAAAGTCTGCCTTTGGTCAAATTAACTCCAACATATTCAAGAGCGTGCTGGTATGGTTTATTTCAAATTGACGCTCTCGAAATTCTGGATTGATAAGGTTGACATCGATCCTTTGTTGCTAGAATAAAAGACACATTAGCATTAACTGATAAGAAAATTGTATGCTTTGAAAAAATAGATTGTGTTGATATAATGATATTAATTGCTAGGGTCCAGACCGGAAACCAGTGTAGCGTAGGACACGTTTGCATTTAATAGTCCTGGTAGCAATGAAATGTAACACATATTGCTCAATCCATGAACGGCAACTATGTCATTGTGAGCGAATCGTATTATTGTATTAATACACTCATGTTAAGAGAGCCAGCTGAAATAGAAAATTTCTCCTTTCTGTTTATTTGCGTAATCTACATCAAATTACGTCCTAGTTTGTTTACAAGATGATCGTATTGTCCCAATTAAAGGTCACCTCAACTCAAAACTCAAATGTCGTGTTTTACCGTTCAGACACATTCCTGACTTTTCACCACAGTGAACCATATACGCTCCAATACAACCAAATAGATGATTCCGATCTGGCACTCATTTATACATATGACGTCATACCCAATTATGTCACATGTGGGCTGACACCACAATGCATTGTAACGTATCTATCTCCGTCATCAACTTTGTGAAAAATCTGTCAATTGTACGAAGTGCATGATTACTGTATTCTGCGGCTGTAGTAGTATAAACATCCTACGGCTGCAATCACTCATTCTTCACTTGTGCGTCTTCACTGCGTCTTGTCTTCAGCCGAAATCCTTAGCTTCCTCAGGTCCATTCTTGACTTGAGTGTACCGATTCCTGCTTTCTTGAGGTCACCTCATAGCACACTTAGCAGATTTAGTCCTCTCTTGGCTTTGTATTTGCTGGCTCCGAGTAGGGCGAATTCCAAGGCTGTCTGTGCGGGTGTCTTCTGGCATCCTTAGCACATGGCCAAACATGGACCATCTTTGCTGGACAACTTTTATAGACAGCGGCGACATAGTACACATCTTGTATAGTGCATCGTTGGAAATTATACTGTCTGGTCATCGGTGTCCAGTGATGGTGCATAGGTGTTTGCGGTGGCAGGCATCGAGTTTGTCTAGAGCTGCCTTTGGAGTTGCCCAGCTGTTACAGTTATGCAGCATCAAGGATACGCATGTTGAATTGTATAAACGCAGCATTTTTATCAAGGACATCTTTGATCTACGAATTCATAGCTTCCAGAAGGATTGCAGCAATGTCAACAGTACTGCAAAACAACGAGCCCAGAACGATAAGTCATAAGCATCCAAGTACGAATTGTATGTCTTTAATAAACATTCTGTTGAATATTTTAAAACTAATTTGCATCGGTGGTGTTGCTTCCGTAGGCAGAAACCGCACACAGTTAAATTAGTCTCAAAATATTCAAAAGCTTGCCTATATAGTTACCTTGAATTTGGGATTCTAGGAGTTAAGGATTCAAAATATATAAATTGATTTCAACTCACGAGAAAAGTGGGCAGAGCTTAACTCGAAGTAGTCGGGCATAGCTAGAAGTTGATTCCTCTATTCATTATAATGTAATAACTAACTTGAGGAATGGTTTGAAATTAATTTAGCAACACTTCATTCAAATTGTTAGCTCACTTGCTGAATGAATAGCTGAGCCTAATCATCTTATATGCCATGAAAATCATCTGCTGTCCACTCATTGTCCATCTGTTGTCAAATAATCCTGCATTAAGTTGTACTTAAACAACTTTTTCTCAAAATCCGCTGGACCGATTTCGAGCTAATTTGGCGAGAACCATTCGTGAGTCATAAGCATCCAAGTATATTCAAAGGAAGCTGATTGGGGGAATTTGGGTAATGGCCACTTTATGTTATTTCTAGAAGCACCTTCAAAGATTTTCTTCGAAAAGGTTTCTCCATTTGATGATAAAATCAAGGCCAATAGCTGACACAAGTTTGCTCTGATCTGGGGACTATCTGGTATAGTCTAGTGTTAACAAAACGAGCTTCAGAACCATTGAAATGATTGGACCGAAATTTGGGAAACACAAGAGCGTGGACTAAGGACTATGCAATTTATTACCGTACTAATGGATGAATCCAATTTGTCACTCAGATATATGATGTCATAATCAATTGTGCCACATATAGGCTGACGTCACAATCAAAACGTGCAATGAAGGACGTAACTAAGTCTGTCAGGAACAATCAATAGCGGACGAATTGTATATCTTTGCTACTTAATAACCATTCTGTTGAATTTGTTAAAAAACAATTCGACTGGGCGCTGTTGCTGCCATAGGCAATAACAGCCCCAGACAAATTAGTCTCATAATATTCAACAGGTTGGCTGTATTGTTACCATCACATTGGGATTCTTTCTGGGAATTCAAGATTCGAAGTCTGTAAATCGATCCAAGCACATGCAAAGCATGGGACTGGGATGGGGGAACTTAGCTAGAGATGGGCGGGGCATAGTTAAAAGTGAATTCATCTATTGTCAATTTATTTCCATACCATCCCCTGTGATTGTCACAAAGATATTATCCCTTTAACACTCATATCAGCCCAAAACGGCTTCTTCCCTGGTCTTGAGAAATGTTCATTTGCAGACCAAGAGAAGAATATTCTTTTTATTTTACCACTGCAGTGACTGGCTCAATAACCGAGCCAGTCATTCCACTGGTAAATTTTCAAAAATAGTCTCTTGGTTTGCAAATGGATGAGAAAATGTAAATTTGTTTGAACAGATTCGAGGGCTAAAGGGTTAATTAATGTGTCATATGTGCGAGAAACACTTAGTCAGTTTGTCGACCAGCTGCATAAAATTAGTCATGGATACATTTAGAGTAAAACGGATTCCAAGCTTCACTCATGTATGATAGAATCGAAAATAAACCAATGATTCAAAAGGTTTATGCTATACCTTATTTGACTGGTGTTACGTACATTATCTGAGATTATTTTCAAAATAGACTCATTTGAGCATGTATATCAAGTCTTTCTGTCACAGCTTTAAAATTCCCCAAAGCTGTAAATGTAATATGAATCCTCTTTTATCTATACTCGCCCATTTTTTAACTGGGTGCTGTTGCTGTCTATGTACCAGCAGCACCCAGCCAAATTAGTTTCAAAATTTTCAGCAATGTTTATTAAATAGTAAATCCATAAATTTTTTGCACTTTACAAACTCAGTCAATTATGATTGCGACGTCAACCTATATGTGAGGTAATGACGCCTTGTACTTGACTTTCAATCCTACATAACAATGTAAACCTATGACAGTAGTCACAGTAGATGGTCTTACATAATGATTTATAAAGCTGTCTTATGTTCCGTAGGAGATGCAAAAAATTGTTTTAATGGGTTTAGGGTTCAGCTCGATTGTCAAATACACAAAACAATGTTTTTGTTTAACATCAAATGATGACGTCATAAACACGTACTTATGCCATAACAAAGCAAAATACACACTTCCGGGTTGCGAATCACGCGCAGTGACGTCATATTTAACAAGCCCATTGGGCGCTCTGCTAAAAACTATTCTATGGGCTTGTTAAGTGATGAAGTGTTTCCGGGTTCAGCTCGATTGTTAAATACACAAAACACTGTTTTTGTTTAGCAACAAATGATTACGTCATAAACACGCACTTGTGATGTAATAAAGCAAAATACACACTTCTGGGTTGGGAATCCCGCGCAATGACAGCATACTTAACAAGCCCACACGGGACAATACTGTTTGCTAAGAAAACGGTATCCCAACAGCCTTTGCGAGGCACGCATGACGTTGTTTCGCGTGCAATTACGTCACAGATTGAAAACCTGTTCTGCTTTTCGCGAGTCTCCTCCAAACATGTTTCGCGAAATAGCAGAGCGCTCTAACAAAACGAATCGTCCCGTAGGAGAAACGGTGTTTACTTCCGTCCCGCTAGCAGAGCGCTCTGCTATAGTTTTCCTTACAGAACAGCCTCAATTCACCTTTCCAAGTTTATCCATCGATTCTATGACGTCATATGACGTCATCACCAACTAAGTGACGTGTATGCTGACGTCATAATCATTACGTCATAAATGATTCTATATGGCCTGTCTTTAACTCTTAATAGTCCGACACGCTGTACGAATTGTATGGACTGTACTATTTAATAAACGCAGCAACAGCACCCAGTCGAATTAGTTTCAAAATATTCAACAGCTCACCTGTATAGTTTTCTGGAAATTGATAGTCAGGGAGTTCAGAGATCGATCGATCCCAACACAAGTGTGGTTGGAGTGTAGCTAGAGATTGGCTGGTCATAGCTAAAAATGGATAGATCCATTGCTCATAATCGCAATATCATGAGCCGGAGAATCGCCAGCGAGAAAATGAGGAGTCGAATACCAACCTAATGATTTATCCTCCCAAATATTGGCAATCCATCAGGATATTTTTGCTCTTTAAGGAAATTCGCTATTTCACTTCTTGAATATGTACATATAGACAGTTTATAGCTTTTAACAAAATCGCTTTGTGATAAAATGCAAGCAATTAGACCAAATCTGCTTAAATGCATTTCTAAAATGCGTGTTACCCAATGCATATAGAGCTGGATTTATGGCCGAGTTGCAGTATGCTAATAACATACTCGCGGAATACACGTGATCACTTATCATGGAACCGTTCATGTATGCCACTGTTAGGGTATTGACAACAATGACGGGTAACCAGCAAATAAGAAATACACAAATGATAGCTACAGTTGTGCGTAAAGCTTTGGTCGACTTTCGATAATGAATGGCTCGTAAATCCCGACCTTGGTTCTGTGCTTGGATATCTGAGAAGTCTGGCGCATTGTGGTTAGAGTTACCAATGTTCACATGATTGTGCGCGATCCTGAATATCAGAACATGTAGCATTGCTATGACAAATACACATATATAAAACATTGCACCAACAGTTGCAAGTACGGATATTGACATTGGATATATATTACTTATAAAGCATCCTGTATATTCCCCAAGTTGGATACCATGTATTGTTTTAATGGCGTAATATAAACACACCTCGCCAGTTGATGTAACTATGCCCAAACACCACGAGATCACAAGCATACTTATAATAACCCGGCGAGTAATTTTTATCCTGTATTTCATAGGATATAAGAGGGAAATATATCTATCAAAGGCAATGAAACACAGAGTTGTTATTGATGCAATGCAACACAGTGTGTCCATGAAACGGAGAACATGGCACTGCAATGAGCCATATCGCCACTGTGGACGAAGGAGTTGAGCAATGAGATAAAGCGGCATTGCGAGAACTCCTACAGCCAGATCTGTGAATGACAAACCTAAGATAAGCAGATTAGAGTTTGTTCTTATGTGACGATATTGAAATACAGAAATTGGCACCAGAATATTCCCACCAATTGTGACCATGATAATGAATAAAGTTATGACAATAGTACAGATACGCATCTCAAATGACAGACCCATGTCGGATTGACTAGATGTATTCATCTCAGCAATTTGTAAATGTTCTAGGCACTACAAAACGCAGTCATTGCAGGAGGGTGCTTTGAGACGGCAATTCTATATTTTGGCACCAGGATCCACTTGTGCCATTTAAGCAGATGTGTTGATGAAATCAAAAGTAGAGACCAGGATTTTGTCCACATGCAAGACACTGTAAAATAATAATACCTTATAACCACTCTCATATTATCCAAACAATCTCGAATGAAAAACGTGACTATATAAACACTCATATACGGCAAAAAGTACAAGATAAACTCAATGTTTCGTCACAAAATCACAGTCGATGAATACATTATTCTATCATCAGGTCAGCTTTTAATCTGAACACGGAGGATTTTATGATAATATCCTAGGTGAAATCTATCGTGCTGTTCCATTGCTATATCTTTTCAGCTGCTTAGTGGTAAAGCATAGCATTGCACGGTTACTACGGATTATGATATGACTATGGTCTAGATCTTTATAGAGTGCAGAATAAACACACGTGTAGAGGAAATCTGATACGGTCCAGGCCCATTGCTGGATAAAATATCTGGCCTTGTTGCACTCTTCGTAGATGTTGACCGTTGCGACCACAATCACAGTACCTAGAGACGCATGTGGTCAAAACACACACACACACACACATATATATATATATATATATATATATATATATATATATATATATATATATATATATATATATATATATATATATATATATATATATATATATATATATATATATATATATATATATATATATATATATATATATATATATATATATATTATCCAGCAATGGGCCTGGACCTCATCAGATTTCCCCTACACGTGTATATATATATGGCATTAACCAAAATGCTGAGAAGAAAAGACCATACCTAGTGAGATTATGACTATAAGGTTGCGTGCTGTTTTACGTGAAGACGGGACGAATGATTCCCGAAGGATTCCCACGTCACTGTCTTATGTAATTCTCAGTATGCTGAATTAGTAGTTGCCGCTTTTATTTATGCGGGCCTTCTATGCTTACACTTGTACCCTTTGTCCTTCCGGGTGTGGTTCACTGTCCCCGCCACGCCGGATGGACGCCCAGTTCCCCACACAGGATGCAGCCCAGGCTAGGTACCTTTCCGTGTATGCCTGAGATAAAGACCTGTCCAAGTTATGAGGCCATAATCCGGGACAGAGTCAAGATGCATACTGACGACTCCCGAACCGAGTGAACACAGTACTGGGCGCCAATAGGGTCATCTTGGCAAGGGGCCGTAGCCCCGCATAGACCGTACCATGGAGGCGATGTCCGCTAGATGCATCGCAGCTAAGGCCCTTGCGTAGATCGTACTTTGACATCATTTTACCTGAGAGGCCCTTCACAGATCGTACTAGACAGATCATCCACCCCACGGGTACCTGGGCGCCAGACTGCTCCACCCGTCTGGCAAGTGACAGGTTACACCGTCTCACACACATACCCTCCTGCTTCCCAAAGAATAACTTTTCATGACTTCTGATCACAGGAGACATGACTCGCAATACGAACGCTTGCCATAGCCTGACTGTACATTGAGCCATCTTGACCACACAGATGAACTGACATGATCAAGGCGACCCAGTCGATAGAGATCACCATCTGAGCTCACGCCCAGGGGCAACCAACGGTCTGATCCGTATCTATCTGCCAACAGAATACGAACTTTGACCATTTTCCTCGGCCTTGTCTGGAGGGCCTCTGACAAACCACGTCTCTAAAGGGTTTGCAGAGCCTTGTAGCGCCCTGGGTGTGGACTGTCATCCACGTACTACGCATGTCCACTTACTGAGATTGGATCAACCAAAAATCTCAGTAGCCCGAACAATACACCGACTAGACGGTACCACAGTAGGATGTTAATTCGCCCTTCCTTAGACACGGAGGCCTTCAGTATCTCCTCTGCACTATACTGATGATTTCACGTGCCCCCGGACCCTTGCGGGCCCACTGCCGCCTGTTTTAGCCACCCATTCGAGGAGCCTATCCCTCTCTGGTACCTAATATTTAGTTTTTAGAGACAAGAATTATTTTAGGCTACAAATGGCTGGCGTCTACCTAGCATTTAGATACGGCTGCCATTGAGAACGGATGCCCTAAGACATCAAATACCGAAGACAGCGTGCATACATGTTACCTAGTAAGACCTCTGAACTGGATAAGAATCCGGACGTCTCGCTCTGTAACCACATAAAACGTCACAGGACATTGGTTACTTTTCACAAAAGCATTTTACGCAACTGATCTATCGTTATGGTGGGGGTAAGAGAGACGAATACTCACTGTAAATGTCCTTCCCGTGAGGGTGTGGCAGATCTGAATATCATGCCCAGACATTGTTACGGAATTCGGTGGGGATGCACATCTCGCCCGTCACCAGGTCCTATGGAACTAACTTATTAACCTGTCGTTAGGTTTAAACACAAGTTGCCCAGCTATGCACTGCGGTAGGATTGTTCAGCAGATTAAAGAAAATAATAATTAAGACATGTTTTCGCAGTGCTTTCCTACATTGGCAATGGTGACTAACTACTGAGTATCTGAAGATACATGGGGAATGTGTGTGACAGCACACACTGGCCATCACCGCTCGGAAACCCCAATAGTTTCCCAGGGTCGGATCAGTCCATGGTGCGGATAGGGACATCCAAACATTTAAGAAGCCACAAGGCTTAGTGGAACATGAAGAGAGACAATATCTTAGAGATATGAGGCCCTTTGGGTATTTTGGCCACTCGTACACAATCTTGCCAGAGTGCGGGGCTAAATTATCACAACTACTGGGAGAGAGGCGTACACCACAGATTTCCTAACGAAGAAATTGTCTCTAATCATATTAAACCTATCCTATCGAGCTGAATAGAAAAGGTTTTAGTCGGTAGCATGCTGGGCTAAACAGAGTTATAGCACGGACAGCGACCTCAGTGAAAAATTGTTGGTGGCGGGAGAAAGTGCTGCATATATAAGTGTCGCTGTATAGTGTTTCCTACTTGCACTGCAGTCCTATATTTTCTACAATTAAACAAAACATATGAACTGATGGCCAAACTAACCAAAACAATTAATACAGTGTGAAATGATCAGAATTATATATCTTTAGTACAGGTTAAGGAACCTATTACGGTGCGGTTAGTGAAAACACCTTACAGAAAATGAGAATAACTATAAACATATACAGAAATTTTAACTAGCGGTCCTAAGACCGTCATGGTACCTTTTAGTCATCGGGACCATCTATATGGGTAGGATGTAATTAGGAAAAATACATTTAGCGGAATAATTAAAATGTTAAGTATGGTTACTTGAATAATCGGTAGCCATTCTTAAGTCTGGGCTATCTTGTTACTGAAATTGATATGTCACTCTTAGGTTGACATGAGTTGATGCATTCTCAAGAAGCTGGAAAGTTGCAGGCTGGTTCCCGCAAACAGGATTCCCGCAAGCAGCTCATGACAGGAGCGGATCGAACTCAGGGCTGTAATCACAATATAGAATGTCTAACGAGTAGTCAGCAACAGATACAAAAACATTGCTGCTGTAAAGAAAGTTCCTGTACACCGATGGTATGGATGGAAGTTGACAACAAGCTTATCACAAGCGGGGGTTGTTAGATGCAGATGAAGATACAAAACTAAGCTTAATGGTGTGGGGTACGTCAGCCAGCTCTGAAGACGTACCAGGCAAAGTTTAATATCTGTGGTCGAGAAGTTTAGATGAACCTGCATGACATCAGTGCGGGGACGGTTAAATAACCACTTTTTGCCGTGGCCAGCAGATCCGGCGAGTCATCCACCAAAGAACATCGCTGCCTCTACATCTGTAGAATCACATTTTCAAGCCGGAAAGGCCTCACCGCCAGTTCGTGTTCCGAAGTAGCTCTTGATATATTCGTGAACAATAACTAAAAAGTTCCAAAATGCTCCCGAAAGTAACGGGAGTTACAAAATTGCTTTAGTGCAGTGGGTTGTAGTACTGCTAGCTACGGGAGACAAACCGACAGAAAGCGGAGTGATCTGCGTATTGCCGGTCGAGACGATAGTAGCTGGTACAGGTCCAACCTTTTCTGCACCTGGCCGAGGATACTTTCGAACTCTGGATCTCGTCTCCTTTTATACTACTCGTGGTGTCACAGGCGCAGACTTTAACCAATCATCGGTCGAGCAACAGCCAATCAGCGCGTAGCTAATAATAATGCAGTCGAATGTTCTAGAACATTCTAGAAGTTCTGCTTCCACGTGGTTATGACGTCATGGCAATATTTTGAAGATAATCAAAAGGGGTTTTCCATGGATAACTCAGCCATTTCTTAACCAATTTTGAAATGGTTTACAGATTTGGAGAGCCCGAATTCTGGTCTTGATTAATGCCAGATTCGGCGGGAATAGGGACTTAAAAAGGATTACATGGTACCATCTCGGTACACTAAAAGTGTCATCCCATCTTGGTCATAAACTACGTGCTGTGTCAAAAATAGCATCCAAGGGTGCGCATGCGCACTATGCGTTTTAACGAACTTAGTCGTTTTTATAACGCGATCTTTCTCATGGGCCCATATACGCTTATGGCTCTACCCAGAGGGGCGTGTTCAGGGAACGAATCCAGGATGGGCGGCGCGTACCCAGCTTGGCTGGCATGGCCGGTACCCGCCCGGTTGATCCGAACTACACTTCGCCGCATGCCGCCATTGTTGCTGCTGCTGGTCAGCCAGCCTCGGGGTTGGGGAGCGGTCGCTGCGCATCTCCGGTGTCCACAAAATCCGACCTCCAGGGCTGGTGGAACAATCACATTCCAGTGTGCTCGTGCATCCCGGCTGTTCGTGACCCTGGTGTGTCTAACCAAGGTGGAAAGAACGGTTCTAGCACAATTTACTTACTTAATTATGGTGACAAACAATTTTTGTATGCTTGTCACTTATGAATGGTGTATGTAAGAATGAAAGTGGTGAATTTGGTTTTCTGTCTCGCCGGAGGTACCTAACCGATCTAGCCATATATAGACGGTATCGTGAAAGGTACTCCTGTGGTGGTGGTTCCGGTCGGGGCACCACAGTTGGCTTAATATAAACTATATCTGCCTCAGGCTGGCCAAAAATTGGCTTGCGAGAGAAATGTGCCTCGCTCAGGCCTCCATCACAGGAAAATGCCTACAACGCCATGGTGGAGGAAGAGGGATGATGGGGGGGGGGGGGGGAGAGAAGTGTCCTACATCAACATGCAGGCCAAGAACGGAAAACCTATACCAAACGGTACCAATAATGATTGAATCTTTACCGTTTGTTTGGGAGGAGATACATGACGGTGCAGTACCATGCTCCGTATGGAGAACGGCCGAGATGGGAGAAATGACCGACGTGAGAGAAGTATCCCATGGTTACGAAAAATGAGGAGGAAAATTATGTTGGTTTTCCCTGCTTTTTTGTAGTGGCACGGCAAGTCTGGCGAGACATGATAAACACCACCGTTTTTACATACTGATTTGGTTGGTAATAGTCAAGTCTTGCACCGCAGTGAAGGCACCACTGGTGACGGTGGTTGAATTAAAGAGCCTTCTTTTAGTTTTAGGTTGTTACTCCTGTTGATCTACCAGGAGTGTACAAAAAACTTGGTGCGGTGCGGGGCACGGCTGTCCGGAGAGGGAACCTGACTATAATAAGCTGCGCTGGTGTAGATCGCAGAACGCGAGCTCTATGCTCCCACTCTCGGACCGAGTCTGCCTCCCTTCTATTCGAATCTGGCTTCGAGACCGCCTTTTATACTCAGTGTGAGGCTGCACTAGCTGGCTCAGCCAATCAGAGCGCGTGTGTGAGGCAAGGTAGCTAGAGAAATCGTGCCGAGCTCTCTCTCTCTCTCTCTCTCTCTCGTTCAGGCACACGGTCAGGCACGCGGTCGGGCGATGTCTATGCTTAGTTGGAGCTCCAAAAGAGTCCGTTTTAATATTTCCATATGTTCGCCAGATCTGAACCGATTTAAATTCTGTCAGTATGTTAAATTCCTCATTCAATTCTGATATTAATACATACCAAAATCTTTTTGGACAGTCCCATATTACGGAATTGCCATAATATGAGCAAGTATATACATAAGTTGCCAGTCTCCATTGGCTAACGCGTCAATGTTTGTTTACCTCTCACGGTCGTGCATGCGCGTAGGGCGATCTCCTGTTCTCCTGTTGGAATGGCCGTTTGTGCGCGGGCCAATATATGGCCAGCGGAGGGGTGAGCATGGACCACCCCGGGACGAGTACGCATCCGACGGTGATCCGTGCTACAATTGATCTGTGAACTGCGCAAACATCTGGTTATGAGAAAAGTAGCTAACGTCTTAAGGGTGGTTTATAGTCCGTCGCATTTACGTCGCGCGACAGGTTAGAGGTCGTTATCGCATAGCGATTAATTTATAGTTATGCGCTTCTGAGCGATGAAAGTAGCGAGAAAGTCGTGCGTTCGTCGTTTCCCGAATCGCTGTGAATAGAAAACATGTCTATTCTGGCGCTGGTCGCACGGTCTTCCTGCATGCCAAAACTAGCATAATGAATGGAGACAGAGATTTTGTAGAGAAACTGATCTTAACTATGCAACAATATCCATGTCTTTATAGAGTGCGTGAGTGCGTGCGTGCGTGCGCGCGCGCGCGTGCGTGTGTGCGTGTGCGCGCGTGCGTGCTTTTGTGTGTGTTATCTGTTTAAACAGAAAACGGTTTTTGGAGGGTAAGTATGCTAAGAATTGTATGATCGGTTTACAATTCCATACGTACATCGGACTAGGTCCGGAGGAAGAAAGTGATCTTAATTGATAGTTTCAAAATACAAAATGGCCACATGGCCCTGGCGGGCACGGTAAGAACAGCGTTTCAGATGCACTTGATCACTGAGTAAACATTTTTGACTGGGCTACTACGTACCGTTGACACACCTTTTTGTTTTAATAGAACATTTACTGAAGCGAACTTACTGAATGTGATTGGATATGCTTTTTCCATTTTATTACGTAGGCCTATAAGTTGGTATGAATTATTTTAATATATTACATTTCAGTGCTTCATGCGTGTAATATTGCCATCGTCTGCGTACTATGAATCCCGGGCAGGATCCCACCGAACAAAATCTCACCCGGACAAAATCCCACCAGACAAAATCAATCT
This sequence comes from Chaetoderma sp. LZ-2023a, assembly GCA_034401795.1. Lineage (NCBI taxonomy): Eukaryota > Metazoa > Mollusca > Caudofoveata > Chaetodermatida > Chaetodermatidae > Chaetoderma > Chaetoderma sp. LZ-2023a. Next base: position 81,885,858 of record CM067360.1, read on the forward strand.
CACCCGTACATAATGTTGTAGTAGTAGTAGTAGTAGTAGTAGTAGTAGTAGTAGTAGTAGTAGTTGTAGTAGTAGTAGTAGTAGTAGTAGTAGTAGTAGTAGTAGTAGTAGTAGTAGTAGTAGTAGCAGCATCAGCAGCAGTAGCAGCAGCAGCAGTAGTAGTAGTAGTAGTAGTAGTAGTAGTAGTAGTAGTAGTAGTAGTAGTAGTAGTAGTAGTAGTAGTAGTAGTTAGTAGTAACAGCAGCAGCAGCAGCAGCAGCAGCAGCAGCAGCAGCAGCAGCAGCAGCAACAGTAGTAGTAGTAGTAGTAGTAGTAGTAGTAGTAGTAGTAGTAGTAGTAGTAGTAGTAGTAGTTGTAGTAGTAGTAGTAGTAGTAGTAGTAGTAGTAGTAGTAGTAGTAGTAGTAGTAGTAGTAGTAGTAGTAGTAGTAGTAGTAGTAGCAGTAGAAGTAACAGCATCAGCATCAGCATCAGCATCAGCAGCAGTAGCAGTAGCAGTAGCAGTAGCAGTAGCAGTAGTAGTAGTAGTAGTAGTAGTAGTAGTAGTAGTAGTAGTAGTAGTAGTAGTAGTAGAAGTAACGGCAGCGACAGAAGAGCTTTGCGCGGAACTTGTTTGCTGAAAAAGTTGGTCAAAAAATTGGGTGAAAGGAGCAATGTTCTATTTTTTCAGGACGGCAAAGTTGTTTCTGTCTGTGACACCAACCGTTTTCAACAAGCAGTTAAAACATAAACGCGCATTAATTAACTGATTAACAAAAATTAAGGTATATATCCCGTTGTTCGACTCGTGATAATTAAACAAACGAGAAAGCCCGTGCATTAGAATTGATTGATTATGAATGGAACACATATTATCGTTAGTCCGTAAGGAGCTACAATTACTGGCGTAATCAGAAATGAATGCTATAGGGCATATACCTTATTCCGGATGCTTATAAAGAAATTAAAAGCCGTGAGTGTGTTTTGGGCCAAGACTTTCCGACAACACACGTATACTTGCTACATGGTTATCGAAAAATATTACACAGGCCTACAATAATTGTACCCACTCATCCGTGGCCCCACCCCACCCCATTAAACGGATGTACGGTTCAAACCGGTTTGAAAATTTACATCGTCACCGGTTTGACATTATGTCATACCGCGCAGCTTTAGTTGGTACTACCATGGTTGTATTACGTTCACACAATGCAGCCACCCTCATCCTTTCCACATCCTTATCTATCTATCACTATCTTAGATAATCACCCTTAGCGAAACTTATAAAACGCTGATTAAATTGAAAATAACTTCGACTGCAATATGCTAGACAGCAACAGTTTCCAGTTACCTAACCAACAAGGGTTGCACGACTGCACCACGGCAGCTACACGATCTATAGCGACGAATAGCGCGAAAGAAATCGTGATATAAACTATAAACTTTCACGCGATTGCCTTAATGATCTCAGCGATGATACGATGGCGATACGACCACGATACGACGGACTCTCTCTCGGCCTTTAGTGTATGATATGCCTTTCATACGGTTACGTACAGGGAGCTAACATGCACTATTACTCACACGTCGGCCACAGCTGGCGAATAGTAACATTTATATATTTAACCATCCGTTTGGTTACGCCAAATTTCAAAGCTTAATAATAATAATAATAATAATAATAATAATAATAATAATAATAATAATAATAATAATTTTAAAGGTACACATTCACAGCAGAATGCTTGAAGATTAAATTGAAAAAATTGTACACTTTTAGAAGCTTACATTGTGTGCCAGATGTATCCAAACGAAATAAATCTTTACAAATGACGATTTCACTACACTTAAATTAATATAATTTTTAAGTTGTGAAATTGAATTAGAGACACGAGTCCCTAATTCAACTTCGCAATAAAAACATTATATAATAATTTGTACGGGATGAAATCATCATATATTAAGATTTAATATCGCTTCATTACATTGAGGTACACGCATTACCCTTCTAAAATGTTACAATTTAAACAATTTTATTTTCACGCATTCTGGTGTGAATATGCACATTTAATAATAATTAATTAATTAATTAATTAATTAACACGTCGAACCCCACCCACACCCCTCCAGACTCTCCCTACCCTACACACCTGTATGGTCCCAAGATTAAAGTTTTTTCAAGCAGAACAGATACATGTATGTAATTGTCTAATATCTCCTGCGTATTCATGGTTTGTAATGTTATGTCACGAATAAATATAATATACAAGGAGTCCGTCACCTCATATAAATAAGAAAATAAAATTTACTTGAATTGAATTGAATTAAAATGTCAAGGGATATAATCCCCGAGATCGCTGATAAGTTGGCAACTATTCGAAATGTGACGCACGTATATATGTGGCTTTCTCTACACTCTTGAATTGATCCTGGTTGGTCCCTAATGGGGTGTACATGAACTCCTGGTGTGAATCTGCCCAGGAGATTTTGTCCAGGTGGAATCATGTCCGGTGAGATTTTGTCTGGTTGTGATTTTGTCTGGTGGGATTTTGCCCGGTGGGATATTGTCCAGGTGGGATTATGTCCGGTGGGATTTTGTCCGGTGGGATTTTGTCCCAGCACCGCGTAACATAATACAAACGTAGGAAGATCTTCGCAATTTCCTACGTCTTTCAACAAGAAGACCTGCAGCTGCGATCATAAAGGCAATCGCGTGAAAGTTTATAGTTTATATCACGATTTCTTTCGCGCTATCGTCGCTATAGATCGTGCAGCTGCCGCGGTGCAGTCGTCCAACGCCATACGATGGCGATACGACCACGATACGACGGTCTCTATCTCGGCCTTTAGTGCATGATATGCCTTTCATACGGTTACGTATAGGGAGCTAACATGCACTATTACTCGCACGTCGGCCACAGCTGGCGAATAGTAACATTTATATATTTATTTTATTACTATATTTATTTTAGCATTTTCTTACAACCGTATAATGTTGATTATTTATCATATATGTGTTACTATTTGTCCTTCTATGTAAGGAACCAGTCGTGACATCGGCAATGCCTTTAATAGGGTGTCAAATATTATCTTACTAAACTATTCATCTGATGTGAAAAAGCCATCTACCCACTTCGCTCCACGAGCGTGAAGTCAATGCCCAACGAAGCCATGAGTTGATGGAAACCCCTCATATATCTAGGTACGTGGTCACAAACTGTGGATTACGTTACCACATATAGTTAAATGGCCGTAAAGTGGCTACGACCCTCTCAAAGGCGGAATTTCTGAGTTCAGTATTTTATTATTGTCTCCAAAATAGTCTGGGTCTTTTTACTAATTCTATTACGTAGTCGAATAAAGTGGCGGATTAATACAGCCAATAAAATTAGATTTCTGCTAAAAAAAAATTTGCTTCTGTTCAATTTCTCTTCAAATTACCCAAAGCGAATTTAGTACTCTTGGGGGCTGAACATGCGCAGTTGTGTTTGACTGAACTCACGTCATCGACGGTCGGGACGACGGGTCCAATAGTGAAGGTATGCGGACGTCCAGTCGACGTCTATGATATGTCTATGAGTTGCACTCAAAGATCTATATCTTCCCATATGTAAAACAGCAGCATAGTAGTCTAAAAGGAGAATGGACCTTCCCAGAGTAATGACGCCATATCACGTCATAATCAGCTAAGCGGCGTGTATGATGACGTCATAATCATTGCGTCATAAATTATTCTATTAGGCCCATCTTTAACTCTTAATAGTCCGACACGTTGTAAGAATTGCGTGTCTCTACTATTTAATAAACATGCAGTCGAATATTTTGAAACTAATTAGACTTGCGCTGTTGCTGCCATAGGCAGCAGCAGCACCCAGTTAAATTAGTTTCAAAATATTCAACAGCTTACCTGTATAGTTTTCTTGAAATTGATGGTCAGGGAGTTCAGAGATTCAGGGGCGCCGGAAGCAAATTTGAGGGGCGGGGGCAGGTTCCACAAAAAGGGCACGCTAGATGGCATTGTCTGGAGGAAGATATAAATGGGTGTCCCCAGCCACCCCACCCCCACCCCACCCACCCCACCCCACCCCACCCCACAAACAAAAATCGATCAAGCAGCTTTCCAGGACAACCATGAATCTCACCCTATGGATCCTTCCTGCCCAGCAGTTCTTAAGGAGTCGCTTAAAGAATACGATGGACATATGCTGGATGAATAGACAGATCAGGTAGCAACACAATTACGTCAAATTAGTAACAACCTTTTCAACAGCTAGTGTGTATGGAATAAGCAATTTAAATTATGATTTCGCAGCTTCTTACTTAGCCATATTGGCGTGTGAGTGTCAGAGGTACATTCTGCCTGAGCTATTCAAAGAAGGGCTTCAAATGTCTGATTTTGTTTACCTGTGGATGATGGCACCATCACTTATGGTTAGAACTCAAAGGGCTTGACATGGCTAAACATGTGTATCACGACAGTATGAGTTGATAGAGGCGGGAATGGGGGTTGGGGTGGAGCTCAAACTCATAAAATTAGCACAGTATTAAAAAATCCAATAGGAAATATAGATGGCTTCTAAGCGCACCTAATTTTTTACATTCTTTCGATTGAGGACCCAGCCACACCCTCTTCGCATATGTATATGCGTGCGTGCGTGCGTGCGTGCGTGCGTGCGTGCGTGCGTGCGTGCGTGCGTGAGTGCGTGCGTGCGTGCGTGCGTCCGTGCGTGCGTGTGATGTGTGTGTGTGTGGGGGTGGGGAGACACATTCCTCAAATACACCCACCTACATTGCACGTCGACCATGTGTATACCAATTATTTCTACCTTTGCATCTGCTCCTCACGTCAATTAAAAATTGGAGTTTGAGAGTTGCTGTTAATTCTAATATCACTTAGTGTTTCCACATTGCTGCACCCAGCCGCCCATCATTGCACATATATTCTCTTGTACACACTAAGCATGGCATTAACGGAGCGTGGACCCCTATCACTTCAAAAATAGCCTATAACTATGTATCTTACATTCACTTGCAAAGATACATGCAACGTTTACAGATAAAAAGAAATTAATATGTCACATGTAACTGCCACTACTTAAATAGCGTTTGCATTGATGATTTGATTCGGCCTAGAAGCACTCCCATATTACTTTATGGACTTCTGTTAATGTCAAAACAATCAAACTTTAATACAACTGCCCAGTCTGCTCTGAATATTCAAAAAATCTTGTTTAAAGTTCTGCAGTAAAGTTTACTCATTTTTAGCATAGAAGCGGGTAGAGGGCACAGCTGCCCCCGCTGCCCCCCCCACCCCCTGCCCAAAGGGCAACGAGGGCAGCTGTCCCCGCTACCTCCGTGCTTCCGGCGCCCCTGCATAGATTGATCGATCTCAACACGAGCAAGGTGTGGGTGGAGCTTAGTTAGAGACGGGCGGGACATAGCTAAAATGGAAAGGTCCATTGTTGACCCTAGCCATTTCAGATCTAGAGTTTGGTCCAGATCTTATCATGATCAAAGCCAACAATGGCAAATCCTAGTCGACGTGACTCAGCCGTCCTTTTAGGCAAATCATATGAACCCCTGATAAAGAAGGTTACTGGGCCAATACTGGACCAATACCGGGCCAATGTGGCCCCGTATTGGCCCAGTAGGCCTACTGGCACAGTAACATGCGTTATGAACGGGTGTCCCCTGGAAATCTGTAGGTCTAGAATTTGCTCCAGCTCTGTATCTGTATCCCGACCAAAGATGGAGAGGAGTCTATGGGACTAACCTGCTGTGTGCTAAAACATCAGGTAAATCTGGTAAGTAGTTTATGAGAAATGTGTTGGTCCACAATCTGAACTGGAGCTATATCTGTATTATGTTGATCTTTAACTGGATAAAGACCTTTAAGTGGAGCAGCATTTATTGTATTCAAATCTGAGCCAATGGGGACAAACAGGTGGGGGGGGGGATAGTTTCTGAGAACACACTATGCACAGACTGACAAGGTGGCATACAGACCGAGATTTGATATCCTCATTCTACCCTCGGGCGGACACGGCTAAGAGGGCTCCTCGACTGTGTATTAAGGATAATAGGTGTGCTTATACAGGATGATAATATGAACATATTATCACAAAAATCTGGCTGTTAACCAAAATTTCCGGGTTCGCATATTTTCTCGTCAATAATCGTGCCTATTATGGGCTAACCTCTTCACTCACATAAATACGCACGTATATACGCACGCACGCACTCACGCACACGCACACACACACACACACACTCACTCATGTATGCACACGTGCACGCACGCACGCATGTGTGCACGTGCGCTCTAACACACTGACGAGCGCGCGCACAAACATGCAAGCGCACACGCGTGCACTCAGGCTTTCATCTATGAAGCGGCATCACGATTTATGTTGCAAGTAGACGGGTAGGCTGCTGAATATTTTACGAGTAGTTGGACTGGAAGCTATTGTTGCTTGATTGTAGGCTACCGGCGGGGAAACGACCAGTCACAACCAGCAGACGGACGTCGAAGTCATAAAAGGTGTCTTTATACAGGGATTCATTTAACAATGTGAAAACTTACGACCTAATAATTAGGCTAATCCTCAAAACAGCCATGCAGATAAGAATATCTTATAACTAATTTGCCTGAAAGATGTTACTATTTTATTTGATATTTAAAAATTAATTTGACTAGACGCTGTTTAGCAGCAACAAAACGGTTTCTAGTCAATATCAAATAAAATATTTTCGATCGAAATGAATCTGTTGTCTCTAGTCTCTCTGGTTGAAAGCGCTAAAACATGAGCTTCTTTGTCAATAAGACAATTTACACATGTACTTAGATGCTAACCGTTAGTCAGCATCGCGTATTTATCTAGTAATATAAGTGGAAAATTTGCGATAAATAAAATTTATTTTAATTACTATAAAATAAAACAGCGAGAGGAGTGAGAGCATTTTCCTGTGATACGTCTCTGCATGATGTTCACAGCATGTAAATCTCCCCTTCCAGGACCACTACGACAGTCCCGCTAATCCTAGTATAAACTCCACCATATACCATGATATGTCACGTAATGGTCTAAAAATATCAGATATTAAATGAAATAACGTCGTCTAAATAAAAAAAAAGATTTAATTTTAAGCGGTGTAGCGCAGATTTGTCACGTCTATATGGCGCATGATAATTAGTACAGTTACCGGCAGTGGCCGTGTTGTACTAGACTATTTCAGTAAACACATTAGTTAGTTAAGCAGGAAAATCTTCAAACAACGGTAAGTGTGATGTTTCATTTGTACAATAATTTTGATTAGCATATTACTTTATTTTAGACTTTTGAAACAGTGAAATGTAAGTAATTTAGAAACACGTAAAAAAACTGCTGTTCATTTTTGTCATGATTTTTTAATAAAAAAAGTTATTTCTTTCGGTGACAGCAACACCTTAGAATACCATCGTTTTAAAAATATTTAAATGAAATAGAATAATCAGTGATAATAGGCTCAAGTAGAGTAATGGACCAGTTTTGCACTAGAGAATTCCAGTTTATCAATCTATTATATGACATCGTAATCAACTACGTCACATATATGCTGACGTCATAATCAATTATGTCATGAATGACGCGATTATTCCGTCATAAAGGCTTAATAGTCCGTCAAGTTGTACGAAGTCATGTCTTTACTATATAATAAACATGCTGTTGACTATTTTGAAACTGGTTTGATTGTTGCTGGCTGGCAGCAGCACCCAGTCAAATAGGTTTAAAAATATTAAACAGTTTACCAGTATAGGTTTCTGGAAATTGATATTTAGTGAGTGCAGGTATCGATCGACGCCAACAAGGGGCAAAGTGCGGGTGGAGCTTGGCTATAGAAATGGGCACGGCATCACTAAAACTGGATTCATGCATGGTGTGAGTTTAACCACTAATAACAGTACAGTAATTATGTGCTTGCTCACTTATCATATATCCCTACAGTCAGAATTTCAAATTGAGAGGCTTTTGGCATACGCAGAAATATATTATTTCCATTACAATTATACGATTTTCTTAATCGCTGGAGCACTGAAATGTCATATTCATAAAATGTATTTTGCTTCATATGATAATGGATGAATCCGATTCCCCGCCCATCTCTAGCCAAGCTCCACCCACGTTTTGCCAGTTTTGGGATCGATCGATCCATGCACTCCCTGAATCTCAATTTCCTGAAAACTATATAGGTAAGCTGTTGAATATTTTGAAACTAATTTGACTGGGTGCTGTTGCGGCCAACTTTACGGACTATTAAGCGTATATTACGGACTTAATCACGTCATCCATGACGTAATTGATTATGACCTTCCACTGTCTCGTTAAGATCAATGAGTTGCTACAAATAGGATTATTAGTGCAGTTTCTTATAGGATCGGTTGATGTTTGCTTTTAGATACGCGGTCAACTCTATGAAGATGTGGCCATTGGATAACCACGACAAATCGGTATTTCTACCAAAATACATTTGGTTTTGCATCTTAGCCAGCGCGATTTCTGTCGTTTCTAGTGGGAAATCGTTCACGTTCTACGTCAGCAAAACTGGCAGTGATGAGAATTCCGGGTAAGTACACGCACGCACGCACGCACGCACGCACGCACGCACGCACGCACGCACGCACGCACGCACGCACGCACGCACGCACGCACGCACGCACGCACGCACGCACGCACGCACGCACGCACGCACGCACGCACGCACGCACGCACGCACGCACGCACCAACAACAACAACAACAACAACAACAACAACAATAACAACAACAAAAACAACAGCAGCAGCGAGAAGAGCAATAATAGCAACATAGCAGTAGATGCAGCAGTATCACATAGGATACTATGGGTACTGTAGGCGTAATATGATAACCTTAATGTCTATGCTGTGGTGTTAATGGTCAGTATTTTTCGTTGACAGATTGTCTCTTGACAGAGCTCTATTAACACTGGATGCAGCCAGACAGAAGTCCTTGGTAGCGCCATATAGAGGAAACCGTGAGTCTGTTTAAACAACGCAATTATTTTACATTGTTTGTTCACAGCTCACCATCAAATTCTAAGGCAGTTTGTAAAGAGATGTTGCGGCTAAAGGATTTTAGATCAATATCTTTAATAATCGCGGGTTTTTTCCCACGATTTCTCGATATTTACAGATCACATCGTAGAAAATCGCCACACATCGCGACACGATGTATCGGAATATCGAAAAATCGTGCATCCCTGCATCAGATAGTTGCGAGCGCATTCATGCCTAGATGAAATATATTTGCCAACAAAAGAGCACTTTCAATAACCTTCACATACACCTGTATGTTCTAACTTTCAACACAGCCAAACAAGAACATAGGCCTACATGGCAGTACCTTAGACCCTCAAATGGCAGTCACTAATGGCAAAGGGTACCCATATAACGTAGGTTATTGGGCCGGCACTGAGAAAATAACGGGCCACATTGGCCCAGTACCGGCCCAGTAATCTGAGTTATCAGGGACTGTTGTACCTATAGTATGGAAGATGACAGATGCAGTAAATAGATTTTGAAGCCCAAAAGGCAATGATCGAGGTTTCAAACTTGTGTGCGTTGCGTTGTACCTTCCTATGCTTGCTAAACAAACACTACCGGGGTTGATTTTATCAAACGTGTTAAAGCTGAGAAACTTGAGCATAGTTCCATGGCAACCATACAGTTTTAGCCAATAAAATCTTAGCATTCATAGAAATTTGTTTCATTGAGAAAATATCTAAATTCTATAAAATTGTATAAAAATCTACCTCTGATTTGTTAAGTCAATGTGATTAATTCATGTAAGCATCATAAAAGTAGGCGTACATCAATATTTCATTGTTTACTGTAGTGCTCATGAAGGCGTTCTTTTTCTGCCAAGTTCAAGGTCAAGTTCTCTTTAGTACTTTCAGGCTATATAATAGCATATGGAGGTAAATGTGTAGTATATATGAACACATTTCTTACCGAGAGTGGCACTGGTCGGAGGCAATTAAAAGATAAATACACCTAAATACAATCATACCTATAGGCCGATAGTATACCATTATGCCATTATATCATCTCTATGCCATTATAACATTCTATCATTATTTCATATCATTTCATCCTTATCTTATTTTATAACATTTTCGATGATCATTGACCTTATTGTTGTCAGAGCATACTATACAGCAAAACGCATAATAAGGTCTAAGATAGGTGCGATTGATTAGTCTGTATCATAGCTGCGATTGCGAATTTCTGTCTTTGGATAACCAGATATTTACATAGATGAATTAAAACAGAATTATCGCATGTCGTGAGCGATCCTTTTTTTCTTTTCATCGTTGCTGTTTCGTATATCGTATTGTGGCATAAATTTCTGTTTTCCAGTAACAAATATTTGACAATCGACATTATTGCTGTTACGTTCTTCACAACGTCTCTCAGCTCTGTCAGTTCCATACCATCGGTTTGATTCTATACCTAGTTGGTGATCTAATGTCAGAAAGTAACATGTACTAATTGCGTCTCCATATGGCAGGACTGACAGATATGCTCCCAGTTTGATGTTACCCTTTATATTCTTGTAAAATTCCAACCCACTTGATGTGTCTACTTCATATCTTCATGTGTCTCTAAATTGACTTTGTAAACGCTCCTTTATTTGTCGCATTAAGGGCTGGTTTTTGTTTATGCTTTCTGCTTCAAAGATGTGAGCGTTCCCTGTAGAGACTAATATATACTTAATGCACTGGATCCACTTTATTCTGAGATTTTGTCTCGTAGTGAAACGTAGAGCAATAACGTATAGAGTTGATGACAGCTTGCTATGAGCAGAGTTTACTATGTCTATCCATAACCTAACATGTTGCATTTTGTTGAGATTTCTAGTGGGTATGCATCAGTTACACCATACACCATCGCGTTTGTTGTACTCGGTTTCATTTGGAAGATTTTTTTTATAGAATTTTATTCGGCAGCTTTATAGAAGTTTTATTTTTTCAAAGTCATGGTTTAGGTTTCTCTTCAGACAGTCGAGAAAATTACAGTTGCACTTGAAGGAAACACCTAGGAAAAGGTATTCATCCGTGATATTCCCTGATACGAAATTCTGGTTGTCTGCAAAACTGTCTTTGGAGAAAATTCAAATATTTATTTTTGAAAAGGTTCTTTTCAATTTCCAGGCCATGCAGCAGCTATGAAAAATATCTAGCGTCCTTTGAAGTGATTCTACAAAATCTGTCATAATAACTGTGTCATGTGCGTGAAAATGACAGAGAGGTATAGATATAGATCAAGGTCTTTGAAGGCGAGTTAACTTAGAGAAGTTAAGCTAGTTATTCCGCGATCTTACAGATGTTGCTCGAGGTCGTTAAAATTATAGAAAAAAGATATGTCGAGAGAGTCTCCCCTTGGCGCACCACGGCCTTGTACCAGAAATATTCTGATTCCATTTTGTTAAAAGATATGCACGATTTTATTTATTGGTACATGCTGTAACTGACCGTAAAACATTTTGCTCATATATTGATTTAGGATCTTAGTCCAGAGATCATGACGCCAGACGGTATCAAAAGCTTGCTTAAAATCCACGTAGCGGCAAAACAGCTTTTTCTTTTGTAAGAACATAAGCTCATTTATGAGCTGCAGTGTGCAAATATTGTCCTCTGTTGATTTTCTTATGATGAAGCCAGCTTGTCAATCAGTAAATAATATCATTCATTTCGCTGTAAATCTGCAGTTTGTTATTTATTATCAGCGTGAATAGTTTATCAAGGCGGCTCAGCAGTGTGATGAGTCTATAGTTAGAAGCGTAAGTGTTTCCCCTTTGTTTTTGTATATGGGAATTATTTTGACAATTAGTCAGGATTCGGAAACGCATCCGCAATCAAAAACAACATTAAACAACTGTATATAAATTGATAGAAGGTTATAAGATATTGCTTTAATGTGATAATTTATTATGTTATCAGTGCCTCTTGCTGAGTTATTGGATAAGTTATTAATTGTTTTCTTGATTTCCTCACTTGTTATCGGCGTATCAAGATCTGGACACATACTAACATCTAGATCTTCGTTTTGAGCTACGTTGTTGGTTAAGACATCTTTTTTGCTGAATGTGTTGATACGGAGAACTTACGCCGATCTTGCTATCAACTGTTGGTGTCTCCGTTCTCTAGTTTAAGATGTTTCAATACTTTTGGTATCAGATTTTCTTCACATTTCCCAGTCTACCATGCAATTGAGTGCGCATTCTGCTTGCGCGTTTTGATAATGCTGTTTTGTATTCCATACTAGCCTGCTTTAAACATTGGCAACTGTAAACACAGATCTTTTTATATTGTATAATCTCTTTGGTTTGTGGTATGTTTAAGGATTGTGCGTGCATTGGAGTCCAAGCCAAGGTTTACTATTTGTGTTCTTTTGTACTCTTTCCGGTATCCAAATGTTTGATGCACATTTGTTACTGTACATATCCCCTATCAGATCCCCTATTCGATCTACTATCAGATCCCCTATCAGGTTTACCATTGTATTTGTGTACTATACAGTCCCACCTCCAGTTCGTGCTAATAATAACTGTTATCTAATAAGACTTGGTCGAGATTTTCGATACAGTTTTCTTTTTGCGTAGGTTCCACTTTATGTAAGTCTCATTTCTGCTTTCATTTTCATCCTTCCAGTTATTGTTTCTACTATTATTGTCACCATTTCCACATCTATCAGTTATTTTTGTGTTAGTAGTATTTTGAACAGGATCGGCAGGATGGTCTTTTCTTTCTATTTTTAGCTGTAGTGTAGAGTGTATATCTGATATTATTGGACCAAGATCTGCTACTTTGAAATCGTTGACCAGTTGGACAAACTTTGTATTACCTATTGCATAATCTAGCAGGCTATCATAGTAGGTCTATTGGTGGTACTGTCTGTGTTTCTTTGTCATGGCCGATTCTACCGTTTAATATATACAAATTTATGCCTCCGCATACTTGGATGAGTAATGAGTTTTCCGCCAATTTGGAATTGTACACGTACTATAGACCTACGATACGCTGACTGCATCTCTTCAGTATGCCCTAAATTTTTTTAATTCGTTATGATAGATAGATAGTTTATTTCACAATAGACCAATTCGGCCCTGCGTGTAAGTTACATAATATAAGAATGTGGCAGACACTATGACAGTATTACATATTGCAATTGTAATTATTTCGTTATTATCTCTACTTTTCATCGTTACCATCACCATTATCATCACCACCATCACCACCACCATCATCATCATCATCATCATTATCATTTATGTTATGCCTACATACATCAGCTGGTATCAAAAGTAGTTTATAAACGGATGACGTGTCCACACAAACTTTAAACCTGTTGAACACGGAAATTCGTGTAATTATTTCTCACCCCAACCACACGTCAATTTTCGAGAGTATTATGAGATATATTTCACAAAAGCTTCCTGTCACATTAGTTTCAAATATTTCCGGCAGAAAATGAGAAAATTGGAATTTGATTTTAACAGTTGTAAGTCAGCATTTAAAGACAATTATAACCGGTGCAACAAAGACAATTCCCATTTTATTCCCAAAACATGATTTGTATCCGAGAATATTTGAAAGAACAAAACAGAGTTTTTATTAAAATCCTTTTCAACCTTATCAGGAGTTTAATCAAGGCCTGTGAAAGGTCTATGGATGGATCCAATCTAACACTGAAGTATCTGACGTCATAATCAAATACGTGCCGTATTTCGGTGGAAATCAGCATTAACTGATGTCACAATTAAAATGATGTAAATTAGTCCGTCGCCAAAGTTGAAATATCCGCCACAAAGTGTGTGAATTGTATGTATTTGGTAACTTAGAAACTTAATAAACATTCTGTTAAATATCTAGAATCTAATTTGACTGGGAGCTGTTGCTGTCATAGGCATGTTGTCATATGCGGTAACAGTTTCTAGTCAAATTAGTTTCGTAATATCCAACAGCTTACCCGTATAGTATAGTTCCTTGAAATTTAGATTCTGGGGATTCAGGCTTCAAATTTTGAAAATCGATTTCAACACACGTAAAAGTGAACGGAGCTTAACTAAAATAGTCGGGCGTAGCTAACAGTGGGCAGTGTATAGCTAGAAATGGGTCTATCCCACTAATTGTACTGTGTTTTTATTCAGGGATCACGGTTGAGGTAACGAAAGGATACTATGAGCCATTGACAATCTCTGAGACGTTCTTCTCAACTCTTACATTTAGGGCCTATCAGAATGAAGATGTACATATTGTAAGCATAGATACATTCTCAGTTCCGTTATTATTTTAGACACATAACACAATTTCTGGATTAAACGCGTGCCTTGTTCAACCATGGCAAGCAATAACACACTAGACACGACTACATGATGGTCGGAATGGTGTGAGTGACTTCATGAGCTACATATCTTATTGCCGATCAATATGCTAGATCAGTCGAGGATCAGTCGAGCCAGAGATTGTACGTCTGTCGATCAATCAATCAATCAATCAATCAATCCATCAATCAATCAATCAATCAATCAATCAATCAATCAATCAATCAATCAATCAACGTTTCCAATTTGCGCTATGCCCCGCCCATCTCTAGCTAAGCTCCACCCACACCTCGCTCGTGTTGGGATCGATCGATCCCTGAACTGCCTGATTATAATTTCCTTAAAATTATACAGGTAAGCTGTTGAAACTAATTTGACTGGGCAGCAACATCGCCCCAGTCAAATTAGTTTCAATATATTCAACAACATGTTTATTAAATAGCAAAGATATACAATTCGTACAACGTGTTGGACTATTAAACGTTTAAGACGGACTAAGTCGAGTCATTCATGACGTAATGATTATGGCATCAGCCTACACGTAATGTAGTTGATTATGACGTCATATGATGGATGGATCAACTGGAAAGGTCAATTGATAGAGCGATCGATCGATCAATCAATTGAGATTTGGAGCGTGATGTTTGTGATTTACCAATCATTTGCAATGCGACTGTCTGACGAATGGAGGGATCAGATCTGTCACTCACGTATCTGACGTCTTAATGATAAAAGGTCACATGCTAGCTACAGTCGCAATCAAGTGACGTAGGTCCGACACGAAAAGGGGAAAGATATATCAGTGATTATCTGGATTTTATGTCTTTGCTGAATTTATAAATTAATAAACGTTCATAGGCAGTAACAGCTCGCAGCCAAAGTAGTTAGAAATATTCATTGAAATTGTGATGTTGCGAATTGATGGCTAAAATGTCAAAATCGATTCAAACACACATACAATGCGAATGCTGGCTTGAATTGGGCGGGGAATAGCTAGAAATGGATCCCTATGTTTCTACGAAATATCCCCTGTGCATTTCACCTGTTACCCTGCTGCTGCAATGGAATCTGTGTGGGAAAAGTCCACATGACCAACCACCCCTACTCCCACCAAATACAAAGACAGGAAAGGACGTCATTGCATAAATATATTAGGCGGGATGCGAGGTGACGTCAAGAAAGCAGGATCGGTATACTCAGATCAGGAATTGATCTGTGGAAGCTAAAGATTTTGGCTGAGGACAAGACACCGGTGTCAAAAGAGAAGGACTGATTGGAGCTGTAGGATGTATCTACTACTACTGCCGCAGAATACAGTAATCATACATAGCTAGAAATGGATCCATCTATCTCTACGATGTATTTGCAACAATCGATAGTCGACAGGGACATCTGACGACCTGCTTCACATCCACAAAGTGATGTGTACACCTGCAGCCAATACACACAACTGGCATGATTCATGTTGGCACTTGACTGGGTACGGGGGTTCAGGTCTTCATGTCCAGCCAACGCGGCAGTGCGCAACTCTGCGAACGGTTCTAGCGCATCGCGTATCACAGCCATGCAGGTAGAGTGTGTATGGACAGGCTGCACTATTATACCGCCACGCTGTCTACGATACCACAACCATGTGGCATTCATCTAGATGTTTCAGCATCCGTCTAAAAATAATGTACGATGTCCTTGTTGGAGAAAATTCATCAACAGAATTCACCAAGACAACGGATGTTAATGGATCTTCTTTGTAAATAGTGGGCACTACTTTAGTTGTAGGCCTATGGTTTGCTCTAAGACCTATAAACTGTACATAGGTAAGATGCCATGCAACATGGAATTGTGGAATCATTCCCTCCGCATAAGAAATGTGTTTAAAAGAAGAATACAGTTTAGCTATGCACCACCCCACCCCCCTCAACTTCAGCTAACCTCCAGCCACACTTCGCTCGTGCTGTGATCGATTAATCCCTGAACTCATTGACGACTATAAATTTGATTTAAACAGGGTTTATTTTTTAATCTATGTGGGAGCACAATAAGACACGTCTTATGAGCGTGTCTCCCACTTACATACAAATATATTACATTAAATAAATCAAGAGGTGAATAATAATATTTCCAACTGTCACAACAGTAATAACAACAATAACATTATTAATAATAGTAATAGTAATAATAATAATAATAATAATAATAATAATAATAATAATAATAAGAAGAAGAAGAAGAAGAAGAAGAAGAAGAAGAAGAAGAAGAAGAAGAAGTAGAAGAAGAAGAAGAAGAGAAGAAGAGGAAGAAGAAGAAGAAGAAGAAGGAGGAGGATGAGGAGGAGGAGGCAGAAGAGGAGGAGGAGGAGGAGGAGGAGGAGGAGGACAGATGTTGTAAGGTAGCCTAATGATGACAGAATAAAATCTTCGGGAGAAGGAGAAAAGCATGGTTTAACGAATCACAAGGCGCTATTAGGAGAAAGGATCTCGATGTGCTGTAGTCACCAGCGCTGGTCCACACTGCATGGCCATCCAGAAACTTCCGCGGCTATAGATTTGTCGACACAATCCATGAGTGGTGTTTGAAATTACTATAGGTCATTTAAACCGACAGGTGCCAGTAATATATTGACATAGAATGGTGGAAACCGTGATGTTTAATTCTACATCAACGTCAGCACGGCCATATAGAAGTTGCTGTGTGGTTAGAGTTGTTGAGGAGATTTGGTTGGAGGCAAGCTCATTTACAAAGGTGGTTCTTTGTTCATTAAAAAGTGGACAGTAAAAAAGGTAATGTTTAACAGATTCATCAGGATGGCCGCAGTCAGAGAGGAAGTTATCGAATAGATGTCTATTTAATCCACTATAGCCAGCCGACTATAAATTTCCAGACTAGAAACTATACATGTAAGCCGTTGAATATTTTGAACCTAATTTGACTGGGCGTTGTAAACAGCATGTTTATTAAATAGTAAAGATATACAATTCGTACAGCAACGCTTAGTCCGTCATCAATTAAGCGTTCGTGACGAACTTAGCTACGTCATTCATGGCGTCATTGATTATTACCATCATACACGTGACGCAGTTGATTATGACGTCATATGGTTGATGGATAAACTGGAAGGGTCCATTGGGTTGGTACGTAGGCTTGCGGTGACTACCCATGCCATTATACGCACTAATTTTAGGCTTAGTGAATTATTTGCGTGGATAAAAATTATGGTTAGAATCGGGTATAAAAAGCGTAAGTTATAATGTAAAAAGTATCCGTTTGCCCGCCCGTTTTCCACCTATCATCCAGCAGCTATAGTTTCCTTTAAAATACTGACAGATGTTCAGATTTTAATTAAACTTGGTTGATACAACAATTAGGGGGTGCAATTTAAAACTTACATCGAGTCATTTATGACGTCATCCTACACGTCACATAGTTAATTATGACCTCATAAAATTGATGGATAAACCGGTACTCGAATTCATCAATCTGGTAAAAATGGTTAGCTTGGGCTTTTAGGAACATATTTTAACCATTACTTATTAACAACTGGGTGGAGCTAAATCACACTTGGTGGTAGGATGCTGCCGTTGGTAGGCTGCAGCACTACACGGAAACGTGTGTCCTGAAGAAGACCCTTGATTTGTGGGATTAAATGATAGAAAGAGTCTGCTCGTCAGTTTGTGGGTCCACATCTTATTTAAGCGACTACTGATCACTAGTCGCTTGGCCAATCTTCTCCAAACTTGACTGGAAGCATCCTAGATGTATAGGCCTTTGAACATATGCACAGAAATCTGATTGGTCCATATTAGCCGAGGCAGATTTATGTGTTCCTATGATTTGCAGAAATCATTTAAAAGATTAACCATTGGGTCGATTTGCACCAGATGTGGCTGCTTCCGAATGGAGTATTCCAGTTTCTCACTCAGTTGAGGAGACAGTGGAGGAATCCGGTTTAGCCATCAATTACATGACGTCATAATTAACTACGTGACGTGTAGGCTGACGTCATAAGCGATTACGTCATAAATTACTCGATTTAGTCCGTCTTAATCGCTTAATAGTCCGTCAGTTTGTACGAATTGTATGTTTTTACTATTTAATAAACATGCTGTTGAATATTTTGAAACTAATTTGACTGGGCGCTGACATAGGCAGCAACAGCACTCAGTCAAATTAGTTTCAAAATATTCAACGGCTTACCTGAAGAGTTTTCTGGAAATTGATAGTCAGGGAGTTCAGGGATCGATCAATCCCAACACGGCGAAGTGCGGGTAGAGATTAGCTAAAGATGGGCGGGACATAGACAAAACTGATTCATCTATTGGCTACTATGCTGGTCTTTCTAATTAACTGCACATGCTCTTCGCAGTCTAGTGTTTTGTTCCCAAATATAAGTTGAGATAAAACGAGTATATAGATAATTGATGAACATTCGCCATTTTGCAATAAGCTCCTCGATGTGTAATGCCTAATTAATTGCCTATCACACTGAAGCAGTACACGTGAATTGTACGCTGGCCCAACTCATTACAACATTCGTAGGCCTATAGCAGCATTCGTTGCTTTTCTGTTGTAACCATTACAGACCGGTATTTATATTAGCGCTGGAGAGCGGTCGCTTAGAACGTAAAATTGAAATCATTATTGCAAATGTGGATTTGATATAACCTGCATATGTACGTATGAAAACTAAATAAAATTGTCAGTTTGATTTTAATGCTAAAACAATCTCTTTTTATACACGACTAAAGATCGACGCGATGACCACGTGGGAATCATGAAGCTGTAGTCAACCGCCCCAATGTAGTAAAAGATGCGACCGTGAGAAAATCGTGCACAATTCACAGTGAATATATTAGGCCGTAAGGCACCAACTTCTTTCAGTCAAAGTAATTTTAAGAATTATGCAATTTGACGCTGGTATTGATTGACACTATAACCGATGTGTGTATGTGTACCAAATAGCGCTAATGATGTTAACCCTTTAATGTCTAAATTTGTTCAAGAAAATCTAAATATTTCCTTATTAAATGTTCATTTGCAGGCCAAGAGAAGACTATTTTTGAAAATTCACCACTGAAATGGCTGGCTTGGTTACCGAGCCAGTCATTTCAGTGGTAAAACTTTAAAAAATAGTCTTTTATTGGCCTGCAAATGGACAATCCTCAAGACCACTGCAGAGTCCGGTTTGGGCAGGTTTCGTCACGAAAGGGTTAAACTATTCACAGTTAATTATTGTGTCACATTTCTAGAGTGGTGGCGTGGAAATCAGCGCGAATCTCTTCCAGCCCGTTACTGACATCCGGGCTCTCAGAAGAATCCCACCAGCAGCCAGGGACAAGGTCAGTATCCGCAACTACTACTACTACTACTACAACAACAACTACTACAACAACAACTACTACTACTACTACTACTACTACTACTACTACTACTACTACTACTACTACTACTACGACTACTACTACTACTACTACCAGCACCACCAACAACAACGACAACACAACTACCTCTGCACCGCTGCCGTTGCCACTGCCGGTGCCGCTGCCGTTGCCGCTGCCGTTGCCGCTGCCGTTGCCGCCGATGATGATGATGATGATGATGATGATGGTGGTGGTGGGGTGGTGATGGTGGTGGAGGTGATGATGATGATGATGATGATGATGATGATCTTCACAGGTACGACAAGTCTCGCTGAATGATGCTGGCTTTCTTGACATAGATACTGTGCAAGATTTCTCAAATGGACGGTCTATCGGAGTTGAACTGTTCTTTGATGGGGCGCCTATGAATTTGGCTAGATACCCTAACAGTGTATGTATGCCATTAGTTGCACAGGTAATGTTTCTTGCGTAGTGTACAGGCCCGTACAACATACGCAAACTTAATTTGTATTTCCTCAGTCTTAATGGATAGAAGACGTTGATTGCATGGGTCGTACACCCTGCTAAACACGTTATCAACTAGATTACCGAGCCATCAAATCAAAGTATATTTAATCTCAACGCACAGATATTGATCTGCTGTGCCCCGCCCACTTTAACTAAGCACCGACCACTTTGTACATCCGCTTAAAGGATAATTAAGCTCATTTCTCTATCGCTAGTCAGGTGATATAACTCATAAACTATGCAGGTAATTTTAAGCTTTTTATCATGCCGCTAAAGAAAGATTTTCAGGATTTAGTAGGTAAATGTTGGTACATTTCTACGCCCTATGATGTCTGTCATGATTTACTTTTCAACCAATCAGAAAAAACCTAGCGCGCCCGCCTCGATATATACGCTCGGTCATAGAGGTGCCGGCTATAGATTGGCAATTTCGTATAAAAGCAATCATACAGCTAGGTCAACTGTTGAATATTTTGAAACTAGTTTGACTGGAAGTTGTTGCTGCCTATGGCTTCCAGTCAAATTAGTTTCAAAATATTCAACGGGATAAGTATTACATAATAAAGAATGTAATGCATTTGCACTTGCATGCCTTACACACGATCACTTGAGGAGACAAAATGGTGGCGATGGCTGTTCAACATTTACACGATATTACAAAGCAGTTAATTGTGATACAGATAAGGTAATGTGACAGGATATGAATGATATGGAATCTATAAACTATAATCTATCGGTACAATACAACATCTGAAATGAGATTAGCATCCCTTTAAATCGATTTTTAACACATTGAATTCTGAAATCCCAGAATCTCAATTTCAAGGCAACTATATACAGGTATTCTGTTGAACATTTTGAAACTAATTTTACTGCGAGCTGTTACCACCTATGTTAGCAACATTTCCCAGTCAAATTCGTTTCAAAATATTAAACATCATGCGTATTAAATTTTAAATTCACCAAAACACCAAAACACGCTCAATTCAAACGGTTACCGTCAGACCGTGACCATTTCGTATTGGACCTATGTCATTTGATTGTGACGGCAGCTACCACGTGATGTACTTTGATTATGGCGTCAGATGGTTGACTGACAGTTTGGATCCCTCCATTATCTTATAAAGAAGGATCTACGCGTGCTTATTATTAACAGTATTTGCATTCATGTGGCGTGACCCAAGAATGCATTTCCATTGGTTGTCGGAACAATAAGGTAATCATGGCGTACCGATGAGCGCCGGTAATTATATAAGTTGAGGCTATGCCCGCCCAATGGTACCTCACCTGTGCATGAATCTACTGCATGATGCTAAACTAGGGGATATACAATGGACCTTCCCATTTTAGCTATGCCCCGCCCATCTCTAGCTAGCTCGTGTTGGGATCGATCGATCTCTGAACTCCCTGACTATCAATTTCCAGAAAACTATACAGGTAAGCTATTGGATATTTTGGAACTACGGCATCAACAGCATCCAGTCAAATTAGTTTCAAAATATTCAACAGCATGTGTATTAAATAGCAAAAACATAATTCGTGCAACGTGTCGGACTATTAAGAGTTAAAGACGGGCCAAATAGAATCATTTATAACGTAATGATTATGACGTCATCCTACACGCCGCTTAGCTGATTATGACGTCAGATGATAGATGCTCTGGAAAGGTGAATTATACTTAGTAGGGTAATGAATGATATGTGAGTCTAATAGAATTCATAACGGTTATTCTATTTAGTGTTCTTACTACCTTAGGGTTATCTACCGATCACGTCGACGTCCGATGGGAGATTTGGACAACGAGTTGGTTACAGTGACCGCAGGCCAGAGACATGGCAAGATGAAAAACACGTCTGGGTACACGGATTCTGGTAAGCATGGATGCGTGTGTATGAACTTCCTATGTTCACACGCTTGCGATAGTTTAGTAACAACATGCAATACTAGAATAATTATTAATCTTATCTTTTAATGTTAAAGGGATACTAATTTTATTTCAATATGGCTTCTGGTCTCGGTGTAATATTGTTCAGCCTAACGATGCATTAAAAGGATGCTAATCGCATCTCAAATGTTGTATTGTACTGATAGCTTATCGTTTATAGATTCCATATCATTCATATCCTGTCACACACCCTTATCTGCATCACAATTATCTGCTTTGTAATATCAAGTAAATGTTGAACAGTAATCGCCACCATTTTGTCTCCTCAAGCGGTAGTGCGTGATGTCATGTGAGTGCCAATGCCGTACATTCTTTATTATGTAAGGCTCATCTTGTTGAATATTCTGGAACTAATTTGGATGGAAGTTGTTACTGCCTAAGCATATACTGAGGCAGACACGCTAGGTTTTTCTGATTGGTTGAAAAATCAATCATGAGAGCCATCATAGGCTGTAAAAATGTATCAACATTTAGTTACTAAAGCCTTATCTTTCTTTAGCGGCATGATAAAAAGCTTAAAATTACTTGCATAGTTTTTAAGTGACATATTAGATCACCTGAATAGCTATCAGAGAATAGGTTAGTTATCCTTTAATCAACGCTGGTTCAACAGTTGCATAATTAAGCCGGGCTTACACACATTTGGTCATGTCTCGTCTTAGTCAGCAAAATCCTGAGAAAGCTATAATCTGGCAATATTGTGTCTATGCTTCTACGCGCATACACATATATCAACGCGCGATTCTGGAAGGTGCAAGTAAATCGGGAAGGCTCTAGCCAAATCGGGAAAGTTGTAGCATGTCAAGATATTGTTGCGAGAACGTAAGCTATTATAATGAGATCTGAATAAAAATCTTATCACGGCAATAATGAAACCGTGTGTGTACACGGCGTATAACCATTACGTTCGTTCCGTCCGACTCACGTTCAGCTTTGCGCAGGTGTATTAATTTCCGGAAGTTGATGTATGTACGCGTTTCAGTAAGTAGTCACGTAAATGATCTTAATTAGTCAATCTAAATGCCACAAGACCACCTTATGGTAGCCGTAATAAGTATGGGATTTCTGATTCTAAGTTCGGGATTACGTGTTATAGGCCTACGATTTTTCGATAAGATGTGGTGACTTCCCGGCTCCTAGACAATTCTAAGAAAATTGTAGACAGGCCTTGGTATGGCGGTAAGCCATATTTAGAATCAGAAACCCCATAGGCGACATATTACGGCTACAATAAGGTGGTCTTGCGGCGTTTAATAATTAAAATAATTTAACGTGACTACTTAAACGCATCAACTTCCAACAATTAATTTTAGTTGCTTTCGATCCGCAACAAAATCTAGACATGTTAATACTTTCCCGATTTTCCCGGCATAAATCAGGATTACCGCCATATCAACTCGTGTCTACAATTCTCTTAGAATTGTCTAGGAGCAGGGAAGTGACCGTATCCTACCGAAAAATCGTAATGTGTAAGCCCCCTTTACTATCTATCAACCACCTGCACTCCGTGTGGAACCCGTGGTTCTCTGGTAACGAGGTCGATTCGTACAGTAAAGGTCAGGGGGTTCGAATCCTGCCTCTACCCGATGAGCACCAAACGTGTGAATCTGGAAATGGAGTCGGTGAATCGTATGGTGTGTAAATAATTCATTGATTCTAGTGGACATTTCCAGTTTTAGCTATGCCCCGCCCACCTCTAGCTAAGCTCCAGCCACGCCTCGCTCGTGCTGTGATCGATCGACCTATGTACTCACTGACTATCAATTTCAAGAAAACTATACAGGTTAGCTGTTGAATATTATGCAACTAATTTGACTGGGAGTTGTTGCTGCTTATGGCAGCAACAACGCCCAGTCAAATTAGTTGCAAAATATTCGATCGAATGTTTATTAAATGGTAAAGATATATAATTCGTACAAGATGTCGGAATATTATTAAAGACGGACTGCATCGAGTCATTCATGCCATAATTAATTATGACGTCATCCTACACGTCACTTAGTTGATTATGACGTCATAAGACGTCATGCGATGGATGGATAAACTTGAAAGGTGAATTATGCAATACCACAAAATTTATAATTTGCGATGCAGCAACAGTTTCCAGCCAAAGTTTCAAAATATCCAACACTGTTGGCAACAGCTTACTAGTATTGGTGCTTGTGCACCACTACCTCCACACTGCCACACTATCGATTGTGCCTGTATAATTAAGCCCATATAAACAGACTTTTCTGATTGGTTGAAAAGTAAAACAGCTTTCATAGACTGGAGACATCTATCAGCATTTAGCAATTAAACCCGGCATATCTTTCTTTGACGGCAATAGCTTAAAGCTGAAATGGCACGTATATTTACGAGTAGCATTTTATATCACATATACCTGGATGGGATAAAATGTGACGTGCTTTGCTTTAATAGAACTATGTCTAACTGGAAAATCGTAGTTATGTATAGGTATATTATTGATGTAATATGCATCAACGTCGTCAGCTTTTAATGCATCATCATTCTTCATCTTCTCACCTGCAACACAACTTCAATAATGTATCTACACCTCTAATGTTATTATTCGTTAATTCTTAATTACAGGTACTATGGCTGGTCTGATACCATCGTCAAAGTTCGTGATATTGATTTTAGACGCATTGAAATTGTGCTTCAGAACAGGACACGACATGGCGTGAGAGCAGGTCTGGTCAACAAAATCCTGGTGTTTAAAGTTATTATTTTGCCCCAGAATCGTGACACATATCTTGCATGTCTATTGAAGTAAAGTCTAGACTATTTATAGCGGGTACCTGCTTTTTGGGTAAGGAGATGGTGAGTCTTAAGACTGATTGTCGGAGGAACATGGTCACCACCATTTGACTCCAAAAGCCATTTACCATTTAAAACCCCGAGTTGTATTACGCGAACGCCTATGACCCCTTATTGATGGTCTATGCAGAAGTGTTTTACTACATCGTGGTTTTCTTTTCTCAAGTATTTAGTAGCAAACGTATTACTGTTAATATAAGGTCAATTGGGACCAAAGCATTACGTCTCGAAAATTCTACTTTTACGATATAGGCCCTATGAGCAGACCACGAGCGCTCCGTGGATTTCAATATATAACAAGCCTACAAACAAAACTACATGACTATTTACGAATATCAAAGAAAAAGAGCATTAAGTGAGATGCACCAGCGACGTCAACAAGAAAGATAAATACAATAATAATGGTAATAACAAAGACAAAGAGAACCAGGATGACAACTACTACATAAAATCGCAATTACAACGGCAGATAAAATAATGCTAACAACCAACTAGACCTGCATAAATAAGTCACAGTGCCTTTAACTTGTAGAGGCAAAGGAACTATCACAGACAAACATGTTACGATATTGATGCCAACACCTGCATGTAGATGTTATCAAACTAGGCTTTTTCCCCCGGGACTTTGTCAATCTTGGTTCGGCATCTGTGGAGGCATAGGCCAACGTAGTTGCTATGCCAGATAGGCGGTATTCCACTATTAGCTCCTGCTAGGAGTCCATGTAACCCACCACAAAGTAGCCCGCCTGTGGACTAGCATACTATCGATCAAATTTTAATACACTGACTGTCCCGGGGACAAGATAAATATGGGCCATTTTCAGTGCATGCATAAACATCCATATTGGGGATTTAGTTGTTTGCTAATATAATGGTATTTACAAGTAAGCCCCTACCCTATAGTCTGTATGCAACCATAGGGACTACATATTTTCATTAGCATTCAATTTCCAAAAATGAGCCACCTGGATGTCGAGGAGGGCAACCTAAATGGAGCCCTTCCCCCGGTGGCTGCAGAGTATTGTTCTAGTTTCCAAGCCCGGGCATCATATCCAGGTACTGTATCTCGATCTAAGCTCAACCCACATTATACACGTTTTTGGAAACGATTTGAAACCTGAATTTCCGCTGCTGATTATTTTTGAAACTAATTTGACCGTGAGCTGTTGCTGCCTATGACAGTCAGTTTAATTTTGCAATACGTAACTTTATGTTTATGAAATTGTAAATTCACCAACGATATAGGTCTACTATTCAGACACTTTGGTGACGGACTTTTACGGCTGTCGTGACGGATTTACATTACTTTGATTTTGACGTCAGCTAACAAGTGACGTGTTTAATTATAACGCGTCAGATACGTGAATGACAGATCCATTGGTATAGACGTGATCGTGAACAGACCATCGAACCCCATAACCCGCAACAGTATGTTTTCGCGACAGTATGGTTTCGTTTGTCATTTTGATGAACTGACTGACAGTCTAACAGCGTAGACAAGGGCACGAGGTATACATTGTACGTAGTAGGCCTACGTCTATCTGTGCGTCACACTGCATTAGACGTTCCCTGGCCGATTAATATACAATTAATATTAATAATAATTATTGTCTTTTTAATGTAATTAAATATTTTATTTATTTTAGAAACTGATGGTACAGAGGGCGGGGAGTTCTACTTTTTCAATGTACTTTCTGAGCTAGACCAACCGGTAAGCGGGTACCTGGCGACATAAACTAGTGTAAAACAACTAGAATAAACGTCACGCAGTAAGATGGCTTAGAAAACGCGCGCACGAACTCATAGCGCGCACACATGCGCGCGCATACATGCGCGCACATACATGCGCGCGCATGCACGTACACGCGCACTTGCGCACGCAGCACGCACACACTTGCGCACGCATCTTTCTTATACGTGTTATGTGTTTTCTTCACAGGGCGAATACTATATCGACAGTGATGAAGGCGCGGTGTACCTGTTGCCCCCGACATCGAATGGCTTGCTGAATCCGCAGGACAGGATTATCTTGACTACAGCACAGAACTGTCTGAAGTAATGTTCTCAATAGCCATTACGTAAACACAGTGCCGAGCAATACTATTAATACACTGTTTCCAACCACCTCAATGAATCACCTCTTTCTTACCGCTGTCATCTTAAAGACCAGATACGAAAAAATTCGAAAACTAAATTGACTGGAGCTGTTGCTACTTATTTTACAGAATGTTTATTAAATTGCAAATTCATCAAATACATTCAATTCGCGCATAAGTGACAGGCATTTCATTTCATTATGATTGTGGCGTCAGGCAACTAGTGACGTACCTGATTATGAGTTTATGACTTTAGATATTTGAATGATAGATAAAATTTCTCCATTATCCTAGATTGCACGCTTACGGTAACTGGTCAGTTCTTCCGACTAGAAATAAAAGTTTCAATATTTGATGCTATTAACCTATTATTTGTGGATCATTTATGTATCTTTCAGTCTACTAGGAGCAGATAATGTCAGGTTCGAGAACATATTCATCGAATACTGCCGTGGTAATGGTGTAAATGGCCAGAACACGAACAGAATACAGTTCAGCAACATAGCTGTTCGAAATACAGGTAACATAACCTCACCAGACGTAATCCACATGGACGTAATCTACCATGACGTAAACCACCAAGACTTAATCTCATTGGACAGGGCGCCATATAGTTCATCTTTCATCGCGTGTTATGAATGAGCAATACTATTATTATATTTCAATACTTTGCTTCTGTTTATCCCTTTGTTTCTTCTGAAACATAGGCCATTATAGCAATGGTTGTCCACCTTCTGCCATATGCAATTCATGAATCTAGTTTCTCAGTCAATCATGAGACGTCATAATCAACTACAAGATTCAAGATTCAAGATTATTTATTTCATGCTTAATATACAATATACAGACATTACAATTGGACAGTCCATCAAAGGCAGAGCCTATGAGTCGATGGGCCCCCTACACACAAATCAAAACATTACAATATATAGCGTGATAGTTAATTATACAAACATCCGTGAGTAAACACAGAACAAAGGACGGCACAATATCTATTTTTTGTACCATATTGTCATGATTGTTCTACATGTAGCGTATTCTACATATAAAGGGTCTTTTAGATTATGACTAGGATTTTTGATTGTAGATACAGGTTTTTTTTTAATAGGCTACAGTGGGGTAGGCGGGGATGGGTTGGGGAGGGGGTTAAACAAACTCACAGTAGTATTTAGGGTGAGAAGTTGTTGGTATATTTTATAGTAGAGTGTCGGCATCTGATATATCCATTGAGAAAGCGGATATCAGATGAAGATTCAAGATGATTGAGATCTGATTGGGTCCATCTGTTTTGGCACATTTCATGCTTTTCAGCATGGTATATCTATCCTAAGTTTGATAACTTCTACCACTCTGATGGCAATTTTCCAGCCTTTATTATCTCTATGGCAGAGAAATTGGCGTCCAATATTCAGCAATTTTGGTGGACGATGTCGCTGTCTACGACTGCAGCGTCTTCCATCAAACCTGCCTGGAAAATGTAACATTTATTATGTTTAGTCATTTATTTTATTTTGAAAATTTATAATTTTTCCATCCGAGTACAAAGGGTTAGAGAAGAAGCGAAATCATGAGACTTTGTCTATACAGAATCTGTCCATCTGGCCCGGACACAGGTTTTATGACAGACATACAGATACATGTAGGCAAGTCAACATACCGAAAGAGATGCATCACATAATAACTTGATAATAGTAATAGTATTAATAACAACAACAGTAGTTAATCAGCTAGTATTGAGCTGTGTTTCTTATTGTAGTTGTAGATTGATAAAATGGAGAGTATTAGATCAGAATTTGAAATAAATAAAGAGCAATGACGCAGGATTGGGATATATAGGATGGCCGGGATTGGCTAATGCTGGTAGTAATCGCCCACTACAAGTACAGAGTAAATATGAGATCTGGCTGCTAGGTGAGAAAAAAGTTTAGATTTGACACTTTCGACGCCTCTGCCCCATTCACTTAATTCCCCTTATTTATGCAATGGCTGGCTATCTTAGGACTAGCCAACCTGAAAGCTGCTGCTGCTGCTGCTGCTGCTGCTGCTGCTGCTGCTGCTGCTGCTTAGGTTAAAGCATGTGCATCCAGTCTACCCAATCCGAAAAGATTCAGCATTGACCAGCTCACATATCTTGGATTGAAATTTATTGCTAGAGCTATGTGGAGCCTCTCCCCTACCCGACAACACCTGTTTTCCTATTAGATATGAGGCTAATACCCTCACACATTCAACCCATTAATCCTTTCACGCTGCATTCCATGACTATGAGCTACAATACAAATATTAGTAATCTGTTTGATATGCTGGGGCTACCATGATTAAAAAACTGTCTGTTCCAGTGGCGGAAGCAGTTCCTAGTCAAAGCAGCCCCAGCATTGGCAGACACATATTATTTTATTAGGTCTTGAGGCTTATTTGGCTTTGCCTGGTTCAAAGGGTTAATCCGGCACTTAGGCAGTTGCATTAATAGTGATTAGTGTATTGTGCATTAATGGTTATTGGTGTATTGTGCATGGTTACGGTGTGTCGGATACCATAGAGGGTTTATGTGGTCAGCGGTGTCGGAAATGTCAAATGATAAGAGATGGTTGTCTAGGCTGTCAATCTGGTGTATTGGCAAAGCCAAGCTCTGTCCCTGTAGTTTATGGGTAGGTTAGTTTGTAACATGCAGATTGGATTAACTTGAGTTGAATTGGTAGTGGTGGTGGGTGGGTGGTGGGTGGTGGTAGTGGTGGTGGTAGTGATAGTAGTAGTAGTAGTAGTAGTAGTAGTAGTAGTAGTAGTAGTAGTAGTAGTAGTAGTAGTAGTAGTAGTAGTAGTAGTAGTAGTAGTAGTAGTAGTAGTAGTAGTAGTAGTGAATTGTTCTGTTATGTCAATTGATGTTCTTTAGTTAGGGTTGATTATCAGCGGGTCCTTACATTGATGAGTACAAATGTACTACACATCAGTACCCGCCAATTATGGACTCCCTGACAATTTTCTTAAAGGATTTTCTATTGAGGATCTGTTCCCGTATCTTTGTGCTAGTGCTGTTCCATAATTTTGTTGCTGTTATTGTAATGCGTTGTGCTCCTGTTTCCATTGTTGTGAATTTGGTATGTAGATTATGTTTGTTTCTAGTGTTGTGCCTATGGATGTCAGTGTTGAATGTAAAGTTGGAGGCTATGGTTTGTGGCAATGCATTATGGTGAAAGTCTTTTACAATATTGTACATCTGTAGTTTTCCGATATCTATGAGTTTAAGTAATTTCGCTGTTTTGTATATATTCTGGCCCACTGCTGGTTTAGTAAAGAGTTTTACGGATTTTTTTCTAAAGGTTTTGGAGTTTTGTTAGTTTGCTCTTGTGTGCTGCAGTCCAGATAGCATTTCAGTAGGTGAGACGAGGGAGGGAAAGTGTGCAGTACAGAGTTTTAACAGTGTCTGGTGTCATGTACGGCTTTAGTCTTTGGATAACACCTACGCCCCTGGCCACTTTTGTCATAACTATTTCAATTTGTGACGTGACGTGTAGGCTGATGTCATACTTAATTATGTCACGAATGATTTAGTCCGTCTTGAACGCTTAATAGTCTGTCACGTTGTACGAATTGTATGTGTTTACTATTTAATAAGTATTCAACAGCTTACCTGTATTGTTTTCTGGAAATTGAGATTCAGAAAGTGTATGGATCGATATATCCCAACACGGGCAAAGTGTGGGTGGAGCTTAGCTAGAGATGGGCGGGGCATATCTAAAACTGGATTCATTCACCCTCTCCATGTGTTGACACGTGTGCCCTGTCTACAGAATGTCAGTCTCTAGATCATACCGTCAGTTATTCCTTGGTTGTCCTCCCTTTCTTTTCCCTCATGGGACGCACGCACTGCCACCCCCTGCCAATCCTCTCTTCAGAATCTCTTCTACCGGCGTTTGGTAAATTTTTTGCCAGAGATCAATATTCCTGACAGTCTTTGATGATCAGAATTTGCTGTATTCTCCGCAGCCACTAGCTAGCAAATTGCTGGAGCTACCTCAATGTGTTCTTGATTGTTCGCCACGTGTTTGATCCGTATCTTTCTGTTGATGCCGATTTCCGTGAAGCTCTTTCTTTCCTCAACAATTGAAAGGCTGCTCTTGCCTAGCTAATTACAATAGTCCCATTTACACCAGTCATGTAAAAGGATTCACTCTCCCCCCACGCGCCTCTCCGCCCAGTCGTACTGGTTCATCCCCCTCAGAATTTTCGTTTTCTCTCTGTGGATATTAACTCCAACATGTGTAGAATTGCTTCCAAATGTTGCCTTCTTGGTATGATGATGGATATGCGACATGAGTACAAGGTCATCAGCAATTTCAAGGGTCATCATGTTTGGTTTCAAAAGTAGGCGGAATACAGCAAAAGTAGGCGGAATACAGCAAAAGTAGTCGGAATATAGCAAAAGTAGGCAGAATATATTGCATCAGAAAGACTTTCTTATGGATATGGGTAATGGGAGTGTCAGATAATTTTCCTGTTTAAGTACATTGCTACTGGTCTTATTCATGATTAGAAGGATATCATTGACAGCGTGATGTGCGTAATAATAGCAACTTTAGTATGTAGGCAGGTTCGTGGGTGGGTCTGAAGTCAATCAATAATGTGGTGCGGAACTTATCCCTTTAAATCCCATGATACCAAGTACGAAAGATCACATATGATGTAAGAAATTTTATGTCAGATATATTGAAACTAATTTGATTGTGAAATGTTGCTATCTATTGTGTAGGCACATGTTCCAATAAACTTAGCTTCAAAATATTCAAGAGCATGCCGATATAATATGGGTGTCTTACGTTTAAATTGATATTCTTGGACATTCAGAGGATTTAATCTCGGTACTTCTGTATTCACAGGTGGTGTAGGGATTTACCTGGCTGGAGATAATAGAAACCTGATTATCAATAGTTCTGTGATAATAGATAGCACAGGAGCGATACACGTGCAAGGTGGGCATATAGTCAATACACGAATCAAATTTGACACTCAAGCACACGTTTCAGTTTTTCAAAATACATTAGTCGGACATAAACAAAATGTCCGACAAGTATATATATTTATATAGTTTGAATTCCGCGTATCTTCGCAATATACGGCATTGCCTATACATGCAATTCATGAATCCGGTTTCTCAGTCAATCATATGATGTCATAATCAACTATGTGACGTGTAGACTGACATCAAAATCAATTACGTTACGAATGACATAATTAAGTTCATCACGAACGCTTAATTCATAATGGACTGAGTGTTGCTGTACGAATTGTATGTTTTTACTATTTAATAAACATCGTTGAATATTTTGAAACTAATTTGACTGGGCGCTGTTGCTGCCATAGGCACCCAGTCAAATTAGTTTCAAAATATTCAACAGCTTACCTGTATTATTTTCTGGAAATTGAGGTTCAGGGAGTGCAGAATTCGATCGATCCAAACACAGGCGAAGCGTGGGTGGTGTTTAACTAGAGATAGCTAAAACTGGATTCCTCCATTCATGTACTTTTATCATTTCTGGTTTTAGTTATGCCACGCCCATCTCTAGCTAAGCTCCACCCACACCTCGCTCGTGTTGGGATCGATCGATCTCTGAACACACTGACTTTCAATTTCCAAAAAAACTACACAGGTAAGCTGTTGAATATTTTGAAACTAATTTGACTGGGTGCTGTTGCTGCCTAAGGCAGCAACAGCGCCCAGTCAAATTGGTTTCAAAATATTCAACAGCATGTTTATTAAATAGCAAAGAATTACAAAGACATCCAATTCATACAACGTGTCGGACTATTTGAGATTTGATGACGGTCTATAATATGGAACCCTTTGTGACGTAATGATTGTGACGTCATCATACACGCGCTGAGCTGATTATGACGTCATACGAGGTCAGATGATGGATGAATACTCTGAAAAGGTGAATTGAGAACCTAACTCTTGAGGCGGGTGAATAACTGGTTGATGGACAATGAGAATAGAACACAAGAATGCATGAGGACACGCGTTCTTGTGTTGTATTTTCGCCTTCCTTCCGGCTCTTGGACTCATTGCTCTGTAGTCTGCAGTTCAACCAACATTCTAACATTGTGAAACAGGAAACATTGCTTACCAGTGCATCGGGAAGCTGTGGAGACGAGGCTCTGAAATTCTCACGAAAGTTAAGATGTACTTATACGATGCTACATATTTCGCAATATTGCTATACAACTGCAACAGTTGGGCAGCTCTAAAGGCCCTCTTAAATAAAGTTGATGCCTGTCATCTCAAACAGTTAATGCATCCAATCTGTCAATCAATTATATGACGTCATAAACAATTACGTTACATGTAGGCTGACGTCACAATCAACTACATAGTGAATGACGTAGCTAAGTCCGTTTGGAACTTTTAATAGTCTGACAGTAGTACGACTTGTAACTCTTTATTATTTAATAAACATTCTGTTGAATACTTTGAAACTAATTCGACTGGACGCTGTTGCAGCAACAGCACCCTGTCAAATTGGTTTCAAAATAATGAACTGCTTATATGTATAATTTTATGGAAATCGAGACTCAGGGAGTTGATGGTTTAATCGATCCCAAGACGAGCAACCCGTGGGCGGAGCTTAGCTAGAGATAGGTGGGGATAGCTAAAATAGATTGATCTAATCTGAGCCATCACGAATCACCGCTAGCCATTGATATAAAAAATAAGCACTATACAAACTGCGCAAACCCCATCGACTTTCTGTTTGGACATGGCTTTTGTTTTCAATGCCGGAAAATTCATCTGCTCAGAATGCATTAGAATTTCAGTACTGGGTGCTAATAAGCATCAAGTACGCGGAGGATACCGTTACAAAAACTTGTTAAGTGTCTTGCGATCAAACAGAAACATAATGGACCGTTCCCGTTTTAGCTATGCCCCGCCAATCCCTAGTTAAGCTCTACCCACGCTTCGCCAGTGTTGGGATCGATTGATCCCTGAGCTCCCTGGCTATCAATTTCCAGGAAACTCTGCAGGTAACCTGTTGAATATTTTAAAGATAATTTGATTGTGTGCTGTTGCTGCCTAAGACATACAATTCGTACAACGCTATTAAGCGTTTAAGACGGAATAAATCAAGTCAATCATGCTGTAATTGGTTATGACGTCACCATACACGTAATGTAGTTGATTATGACGTCATATGGTGGATGGATAAACTGGAGAGGTGCATTGGATCACTGAAGGCGAGCAAAAACTTACTGGAGCGTAGGATGCTCGGAAGGGAAAGATTTGGTGGAGAAGCGATGTCCAGAATTTCACCAAGTGCCCTTTGACAACATCTAGACCGAATGCTCCTTCTACCGGAATCTGTTTGACGCTAACTTCATAGGTAAGATGCTGACGATGTTGAAACTAATTTGACAGGGACAGATGGCAGCAACAACAACAGTTCTTGCATTGTAGACGATTTTTCGTTTTTGGCCTTTCGGGTTCAAATGGTTAATACTAACTTCATTGATTTGTAACATGCTTTCGCACATAAATGCGCTTACACATCCAATCATGTTATGTTCATTGCACGACTAATACGCTTAGGGGCAGGTTTAATCCCTATATAACTCCATTTATTACAGGTGGTTCCCGGACGTCACTCGATCCGGCCAATATAACCATATCCAATAATCGCATTACACGCTGTAGCAGATGGAGTCATACCAGACCGTCCGCGGTCACTATCAGAGGTGTGGGAGCGACGGTTACCCACAATGAGCTGGATCACATGAGTTCTTCTGCCATATCGTGGGCGGTGGGTAATCCATAGTAACCAAATAGTTCTAGCTGACTATAGAGATTCAAGCGTGTTAGGGTCTTCGATATGGCTCCCTTCGATTAAAATTCTAAAATTAAAAAAGAAAGCTAAGCGGAAAGTTTGGAAAATTGTGAAAAATGTAAGGTGACTTGTTGTTTATAATCAACATAATTAAAAATATTCAACTGTGTGACGCTGGTTTCCAATGGCATTAAAGTCCAAGGTACCTAATTGCCTCAGGAAAAGCAGTCTAAGATGCCATCTGTGACTAAGCCATCCATATTTTATAATTTTTCTAAGGTCTGAAGGAGGTCACCCAACCATCCAGGCCTGGTTTACCAGTTCCGTCAACCTGTTTCAGCGGGCCAGACCGTTTGCCATCAAGCTTACGGGCCTGTACTATTACCAATGTGTGTATGTGTACCGACGCACGTTACCAACCACCACCCAAGACTCCTTCCAACAGTTAACAACATTAGATATATCTTGATATTTTATACACTACACCTAGATATATGGAAATAGTATACGGAAATGTTGTGCAACACTAGACTTGAGTAGTTACCAGTGCAGCGTGCCATATTTTAGCAATGACTTCAGATTTGAATAAAACATCTTAGCTGGTGTGTGTATGCCATACGTGGGTGTCATCATGCCTTTGAATTTTGGGATCCTGGTTGCATTCTTCTTGGCTATTATTTTGCGACAGTATAATATTGTTTTCAAAGTCACAACAACTTCCAATAAAATTGGTTTCAGTTTTCAGCACAGGATATTTTGTATCGTAGAGATTTTATTATATTGATTTTACAGTGACATTGAGCTTTAGCAACAAGAGGAATTAGAGACGGTTGACCTCCCAACTGACCTTTCTAGTTTTAGCTATGCCATGCCCATCTCTAGCTAAGCTCCACCACGCCTCGCTCGTGTTGGGGTCCGTCGATCCATGGACTCCCTGACTATCAATTTCCAGAAAACTGTACATGTAAGGTGCTGAATATTTTGAAACTAATTTAACTGGTTGGGAGCAAAAGCGCTCAGTCAAATTAGTTTTTAAAATATTCAACAGAATGTTTATTAAGTAGCAAGGACATACAATTCGTACAACAATGCTTAGCCCGTCTTCAATTATGCGTTCGTGACGTATTTATCTACGCCATTCATGACGTCATTGATTATGACATCATGCTATACGTCACGTAGTTGATTATGGCGTCATATGATGGATGAATAAACTGGAACGGTCCATTATCGATTCCCCGAATTGTTTATGACTTAAGATGCGAAATTCGGATTTTCCACGTTCAAAATAGTTTTTAATTACACGGCCACGGACATGCTTTCATACAGACAAACAAACACATAGATACTAATACCCATATAATTTGTATATCTTTTGTCTATGTCTATTGCAGGGCAATGATCATACGATCCAGTTTAACAAGATACACCATGTTTGCCTGGAGAGTAGCTACTGCGGGGCGCTGGTAAGCAGTGGAGACTGGACCTTTGTAAGTACCGCGTATTATATGCAGTTTCACGAAGGCAGCTCCTAAGAGGGTTTCAATCCGTCATTCAGGTTTCTGACGTCATAATTAAAATACGTCACTTGTTAGCTGACATCACAATTAAATAACGTAGGTCTGGCATGAAATGGGCAACGGTACATTAAAGTGACTGCAATACATACATGTCTTTGGTGAATTTATAATGCAATAAACATTCTGTTGAATATTTTGAAACCGATTCGACAGTCAAAATTTGTTTCAAGATATGCAATCGCTTACCTGTATAGTTACCTTAAACTTGGATTTCTGAAAATTCAGTGTTCAAAATGTTGAACTCGGTTCAAGTATGCAGAGTTAGCTAGAAACGGGCGTGGCAGAGCCATAAACGGATCCCTCCATTGCGCGGTGTGTAGATTTGCACATATTGGCAGGGTGTAGATTTGCACATATTGGCAGGGTGTAGATTTATTTGAACAGTTTTGTGAAAAATCGGCCGCGGACCTCTAGCCTGACCCACGAAAACCTAACGGTGCAGATTTCCCAGATTTTTTGTTTCTGAATCTATACATAGGCCTACATGTCTAAAAAATGATTCGATTCAGATAGAAATGGAAGGTAGCAACACGTTCTAGTTAAATTAATCAACGATGTAAGTGTATGAGTGCACCTACACCATACTGCACACGTAGATTGCACCCACGTGACGTCAGAGATGCCTGATACATACAGCAAAGTGGTTTTTGTTTTTTATAATAGATAGATCCATTTCTAGCTATTTCCCGCCAATTTCTAGTTAAACTCCGCCCACCTTTCTCGCATGTTGGAATCAATTTTAATTTATAAAACCTGATTTCACATCTAAGCTTCAAGGTAAGCTGTTCAATATTTTGAAACAAATTTTGACTTGGGCTATTGCTGCTAAAGCAGGTAGAGCTGAGCTAGAAATATGCGAGCCTGACTAGAAAGTACTCCCTACTGCAATCTCAGTAGAAATAGGCTTGCTTGCATACATTCTGGAAAACAATGCTAATGAAACCTGTTGTTGTTGCTGCTACAGAGGGTCATCATATGAAATGAAGTTGAATTTTGAAATCTGCTATTTCAGTGGACCGTGAGGTTAAGAGAAGACCAAATGAATAATATGGCATAATTTCTGTTTTACAGAGGGGTACAAAGATACAGAAGAACTACATCTCTGGCACCCAGAAACAGCGGCGTGGTAAAGGCGTGTGGGCGATCTTATTGGACAATCAATATTCAAGTGCAACCATTCAGGACAATGTCTTCCACGACGTGAGTATTGTAACGACTTGCTCATTAGAAATGTTCATTTGCAAGCGAAACGAAGCCTATTTTAATATTTAGCACTGGAGTGCATGCCTCGATAACCGAGTCTGTGATTCCAGTTCTAAACTTTCCTAAAATGGTCTTCTGTTGTCCAGCAAATATACGTTCAATAGGAAAATATTTTCTTGGCCAATTTTCGTTAATGGATTAAATAATTTACGGATATTGTTTGCAACATTTCTCTTCTGAAGACTTTTCTCACATTGTTATTGGTCAATTATTTTCATTGTAGCGTAATAATAGAATCAATGAAATTGAAGGAGTGTTCTTTTCGGAAGAGAAGAGGAACAGAGGAACGCGTTCAATATATGTGATTAAACCGTTCTATAAAGCCCACCCGTTTTTCGGCGAGTTCGTAAGATGGTTGCTGTATAAGACTCGCAGTTTATAGGCCACACACTTGTCATAAAGAACCACGCTATTATGACCAATAAAAGCAAAATCATAGGCCAACTCGAAACACCAACTACATTTCAATGTCAAAATAATGAATAATAAATCACCAGCCTTAGGGAACCACCGGTATGCACACCCACCCCACCCCCATCCCACATAAAGCCACGTGGTTTAATTAGCTAACATAATGTTCTACCATACGGAAAAATAGTCTCACATCTGTCGTAAGCAACCGTCCTGTGAGGTGTAGCTCACCATAAGATATGTGTTTAGGGCCAATAAGATAGCGCTCCCTTAAAGGTGCACACCAAAATGCTTGAAAATAAGAGTCAAAATTGTATACTTTTACAGCCTTAAATTGTATGCCTCGGCGGAATAAACCGAAATAAATCTTAACATATGATGATTTCATTCCGTATAAATAAATTTCGTATTTTTAGTTGTGAATTTGAAATAGAGGCACGAGTCCCTAATTTAAATTCACAACTTAGAAAATTATATTAATTTATGCGTAATGAAATCATCATATGTTAAGATTTATTTCGTTTCATTCCATCTGGACCCACACCTTAGCCCTCTAAAAGTATACAATTTAAACAATTTTATTTTCAGTCATTTTGCTGTAAATATGCACCTTTAAGACATATTATCGTACTGCGACCCCTGTCTTGAAGGACCATGATATCGTGTCCCATAGGCAGGCTGGCTGAATGTTGTAAAATAGAATTTCATTGCAATTCCAATTCTCTACCACCCACTTATCCCTAGCATCAGTCACCCCAAGTTGTGAGTGGTAGACAATGGAGGGATCCGATATGTCACTAGGCCTATTATATCTGACGTCATAATCAATTATGTCAGTAGTTAGCTGACGTCACAATCATAATTTAATGACGTATAGCTTCGTAAATGAAAATCAAAAAGTCCATCGATCACATACGAAGCGTAAGACATTGAGGAATTTTACAATTTAATAAAAATGCTGTTGAATATTTTGAAACTAATCTGACTGGGAGCTGTGGTTGCCATAGTTGGTTGTCAAATTAATTCCAAAATTGGGTAAAAATACCTAATAAATCAACGCCGCCGTCAAACACGATGCTACTACAGAGGGTTTGGTACCAGGGGCTATAAAACGTGAGGACAACAAATTATAATCTTATTTATATATTTAAATATGTAGTTTCTATGAATATTTACAAAGTAAAAGCACTATTTAAAATATACACTATACATGTTTTACAATCTACAAAGCACTAACGACACGAGTGTACGATACGATAAAACTGTGTTTGTCTCTTCCAATATCGCAATCTGGCGTCCATCACTTATTCTCACCAATAATGGTAATAATTTGCTGCTGGCGTGATGAAGCTGTGTAAATTTGGGACATTGTTAAACATCCTATATTGGTTACCATGGTGTAGCTGCACTTGAGGTGGGGCGTGAACTGGGCGCGTCTGACATGATAAGCTATCATGGTTACTGTATGGAATAGAGAATCCTTGGCAAGCTTGGATGAAGCGAGGTGTGGTCGGTATGTCATGTGGTGCACCGGGAAATTGAAGTTGTGTTGGTGGGTGAATCACAGCGGGTACTCGGTTACTGGGATGTATTACGTTGGGCGCTAATGCAGTGAGCAATGTAGCTGGCATGAATGGCGTTGGTCCGTACGCCTGGAGACGGCGCCGGGTTCTGGCTCGTTTGTTCTGGAACCATATCTGAAATTAGAAGATGACAATGATATACATAAATATGTCAAATGCCTAGGAATGTTTGTTAGATGAAAATTAAAACAGCCTTCAACTTCATAATGATTCACTGATCGGCACTTTTAAGACTAACGGTTTTGGTCCAAGCCAGAAGAGAAGACTGTATACATTCGTCACAAATATCCTGGACATCCGGTGATGTGACTCCTTCTCTAAGAACTAAGTCCTGGAAGTAAGGAAGGGGTTAAACCAGACTCCAGTATCATCCATTACCTGTAAGCATCGCCTACGCTCGCTTGGTCACACCGCCAGGCTTCCTCAAGCAAGATTTGTCTACCATGTCATGTGTTAGGGGCGCAACCATGATGATGATGATGATGATGGTGATGGTGATGGTGATGATGATAATGATGATGATGATGATGATGATATCTATATCTACAAGCCGACTGGGATGCTGTTATTGCATCATGCGGCTCCAGACGTGGGAGCCTTTAATTACGTATTAGTAAGCATTAGTTACAGTGCAGATCAGAAATACATTATCGTGTTTTCAAAACAAAATAGAAACACGCAGTTGAATATTTTGTACATAATTGGATTGGAAAACATTGCTGCTTCTGACATTGATGTTTTCCAATCGAATTCTGTTCAAAATGTTCAATATAACATTTCTTACATTGTGTTCAAAATTGTACTAACTAACTAAGAAAACGTGTTAACTTATTTCTAGCTGTACTATATTGACACGATTTCACACATTAAGAAAGTTCATCAGTTCTATGAGTGTACATTTGTGTGCAAACGTTTGTCAAATGTTCATTGCATTATGTGCTAAACGGCACGACTTTTGAATTCGGGTATCGCTGTTACCAGACTAGTTCAGCATTTGACCAGAACTAGCGAGAGTTATAAAGTTATTAACCATCTGTTATTAACCATCTGAACTCAAAGGATCAAATACGAAAAGTGATTTTAATCAATAAAATACAGTTTTGATGATTTCGAACGAATTTGAGGATTTGTTACTGTCTTTATCATTAACAGTTGCCTGTCAAATTGGCTTCAAACTGTCTATTAGCTTATATATGTATTTGACCAGAGTTTGAAATTAGGCGACTCTAAGATGCAAATATCAAGAAAAGATGTGTGCATATACAGGCATCTAGGCCTTATTATCGAGAAAGAGTACACCTTAAATTGAGTGTTGTAAGCTTGATCTTTAATGTATTTGGTTGATACTAATTTGTGGTGCTGGATATAAAATTATATCAGTACTCGTCCGGTCATACGATATCAGGCAGTTTTCACAATGCAAAACGATATGTTCCCAAAGTGTAATGCCATATCGCTTAGTTTAGCATTGGTGTTTTGATATTTGTTCCCCGTGTCCTAAATAATAAGCAGATTACTCAACTAAGAAGATAAAAAATTCACTTACCCTCAGTTTCTTTTCTGGCACCTGCAACTCCTCAGCAAGTTGGTCCATCAGGTCACTATCAGGATAAGGATTCTGGATGAAGAATCTCTCCAGTTTCTGAAGCTGCTTGTCCGTGTAACACCAACGTAACGAACCCTTCTGAACCACTGGCTTCACAGATCCAGAATCAGAAGATGGCGATACAGAATCGGTTGACGGCAAACTAGAAGTCGTAAGATGAGATGCTGAACCTGAGCATGACGACCCAGGCGACACAGACTGAGTACTCACGCTGAATTCACAATGGCTGGCTGCTCTTTGTGTACTCGCTATCGGTGTTACTGGCCAGTTTAATGACGAATTCACTGTCTGTTTGTTTTTGTCAAGTTCAGCTGGATTGACTGCGCGTTGAGGCTGTTTTGGTGTATTCTGGAATCTATCGCTATGGGGAGTCTTTGATGGTTCATCGTGATTTCTGCTGTCAGTAGCATGTATCGGAGATGAATGTTGAGGCACAGTGATTGGAAGAGTGGGTAAATGACTGAGAAGGTGACTCAAGTCGGACGTGTTGAATGGTGTTCCTGGAAGCCCTGTCTGATCATTCACAACATCAACATCCTCATCTGCAAATAAACAATAGATAATGTGGTTATTGAAGGACCCGATTCTAGCTATGCCCCGCCCATTTCTAGCTAAGCTCCGCCCATATTGTTCCACGTGTTGGAATCGATTTATAGGCATTTGCCCTTGAACCCAGACTTCCTAGAATTCTATTTTCAAGGTAAGTATACAGATAATCTGTTGAATATTTTGAAACCAGTTTAACTAGTCGATGTTGCTCCCTATGGCTGGAAAACCGCCCAGCCAAATTAGCGTCAAAATAGTCAACAGAATTGTTTATTAACTAGTAAATCAATCAGAGAATACAATTTGTGCACGTGACTGACCTTGCAAAGTTCAGCACTGAGCTAGATACGTCACTATTAATTGTGACAGCAGCCGACATATGGCGTACTTGAATATAACGTCATATACTTGAGTGGCAGATCGGATCTCTCCATTGAGAACATGGAGGAAATTTAATTTCAATGAAATTGACCTCATCTTATATTATCCATTCATGTGATACAATATGCCACAAATATTATTAGTTACACCAGTGTTAGTCGTGGATACAGACTGTTAACACACGGGCAAACGTTGTATTTCCCGAACGCAGCGAGTGAAATACATTATGTTTGCCCGAGCGTAGCAAATGTTTGCGTGTGTGGTAACAGCCTGTACCCACGTCTAAACACTGATGTAACGAATTTATTACCATTCAGACGTCTGAGAGCGATATTTTATCATAACGTGACATTTATATAAGCGATTCTTGAATTAGCCATCTCGACAGCGAAGTCAAACGCAGTTAAATCTGTCTATAACTGACGCAGTATGGACCATTATAGTGTAGACAATAAAGACTAAAAGCGCTTAATGTTCGTGCGACGTTACAGTGTCAGATTTGTTGGTGTCATTAGCAATTGTAGGACGTGGGTTTGCTGAAGCAGGATTGTCCTCGTTGTTTGTAAACATACTGTCACCGCAACTGTCACCTGATCTAGCTTTTCCATATGCATAATCCATTTCATATCGATATGTCGATTACTGTACTTGACACGCTCGTTACACTTCAAGACGACATATTGTTGGCGGATGAATATTCTCGGTTTGTGATGAAATATGCAAGGGTTGATAGTAATTAATTCGCCGTTTTGATAGCTATGATAAATTCATCGCTCTATTTGTTATATAAGCACAGCCTTGCGGCAGCAACGACACCCAGTCAAATTAGGTTCAAAATGTGCAACACCTTTACTGTATAGTTGTTTTGAAATTGAGACGATTGATTGTCAAAAATGCCGAATCAGGCGCATATCTGCCATTTTAGAGACAGGCACATTATTATAATGGGCTTTATGGCTAGATCCGCAGTAAAGCTAAAACACGCTTTTCGCACGGGTGATACCGTGCGGTATTGCCCTCGCGTGAGGGAAATACCAGATCATCCATCCATGATCTTAACCAATCAAATAACAGCATGTGGTCATGTGACATTACAGAGGGGTAATAATATACGTACCATGTTCATATCTTTTTATCATATCCGTTAAAGAAGGATATTTAGGTGTTAATAGGGACCTGGAATCTGGGACTCGATATACGCCAATCAAACCAATGTGAAGCATACCCATATCCCATTTAACCACTCTTGTGTCAACAGTGCATGAAAGCGCTTCAAATGCTACTTCTATCAACTTTAGGCATAATGGCCAGGATTTGTCAAGAAAATTGAAGCTTACTCACTGAATGTTCATCTGCATGCCACGAAAAGACTTTTTTGTTGTAAATTTACCACTGAAATTTGCAAATCTATCTGTATGTTGTCGTACAAATGTATATTTCTTGTGACTACTGCTGATCTCGTTTAGCCGGCTTGGCGGTTAAAGGCGTAATAGTCAAGAAAATTCAAATTTTTGCTTAGTCAGTCTCCATTAACACCATTTGCACGCCAAGCAAAAAAAATTTCTTTTGAAGACTAACCACACGAATGGCTGCCTCATTTTTCGACATTATTTAATTAACTATGTAATGGTAACGATCGGTAAAGTAAAAGATATTTTTTCTCCACAGTAAATGTCCATTGGTAGGCGTAGAGACGACTAGCCTATTATTGTAAATTTACAGTTGTAATGACTGGCTCAGTTATCGAACCAGTCATTCCAATAGAAAATATTCACAAATTTCTTCTCTTGGCCTAAATGTGAACATTCCACAAGATCACTGCATTTTATGCCTCTGTCTGGCTTGACCATGAAAGCAATAAGTTGGCTGAAGGTACACGATACACGATGTATCAAATAATAGTTTCATTTTCCTTTCGATATTCTTACTGCGTTTGTAACGCCATTCCTAGAGCCAGGTGGACGTGGATAAGAATGTAAAGATCGCATTGCCAATCGCAGATCTGTAAAAATGTATCTTGATCTCACTTGAATATGTACAATACTGCTCAGAAATATGGTAAAATGTTTCCGAAATAAAACTAGAACCATGTTAGTTAGTAAGAAATATTGTATTGAATACTTTTGAAGATAATTGGATTGGAAGACATTGCTGCCTAAGGAAGCAATGGCTTCCAATCCAATTATCTTCAACATATTCACCAATCGGCCCAACATTTTATGTTGCTTTGAAAAAATGTAAAGTTATTTCTGAGATGTACTGTAATAAGAGAGATGTGCTGGTTCTGGTGCTTATTACAATGGTAGAGTATATCAAGAGATCAAGGTCAATATACAACATCCTACATGGAGCTACATCGCTCCAAACATGGAGTTCTACGCTCGTGTCATGCGCTGATCAAATCAGAATCTGTCAATTATACATTCTGGAGAAACACACATTAAGCTAATAACGAAAGGTGTAATTCCTAC
Organism: Chaetoderma sp. LZ-2023a; assembly: GCA_034401795.1. NCBI lineage: Eukaryota > Metazoa > Mollusca > Caudofoveata > Chaetodermatida > Chaetodermatidae > Chaetoderma > Chaetoderma sp. LZ-2023a. The sequence goes on from CM067360.1 coordinate 81,930,616, forward strand.
CTTCCGTATCTGTAGATCTCAATGAGTTCTCTCCATCCGAATGTTCTCGCATCTGTCTCTGTCGGGTTGTGTTGAATCTTTCCTGGTCGGGAATCGTCGGTAGAATATTGCTGTAGTATGGGAATGGTGACGATAATAACCGAAGGTCTGACACTGGTGAAAACTATAAATATGAACATCAAAATAATTGATTTACTGAAATGCAGCAATAATAATTATTATACTGTAGTAGAAACGTGAACGTGATACTGCTGCGGCGGCTGCAGCTACTACTACTACTGCTGCTGCTGCTGCTGCTGCTGCTGCTGCTACTACTACTACTACTACTACTACTACTACTACTACTACTACTACTACTACCGCCGCCGCCGCCGCCGCCGCCGCCACCACCGCTACTACTACCACCACTGCTACTATCATCAATACCACCGCTATTGCGACTGCTATACTTGCCTAGTGAAAACAACCGGCGTAATTAAATATTATTTTGTCAGATAGCGATATATGCTTTTCGTGTTAAATCATATCTTTTAAAAGATTTGTTGACATCTGCTGTGCACCTAAAGATAACGGTTCCAATAACATATCTGTTCAGAACATAGTCAATTAGCTATCACATGTTCAATTCAATCATGTTGAAATAAATATAATAATTTATTTAGATACTGAAAGCACATTGTTGTCTGGCTGGATCTCATTAGATATAAGAACGATAAAACTGGCCTGTGTGTCGACCTAATGAGTGACCATTTGGCGTAGTAATTTGACTAATTTCCCGTCGAATTTGCGAATATCACGTAAATGCTGATATCACAAGCGCCACTTGGTCCATTGCATAGACTTTGAATAGCCGTAGAGCGCTTATAACCCTTCTCAAAGGCGGAATCTTAGGGGTCAGTATTTTCTCGCCCGTTCTATAGTCTCAAAAATAATCTGTTTTTGTTGCTAATTCTGTTACGTAGTCGACTAATGTGTCAGATTAATATAGCCAATACAATCTCATTTATGCTAAAAATATATAAATTTGCGTCTGTTTAATTTCCCTTCCAATTACCAAACGAGAATTTAGTCCCTTTTGGAGGCTAGGCCTATATACTGATTGTCGTCTTCAACCATGCAGTCAGTGGTACCCGAACATGTGTGCTTACATCACCGGCGTTTTGGGACAATTGGTCCTATAGTGAAGATATGCTTATAAGCTCTCTACGGCTTTTCTAACTCTATGGTCAATTTTGACCTTTATGTAGGCATCAAGCTGGTGACACAGGAATTATTTTGACACAGTACAGTTCAGAAGATTGTTAAATATATTTATGTAGGCTACTGTTGAATATATTGGACATAATTGGATTGGAAGGCATACGGCAGCAATGTCTATAATCCAATTAACTTCAAAATATTCAACAGACCATTTCGTACTCAGAAGTTTCTGGCTTTTTTGGAAACATGGTACCCTATTTATGAGCTGTACTGTATCAAGAAAAATCCTCATTTGGATTCACATTGTGGTGCAATGGGATGTCATCTTTTGGATAATACCCGCAAATTTGTACTCACAGTCCATAGCTTTTCAAAACCGTGGTTCAGTTTCGTATTCGTATTTTCTTTATTACACTCAGGCCCTGACAACGGCATATGAGGATTATTTGTACATTGACAATGGCGATAGGAATACAATATTATTATTATTATTATTATTATTATTATTATTATTATTATTATTATTATTATTATTATCATACCATCTCCGCCGCGCTACCGACGAGGGCTACGACAGTGGGATCGCTTACATAATAATGATAACAACAATATTATATAATAATCAATTTATTATTCTATTTTGGGTCACTTGCCCCTGCAGTGTTTCAGGCAGTATTAAAGGAGAACTAACTTCATATAATAGTTGTTCAGCTGATCTAACACGTCATTCGTAAACTATAATATAATATTAAGCTTATTATCATGCCGCTAAAGAAAGCTATTCAGGCTTGAGTAGTTTAAACGTTGGTACATTTCCAAAGCATATGGTGGCTGTCATGCCTTACTTTTCAACCAATCAGAAGGTAAACTAGCGTATCTGCCTTGGTTAGGGCGTATTTTAAGTACGAGGCCACGCCTCTTTATTTAGATTGACTTTAATGCACTGAAAATATTCAAATGTTGCACAACTCTTGTTAAAAAAAGAAAAAGAAATATATATATATAGTATTATTTTTTTTAAAACCTCACCATTTGCGCTAACATTCTGGAATCCATTTTATCAGTATGCTGAAGTTATTGAGTGTTATCCTTTGACGTTGATGTTGTAGTTAAGTTCCGTAAGTAAAACGTCTGATACGATATAAACAGGCAATGATCAAACTATGCTTTCACAAACTCTTAACATTAATAAAGCAACACGCCCTAATGAAATATTGTAATAATCGGTCTATATATTTATGATTTAAAATGAGATAATATTTAAGATTAGTAGAAACTCCTTATATATAATTCATGTCGATGTGTCAAACCTGTCATCTTTTACTTTTAAAAGTTTACTCCATATACCACAACGTCTACATAATAATATCCTGGGATATCCACCCCACCCGCCGGGGCAACCCCAACGCCACCCCGTGAAATCTTTAATCTCATCAATTGCCACGCGCGTGCTTAGCGGCAATTAAATTATTTAACAATGGATGAGGACTGGATTAACTTGTGTGAGAGGCGGACAATAAATAATCTATGAGCGATGAGAGAAGTTGCTCAATCTTCGAGGAGTGAGGGCGGCGACACTGTTACCGTTAATAACTAGTTTACGGCACTTATTATATGACAATCACCTTTAGAATTTGTAAACGGATTAAATAAGGAGAAAGGACCGTTTAGCTAAGAATTGTTAAACAATGGTGTCTTACAGAGAGTGATTAGGAAAACAAAAGATATATTTACGAGTTTAACGAGCTAATCCGATTAACGTCACTAAGTGTCATAATCGAGCGGAGTTCACCATCATTTTCTTCCAGTAAGACCTGTCTTAAGCGACCACATTATGGAGCAATTAGTCAATATATAAAGGTGGTCAATATATAAAGGTGGCCTCATAGCATCAGATGTTTGCTTTTGACTGCTGGTGGGATCGATTTATATACCCAAAATATTCAACAGGATATTTATTATCCTGTAAATTCATCAAATACATATAACTCGTACACTTGACGGACTATTCCTGCTGCATGACGGCGTTATAATACGTCGTAATGATTATGACGTACTTAATTATGACGTCTTATACTTGAGTGGCAGATTGCTCGCGCCGCCTACGATGGAGACGGGCATTAAGAGAATTATAAAACT